>JAHRHZ010000073.1:27274793-27353526 GCA_024137785.1 Ginglymostoma cirratum
GAAGGGTCTAGGCCCGAAACGTCAAGCTTTCCTGCTTCTATGATGCTGCTTGGCCTGCTGTGTTAATCCAGTTCTATACCTTGTTATCTGAGTTTTTCCAGCAACTTTGTTTTTGTTCCTGATTTACAGCATCCACAGTTCTTTCGTTTTTTCCCCCTTAATTCTATGGTTGTCTTTCTATTTGACGGCATCAGTAATTATCAAGTTGGGATGATCTAGCATTTCTGCAGCTAAACACTGGAAATATTGAAGCTACTCTGCTCTGAATTTGCCAGAGACTACTTCCTAGTTCTTGATCTTGATGCCTCTGTGACCCACTTGGCTGTACTGGTGCAGGCTCTCAATTTGCAGGTTCAGTATCTATTTAAACTGTATTATTTGATGGTCACATTATATAGAGCTACATTTGTATAACCAAATCTGCTCAACAACTGCTGACTTAATAAGGAGTTCCCCGAATTATTTCACCATCTTTGTTGATACAGCTAGCTACCAAAGAGAAAGGCACAATAATGTAAATTCTATGCATAATATACCATTGTTACAAAATAAACTATACATTTAGCTTCAGATATTTCCCCCCCGGGAAAAATGATCAATCACATGGTAACCAAATGAATTTGGCATTTGTTGATGTCTTATTCAACTGTTGACCTTCAAATGCCCCAAAAATTCAGCTCAATGAAAAAGGGCAGTTACTGGAATTTACTTCTGAATTATGTAGACCTTGAAAATATCCTTGGATTTACTGCTGCAATTAAACATCTTTAAAGTTGAGAAAAGTAACATAATTTGTTGTCTTGGTTATCTTTGTGATGCACTTCAGTGAGCAGCTTTGATCTAAGAACATGCAGTGCTACTAAAATGAGGTACTAGTGATGGCATTAATGGCTGATCTGACAGGCACTCTGTTGGTCAAGTGCTTCATCCTTCATTAATGTAAAAAGTAATCTCTCTCAGCCCAGGGTATGCCATCTGTTATATTCTATTCCAATCCACTCCTGTTGACTGGAATCCAGAGTACACTAAATGCTTTTTCCTTTACATGACTCGAGGGCATATAAAGCATATCCTATTACCTCCAGTCGTCTTCACCAATGGTAACTCATGTCACTAGGCATTTGAATGTAGCTATACATATACATTAACGACCAAATATATTTTGTACATATATTTATACAATAAAAAATTCTGTACATCTTTGTTTCTCAACAGCAAATACCAATTCTATTGGCTTTTGCATGGTTGAGTAGCTTACAATTAGAACACCACTGCACATCAGCATAAAATACATCAGGATACCATTTCTACCAGAATGTTCCATGTGATGGTACTGGGCCAGCATTTGAGTCCCACAAAGGCATAAATATCTCCAATTCATACCTGCGTCCAAATGTTCGTTAACAAGCAAGGTCTTTTTTATGCTTATTTAGTCTTTAGGGATCATTAACGACATTATGATAGCAACGAAACATGGTTCATATTCAAAAGCTCCTTGCCATCTACAAAGTCTTCCAGACAATATTATTTGAAGCAGGTTCACTGAACTTGAAACGTTAACTCTGCTTTCTCTCCACAGATGCTGCCAGACAGTGAGTTTCTCCAGCAAATTCAGCTCTTGTTTCAGATCTTCAGCATCTGCAATTCTTAGTTTTATTATATCATTTCATCACTAGCACCATTCAACCTGTTTTAGCAGTGTCAAGGTTTATTTTCAAGGCAAACCTTGACTACTATTTGGGTGCTTTTCCTTTTATGAAGTACATCATTTGAAATCTTCATTAATTACCACCACACCAAACGCTTAACATTCTTAAGGAAAATTTCAACTGAAATTGTTATACCAATGGCTACAAGTAATTTAATATTCCCTTGAATTCAATAGAGTGAACTCATGCTATCATCTGCCTGTTCATTGTTACCTTCAATCCCACCAGTTACAGCGCTACTGAGCACTGTGCTGACAACTAAAGCATTCATGGCAGCTTCTTTAATATTGTTAATCTGGTTAACAATTTGGTTAGTTTCTAGAAAATTCTCTGCACCAACTATGAACCAATTCCAGTGTTTACTAAATGTAAAGTTTTTTAAAAACAGAAATGCACACAAAATTTTTTGTGGCTCTACGATTCTGCTGTAAGATAAAGGATCTCAATTTATTAGCTTCAGTGACGCAGATTAGTGACGGAGACAGCATTGTGAGGAAAGAGGAGGACAGGAAGGCCTAAAACTAGCTGAAAAGATGTGGTGAGAGACTTAAAGGTAGAAGGATTAGAAGAGGTACAAGTAATTAACCAGCTTTGTGGAAACATCAGACAAAAAGGGACAGATTAAAAGTAGTAGCAGAAATGATGGAGTCAGCTCCCAAATGTTGATGCTCCAGAATTTTATCTAAAGAAAGATCCAATTCAAAACTGAGCAACACTTTATTCACATAGAATACATGTAGTAGTTATAAAAATTATTGCGATTCAAACACTTACCTTGCAACAAGTATATTCGATGAAATGAGCATGACCATTATTTTGAGGCTACAGTGTGTTCCAAGCAATTAATCTAGTGTGTTAAAATTCCTGTTTGTACCCTTCTTGTTGTTAGAATGTAGTCACACCATTGTGCCAATCAGGAAAATGTGAGATAACTCAATAACATTTCAAATGAACAATTATAATGATTGATGCGATAAAGTGCAATGAGTCCTGATCAATACTTCTCCCAAAAATGGCACTGTGGCACTCCTATTGTTGTCAGAATAAATCTGATTCAGCATTTTTCTGTAGCTACTTCTCTCTTCCCTCTACTTAAGAAGGCATGTAGAATGCTTGCCTTCATTGCTCAGACCTTTAAGTATATAGGAATTGGGGCGTCATGGTGAGATCTCTTCTGGAGTAGAGTGTGCAGTTCTGGTCACCCTGCTATAGGAAGTACATTATTAAATTGGAGAGGGTCCAGAAAAGATTTACCAGGATGTTGCCAAGAATGGAGGATTCGAGTTATAAAAATAGACTGGACAGGCTGGATTTTTCCACTGGAGCATAGGAGGTTGAGGGGTGATCTTATTGATGTTTATAAAATCATGAGGGGTAAGATAGGGGCACATCAAGAGTCATTTCCCTAGGGTGGGGGAGTTCAAAACTAGGGGACATATCTCTAAGGTGAGGAGAAAGTCTTACAAAGGATATGAGGGGCAACTTTTTTTTTTTTACACAACAGAATGGTTCATGTACAGAATGAACTGCCAGGGGAAGTTGTGGACGCAGGTGCAGTTACAACATTTAGAAGAAATTCAAGTACATGAATAGGAAAGGTTGAGGGATATGGGACGAATGCAGAAAGATTTCAGTCCCATGCAACTCTGATTAACCATTTCACTATTCTGCTTCTCACCTCTGCTCACCGTGCTGTTGCTCAGTACCTGCAGATTTACCTTCCCCAGCCTTAACATCTAACTCTTCCCTATGACCTCATCCCATGTGCCATCATAATCTAGTCATCTTCTCGATTTATTTCAACAAGCTTCATCTCCTGACATAACTCATGGAGCATTCCCTACTAGTTTCTGAAAACAAACAAAACAAACAAAACAAACAAAACAAACAAAACAAACAAAACAAACCAACTCTGACATCCTTTCAAACAGCAAGGGACTTTTTTTAAAATAAATAAAAAATGCCAATGCTCGAGATTTGAAACAACGCCAGAAACAGCTGATGAAACTCAGCAGGTCTGGCAGCATCTGTGGGGAGAAAGCAGTCAACTTTTCAAGCCTGGTAATTCTTCATCAGGACTGACATGCAACAGATTAGCCAGGCACAGCTACAGACCATCCAAAAACAGCCCAAAATGCTTTTTACTTTATTCCTGTGGCACACTGAGTGCTTCTCCTGATTACCTGCCTGCGGTATCCCCAAGACAAACATCACTCATCTTGATAAATGAAACTTTTTGATATAAAGCACACTGATGAGCTAGTGGAATTCAAAGAGTTTGCTTTTAATTTCAGTTAAGTTTCAACATTAATGGCTTAGTTAGAAAATCTGTTTAACAGGCAGCCTATTTTGGTAGTGGGAAAGTAAAGCTGACACGGAGAAGGAAAATACAATTCCATAGTCCTCATAATCTGAGGTATACCTTATTCAAGTTCAAACAACAATTTAATGCAGGTGAAGATTTCGACCTGATGAGATTAATTGTACTGGTGTAATGCATGTTCTCAGCAGTTGAAACATTTCAGCTAAGGGAACTTGGTCAATGGGTTGCATCTAATGTAACTCTTTCCTTACGTACCAAAGGATTACATTTTAAAATATAATCCACTGGCTGCTGACATTGAAATGTATTTTATATAAATTACTACCTTAAAACAGAGTTTTAAAATTGTTAGCACTCCAGCAGCAAAGACTTAAAAGCTACTCATATACCACTAATATATGACATGCGAAAGGAGATAAAAACAGGAATTACATAGGCAGACATACGTAAGAGTGCATTTCTGTATATACACATAGACCTTAGCACTTAGCATATTACACAAGGCCTGATGCGAATGCCTCTCAGCACAATACTGAATTAAGTATGATACAGATTTACTTTTGCTCACCAAGTCAGTATCGTCAAACATCAGGTGGTATTTCTTCACTGTATCACTATAAGTCTTTGGTTCAATGACAGGACTGGAAGTTGAATCTTCCTCCTCCATTTCAGAAGAATGCTTTTCGACATTGGCCTCTTTCTCTTTTTGATGTAAGCAGGAGACTGAAATGTTACTGCCAGCATTGTGATGAATGAGGTCAGCTTTATAAACAGGCTGCACAAAAATAACAGTGAATAACTAACAACGCAATACATTAAGAGGAATATAGTAAAGATATTTAAGCCTGTTTTTAATAATTACTTGGGGAACTGGATGCATTCTTCATTGATTCATTAATGTTTGGCCAGTTGGATATTCTTCATTAATCTAAGAAATAATTGGTTATCAAAACCAGTCCTATAAACCTGTGGTGCTTTGAGATGAAATATCTGAGTTTCCATGCCCCTAGGGGCCAATACTGTAGGGAAAGGAGGAAGATTGCAGATACACGGTAGATACAGATTTAATTATACAGCCAATCTACACATTTGCTGTTAAAATAAAGAATTGTATATAATTAAAAACTGAAATTTTATCTGGGATTTATTGAAATTCTTTCCTTGGAACATTTCCTTTCTGTTTTGAAAGAAGTTTTTGCAATCAAAACCCTCCATTGCTTTAATCTTAGCACACGAGCTTGATTACATAAAAACGTAAAAAATTACATAAAAACACTTATTTATTGGCTTTGAATAAATAAAAGCTTTGTCAAATTATTCATACTTTTGCATTTTTTAATGTAGTTTATATTCTGTTTTACATACTTCCCAAATTAACTTCGCAATAGGAGACAATAGGAACTGCAGATGCTGGAGAATCTGAGATAACAAGGTGTAGAGCTGGATGAACACAGCAGGCCAAGCAGCATCATAGGAGCAGGAAGGCTGACTGCTGGGCCTAGAGACTACTTTTTCTGATGAAGGGTCTAGGCCTGAAACGTCAGCCTTCCTGCTTGGCCTGCTGTGTTCATCCAGCTCTACACCTTGTTATGCCAAATTAACTTGTTTGCTACTAAACTAGCTTCTTCCAATGATTGTGAATTAAGTGTCTTAAACATCAAACATACAAATTAGTAATACGCTACCTGGCCCATCAAGCTTGCTTTGTCATTCAGTAAGATATTGACTGATCTGATTACTCCACATTCCTGCCTACCCCCGATAACCTTTCACCCACTTCTTCATGGAGAACATATTTGCCTCTGCCTTAAAACTATTCAAAGATGTACTTTCTACTACTTCTAGAGAAGAGATTTACAAAGACTCCCAAAATCATCATCTCTACCTTAAATGGGCCAACATGTTAATATATACTTACAAAACGCCGCTCATTAGGTCGCTTGATATTCATTGTGTTGTTCATACAATCTGGGAGGATTACAGCAATCACCTCTCCTGTGTTATCTCCTGAGACACAGGTATTCAGCCAATCAGAGCCAGAAATACTCTACAAGCCGAAAACAAGAACAAGATCATTAACAGACCAATGTACAAAATATATAGACAGTAATTAACTGAATATTAATCTGCTGGGGATTTCCTTTCCTTGAAATGAGGAGAAATATTTCAAAAACACAAGAGGTTCAGACAGATTTATAAACATGTACATCTTGAATCAAAAACCGACAGTAGCTGGGGCAGAGGCAAGTTCTTAGTACTGTATACTAATAATTCACATGCAAGATAATGTGCAATGCCACGAAGTAGGGAAACATACAGGTTCAGCTCCAATAAAGCAGGTTAATTCCTCAGTTTCGCGGCATTTCCAACTTCAACCATGTTCAATAAGGATATAATGACTCCTATGACAGAAATGTTATGATGGACATTATATTGAAAAAATTCCTGCAATTCCTGGAAAAGCTATTTCCTGGGCCAGCAGACAAGGCAGAGAGGAAAGGGATATTATCAGAAAATTGTGGGGTGGGATTCCTTAAAGTAAAGGGATTTTTGAGAGTATTTTTAAAAGAATATTTGTTAAGAAGTTAGAAGATACCAGAGACAGAAAATAGTTGGGCAAATTAATTGCTATAATTCATTAATTATCACCATAATTAAAGCAATGTCTATACTTCAGAAAAAGTACTTTAATTGGTGTAAAACATTTTTGGGTCATCCAGAGACCATAAAGGCATATCCTTTGGTTTCCTTACTTTTGTTAAAATCATAGATTCTTACAGCACAGAAAAGCCCTTCAGCCCATCAATTCTGCACCGACTTAACTACCACTAAAAGTGTGCTAATCCTAATTTCCTGCACTCGTCCACATCCATGAATGTTATGATATTGCAAGTACTCATCCAAATATTTTTTAAAGTCTGTAAGGTTTCCAGCCTCCACTACCTTCCCAGACAATGCATTCCAGATTCCCATCACTCGCCGAGTCAAAAATATTTTTTTTCCAAATACACTGATTCTCCTGACCCTTACCCTAAAACTGTACCCCTCTTGTGATTGACCTCTCAACCAAGGGGACCAGCTGCTCTCTATTCACCATGTTCATACACCTCAGTCATGTGTCCCCTCAGTCTTCTCCGCTCTAGAGAAAACAATCCAAGCCTATCTAGACTCTCCTTACAGCTCAACTTCTCTATTCCACGCAACATCCTGGTGAACCTCCTCTGTATCCATTTCTGATGAAGGGTCTAGCCCCGAAACATCATGCTTTCCTGCTCCTATGATGCTGCTTGGCCTGCTGTGTTCATCCAGCTCCACATCTTGTTATCTCGGATTCTCCAGCATCTGCAGTTCCTATTATCTCTGTATCTAATCCAGTGTTATCACATCCTTCCTGAGGTGACCAGAACTGCATACAGTACTCCAGCTGTGGCCTCACCAACACTCCATGTAACTCCAACATTATCTCCTTTCTCTTCTACACTATGCCACAACTGATGAAAGCACATGTCCCATATCCCTTCTGAACTATCCTATTCACCTGCTCTGCGGACTTCAGGGACTGGTGAATAATTACCTCTAGATTCCTTTGTCCTGACCCAGTGTCCTGACATTCATTAAATACTTCCTCATCTTGTTTGTTCTTCCAAAGTGCATCACCTCACACCTATCAGGATCAAATACCCTGGACTTTTAAACCTTTGTTCATGAGGTAATTGCAAAAATTTGCAAAATTGGTCAAGTCACACCAAATTATTTGCTTTAACAGATATATTTTTGCTCTTTTCAGTAACCAAACTCAGCAAGGGCAGATCAGATGTAGAACAGAACATTTCTGGTTTGACTTTACAGATGTGGAAGATTGTACAAATTCACCACTAATGACTTTTAAGAAGGCCATAATAAAATAATTTTCGTAGTTATTACTGTACTTTTGAATGGGTAAAAATCTTCAGAGCATATGAAAACAGACAATTGCCCTTGACTAGAAAATCATCCCGTCTACTCTTACTTTTTCACTTTTGCATCTAATCTATTCACTTCAAATACTCTCCCAGGTACATAGTTCATATCTCACCATTGTCTGTATAAACAAGTTTCTTCTGAATTCTTTATTTAATTTCTATCTTATATTGATGGTCTCTAGTTTTGTTGTTTCCCATAAGCAGAAAAATCTTGCCTTTTGTATTAAAACCTTTTACAATTTCAAAGGACTCTTTTAGATCACCCATTTTCCAAGAGAAAAACTTTATCATCTTGTGACAGGTACCCCTACATTTCTGGTGCCATTCTTGTAAATTAGTTCAACAACCTCAATAACTGTTTTTTACAATATGAAGATCAAAATTATACACAGCAATCCTGATGTGATTTCAGCAAAGTCTGAAACAAATTAGGCATTATTTCTAAAACTAAGAAGAGGTATTTTGCATTTCTTTAAATGGCGTTGTTAACCTGTACCTCTATGTTTAATGATTTGTGTATTTGTACTCAAAATCCTACCTTACTCTACTTCATTTAGATTCTTATGTAACTGCTTTAAATATACTTTACAGTAAATAAACCTACCCACACTGTTCCTGCTCTTGGTGCAGCAAAATATGGCTTAAATCCAAGAAAACCAGCATCTACATAGTGAATTCCACTGAGTCCAAACCTGTAAAAGGAAAATTTCTTAGGTCTTGTGTCGATATTTTGAGCATCCACACAGTTTTAGCAACATAAAGCTTGTCTGTGGTTTTCGGAGTATAATGGTAGACAGGCTAAATGATTTATTAGAACTTCATCTAGCTTTTGAACCTTATTATAGATCAGATCATAAGTCAACAGTATATTTCAAATGTTATATAGAATATTCTTATACATATGTTGATAAACATGATACATGTTTCAAAAGCCTTTTTGTTCGCTATTTATAAATGCGTAGAAATGCAGCAAGTTAAGAAATACATACATAAAATGATAGATAGGCAATGAAAAGTTTCATTTTGAATTCTGTTTGGGGGACCAAATAGAAATAAGTCAATGAAGAGAAACAAAATAAAAGTTTCCTATTCTGCACTTGCTAGTTCAGTTTGATTTTTAAATCTCCTATCGATTCCTGCTTTACTCAATTATGCTGAGATGCTGACTCATAAAACACTTTATATAAAAGTCATAAATACCCTAAATCACAGAATGATAGAATTACTATGGTACAGTAGGTGGCTATTCAATCCCTCATGCCAGCATCGGTTCTAATTCCTTGAAAAATCTCTGGCCTTATCCCCACATCCCCTGCACATTATTTTAGTCCAAATAGTCATCCAATGCCCACTTGTATGCCTTAACTGAACCAACACATTTCTGGGCAATGCGTTCCAAACCCTAACTACTCACTGAGCGAAAAAGATTTTTTCCCCATATCACGCTTGTTTTATTTGCACATCATTTTAAAAAAATAGTAGTTTGTGTTTCTTTAGCGATCCTTTATCTGGTAACTCTACATTGCAAATTGGTACATATATATTCATGAAGACCTGACTTTAAAAATTAAAAACTTAATTAGGTGAAAGTAAATAAGCTTATTAACACTGCCCTCTATGTAATACTTATTATATAAATCAATTTCCACATTTAAATGTTAGCCCAAAAGGCAGTTGACACTTACGCAGCGTAGCAATTTTCCTGCGCTACCATAATTCCACACCATGGAAGCAACCAGGCAACTTCAGTGTTCAAATAACGCTTGATTTCATTGATTGGTTGGTATGTTTTTCTGAGATCCCAGAACTTGATCTTCCTGTCAGGGCTGGCTGTTACTAGAAAATTGCTATCAGCAGACAATTTGAGAGAAAGTAAATTTCACCACTATGAGCAAAATCTTAAAGTATAATTAATAAAATTACATATAGAGGCTATGGTGCTTAAATGCCTCTTGTAATTCATTATGAACATAACTATTCACAATAATTTATGTTAATCTTATTTTCATATCAGATTACCCTATTGGTACTGTCTCCCTATTGTTTCAGTCAAGAAAGGTGGTTAGCTCAGTTAGCTTGATGGCTGGTTTATGATGCAGAGTAATGCTAACAGTGAGAGTTCAACTCCTGTTGTCCTTCTCAACTTCTCCCGTCACACGAGTCATGGTGACACTCAGGTTAAACTTCCTATCAAAACCACCACAAGTCATCTCTCTCTAATAAGACAGTAGCCGAAAGGTTCAGTAGGACTATGGCAACTTTACCTTTACCAAGAATGCATGATGATAGTTGTCAATTAACACTATAGCTCTCAACAAATTTAGAGATTGACAGTGCAATTATTTCACAGAGAAAAATTCAAAACTGCTTTTAAATAATTGTATTCATCCACATTTGACACTGAATTATTGCTTTCTGCTAAGAATACTTTAAGAATTTATCTTAAGAGCCCACAATTAGCATTTAAAAATCTAACTGTAATTCAGTCCTTTCATATAAATTTGTATTCTTTCTGATGTCGTAGTTATATCTAATTTATTGCAAAATGCACCTCCTATCAAAATGGGGAACTCTTGAAAAGAGGTAAGTATCAGGGTAGCCCACAAAACCAACAACCACCCTGTGACAGCTACTGATGAACACAAAAGGATCCCATACACAGACCCAATAAACATAACATACAAAATACCATGCAAGGACTGACAGAAACAATACATAGGCCAAACTGGAAGAAAACTCACAATAAGAATACATGAACACCAACTAGCCACCAAGAGACATGACCAATTCTCACTGGTCTCAACACACACAAAGAAGGACACAAATTCAACTGGGACAGCACATCCCTAATAGCACAAGCCAAACAGAGACATGCTAGGGAATTCCTGGAGGCCTGACATTCCAACTGGAACTCCGTCAACAAACATACTAAACAGGGCTCGATATACAAACCACTGAAAAACAGAACTGGATGTGATGCCAACCACCCCAGCAAACTGAGGCATATAAACAATAAGCAGGACAGAACACCAATGCTTCACTGGAGGCGCACTGTTACAGTAGGGTGATGAAACGTCTGCAATCAAACACGCCGGCTCGACAAGCAAGTCTACAACTTCATCCGGAACCTGAGCTGCAAATCTTATCAAACTTTAGCATGCAAAATGTTTGAAGCTTGCTTTCTCTTCAAACTTTTTCTTTAAAATTTAGAACATTGGCTACAATTTGGAGTCAGATTGTTATCATGATCTGTCAAAGTAGGATACTATAAACTGCAGCTGTGATGCTTACAAACATGCATAATGAGTACTGAAGGGAGAAAAATTAATCAATTTGCTATTTGCTTTTGGTACAGAAACTGCTGCATTTGGCTCATTCAGTGACAATTCCACCGAATGCTATTCATCCATGCATCACAAAATATGGGAAGAAAATATAACAAAATGATTTTTATTCAATTGATACCTCTTCTCTCACAGCCTGGAAATTGCACATTGCTGTATAAACATTGCCAAAGAATTTGCTACCTGACCTGCTGAGTGTTTCTAGCATTTTCTATTTTTATTTCAGGTATCAAAACATTCAGTATTTTGCGAGATAACAAGGTGTGGAGCTGGATGAACACAGCAGGCCAAGCAGCATCATAGAAGCAGGAAAGCTTGACGTTTCGGGCCTAGACCCTTCATCAGAAATGGGGGAAGGGGAAGAGGGTTCTGAAACAAATAGGGAGAGCGCGGGAGGCGGACAGAAGATGGATAGAGGAGAGGATAGGTGGAGAGGAGGCAGACAAGTCAAAGAGGCGGGGATGGAGCCAGTAAAGGTGAGTGTAGGTGGGGAGGGGAGATTTTGAAGCTTGTGAAATCCACATTGATACCATTGGGCTGCAGGGTTCCCAGGCTGAATATGATTTGCTGTTCCTGCAGCCTTCGGGTGGCATCATTGTGGCATTGCAGGAGGCCCAGGATGGACATGTCGTCTGAGGAATGGGAGGGGGACTTGAAATGGTTTGCGACTGGGAGGTGCAGTTGTTTGTTGCGAACTGAGCGCAGGTGTTCTGCAAAGCGGTCTCCAAGCCCCCACTTGGTTTCCCCGATGTAGAGGCGGCCACAACGGGTACAGCGGATGCAGTATACCACATTGGCAGATGTGCAGGCGAATATCTGCCTGATGTGGAAAGCCTTCTTGGGGTCTGGGATTGGGGTGAGGGAGGTGGTGTGGGGGCAGGTGTAGCACTTCCTGTGGTTGCAGGGAAAAGTGCTGGGTGTGGTGGGGCGGGGCTGGAGGGGAGTGTGGAGCGGACAAGGGAGTTGCGGAGGGAGTGGTCTCTCCAGAAAGCAGATAAGGGTGGGGAGGGAAAAATGTCTTTGGTGGTGGGGTCAGATTGCAGATGGCGGAAGTGTCGGAGGATGATGCGTTGGATCCGGAGGTTGGTGGGGTGGTACGTGAGGACGAGCGGGATTCTTTTTTGGTTGTTATTGCGGGGACGGAGTGTGAGGGCTGAGTTGTGGGAAATGCGGGAGACACGGTTGAGGGCGTTCTCGACCACTGTTGCGGGGGGGAAGTTGCGGCCCTTGAAGAATGAGGACATCTGAGATGTATGGCAGTGGGATGCCTCATCCTGGGAGCAGATGCGGCAGAGGCAAAGGAATTGGGAATAGGGGATGGCATTTTTGCAGGAAGGTGGGTGGAAGGAGGTGTATTCCAGGTAGCTGTGGGAGTCAGTGGGCTTGAAATGGACATTGGTTTCTAGGTGGTTACCCGAGATGGAGACAGAGAGGTCCAGGAAGGAGAGAGAAAAGTGTTAGAGATGGTCCAGGTGAACTTCAGGTTGGGGTGGAAGGTGTTGGTGAAGTGGATGAACTGTTCGAGCTCCTCGTGGGAGCACGAGGTGGCGCCGATACAGTCATCAATGTAACGGAGGAAGAGGTGGGATTCAGGGCCAGTGTAGGTATGGAAGAGGGATTGTTCCACATAACCTACAAACAAACAGTCAGGCATAGCTTGGGCCCATGCGGGTAGCTTTTGTCAATTAACTTACTTTGTGAGGTTTCGAAGTTAATTTTCAAAAATGGTATTTGAAACATCAGGATTTTTGTTTTCCATTCACTATATATGATGCATGTCAGTTATGAGAAATTCTAAATATATTTTTCTGTTGAGTAAACAGATACTCAACAGAATAATAAACTTTTAATTTCTCCTATTTCCTTCATGCTTCACTTCAGTGGGAAGTATCACACGCAAAATAAAACTTCTTTTACTTTCCACAAACAATATGTCTTGAATTGTTACATTTAAATCCATCATGATTGCACCATCTCTACCAAGGAAGTATTGCAAAGCTCCAACAGAATGTTTGGAAATAAGTCTGAGCTAAGTTAGTCATACTGGTACTGTGTAGCAATGTAGTGTTAGTTACAATAATTTGAAATGCCAAGTCTGACATAGCCTTGTGTCTATACTGCTGCGTAGCATACTTCCATTAGATGATGACACACAGACACGAGACATAAGGGCTGTGTAAGACTTCTAATATCTATCCTTACCTTTGCCTAAGAAGGGCTTTACATGAACCTTGTTATTGGCCCAGAGGACCACAAGAAAATACATGCATTGCATAGGAACAGGAGTAGCCCATTAAACATTTCAAATTTGTTCCGGTATTCAATAAGATCATAACAGATCTGCAACCTAACTGTTTTTACCTGCTTTTGTTTGCTATCCCTAGATGCCTTTGGCTAAAGGAAGGAAATAAAGATAATTTCTAATTCAGTAAGATTGAAGCTGGTTTCTCACATTCTTGTTTTCTTACCTGTGAGCTTTACTCCAAGCAATGGCTTTGACAGCATGGTCGTGTGCAACAAAAGAGTGGAAAGGAAAGACCCTCAAAGTTCCATCTCCTTGCTGGACTCGTAACAATAATGATGTAGTATTCAGATTCCAAAGAGCAACTGTACCTAATTTGAGAAGACAATTTAAAAGCGTTGTGATATACATTCTTCTAAATTATTAGAAGTACAAATACTGAAAGATAACAAAGATATAAAGTGTTTTGGTTATTTATACTCTCAGTTTTATGCTAGTAATAATTCACAAAGGTCATTGTAAGAAAAGAACCAGCACGACAACATCACATCAAGGGAAAGAATTTAGACAACGAAGCCCATTATAATGATCCCAAATATACAGCAATGAGGCCACTGCCTCTGATGTTGACCTTGTTTCCTAATGTGAAGTAAGCACATTAATGCAATTTTGTAATTCATGAGTATGTAACATAGAACATAGAACAGTACAGCACAGTACAGGCCCTTTGGCCCACGATGTTGTGCCAAACTTTTACCTTAACTCCTAAGGTCTATCTAACCTCCACCCCTACCTTATACTATCATCCACGTACCTATCTAATAGCCGCTTAAATGCCCCTAATGAGGCCGACTCCACTACCCTCTCCGGCAGTGCATTCCACGCCCCTACCACTCTCTGAGTAAAGAACCTATCGATGATGTCCCCTATATCTACCTCCACTCACTTTAAAACAATGTCCCCTAGTAATAGCTACCTCCACCCTCGGAAAAAGTCTCTGACTGTCCACTCTATCTATACCACTGATCATTTTGTTCACCTCTATCAAGTCACTTCTCATCCTTCATCGTTCTAAAGAGAAAAGCTCTAGCGCTCTCAACCTTTCCTCGTAAGACCTCCCCACCATTCCAGGCAACATCCTGGTAAATCT
Source organism: Ginglymostoma cirratum (assembly GCA_024137785.1). Lineage (NCBI taxonomy): Eukaryota > Metazoa > Chordata > Chondrichthyes > Orectolobiformes > Ginglymostomatidae > Ginglymostoma > Ginglymostoma cirratum. Next base: position 27,289,524 of record JAHRHZ010000073.1, read on the forward strand.
CCTCTGCACCTTTTCCAACGCTTCCATATCTTTCCTGTAATGAGGCAACCAGAACTGGGCACAATACTCCAGATGTGGCCGAGCCAGACTTTAGTAAAACTGGAGCATAACTTCACGGCTCTTGAACTCAATCCCTCTATTAATGAAAGCTAACACACCATACTCCTGCTTAACAACTCTATCCACCTGGGTGGCAGCTTTCAGGGGACTGTGGACATGAACCCCAAGATCCCTCTGCTCGGCCATACCGCCAAGAATCTTTCCCTTAACCCTGTATTCTGCTTTCAAGTTTGTCCTTCCAAGATGAATCACCTCACACTTTTCAGGGATAAACTCCACCTGCCACTTCTCAGCCCAGCTCTGCATCCCATCAATGTCCCTTTGTTACCTAGAACAGCCCTCCGCACTATCCACAGCTTGACCCACCTTTGTATTGTCTGTGAACTTGCTAATCCACCCTTCTACTCCTACATACAAATTATTCACAAAAATCCCAAATAGAAGATGACCCAGAACAGATCCTTGTGGTACACCATTCATAACTGAGCACCATGTTGAATATTTTCCATCCACTACCACCCTTTGTCGGAGATAAAAGGTACTGCAGATGCTGGAGAATCCGAGATAACAAGGTGTGGGGCTGGATGAACACAGCAGGCCAAGCAGCATCATAGGAGCAGGAAAGCTTGACGTTTCGGGCCTAGACCCTTCATCAGAAATGGGGGAGGGGAAGAGGGTTCTGAAATAAATAGGGAGAGAGGGAGAGGCGGATAGAAGATGGATAGAGGAGAGGATAGGTGGAGAGGAGGCAGACAAGTCAAAGAGGTGGGGATGGAGCCAGTAAAGGTGAGTGTAGGTGGGGGGGTAGGGAGGAGATAGGTCAGTCCAGGGAGGACGGACAGGTCAATGGGGCAGGATGAGGTCAGTAGATAGGAGATGGGGGTGGGGCTTGAGGTGGGAGGAGGGGATAGGTGAGAGGAAGGACAGGTTAGGGAGGTGGAGATGAGCTGGGCTGGTTTTGGGATGCGGTTGGGGGAGGGGAGATTTTGAAGCTTGTGAAATCCACATTGATACCATTGGGCTGCAGGGTTCCTAGGCTGAATATGATTTGCTGTTCCTGCAGCCTTCGGGTGGCATCACTGTGGAATTGCAGGAGGCCCAGGATGGACATGTCGTCTGAGGAATGGGAGGGGGAGTTGAAATGTTCCACCCTTTGTCGTCTTACTTTCTGCAAGAGCCTACCATGGGGAACCTTACCAAACACCTTACTTAAATCCATGTATACCACATCCACTGCTCTACCTTCATCCAAGTGTTTGGTCACCTCTTCAAAGAATTCAATAAGGTTACATGAAACAACGGAAACATTAGGGCCGGAATTTAAGGGATCAATTTGTCAAAGTTAAGTAGGGGATAGTAAAACAGAACAGGGAAGAGTTGAGCAGGGAGGTTTAAAAAAAAAAAGCAGTGTTCTTCCCACAGTATCTGTCCCAAACTAATACTATGAGGTTGCCATACAAGTCAGAAATCCAGTCCATTTCATTGGGTGATCCACAATTACCTTCTCTCTGCAATTCACATAGTTTAATGCCTAGTTTGTGACCAAGCTGCCGAGCAGTCCTTGAATTCTCCAGCTGTTTTAGAGTATGCATGACACATCGGACCAATATATTCAATAATACAGGACACAAATACCCAATGTTCATCAGGACATTGTTTGAAACAGTAAGATGATACAAAAAGCCCAATCATTCTGGATCAGTTCCACACATTTAAATGACTGGTAATACAGAGGCAGTGGTAAAAATCTGAAAATAGGTTGTCTGCTACCCAGCTGACCAAGAAACTCATACAGGAGGAGCCTGAAAGGATGAATTAAATAAATGCATTGAAATTGCTGAAGTAAACAGGCAAGGTTTTTTTCTCTTATGCAGACAACTGTTTGATTTATATATTTGAGCCCCACTTCATCAAGGCTATACATAGTAAACAGTCTACTTAATTCAATCGATCTCGTAATGCACATTTCCTGTACTAACATCTGATATTACTATGTTGTTTACCTTGCTTAATTTCTATTATTGGATAATCTTGACTTCTATCCAATAAATTATTGAGTTATTGGCAGTGGAACGAATCAAAAATTTCATCTGCAGTGCTGTTGCGAAGGCTCAGTATCCTTGAATGAGGTGTAAGGAGAGAATTTTACAGATTAGAGCTGAAAAGGCTTGTGACACGGTCAGCAATGACGAGGTGAAAGGATAGACCAAAGGGCAAATTTGAATGAATTCAAGATTTCTTGCTGGCTAGATTGATTTTTACATTTTTTAAAGTTTAGGTGATCACTAATTGTCTATATAATTAAAAATCAACAGACTGCCTATATCAAGTTGTAATATGCCTACTGCATGTCTGCTAATACCTTTAAATAGGTAATCGGAGATCAGTTAGCTCAGTTGGTTGCGTTGCTGGTTTGTGAAGCAGAATGATCATGGGCTCAATTCCGACACCAGCTGAGGTCACCATGAAGAATTCTCCTCCTCAACTTCTCCCTTCACACGAGGCACACACTTTCAACACAATCACGAAGCTTTTTTCCCCCAAAATAAATGTTTGAGCATTGCTAATGTGCATCTGACCAACCCTGTTACAATTCATGATTGGTTCTCAAAACACATCTATCCTAAGAATAGATACCAAATTGAAGTTTGAGCTGAGTTCTGGAAACCAGGAAGATTTATAAAGAAGCAAAATTAAATAATACGTGCAAGCTCAGAGCTACCACTTAGAAGTGCTGATTTCAGGTGCAGTGTGAGACAGTGATTCCAAGGGAAAAAATTCCAAGAATGGCACTGGGACAGATGTCTAATGAATGGAGTTGAAAGTTTGTACAGCACTTTTCCTGGCTCTTTACGCTAATTAATACATGAAAGGCCACTGATTTCTGCATTACTAGTATTTAAAAATTTTCTCCAGAGACTAAACCCATGTGGGTGGGGTACTGCTATGGTTACAGCATCTTGGAGAAATATTTTTGCTGCAAAGCAATAAGCAACACTTTTTCTGGTGGAATGCGATGGGGAAAATCTAGAATTGGAAGAAAGATTTGCATTACTAATTTTAAAATGATTTAGTAACAAAAATAGAAGATACTTTGTGTTACTAAATTTAAAAAGAGGAAACAAATTTTGTTAATTTTCAGGACAGGACAGCACAGTGGCTAGCACTACTGCCTCATAGCGCCAGAGACACAGGTTCGATTCCATCCTTGGGCAATGGTCTGTGTGGAGTTTGCACATTCTCCCCACGTCGGCGTGGGTTTCCTCCCACACCCCAAAGATGCGCAGGTTAGGCGGCTTGGCCATGTTAAATTGCCTATTGTGTCTAGGATGTACAGGCTAGGTAGATTAGCCATGGAAAATGCAGGTTTACAAGGACAGGGTTGGGGGGGTGGGGTGGTGGGGTGGTGGATCTGGGTGGGATGCTCTTTGGAGGGGTGGTGTGGATTTAATGGGCTGAATGGCCTACTTCCACACTGTAGGGATTCTATGATTCTTACGTATTAACTGAGGTTCAAGTGACAGGACATCAAAAATGGTCACAACATAGTCATATAAGAACAAATAACAGTACGGCACAGGAACAGGCCCTTTGGCTCAGCAAAACTATGCCAATACATGATGCCTTTCTAAACAAAAAATCTTTTGCCTCGATGCTGTCTGTATCTGTCTACTCCCTGCCTATTTGGGTGGCACAATAGTTAGCACTGCTGCCTCAACGTCAGATATTCAAGTTTCACTCCATTTGTCTTGAGTTTGCACATTTGCCCCACGTCTGGTTTAGTGTCTACCGGGTATGCCAGGAATATGCAGGCTAGGGGGATTAGCCATAGTAAATGTGAGGATGTGGGGTGTGGAGTTGGTCTAGATGGGATGCTCTTCAAAGGGTCGATGCAGACACAATGGGCCAAATGGTCTCTATCTGCACTGTGGGGATTCTATAATTCACACGTCTGTCAACATGCCTTTTAAACAGTGCTATTGTATCCACCTTCACCACCTCCTCTGGTAGCATATTGCAGGCACTTATCTCTCCTTTGCCTCTCCTATGCCCTTTAAACTTATCCCCTTTGATCTTAAACCTATGTTTCCTAGTAATTGACATTTCTATTGTGGGAAAGTCTCCGACTATCCATGTTATTAATGCCTCTCATAATTTTGTAAACTTCTATCTGGTCGCCACCTCCCCCCGCCCTGCCCCACCATGCCCCCCGACCCCTGCACGACCCACCCCCGCCCCCGCCACCGCATACTTTAACATTCAAGTAAAAACAAACCAAACCTGCCCAATTTCTCCTCATAGCTAATACTGTCCAAACTGTGCAACATCATTGTTAAAAACCAAAAGAACTGTGGATGGTGGAAATCAGAAACAAACAAACAAAAAAAAGAAATTGCTGGACAAGCTCACCAGGTCTGGCAGCGTTTGAGCAAAAAATTCAGGCTTAATGTTTTGGGTCCAGAACTGAGGAGTTCTGAGGAAGGGTCACTGGTTGCCTGTTTTTTGTAACATCCTGATAAACCGTTTCTGAACCCACTCCAAAAAGTCCACATCCTTCTGGTAGTGTGGTGACCAAAACTGTATAAAACATTGCAAATGTGGTCTAACTAAAGTTCTATACAACTCCAAAATGACTTGCCAATGTTTATAGTCTACGGCTCGACTGATGAAGGTGAGCATGTCATATACCTTCTTGACCACCTTGGTTGTCGCCACTTTCAGTATGCCTAAATCCCTCTGTGTGTTGATGCTACTAAAAGTTCTGCCATTTACTGTATACTTCCCTGCTGCATTAGATCTCCCAAAATGCATCACCTTGCATTTGTCCGGAAAAAACCTTATCTTCCATTTTTTCATTCAAGTCTTTAGCCAATCCATATCCTGCTGTATCCTCTGGCAATCCACTTCATTATCCACAGCTTCCACAATCATTGTGCCCTCTGCAAACTTACTAATCAGGCCATGTTCATTCTCCTCCAAATCATTTATATACATTACAAACAACAAGGGTCCCAAACACTGACCCCTGCAGAACACCACTGGTCACAGATCTCCAATCTGAAAACACCCTTCCATCACTGCTCTCCGTCTTCTATGGCTAAGCCATTTCTGCATCCAACTTACCAGCTCACCATGATCCTGTGTGACTTCATCTTTTTTATTAACCTGCCAAGAGGGACTTTGTCAAAGACCTTGCTAAAGTCCATATAGACAACATCTACTGCCCTGCCCTCAATAATTATCTTTGTCACTTCCTTCAAAAACTCAAGTCCATATTTTTCCAAATACGAGTAAACTTATCCTTAAGAATCATCTCGAATAATTTCTCTACCACTGATGTAAAGCTCACCAGCCTGTAACTTCCTAGATTATCGCGGTTGCCCCTCTTAAATAAAGGAATATTGTTGGTTATTCCCTAGTCTCTGGTACCTTTCCTGTGGCTACGGAGGATACAAAGATTTTGTCGAAGGTCCCAGCAATTTCCTCAGCATTCTGGAATAGATTCAATCAGGTTATAGGGATTTGTCTACCTTAATGTTTTTCAAAACACCCAACACTACCACTGTTTTTATCGTAGGGCATATCAATATATCCCTCCCAAGACTCACTATCCACCATGTCCTTCTTTGTGAATATCAAGCAAAGTATTCATTAAGGAACTCATTCACTTCCTCCGGTTTCACACAAATTCCCACCTTTGTCCTTGAGCTGACCTACACTTTATCTAGCTACACTCTTGATCCTTATACGTGCATAAACCACCATGGAATTTTCCTTTCTGATGTTTGTCAAAGACATTTTGTGGTCCCTTTAACCCCCTAACTCCTTGTTTGAGATTTTTCTGCTATATATTTATTCTTTGAGGACTCTGACTGTTTTCAGTTTCCTAAACCTCATGTATGACTCTTTTTGACTAAGTTCTCAATTCATCTTGTCATTCAAGATTCCTGAACTTTGCCATCCTTTCCCTCATTTTCACAGGTACATGCTGGTCCTGAGCTCTAAATCAACTGACCTTTAAAAGATTCCCATATCAGATGTGGCTTTACCCTCAACAGCTGCCCCCAATCTACATTCCCCAGTTCCTGCCTAATACTGTGGTAGTTCGCCTTGCCCCAGTTTCACACTTTCACCTGAGGACTACTCCTATCCTTATCCATAAGTAATTTAAAACATATTGAATTATGGTCACTATGCCCAAAGTGCTCTCCACCTGAAACTCTGATCACCTGGCTGAGCTCATTCCCTCGTACAGGAATTGTATGGCCCCTTCCCTAATTGGACTATTTACATACTATTTCAAACCATCCTGGACACACCTAGCAAACTCCTCCCCCATCCAAGTCCCTGGCACTAAGTGAGTCCCAGTAAATAAAGGGGAAGTTAAATTACTCACAACAATACTACATTTTTTCCATAATCTCTCCACATAGATCCTGGGGAGTGCTGCCGAACAAAGAAGCTTTGGAGTGCAGGTTCATAGTTGCTTGAAAGTGGAGTTGCAGGTAGACAGGGTAGTGAAGAAAGCATATGGTACGCTTGCCTTTATTGGTCAGCGCACAGAGTATAGGAGTTGGGAGTTCACGTTGCAGCTGTACAGGACATTGATCAGGCCACTTTTGGAATACTGCATTCAATTTTGGTCTCTGTGCTATAGGAAAGACGTTGAACTTGAAAGACATGAGAAAAGACTTACGAGGATATTGGCTGGGTTGGAGGGTTTGAGCTATAGGGAGAGGCTGTATAGAATGCAGCTATTTTCCCAGGAGTGTCAGAGGCTGAGGGGTGGCCTTACAGAAGTTTATAAAATCATGAGGGTCATGGATAGGGTGAATAGTCAAGGTCATTTCCCCAAAGTAGGGGAGCCCAAAACTAGAGGGTATAAATTTAAGGTAAGAGGGGAAAGATTTAAAAAGGACCTAAGGGGCAACTTTTTTCCACACAGAGGGTGGTGCATGTATGGAACGAACTGCCATAGGATGTGGTGGCAGCTGGTAAAATTACAACATTTAAAATGGCATCTGAAAGGGTATATGAATAGGAAAGGTTTAGAGGAATATGGGCCAAATGCTTGTAATTAGGACTAGATTAATTTAGGATCTTAGGTCCGCATGGACGAATTGGACTGAGGGGTCCATTTCTGTGTTGTAAATCTCTAGGACTCTGTTCCTTCATCACCTGCTGGCCGTTGGGAAGCCTACAGTACAATCCTATCAAAGTGACTGCATCCTTCTTATTCCTGAGCTCGATCCATATGACCTCACTGGATAAACCCTTCAAGGTGTCATTCCCTAGTACAGCTGTGATATTCGCCCTAATCAGTAATGTAACTCCCTAGCTCTTTTACATCCCTCTCTATCTCTCTTGAAACATCTAAATCCTAGAACGTAAAGCTGCCAGTCTTGTCCCTCTCTCATTTCATAATCAAATTTCAGAATAAAAACATGCTCAGCCAACGATTACCTTTATACATGTTTCTCCTTCAGGTTATATCAGATTAATGAACTTAATTCCTGATAGGAAAGAACCTCTAACTTTTTCAGACTTGTTGTTTCAAATATTAAGCATTGCTCTTGCTTAGGTTTATGGCCGTAAAAACTCATGTTAAATTTTTGCTGCTGTAGTTGAGAATAAAATGATTAAGATGGACATATTAATGAAGCTAACAGAATATAATTCTTATTTCTTGAAAGTGAACTGAACTGACAAATACAACAATGGGTCTTTATGAAGTATTTGATTTTTGTGCTAACACTTGTCAATTAAAGGTGAATAAGATAATTAATAAATCAACAGTTCCATTTCTATTATAGTTGCAGTTCAGGTAGACTATGAGAAGTGATGAGATTATTGTCTGCTTCAGTTTTGGAACAGTTATAATCAACATGATATTATTCAAACTTTTTTCCAAGGAAATAATTCATGTAACCATGATATCATGTGGTGTCTATTACCTCCATGAATATGAAAAATATAGCATTAAACTGGTGTAATTACCTTCCATGACACAAACAGGTACAAAACTGTTTGATTTATTTTTGCATATGTTTTTGGTGAGTGTTGCTAGGTGATGCCAGCATTTATTATTCATCCATAACTGTCCCAAGAAGGTAGTGATGACCTGTTTTCTTGAACTTCTGAAGTTCAAATGACAGAGATACATTGTGCAGTTAGGGTCGGGTTTTGACACAGAAATGAAGAAGAATTAACAATGTAGTACCATGTCAGGTTGGGATGAGGATGGGAGTGCATGACACTTGTAGCTGAATCTGCCCCTCTTATTCTTTTAGAAAGATATTAACATAGAACAAAGAACAGGAGAAGGTCATTCAGCCTTTTCAGCTTGCTCTGCCACTCAATATGATTGTTGCTGATCATCCAACTCAGGACTTATGGGATCAAAGGTATGGGAGAAAATGTCAGAAAGAGAGTGCTAAGGAATATATCTAGCTCCTTCTTTGAAGGATTCATTGTTTTGGCCTCAACCTTTCTGTGGCAGAGAATTCCACGGGCTCAACATTCTTGGGCGAGGAGGTTTCTCATCCCAGTCCTAAATGGCCTAACCTTTATCCTCAGACTGTGACCCCTGGTTTTGGGCTCCCTCGTCACCAGGGCCATGCTTCTGGTGGTTACCCTGTCCAGTCCTGCTAGAATTCTGTAGATTTATTTGTGATCCTGCCTCATTCTTTGAAACTCCAGAAAATATAATCCTAGCCAAAGGGGTCTCCAAACATTTGTCCTGCCATTCTGGGAATGATTCTGGTAAACGTTTGTTGCACTCTCTTCAGAATCAGGACATCCTTCCTCAGGTAAGGTGACCAAAACTGCACACAACATTCCAGTTGTGATCTCAACAAGGTGCTGTACATTTGCAGCAAGATATCTCTGCTCCTGTACTTAAATCCTCTCACTATGTCATTTGCCTTCTTCACCGCCTGCTGCACTTGCCTGTTTACTTTCAGTGGCTGGTGTACAAGGACATCTGTGTCTTACTGCACTCTTTCCCAGTCCATCAGATAAACATCCACCTTCCTGTTTGTGTTACCAAAGTACTTCATGCTATACATTTGGCTAACCACTGTCCAAATCTCACCGAAGCACCTCTGCATCCTCCTCACAGTTCACTCTTTCATCCAGCTTTGTGTCATCTACAAACTTGGAAATATTACATTTAGTTCCCTCAACTAATCATTAATAGATATTGTGAATAGTTGGCGTCCAAACAGTAATCCTTGAAGTACCCCGCTGGTCACTAGCTGCCACTCAGAAAATGATCTATTTATTCCTACGCTTTTCCTGTCTGCCAGCCAGTTATCTAGTCATGTCAGTATACTACCCCCAATTCCATGTGCTTTAGTTTTACATGCTAATCTCTTATGTGTAACTTTACTGAATACTTTCTTAAAGTACAAGTGAGCCACATTCTTTGGCTCCCCCTTTAGGTGATAGAAGTCGTGGGTTTGGAAGGTGCTATCAACCATGCCTTGCTGCTGAATAAAGAGTTGCTTAAGTGCATTCTGCAAATGGTCTATACTGCTCCCAACTCCTGTCCGTGGTGTGTGGAGTGAATTTTTAAGGTGGAGGGGAGAGCTGATCAAACTGTCCAATTTAGTGTCCAGCTAGTGTTAAGGTTTTCTGTGCGCCTGGAGCAGCACTCATCCTGGTAAACGCTGCATATTCCATCAGAATCCTAATGTGTCTTGAAGATGGTGGACAGATTGTGAGAAATTTGGGGGAGGGGGGGCCGCAGGGAGCGAGAAGAAGTTACTTTACTGCAGAATTCTCAGCCTTTGATCTGCTCTTGGAGCCAGAAGTGTTTACGTGACTATTTCAATTAAGCATCTGGTCAGTGATAATTGCTAGATGTTAACGATGGGGTGATTCAATCGTTGTGTTAACGAGAAATCAGATGATTGTCTATTGCTGGAAATGGCTACCGCCTGGAACTTCAGCGACATGAATGTTGTTTGCTGTTTATCAGTCCAAGCTTGAATATTTTCGAGGCCTATGTGGACACCAACTGCTTCAGAATGTGAACAGTTGCAAATGACACTGAATGCTACACTGGAGAGGTCATGGAGTCATACAACATGGAACCAGATGCTTCAGTCCAATTTGTCCATGCCGACCAAAGATCCTAAATTAATCTAAATCCATTTGCCAGCATTTGACGCACATCTCTCTTAAACCCTTCTTATTCATATACCCGTCCAGACATCTTTTAAATGTTGTACTTGTACCAGCCTCCACGACTTCCTCTGGCAGCTGGTTCCACACACACACACCATCCCGTGTGAAAAAGTTACCCCTTAGGTCCCTTTTAAATCTTTCCCTTCTCACCTTAAACCAATGCGCTCTAGTTTTAAACGCCCCTATCCTCAAGATAAGACCTTGGCTATTCACCTATCCATGCCCCTTGTGATTTTTATAAACCTCGACAAGGTTACCTCTCAATCTCTGATGTTCCAGGGAAAACAGCCCCAGCCTATTCAGCCTCTCTCTACAGCTCAAAGCTGGCAATATCCTTGTAAATCTTTTCTGAGCCCTTACAAGTTTCACAACATCCTTCCTATAGCAGGGAGACCAGAATTGCACACAGTATTCTAAAAGTGGACTAACCAATGTCCTGTACAGCCGCAACATGACCTCCCAACTCCTATACTCAATACATTGACTAATAAAGGCAAGCATACAAAATACCTTCTTCACTATCCTGTCCACCTGGGACTCCACTTTCAAGGAACAATGAACCTGCACTCCAAGGTCTCTTTGTTCAGCAACACTGCCTAGGATCCTACCATTGATTGCATAAGTTCTGCCCTGATTTGCTTTTCCAAAATGCTGCCATCTGCCACTCCTTTACCAATTGGTCCACCTGATCAAGGTTCCATTGTACAGGGGGTTCCTGTTATAATTGCATTCCAGCGCAACATCGTGTTATAGAAAATCACGCTATGTAAATAACCGGGCCTTTGGGAAAAGCAGACTACCAAAAAAGCATAACACAAAGGATAGCACTACTGTCAGCAGCTGTTTAAGCAGGTTGGTCTGACTGTGACAGCAGCTTCGCTGCTCCTTCTCGGATTGACACAACTGTCCTCACGATTTCCAAAAAGTGCAGGATAGTGACCCAGGTGTCCCGGTCAATACATACTCCTTAGTCAGCAACACAATGGTAGATTGTCTGGTCATTAATACATTGTTGCTTTGGGAGAGCATGGTGTGAAAATTAGCTGCTTTATTTTTTACAATGACTGCATTTCAAAAATACTTCAGTGGCTGTCAAACTCTTTTTAACATCCTGACATTGTGAAAGATGCAAGCCTTTGTAAACAAGATAATCCAGGTTCAAGTCCTGCCTCAGAATTCAATGGCCAGGGAAGGTGCATTCACAATCTGGCTAAAAGTATTGAGTATCAATCGGCAAATTCTTCCAACACTGCCAGTAGCAGACTGTAAGGTTGGAAAGACTCCTGGTCAGCCGTGTGTCTAAAAGAACATTGGAGACTCTACTACCACTATCCATAGTTCAAGACTGCAATAGATACATATGCGCGTGTTCCCATAGCAACTTAGACTCCTCCAGCAATCTCATCACCACACGACAAGGGTATCGAGGGATATGGAGCAAAGGTGGAAAAATCAAGTTGAAACATAAGTCAACCATGATCTGACTAATTACTTAAATATGCTGCTGGAGCCTCCTGTTGTACCCAGGTCCTGTGCCTCAGGAGTGTTTCCTTTCAAGGTAAGTTAGATATACTGTTTTTCACTCTCCCCTACACTCAACCTTTCCTGACAACAGACCTGCTGATTTCTTTCTTTTCAGTTTTAATGAAGTCCAACAGGGAGAATTTCTCTGGAACTTGCAGAATCACAGCATTGTACAAGTACACTGTAGGTATCATTAGCAAAGAACTGACAGCAATATGCCTATTCGATGGAATTGCGCTATAGCCAACACATGTTCGCATTTTAGAAATAGCGTTCCCCTATTCGCCAATTGTGTTACAGCCAACTCGTGTTGTTGGAACATGCACTATAACAGAACTCCCTGTACTCCGAAGTAATCTTCTTTGCTGTCCCCTACACTTCCAATTTTGCTGTCATCTGCGAACTTACTAACCATACCTCCTACATTCACATTTAAATCATTTTATATAAACGACAAAAAGCAGCGGACCCAACACCAATCCTTGCAACACGCTGCTGGTCACAGGCTTCCAGTCTGAAAAGCAACCCTCCACCACCACCCTCTGCCTTCTATTTTCAAGCTAGTTCTTATCTAAATGGCTAGTTGTCCCTGCATTCCATGTGATCTAACCTTGCCAACCAGTCTATCATGAGGAACATGGTCAACGCCTTACTGAAATCCATATAGATCATGTTCACTGCTCTGCCCTCAATCTTCTTCATTACTTCTTCAAAAAACTCAGTCAAGTTACCGAGACACAATTTCCCATGCACAAAGCCATGTTGACTATCCCTAATCAGTCCTCATCAGCCTCACCAGTCTACAGTTCTCTGGCCTTTCCTCATCACCTTTCTTAAATAAAGGCACCATGTTAGCCAACCTCCAATCTTCCAGCAACCTCACCTGTGGTTATCAATGAAACAAATATCTCAGCAAGGTGCCCAACGATCACTTCCCTAGCTTCCCACATAGTTCTAGGATACACCTGATCAGATCCTAGGGATTTAGCCACCTTTATGTGTTTTAAGATATCCTGCACCTCCTCCACTTTAGTGTGGACATTTTTCAAGATATAACTATTTATTTCACCAAGTTCTCTTTCATCCATTTAGGTGACCTTGCCGTCTTTAAAGGGGCACTATTCTCTCCCTAGTTACTCTTTTGTCCTTAATGTATTTATAGAATCCCTTTGGATTCTCCTTAATCCTATTTGCCAACGCTATCTCACGTCCCCTTTTTGCCTTCCTGATTTTCCTCTTTAGTATACTTCTACTGCCTTTACATTCTTCTAGGGATTTACTCAATCCCTGCTGTCTATACATATGCTTCCATCTTTTTCTTGACCAAAACCTCAATTTTTCTAGTCATTCAGCATTCCCTACACCTACCAGCCTTGCCCTTCACCCTGACAGGAATATACGGTCTCTGGTCTCTTGTTATCTCACTTTTGAAGGCTACCCATTTTCCAGCAATCCCTTCACCCGCAAATTTCCACCACCAAGTTCTTGCCCAATACCATAAGAATGGCTTTCCTCCAATTTAGAACATGTAGATCTGGTCTATCCTTTTCCATCACTATTTTGAAACTAATAGAATTATGGTAACAGGCCCCAAAGTGCTCCTCCACTGACACTTCAGTCACCTCCACTGCCCTTTTCCCAAGAGTAGGTCAAGTTTTGCTCCTTCTCTGTTGGGTACATACCGAATCAGAAAATTTTCTTGTACATACTTAAATTCCCCTCCATCCAAGCCCTTAACACTATGGCAGTCCAAGTCTATGTTTGTAAAATTAAAATCCTCCACCATTACCACCCTATCATTCTTACTGAGGTAACTGAGATCTCCTTACATATTTGTTTCTCAATTTCCCTCCAACTATTTTTTTTTGGGGGGGGGGGTTAAAGAAAGAAGCTTTAAAGCATTTAAACCCTGGAACATTGAGCTGCCAGTCCTGTCTATCCCTGAACCACATCTCTAATTGCTATGGTATCCCAGTCCCACGTTCCCAACCAAGCCCTGATGTCATCTGCCTTACCTGCTAGGCCTCTTGCATTGAAATAAATTCAGTTTATTTTGTCAGTCCTACCTCTTTGCCTGCTTTGCTCCCAACTGTTTAATTTGCTCATCTTCCCAACTACACCAGTCTCAGACTGATCTTTCTTCTCACCATCTCCCTGGGTTCCCCATGCCCCAAACCCACCCCCACGTCATTTCTACCCCAGAAGAGATTCCAATGATCCAAAAATGTGAATCCTTCTCCCCTGTACCAGCTCCTCAGCCATGCTTTCATCTGCACTATTCTCCTATTCCTACTGTCACTAACCCACGGCATTGGGAATAATCCAGATATTACTACCTTTGCAAACCTACTTTTTAAATTCATACCTAACTTCCATGATTTTCTCCTCCTTAGTCATTAGTTCCAATGTGAACGACAACCTCCTGCTGGTCCCTCTCCTCTTTGAGAAAATTCTGCACTCTCTCTGAGATATTCTTGATACAGGCACCAGGGAGGAAACACACTATTCCGATGGTTCATTGAGGGCCGCAGAAATGCCTGTCTGTGCTTCTAAGAGTTCCCTATCGCAATCGATTGCTTGGAAGCTGACGTACCCATTGTTACATTAGAGCCAGTCCCCGTACCAGAAACTTGGCTGTGAGTGCTATATTCCCCTGACAGTCCCTCACTTCCTACATTTTCCAAAACAGCATACTTGTGAGATGGGGATAGCCACTGGAGACTCCTGCACTACATGCATTCCTCTCCTGCCTTTCCTGGAGGTAAGGCATCTACCTGGCTGTATCTGCAGATTTTCTCCCTTCCCTCAACTGCCATCCATCACACCTCCTAGCTCCTGTAAATTCTTCGTTGCTTCTAACTGCTGGTCCGACTGATCCATGTGATCTGATAGGATTTGCACCCAAACACACTTGCTGCAGGCATAATCATCAGTAACATGGAAACTCTCCCCAATCTCCCACATCCGATGGGAAGAGCACATCACCCTACCAAGGCCAATCTTTGCACTTTAACAATCTACAGACCCAGAAAAGAGCCCAGTTGCGCTGCTCCAAAAACACTGCGAAGTGCCTTTATTTATTTTTAAAGTTTAATCAAAAGACAGATCTTATTAAAATATATCATCAAATAAAAACCCCACTCGACTCACTATTGCAACCTTAGTGTTTTTATTGTAAATCTACACTTTAAAAATACCACTTAACCACTCCCCTATGAGCTCCCCCACACAGGTTTCTTCAAGGTTAGCTGTGTAATTGAAGAAGCAACTGAAGATGTTTGGGTGTAGGACACTAAGCTGAGGAACCCCTGCAACTATATCCTGTGGTGGAAATGATTGGCCTCCAACAAAATAGCTTCCATTGTGAGAATACGCAAGTCCCCTGGGCCAGATGGGATCGATCCTATGATTCTCTGGGAAGCTGGGGAGGAGATTGCAGAGCCTTTGGCTTTGATCTTTATGTCGTCATTGTCTACAGGAATAGTGCCAGAAGACTGGAGGATAGCAAATGTTGTCCCCTTGTTCAAGAAGGGGAGTAGAGACAACCCTGGTAATTACAGACCAGTGAGCCTTACTTCGGTTGTGGGTAAAGTGTTGGAAAGGATTATGAGAGGATTTATAATCATCTAGAAAGGAATAATTTGATTAGGGATAGTCAACACGGTTTTGTGAAGGGTAGGTCGTGCCTCACAAACCTTATTGAGTTCTTTGAGAAGGTGAGTAAACAGGTGGATGAGGGTAAAGTGGTTGATGTGGTGTATATGGATTTCAGTAAAGCATTTGATAAGGTTTCCCATGGTAGGCTATTGCAGAAAATTTGGAGGCATGGGATTGAGGGTGATTTAGCGGTTTGGATCAGAAATTGGCTAGCTGTAAGAAGACAGAGGGTGGTGGTTGATGGGAAATGTTCATCCTGGAGTTCAGTTACTAGTTGCGTACCGCAAGTTTTGGGGCCACTGCTGCTTGTCATTTTCATAAATGACCTGGATGAGGGCGTAGAAGGATGGGTTAGTCAATTTGCAGATGACACGAAAGTCGGTGGAGTTGTGGATTGTGCGGAAGAATGTTGCAGGTTACAGAGGGACATAGATAAACTGCAGAGCTGGGCTGAGAGGTGGCAAATGGAGTTTAATGCAGAAAAGTGTGAGGTGATTCACTTTGGAAGGAGTAACAGGAATACAGAGTACTGGGCTAATGGTAAAATTCTTGATAGTGTGGACGAGCAGAGAGATCTCGGTGTCCATGTGCATAGATCCCTGAAAGTTGCCATCCAGGTTGATAGGGTTGTTAAGAAGGCGTACAGTGTGTTAGGTTTTATTGGTAGAGGGATTGAGTTTTGGAGCCGTGAGGACATGTTGCAGCTGTACAAAACTCTGGTGTGGCCGCACTTGGAGTATTGCGTACAGTTCTGGTCATCGCATTATAGGAAGAATGTGGAAGCACTGGAAAGGGTGCAGAGGAGATTTACCAGGATGTTGCCTGGTATGGAGGGAAGGACTTATGAGGAAAGGCTGAGGGACTTGAGGCTGTTTTCATTACAGAGAAGAAGGTTAAGAGGTGACTTAATACAGACATACAAGATGATCAGAGGATTGGATAGGGTGGACTGTGAGGGCCTTTTTCCTCGGATGGTGACGGCTAGCACGAGGGGACATAGCTTTAAATTGAGGGGTGATAGATATAGGACAGAGGTAGATTCTTTACTCAGAGAGTAGTAAGGGCATGGAATGCCTTGCCTGCAGCAGTTGTACACTCGCCAACTTTAAGGGCATTTAAATGGTCGTTGGATAAACATACGGATGATAATGGAATAGTGTAGGTTAGATGGGCTTCAGATTGGTTTCACAGGTCGGTGCAACATCGAGGGCCGAAGGGCCTGTACTGCGCTGTAATGTTCTATGTTCTATGTAGTACAATGGGACCTTGATCAGATGGGCCGATGGGTTGAGGAATGGCAGATGGAGTTTAATTTAGATAACATGAGGTGTTGCATTTTGTAAGGCAAATCAGGGCAGGACTAATACAGTTAATAGTAGGGCCCTGGGGAGTGTTGCCGAACAAAGACCTAGGGGTGCAGGTGCATAGTTCCTTGAAAGTAGAGAAGGTGGTGAAGAAGCTGTTTGGCACTCTTGCCTTCATTGGTCAGTGCATTGAGAGTAAAGGAGTTAGGATGTCATGTTGCAGCAGTACAGGACATTGATTAGGCCACTTTTGGAATACTACGTTCAATTCTGGTCTCCCTGGAATAGGAAAGTTGTTGTTCAACTTCAAGGAATTTAGAAAAGATTTTCAAGAATGTTGCCAGGATTGTAGGCTTTCATCTATAGGGAAACACTGAATGGGGGCTTTTTTCCCCTTGGAGTATTGGAGGCTGAGGGGTGACCACATAGCGGTTTATAAAATCATGAGGGGCATGGATACAGTCAATAGCCAAGGTCTTTTCCCCAGGTCAGAGGAGTTCAAAACTAAAGGGCATAAGTTTAAGGGGAAAGATTTAAAAGGTACCTGAGGGGCACTTTTTCATGCAGAGGGTGGTGCATGTATGGAATGAGAAGTGAGAGGAAGTGGTGGAGGCTGCTACATTTACAACATATAAAAGGCATCTGGATGGGTATATGAATAGGAAGGGTTTAGAGGGATACAGGCCAAATGCTGGCAAATGGGACTAAATTAGTTTAGGATGCCAGGCAGCATCAGAGGAGCAGGAAAGTTGACATTCTGGGTCAGGACCCTTCTTCAGAAAACTGCATCTGCAGTTCTTGCTATCTCTAAATCAGTTTAGGGTAGCTGGTTGGCACAGACATGTTGGACCGAAGGGTCTGTTTCTGTGCTGTACAGCTCTATGACTGTGTAAAACCATCTTCCTTTGTGCTAGGAATGACTCCAATCAGAGCTTTCCCTCTGATGCTCACTGACTTAAATTTTGGTAGGGCTCCTTGGTCAAATGCTGCCTTGATGAAAATGCTAACTATTCTCATCTCACTTTTGGGATGCTACTTTTTTTGTTTACATTTGGACCATGGCTGCAATGAAGTCTGGAGCCAAATGTTCCTGACAGAACCCAAAATGAGCATCGATCAACAGCTTACTGATGAATAAGCCTAGACTGGATGAATCCAGTTTTTTGTGGACAGGACATACTGGTCAATTTTCCACATTTTTCAGTGTATGCAGCTGTACTGAAACTTAGCAGCATCCAGAATCAATGTTCAGGACTTCCAAGCCACTTTCCCCGAACAGTAAACCACTGTGCCACCATCTCAGGTGAGTCTGTTCTGCTGGTGGGAAAGGACATACCAAAGAATGAGTTTTTAGACACTTAGGACATTGACTGTAAGGTATGATTCAATGAGTATGATTACGTCAGATGTTGTGTAACTAGTCCATGGTCATCTATCCAATCTTTGCACACCTTCCAGTATTAGCGAAAGGGACTAGCGAGATTGACTGGGCAAGGTGTGCTTTGTGTCCTTCCGGTTTTATTGTTATTTGACTTCTTTGTTGCAGCTTGATAAAACAGATTGGTGTGCTAGGCCATTACAAAGGAGAGTTAGGAGTTAAATACATTGTTGAAAGTCTGGACCACATTTAGGACACACTGAGTAAGGACAGCAGATTTTCTTGTTCAACAGGCCTGAGACAATTCTAAATATATAATTCTGAAGTTATGGATAGTGGTCTAAATAGGCAACAGGTTAAAACATATTCATCAGTATTACTGCATGCAAGCACTGTAGCTGTACTTAAACTTACTAGTGCTTGACTTAAGGTTATAAATGATAAAGGAACTGGAAGACCCCCTCAAGTCAGATTAGACTGCAGAGATATACCTATTGGAGGAAGGGAAGAGATTTAAATTTCAAAATTCAAACTGCTACATACCGTCATAAAAACCTGCTGCCAAATATTCATGTTCACCAGTAGGCATCCAGTCAAGGCAGAAACATTGTCCACATTGTGAGGAACCACTAAACTGGACTGATCCAATCTCCAGAATTACAGTACATTGAACCTGCAAAGTAATAACGATGTCTTGTGATTTTTAAAAACACTAGACTGATTTGTGACAGATCTCATTTTTAAATCAGTTTAAATCCTTCTTCTATGTAAAAGGTTTAATTAAATTAATTACCTTACATATGATTGGCCCTGGAATAGATGAACCTATAAAAATGAAAAACAAGATTTATCACAATGAAAAATATTGGACAATCTGACAAAAACCACCAAGAACTGTATTTATTGCATTTAGTATCTAAACAATGCATAGATGTATTTTAAATTAGACTGTCACTAACAAAAAACAAAATATTATATCCAAATTTCTTATGCGCACAGAACATACTTTTAAGCAAGTGTGGCTGAATTTAGCAATTGTGCTTCCACACCAGCTCCTTTTTGTTAAAAATATTTCACCAACTTTATTCATCAGAATTCCTGTTTGAGGTGCTCCTTTTATACAAACATTTAAATTGCTTAATTTTTGAAGATTTCCACATGATATTACACCCTTTAAATTTAGAGATTTACACATACACTGACATGAAAATGCACCTTTCAAGAGTGAGTCAATTTGATTTTGCAGCAAAAGAAACTGGATTTACTTTAGATAATACTTTAATAACCTTTGCAGTTTACTGCCAATGAAACATGACTAGCACTGCACCTTAACTAAAATTGGTCTATATTTGCAGTAAAAATAAGGGTAAAGTTATCAATAGTCATTTATTAATAAAAGTGGACAGCAACTTCCAGCACAGATATACCACCTTATATTTATGCAGTACACTTGCATAAGAAAATGTCCCAAGATCTTTCATAGGCACACTACAAAACAAAGTATGCCACTCAATTTAAGATTACATGAGGTGACCAAATGTTTGGTCAAGGAGGTAGGCTTTAAGAAGCGTCTTAGAACACCAAGACAGATTGGTGCAAGGGGCTAATTCCAGATCCCGGTAACTCAACTCAGATAAAAGCAAAATACTGTAGAGGCTGGAAATCTGAAAGAAAAACAGGAAGAGCTGCAGAAGCTTAGCATGTCTGGCTGCATCTGTGGAGAGGAAAACAGAGTTAATGTTTTGAGTCCAGTGTGACTCTCCTTTGGAATTGCTCCAAAGATGAAAAATACCAGACTCACAACATTAACTGTTGTTTTTGCCACAGTTGCTGCCAGACTGTTGAGTTTCTGCAGCGCTTTGTTTTTAACTCAACAGAGGTAAGTCAACTTACTCCCAATAGTGAGACAATTAAAACTGGGGATCCACTGGAGGCCTGAATTGGACATGTACAAATACCACAAAGGGTTACCGGCAGGGGGAGATTCTAGTGATAGGAGGAGGAATGCTAAGGAAGTATCTGAAAAAGATGAGGATTTCAAAATCAAGATGTTACTTGATCTGGACGCCAATGTAGGTCAGCAAGGACAAGGATGAAAGACAAATGGGACTTGCTATGAATTAAGATATGGGCAACTGAATTTTGATTGAATACAAGTTTACTGAGGTTACAGAATATGAGGCACCAGCCAGGAGAGCATTGGAATCGTCTTGTTTACAAGTGGAAAAACCATAAATGAGAACTTGAGCAGCAGATGAGTTGAGATAGGATGAAACCGGGTGACTTTATGGAGATGGAAAAGTGATTTTAGTGGTCTTAACAGTAAAGAAATTAGGAAGTTATTGTATAATATGCTTTGCTCCTCCACAAGCTTCACTCTGACGGTAGGTCACCGAGATGTGACATTACGGAGGCACGGTAGCTCAGTGGTTAGCACAGCTGCCTGACAGCACCAGGGACCTGGGTTTGATTCCAGCCTCATGTGACTATGTGTGCAGTGTTTGCACTTTCCCCTAATATCTGCGTGGGTTTCCTCTGGATGGTCTGGTTTCCTCCCACAGTCTAAAGATGTGCGTGTTAAGCAGATTGGGCAATTTTGCATGGCCATAGTGTCCAGGGATGTGCAGGCTAGATGTATTAGCCATGGGAAATGCATAGTCACAGGGATAGGGTAGGGAGGTGGGTCTGGTTTGGATGCTGTTTGGAGGGCTAGTATAGACTTGATGGGCAGAATGGTCTGCTTTCATACCATAGGGATTCTATGAAGGACTATCTAACGTACTATATACCATACAGCATACAATATTACACTGTCCCTACAGTTGTTTTGTCCCTTTACTTACTTCAGTAAAGCCTTTGATAAGGTTCCACATGGTAGGCTATTGGAGAAAATGCAGAGGCTTGGGATTGAGGGAGATTTAGCAGTTTGGATTAGAAACTGGCTTTCTGAAAGAAGGCAACGAGTGGTGGTTGATGGAAAATATTCAGCCTGGCGTCCGGTTACTAGTGGTGTGCCACGAGGATCTGTTTTGGGACCACTGCTGTTTGTCATTTTTATAAATGACTTCGACGCAGACATAGGTGGATGGGTTAGTAAGTTTGCAGATGACACTAAAGTCGGTGGAGTGGTGGACAGTGTAGAAGAATGTTGCAGGTTGCAGGGAGACTTGGATAAACTGCAGAATTGGGCTGAAAGGGGGCAAATGGAGTTCAATGCAGATAAATGTGAGGTGATGCACTTTGGGAAGAATAATAGGAAGGCAGAATGCTGGGTCAATGGAAAGATTCTTGGTAGTGTGGATGTGCAGAGGGATCTTGGTGTCCAGGTACATACATCCCTGAAAGTTGCCACCCAGGTTGATTGTGCTGTTAAGGCGGCATACGGTGTGTTAGGTTTCATCGGTAGAGGGATTGAGTTCCGGAGCAGTGATGTCATGCTGCAACTGTACAAAACGCTAGTGCGGCCTCACTTGGAATATTGCGTACAGTTCTGGTCGCCCCATTACAGGAAGGATGTGGAAGCATTGGAAAAGGTGCAGAGGAGATTTACCAGGATGTTGCCTGGTCTGGAGCGAAGGTCTTATGAGGAAAGACTGAGGGACTTGGGTCTGTTCTCAATGGAGAGAAGAAGGCTAAGAGGGGATTTAATAGAGACCTACAAAATGATCAGAGGAATCTACAAGCTAGAATTATTATACATAACTCATCAGGTATTGGAAACAAATATGGCTCTTTGAAAACATTGCTCTACTCAGCAGAAAGTGGGCAGTTAAAACTGGCCAGGTGACTTATTGACCAACATCTCACTGGCTTCTATCTTCAATTGTTCTTTTGAGTAGGCAGTAAAGGTCACCTATTCAAAACTGAAGAGGTTGTAATTTTAATATGCAGCTTGGGATCTGAAAACACATCTTCCAGCCACCAACTGCAATATTAAACAAGTGAACAGAAAAGGGGAAACTGTTGTGGCTTCTCTGCCAGACAAAGTTGGCAGGAAGAGAATGTGGATCCAGAATAGGCCCAAACAGAAACAGGTCTGTTGCATGAGATAGAACATAGAACAGTACTGCAGAGGAACAGACCCTTTGTTCCACTATGTCTGTGCAGATCATGTTGCCATTCTAAACTAACACCAACTACTTGCACATTGTCCATAGTCCTGCCTGTTTGTGTCTGTCATGTACCCCTTCAACGTTGTTATCGAGTCTGTCTACCACCTCCTCGACAGCATGTTCCAGGCACCTACCACAGTTTTAAAAAAAAAAAAATCGTAACAAAGCTCCTTTAAAGTTTTCTCCTCTCACTTTGAACCTACGCCCCTTATTATTTGACATTTCTACCCTGGGAAAAAGACTTTGGCTATCCATGTCTCTCAATTTCTAATCAAGTCACCCTCAGCCTTCGATGCTCTAGTGAAAACAATCCAAGTTGTCCTTCTCGGCATCATCCTGTAAATTGCTTTTGCACCCTCTCTAAAACCTCCACATCATTCCTACAATGTGGTGACTAGAATGGCACACAATACTCAGATGCAGTCTAACTAAAGTCATACAGCTGCAACATGACTTGCCAACCTCTATATTCAATGTCCTAACTGAAGGAAGTAAGCATTCACCTTCTTTACCACCTTATCCACTTGTGTTGCCACTTTCAGGAAGCTTTGGGCTTGTACCCCAAGATCCCTCTGTACATCAATGCTGCTAAGGGTTCTGCCATTTACTGCACACTTTCCTCTTGCATTTGACCTCTCAAGACGTATCAGCTCACACTTGTCTGGATTAAACTCCATCTGCTATTTCTCGACCCAACTGTCTATATCCTGTTGTATCCTTTGATAAACTTCTTCACTATCCACAACTCTATCCATTTTTTGTGTTGTCTGCAAACTTACTAATCAGACCAACTATATTTTCACCTAAATTATTTATATAGCTTCCAAGCACAGAGGTCCAGGCACAGAGATCCAGGCACTGACCCTTGAGGAACACCAATTGTCATAAACTTCCAGTCAGAAAAATACCCCTCCACAATTATCCTGTGTCTTCCTATGGCCAAGCCAATTCTATATCCAACTGGCCAACTCACCATGTCACTTAATCTTCTGGACCAGCCTACCACGAGGGACCTTATCAAATACTTTAGTAAAAGTCTATTTGGACAACATTCACTGGTCTACCCTCAATCATTTTTGTTACTTGCTCAAAACATCCAATCACGTATGTAAGACAAGACCTTACTGCATAAAGCCATGTTGACTAATAAGTTCATTCTTCTCCAAATGCGAGTAAATCCTGCCTCTAAGAATCTTCTCCAATAACTTCCCTACCACTGATGTAAATAATTTCCTGGATTATTCCTATTGCCCTCCTTAAACAAAGGTACAACTTTGGCTATTCTCCTGTCTAAGGTTCTTTAGTAGATTTGTAGCTCCGGTTGTGGATGCTATGGCTGGTTCGCTCACCGAGCTGCAGCGATTACATCTTTCTTATTCCTAAAATCTACATATATATCCTCACTGGATGAAGCCCTTCATCAGAGGCTGCACTGATGATGTTATCCAGCAGGGTAATGAAATGTCTGCGAACTAACAAACCAGATTTGCAAGCGAACCTAACACAGTATTCTCCAGTCTACCGGGACTCCAGGTGTGGTTAATGAGGATACAAAGATCTCCGCCAAACCTTCAGCAATCTCCTCTCTGGCCTCTTTCAGTATCCTGTGATAGATCCCAACCGGCCCTGGGGATTTATTTAACAATGTTTTCGAGACGCCCGACATGACGTCCTCTCTAATATCGACATGCCCCAGAATACCAACTTACCCCATAATAACTATCATTATCAATATCCCTGTGTTTGGTGAATACCAATACAAAGTACTCATTAAGGACCTCACCTACTTCTTCTGGCTCCCCACATAAATTCTCTCCTTTGTCCTTGAGTGGGCACACCTTTTCACTAGCTACCCTTTTGCTTGTTGTATGTGTAAAATGCCTTGAGATTCTCCTTAATAATATTTGCCAAAGACATTTCATGGATGCCTCCAGCTCTCCTAATTTCTTAGCAAGTTTTTTTTTGCTTCCTTTAGACTCAAGGGCCTTGTTTGATATCAGTTTCCTGAACTTTACATATGCTTCGTTTTTCTTTTTGACTAACCTTTTAATATCTCTTGTTATCCAAGGCTACCAAACCTTGCCATCCTTATCTTTCATCATTCCATGAACAGGCTGGTCCTGAACTCTGATCAACTGGCCTTTAAAAGAATCCCACATCAAAAGTGGATTTACCCTCAAACAGTCACTCCTCCCCCATTCAATTTCTACCAGTTCCTGCTTCATCTAATGTGATTAGCCTTCTCCCAATTTAGTACATGCACCTGAAGACAAGTCTTATCCTTAACCATAACCATAACCATCTTAAAATTTATAGAATTAAGATCACTCTTCCTAAAATACTCCTTCACTGCAACTTATCTGACCAGGCTCATTCCCCAGTATAAGATCTCTACAGAATATGGCCCCCTTCCTTTTTGGACTGTCTACATATTGTTTTAAGAAACCCTCCTGGATGTACCTCTCAAATTTGGCCCCATCTACACCCCTGGCACTAAGGGAGTCCCAGTCAATACTGGAGGAGGTTAAAATCACCACTACAACAACTGTGTTGTTTTTACATCTTTTCATGATCTGCTCACAAATCTGTTCCTCTCTCTCTTGCTGGCTGTTAGAGGCATACAGCGTAACTCCACCACAGTGACTGCATCTTTCTTATGCCTAAAATCTACACATATATCCTCGCTGGCTGAACAGTCCAATGTGTCCTCGCTTAGTACAGCTGTGAGATGGATCAATTCTCCTCGCACCTGAATATTACTTCACCCCGCTCAGGGTTACCCTTCTTTTCTGACAAAAACTGCACCGCCAATAATTTACCTTGCTGTCAGTGACTGTTCCTGTATTCTAGTGGTCAAATTCAACTCTTTCCTGCTAGCCAGATGCTGCGTCCCATCTATTCTGCAGATGGCAGAGGCAGCTGTCTTGCAATTGGCAGATCAGATTCATCAGTTAAAATTACAGCGAACTTTGTTTTGACTGGCGCTCTTGATAAACTGGCAAAAATTGTATACTTGAAATACCAGAAGTTTAATGTATTATAGCGACGTCTGCCCTGTCAAAGCAGTCAGTTGAGTGTGCGAATGAAAGGTTCTCTGCCAGTAAGTTTTAATTAAGGCAAAGTTGCATTACTATTTAAGTGATTTATGCTCTAAATAAAGTATAACAGTGACGTGTATTCCCCCCTGCATTTTGTTTCTTTAACTTAGTGTGTGTCTTTACATTGATTATGTGGACCCCTCGATCAACCAGAATATGTGATCAGCTGGTACACTCCAGTCCCACAGGCCTTTCGCTTTTGAGAATAGCAGTTCTGTGCCTCCATTGAGGCATTCCCTGCTGAATTTCTGCTTCCCCTTCAAAGACCAGGAATTCCCCAATTCCAAAGCAAACTGTATTTATGAGCCCTGTCTCTATCTCTCATCATCCCACCTAGAATGGACAGAAAATTACCTTACACTTGAGTTTAAAAAAGTCAGACATATCAGAAACTTGTGACTCTTCTCAAACTCTTTTCCCAGCACCCGACAATCCCATATCCATCCAATTGAGGAGATTTCACTAGATCTAACACAGATCTAGAATAACTAAATTTCTCCCAATTGCGCACCTTGCCTCAGCATCTCTAATCCTAACAAAAATACCAATATTGGATTGGGTGCGAGAAAAGCACAATTCTTAACTTACTCTAGCTTCTTGATGTTAATGCATTGTTTTGATCACTGTGGGCCAAGATTTTTAAAACGTATCCGATCATCAATTGCACAGAGCAAAACAAAACCATAATAACCATTAAGTCATTAGAAGACAGAAGTTTGCGTGTGTCTTTTCTCTAGATGTTGGTCTAATTGTTGACAACAGTGGACTATGAAAATCGGAATCCATGTATAATACAAGCTTTTTACCTACAGGCCAGTACAGCTTACAGGCTATTAAAGTAGAAAAAGAAAAACTGTTCAAATCATTCACTTTCCTTTTGAATTGAACATGGTAAACAGAAAATGCTTATTTTACTGTAAACAATATTGATACCAGCTTTTACAGTCAAACACAACCTTCACTGGGAATTTGATTAAATGAGGCAACCTTATTGGATACACGAAATCAATTATCTAAGCGCTAACACTTCCAAGCAGCAAAAGATAAGTACTCCTATGTGTCAGCTTTATATTTATGACAATTCTCCAGACGAAGCTGCAAGCAAAAGGTAGTGAATAAATTGCCAGTGTTCATGTTACACATTATATGGCTTTGCAGTTGGCCAGGGCTTTGTAATTACAATTGCTCTGGAAACCTTAAGAGAAAATTGCCTGCCAAATTGATGATGGAAAATTCTTAACATTAATTAACCTTCTAGGACCCTCTTCAGCAGTTCTTATCAAAATAACACTACCACACATTTTTCTGGTAAATGATGGGAAAGTAAATGTAAAGGAATGTCAGCAGAATACACCAAAATCAAACTGAGACCATACAGCACAACTTGAACTTCTGAATTCAACACAAATTAAAATGTTTTTACGAAAGGTATACATTCAAAACCTGTCTAGTAAACAGGAGATCCTGGGTTCATGTCCCAGCGGTGCCTATGGCTTTGTTTGATGGTATGTTGTCTAAGCTCCTGGCGCATAGTGCTTGTTGCGTGATTCCTGAAGGTACCGCTGGCTTGCTTCTGGGGGTGGCACGGTGGCTCAGTGGTTAGCACTGCAGCCTCACAGCGCCAGGGACCCGGGTTCAATTCCAGCCTCAGGTAACTGTCCGTGTGGAGTTTGCACATTCTCCCCGTGTCTGCGTGGGTTTCCTCCGGGTGCTCCGGTTTCCTCCCACAGTCCAAAGATGTGCAGGCTAGTTGGACTGGCCATGCTAAATTGCCCGTAGTGTTCAGGGGTGTGTGGGTTATAGGGGGCTGGGTCTGGGTGGGATGCTCCAAGGCTCGGTGTGGACTTGTTGGGCCGAAGGGCCTGTTTCCACACTGCAGGGATTCTAGCGTATTTTCCTCTCCTGAAGCTGCTGATTGTCACAGACGCTGTCTCTGCTGGCATTGGTTGTCTTCAAGTAATGTTTACAAGAGCTACTGTACATGGGCACTCAGACAATGGTATCACAGCTAGGGCCAATTTATCTTTCCCTGACAAACACACATATAATCATTCATCCAAATCCACAAGATTTCTGTTTCCATAAACCCCCGCGAATGATGGATTTGTGACTGCTTAATAACTTATGCTTAAAAGAGGGCTAAGTTCCTGGACCCCATGATTATGACTTTTCACCTATTATTTTCGGGGCTTTATTGGGTTAAAATAATAAATGTTACTGACATTATATTAATACTTCAATGGAATATGGTTTTGTAATACAAAAAAATGAAAATTAGCATGGAGAAAGGTATACAGTATCAAAACAGATAGTAGCCTAAGTGACAGACCGTAATTAACACAACGCAGGATAGTCTATCTTTGCTGCAAAAAATAGTCCTGGATACTTGATTTTTGGCTGCAGATGTTGATTAATTGGTTACTTTTTTGGCGCAGATAGACGAATTTGCAAAAACTGATTTTGTGGATACAGTGAAATGACTGCATAAACTTCCAAAAAGTAATTAGCAAGTAAGTAAACAAGGAGGAGCAAATTACTGCAGATGCTGGAATCTGTGCTGGAAACAAAAAGTGCTAGAGATCAGCGGGTCAGGCAGCATCCATGGAGAGACAGCAAGCTAATGTTTTGAGTCCAGATGACTCTTCAGAGCTGAAGTGTGGAGATTTACGTTATATTTGGGGCATGGGTGGTTGGGGTGTAGAGCGCTGGGGGGGGGCAGGGGGCAAGGGGAAGATGTTGATAGTTCAGATCAAGTGTTTGGAATGTCAGAATGGCAGAACAATGGGGTGTCTAACTGCCAGTCGTGAAAAACAGAAAGTCCCACTAGGTTGGGGGTAGGGCAGAGAGCACATGGAGAGAAAATCATTGGAGCACTGCAGCGTGCTGAGGTCAGACAAGTGGGCATGAGAGCAGGATACTGTGTTAAAATGATTGGCTATGGCAAGGTCCAGATCATGTCTGCACACAGAAGAGGTGTTTTGCACAGTATTTACCCAGTCTGCGTTTGGTTTCTCCAATGTACAGCAGGCCACATTGGGTGCAGTGAATACAATACACAAGACTGGAGGATGTACAGGTGAAATGCTGCTTCACCTGGAAAGACTGTTTCGGTCCTTGAATGGTGAGCAGGGAGATGGTGAATGGGCAGGTGCTGCACCTTCTGTGGTTATGTGGGAAGGGGTGTGGTGGTGTTGGTAGTCGATGAAAACATTCAATGTTTGGCCTCAACTGCTTTCTGTGGCAGAGTATTTCACAGGCTCAACACTCTCTAGCTAAAGAAATTTCTCCTCATCTCAGTCCTTAACCCCATATCCTTAGACTGTAGTTCCTGGTTCTGGACTCCCTACTCATCACGAACATCCTTCCTGCATTTACCTTGCCTAGTTTTTTTATGAGATTCTATATGAGATCCCACCTCATTCTTCCAAATCCAATCAATAACCAATTCTCTTCATATGTCAGTCCTGCCATTCCAGGAATTAGTCTGGTAAACCTCTGTTGTACTCTCTCCATTGCCAAAGATTCCTTCCTCAGCCAAATGTACCAAAACTGCAGATAGTACTCCAGGTGAAGTCTCATCAAGCTCTGTCCAACTCCTGCAAACTATCCCTGTTTCTATACTCAAATTTTCTTGGTCTGAAGGCCAACATGCCTTCTTCAGTGCCTGCTATACCCGCACCTAAGTAAGCCAACTGAGAAAAATAGGAATACAAGAGAAAAATAGAAATACAAAAGAAAACTTCAGAGTAAAAAGACAAACCGTGGGTACGTTCAAGCTACAAATACGTAGCGTATAAGCAACAAACTGAATGAGGTTCAGCAAAAATTAATTTTGGAAGTTACTACACTGGTCATTTCACAGATATGGCTGTAAGAGGTTTAGGACTGGTAACTACATATACAAGATTATTTGGTCAATTGGAAAGACAGAAAATGATATGGGACAATTAACCTTTAAAATTAAGGAAGAATTCACTTCTATGCTATGAGAATACAAGGAGGAGTAAGCTGACTGTAGTGTCTTTATGGCAAAATTAACATGTAAAAGAGTTTAATGACTAGTAGCAATTATGTCTATGCTCCATGGTAGCAGCTATGAAATGACAGCTTGCCCTCATTGCTCAGACCTTCAAATACAGGAAATGGGACACTATATTGAGGTTGTCCAGATGTTGGTGAGGCCCCTTCTGGAGTGCTATCGCCAGTTCTGGTCGCCCTGTTATAGGAAGGATATTATTAAGCTGGAGAGGGTTCAGAAAGATTTACCAGGATGTCGCCAACAATGGAGGCTTTGATTTATAAAGAGAGGCTGGATAGACTGGGACTTTGTTCACTGGAGCTTGAGATTGACCAGCGACCTTACAGAGGTTTATAAAATCATAACAGGTACAGATAAGGTGAATGGCTGGTGTCTTTTCCCTAAGGTGTGGGACTAAGGAGCATATTTTTAAGGCGAGAGGAGAAAGATTTAGAAAACGACACGAAGTGCTTTTCTTTTACACAGAGTGGTTAGTGTGTGGAATGAACTTCCAGAGGAAGTGGTGGACGTGGGTATAGTTAGAGAGTTTAAAAGACATTTAGATAAGTACACGAATAAGAAGTGTCCAGAGGGAATATGGGCCGAGCACAGGTAGGTGGGACTAGTTTAGTTTGGGATTATGGTCGGCATGGACTGGTTGGATCGAAGGGTCAGTTTCCATGCTGCACGACTCTATGACTACAACTTTAAATTAAACAAGCATGCGACCAAAAGTGAAAAGATTTTAGAGGGGTTTCTACCTTTTATGCAGTTTGTGATAAATGGATGAGTATCTGCCAGAAAGACAGTGAAGTATGTCCGTAATATTTTTCTACAATGGTATTTCTTAGAACCAAAGAGACAGATCATATTAGATTTAGCATTGAACGATGAGTCAAATTTAGTTAACAGCCTAAATGCAAACGAACATTTATCAAATAGTGACCATAGTGTGATCAAATTCATTTAGTATTTGAAAGGAAACAAACAAGAAACATTTTCTATGATTCCAAATATAGGTAAGGTGACTTCAACATGATGAGACAAAAACCTTTCAACAAAAAAACTGAGCAAAACAGTTGGTGAATAGATGACAGATGATCAAGAAGAACAAAAACAAAAGAAAATTACAGCACAGGAACAGGCCCTGCGGCTCTCCAAGCCTGCGCCGATCCAGATCCTCTTTCTAAACCCGTCGCCTATTTTCCAAAGATCTGTATCCCTCTGCTCCCAGCCCATTCATGTATCTGTCTACATACATCTTAAATGACGCTATCATGCCCGCCTCTACCACCTCCGCTGGCAACGCGTTCCAGGCACCCACCACCCTCTGCGTAAAAAAATTTCCACGCATATCTCCCTTAAACTTTTCCCCTCTCACCTTGAGATCGTGAACCCTAGTAATTGAGTCCCCCACTCTGTGGGGGAAAAAGCTTCTTGCTATCCACCCTGTCTATACTTCTCATGATTTTGTAGACCTCAGTCTGGTCCCCCCTCAACCTCCGTCTTTCTAATGTAAATAATCCTAATCTACTCAACCTCTCTTCAAAGCTAGTGCCCTCCATACCAGGCAACATCCTGGTGAATCCCCTCTGCACCCTCTCCAAAGCATCCACATCCTTTTGGTAATGTGGCGACCAGAACTGTACGCAGTATTCCAAATGAGGTCGAACCAAAGTCCTATATTACTGTAACATGACCTGCCAACTCTTGTACTCAATACCCCGTCCAATGAATGAAAGCATGCCGTATGTCTTCTTGACCACTCTATCGACCTACATTGTACCCTGAGGGTGGCAATGGACCTGAACACCCAGATCTCTCTGTGCACCAATTTTCCCCAGAGCTTTTCCATTTACCACATAGTTCACTCTTGAATTGGATCTTCCAAAATGCATCACCTCACATTTGCCTGGATTGAATTCCATCTGCCATTTCTCCGCCCAACTCTCCAATCTATCTATATTCTGTTGCAGTCTCCGACAGTCCCCTTCACTGTCTGCTACTCCACCAATCTTAGTGTCATCTGCAAACTTGCTAATCAGACCATCTATTCCTTCCTCCTGATCATTTATGTATGTCACAAACAACAGTGGTCCCAACACGGATCCTTGTGACCAGCTGTGTTCCACAGTTCTCCATTTTGGAAAACTCCCTCCCACTACAGCTCTCTGTCCCCTGTTGCCCAGCCAGTTCTCTATCCATCCAGCTAGTACACCCTGGACCCCATGCGACTTCACTTTCTTCATCAGCCTACCATGGGGAACCTTATCAAACGCCTTACTGAAGTCCATGTATATGACATCCACAGCCCTTCCCTCATCTATCAACTTTGTCACTTCCTCAAAGAATTCTATCAATTTGGTAAGACATGACCTTCCCTGCACAAAACCACGCTGCCTATCACTAATAAGCCCATTTTCTTCCAAATATAAATATATCCTATAACTCAGTATCTTCTCCAGCAGTTTCCCCACCACTGAGGTCAGGCTCACTAGTCTATAATTACCTGGATTATCCTTAGTACCCTTCTTAAAGTAGGGGCATGACCAAAAAATAATTTAACATGAAACAGAACTGGCTTATAAACCCAAAGTGCAAATGTTCTAGAACCAAGGATCACAAGAATGGTAACTGACAAAAATGAAAAAAAAAAGCATAGAAACGTACCAACAAAAGCACAAATCCTGGCGAACAGAAAAGATACAGAGCACAATGAGAGACAAACAGTATAACAGCTACAAAAAGGGAGCATGCACAATCAAACTCAGCACAAAAGAATTTTACAGTTTTATTATAAGAGGGTGACCATGAGAAACGAAAACTCCTTGATAACTAGCAAGTGATGCTGTCAATGGAAAAAAGGAAATAGAAAATGTGTTAAATACTCACTTTGCAAAAGTACTTATAGTACAGAAAGAAATCAGTGTGCTGGGCATCTCAAGAAATCTTGCTACTGAATCAGGGATGTGGACTCATTAAAACTAGTATAAGCAAGGTAACAGCAATGGATAAACTAATGGTTCTAAAGAATGTCTAATCTCTAAGGCTATTTTTGCCTAGAGTACTAAAAAAAGGTAGCTTTTACATGGCTTATATATATAACTTTTAAAGTTTTCTTCACAAATTGGGAAGTTCCTTTAGCTTGGAAAATTGTACGTGACACTCTGCAGAACTACAAAGGTAATAATCACTGGATAATGATCTGAACCATGAGCAAACTGGCATAGATTAAATAAAATTGAGAGCAGAAGATGTGGTTTGAAGATTGGTGTGGGAGAAATGGCATTTAATTAATTGGGCACTGTCACCAATTCTGGGTAAAGATGAAGCTGTAACATTAGAACGACCTTCACACGAACCTTGCTGGAATCAGTGCACTGGCAAACTATAACATACTGAGAAGACCATTTTGATTGACAGTTAGGGAGAATTGATGGGAAGGCAGATTTGGAAAGTTAAAGAGAAAAGGATAATTTTTTTTATTATTCATTCATGGGATGAGGTCGTAGCTGGCTAGGCAGCATTTATTGCCCATCTCTAATTGCCCAGAGGGCAGTTAAGAGATCACCACAGTGCTGTGGGTCTGGAGTCACATGTCGGCCCGATCAGGTAAGGATGGCAGTTTCCTTCAGATGATTAAAATATAAAGCTGGATTGCCTTAGTGCCTCCCTGATTGACAGAAATATTTGTTCCCTCCTGCTGAACAGTTATATGCACAAATTGGTCTGCTAATTAAGCAGCCATATAAAAAACTCACTGTTGCAGTGTTTTTTATATTCCTAGGAGAATCCTCTCCCTTCACCTTGGTACCCTGTTCTCTGGATTAACTATAGTGTAGATTTCAAAATTTCCTGCTATTACCTCTTTAATCATGAATTCTAACATTTTCCCAATGAAAGAAGTTAGATTAACTGACCCATATAATTTCCTACTTTCTGCCTCCCCCATTTTTTGAAAAAAATGTATTTTATATGTAGTTTTCCAGAATCTCTGGAATTTAGAAGGGTTATAACCAATGCACTCACTATCTCTGTAGCCATTTCCTTTAAGATCCTAGGATGCAAGCCAACAGATCCAGGGACTTGTTAGCTTTTAAGCACAATTAGTTTTCTTCTTGAGTACTTTTTCTCCAGTAATTGTTTTAAGTACCAAGTCACTAAAATTAAAAAAAAAACCCAAGACTGCTGTGAGTCCATTCCCTGATGCTGGCCAAAAAATTAAAAACCAATAAGTTTTTTGATTACAACTAGTCTGTATAACCTATAGATTCTGCAAGATTAATATCAATAGCATCACATACACTTTCATGGACTAATGGACCCTGGGACATGCCAAAAATCAAAAGTCTATTCAACAATTTCTGATAAATCAAGATAAAATGACATGACAATTCTATTGTGAATAATGTGTGACTGGAACTTAAATAGGAATCAAACCATAGCATTTACTAGAACAAAAACAGTGCTGGAGAAACACAGCAAATCTGGCATCATCTGTAGAGTCCAAAATGGCAGAGAAATGCACCCTAAATAATCACATGACTCTCTCTCGCGGAACTACCTTCTTCCATCATTCTACTTCCACACATTTATAATAGATCTTTCAATTTCAAAGTTCTACAGACTACAGTTGAAGATAAAGCAAGCGCTGCAGAAAACACAGACCAAATGCCAGAGGCAGAGGCAACCTAGGCAAGTCATCAAACAAAATGCTAAAACTAGACATTTAAAAAAAAATTAGAGAAGGTCTGAGGACAAAAATAGATGAAAAAGACCATTTGGAGAAACTAAATGCACGCTGGCATGAATGAAACCTCAAATGAATTATAACTGCATCAATTAAAACAGTTATTATGCTCTGTTTGATCAGTAAGGTAAAAAAAGCAAATTACTTTGTGAAAGTTGTATCATGGACCCATTGATAAAATGTAAGATTTCTGACTAAATTCTCCAACCAAGAAAATCTGCTAAACTGCTCTTAATACTAATGCTAGGATAAAGACAAAATATATTACTTCTCCAGTGGAACAGTTCATTCAAATGTTAATGATATTATGAGGTAATGCTGTCAATTTATATATATTTTAACACCATTTCATTTTAGAATTTGGATTTTGAACTAGCGGCAGGTGGATTTGGACTGCGTCCGTGAAAGGTTTTAATGAACAACGTGTGAGTATTTCTGTAACCAAAGCAATTTTAATGAAAACACATTGTGAGGTAGAGACTTTCTAGACAGTAATGTGGATTTGCTTTCACTAGGTGAATTTTACGACCGAACAGAGGAAACAGCTATGCATTAGCTATCAAAGAGAAAGATTTGGAGAATTTGTTTTGTCTTAGACGAAATACCCACAATTGGGAAATCATTTTCAGTTTCAGTTTTGCAGAAGTCTTTGCTGAAGCTGTATGTGCAAGACAGTCACTTCAGAAGAAGGGTGATAACTTAAAACTGTTAAGAAATAGATTGTCTTAGTGAAGTTTAATTTGAAAGTAACCAAACACCTCTGGTCTTGAAAAGTCCTGAAGGGTTATTTGAAGCTGAAAAAAAATCTAAACTCAGATGTATGTATAAATTCAGGTCATCAGATGTGCAACTAAAAAAAAAAAAAAACAAAAAAAACTTAGCCTAGAAACTGAAAGAGAAATGTTTTGTTATCTCTTGTTTTCAAACAACAAAGAAAATTACAGCACAGGGACAGGCCCTTCAGCTCTCCAAGCCTGCACCGATCCAGATCCTCTATCTAAACCTGTCGCCTATTTTCCAAGGGTCTGCATCCGTCGGCTCCATGCCCATTCATGTATCTCTCTAGATACATCTTAAATGACGCTATCGTGCCCGCCTCTACCTCCACTGGCAACGGGTTCCAGGCACCCACCACCCTCTGGGTAAAGAAATTTCCACGCATATCTCCCTTAAACTTTTCCCCTCTCACCTTGAAATTGTGACCCCCATTCTGGGAAAAAGCTTCTTGCTATCCACCCTGTCTACACCTCGCATGATTTTGTAGACCTCAATCAGGTCCCCCCTCAACCTCCGTCTTTCTAATGTAAATAATCCTAATCTACTCAACCTCTCTTCATAGCTAATGCCCTCCATACCACGCAACATCCTGGTGAACCTCCTCTGCACCCTCTCCAAAGCATCCACATCCTTTTGGTAATGTGGTGACCAGAACTGTACACAGTCTTCTAAATGTGGTCGAACCAAAGTCCTATATTACTGTAACATGACCTGCCAACTCTTGTACTCAATACCTCGTCCGATGAATGAAAGCATGCGTATGCCTTCTTGACCACTCTATCGACCTGCGTTGCCACCTTCTGGGTACAATGGACCTGAACACCCAGATCTCTCTGTGCAACAATTTTCCCCAGAGCTTTTCCATTTACCACATAGTTTGTTCTTGAATTGGATCTTCCAAAATGCATCACCTCACATTTGCCTGGATTGAACTCCATCGCCATTTCTCCGCCCAACTCTCCAATTTATCTATATTCTGCTGCATTCTCCGACAGTCCCCTTCACTATCTGCTACTCCACCAATCTTAGTGTCATCTGCAAATTTGCTAATCAGACCATCTATACCTTCCTCCTGATCATTTATGTATGTCACAAACAACAGTGGTTCCAACACAGATCCCTGTGGAACACCACTGGTCACAGTTCTCCAGTTTGAGAAACTCCCTTCCACTACAATTCTCTGTCTCCTATTGCCCAGCCAGTTCTCTATCCATCTAGCTAGTACACCCTGGACCCCATGCGACTTCACTTTCTTCATCAGCCTACCATGGGGAACCTTATCAAACGCCTTACTGAAGTCCATGTATATGACATCCACAGCCCTTCCCTCATCTATCAAATTTGTCACTTCCTCAAAGAATTCTATCAATTTGGTAAGACATGACCTTCCCTGCACAAAACCACGCTACCTATCACTAACAAGCCCATTTTCTTCCAAATGTAAACAGATCCTATCCCTCAGTATCTTCTCCAGCAGTTTCCCCACCACTGAGGTCAGGCTCACTGGTCTATAATTAACTGGATTATCCTTGCTACCCTTCTTAAACAAGGGGACAACATTAGCAATTCTCCAGTTCTCCAGAACCTCACCCCTGCTCAAGGATGCTGCAAAGGTATCTGTTATGGCCCCAGCTATTTCCTCTCTCTCTTCCCTCAATAACCTGGGATAGATCCCATCCAGACCTGGGGACATGTCCACCCTAATGCCTTTTAGAATACCCAACACTTCTCCTCACCCACCATGCTCCCCCCCCCAGCCCCCCCTTATGCCAACCTGACCTACAGTAATCAAACATCTATCCCTAACCTCAACATCCGTCCTGTCCCTCTCCTTGGTGAATACTGACGCAATGTACTCATTAAGAATCTCACTCATTTTCTCTGACTCATGAAGTTTTCATCAAACTTCATCAAAGCACTTAACTATGTGAGCACGGGTAGTCTGTTTAACCTGCAGAAGAAAATTGGCTGCCTGTTGCATCTGCTCATTGTGATCTCATCTTTTCAAAGGCAATACTTTGGGTAAAGTCAGCTATTACAGTGCAGGATCTGGAAGCCACTGCAATATCGAACTGGATTCTGTTCTGAAACAGACACTTTTTGTCATATTCTTCTCTTTGTTACCGCCATATGTCTTTAGGTTATCTACAGGCAGTGACTACTGACAGCCCAGAACAGAAAACAAAAAACAGTCTTGCTTGCCTGAGATCCAACACAAGGTACACCAAGCCTTCATCAGAGAGTTGCTCTATATGAATGATGACATACTAGCATTCCATTCTGAGGAACACCTTCAGCTGAAACTGGTTAGACTCTGTTACAGAGTTTTGTTCAATCATCAGAAACAGGAACATAACATGTCACAAACTAGGATATTGCCATATTTGCATCTTTCAGCATTGACAATGTGACAGGTGCACACCGAGACAAAAAGTGAATGTACCTGAAAGGAGAAGATTTTAGAGACTATACGTAGCCCCAAGATAATTAGGCTCAACAATCACCAGCAATCTAAAACTTGATGCTGTATTCAACATATACATCGCAAATCCTGCAGCTGTTTGGTCTAAGCTGAGCAACAGTGTATCATACAACACTAACCCGGCTGAGAATACAAAACTGAGAGTCCACTAAGTCTACACCCTGTTATGCGCTCGACCAAACCCCTCAAAACACATCAAGGAGATGGCTTAGACCTTAACTTTTACCTTATTTAAAAGGCAAATTTAAGGCACCGTGTTCCAGATATGATTCAATTGGCCAAAATACTAGGCTTTAAACAAAACACACTATTCTTATGCTATATTCAAAATACAAACAAAAAAAAAAGACAATTTTAACAATCGAAATACTGAGCTTTTGCTATTACTATTTTACTACTGGTCCTTAACCGTTCCAATATAATAGCATCCTATAAACACACCCTTGACAAAGGCAAATTCAGCAAAACAGATTACCCTCAACTGCAATCTCCTCCAATCCAGGAGAAAGGAAAAACAAAGAATTAACCTAGCAGCAGAAAGAAAACTCATGGCTTTTGCAGCAGCAGAGAGAGAGAGAGAGAGAGAGAGAGAGAGCTGTGTCTAGCAGCTTCAACTCAAAAGATCTTAACTTCAAAAACTGAAATCAAAAACTAAAACCTGGTTCTGTGTGAACCTGACTTCACCCACACATGCTTCTTTTGCCCAATTTAAAACAAAAAGCTGGTTACTCTGCTTTCCTTTGAGTAGACACTTCAGCACCAGATTTACAATGTCCCCTTTCATGAGAACCAGGACAGACAAAATCCTGTTAAAGACACATATTATCACAATCCTCAG
This sequence comes from Ginglymostoma cirratum, assembly GCA_024137785.1. Lineage (NCBI taxonomy): Eukaryota > Metazoa > Chordata > Chondrichthyes > Orectolobiformes > Ginglymostomatidae > Ginglymostoma > Ginglymostoma cirratum. The sequence continues at coordinate 27,327,713 of JAHRHZ010000073.1, forward strand.
TATACTTCTCTACAATGGTGAGACCTGGACAACATATTTGAGTTTGGACAGAAGTTTGAAGAGTTTCCAAATTTTCTGTCTAACTCAGAACCTCAAACTTGCTTGTTCCATCAGTAATAAGCCAACGATTTCTGCACTGGATTGGCCATGTTCATCAGATGAATGATAACTACACATCCAAACACTTTTGCATGGTAAACTGGCTACTGGGTTACAATCTCATGGGCACCCATACCTCCACTACAAAGACACATGCAAGTGAGATCTGAAGATAGCATACATTGACACTGACAACTCGGAGACATTCACTGACTGCTGAAAGCCAACTGTTGAAAGGGCATTCAAGGGTAAGCAGAAACAAGTGTTCAGGTGGCCAAAAAGAAGTCCCACTGAAAACATAGGTCAGCAAATTGTATCAGAGATAATAGGAACTGCAGATGCTGGAGAATCCGAGATAACAAGGTGGGGAGCTGGATGAACACAGCAGGCCGAGCAACATCATAGGAGCAGGAAAGCCTGACGTTTCGGACCTAGACCCTTCATCAGAAATGGGCAGGGGAAGAGGGTTCTGAAATAAATAGGGAGAGAGAGGGAAGCAGATAGAAGATGGATAGAGGAGAGGATAGGCGGAGAGGAGGCAGACAAGTCAAAGAGGCGGGGATGGAGCCAGTAAAGGTGAGGTGAGTGTAGGTGGGGAGGTAGGGAGGAGATAGGTCAGTCCAGGGAGGACGGACAGGTCAAGGGGGTAGGATGAGGTTAATAGGTAGGAGATGGGGGTGCGGCTTGAAGTGGGAGGAGGGGATAGGTGAGAGGAAGAACAGGTTAGGGAGAGACGGGGACGAGCTGGGCTGGTTTTGGGATCAGGCTGGGGGAGGGGAGATTTTGAAGCTTGTGAAATCCACATTGATACCATTGGACTGCAGGGGCACTTCTCAGCCTGCTGTCACCCTCTGCAGCAAATGTGACCAGCTCCCATGTGATGGGCAGGGTCATGGGACGCTTAACACAGTTGAATACCACTGCACAAACCATTGTCTTATGAGACAAAAAGCTGCCACCAAACTAAGGAAATATTCAATTGATATACAGTGGAAGAGTTCTGGATTTTTGCTACCTTGGATTAATATGGGAATGCAGCTCTGAGATGTTGAATTTTTAAGCTTAATAAACTCACTATATAAACGGATATCTGCAAAGTTAAAACAAGAGGTTCCTCGGAAGGGATAAGGCTACCAACAATAACTTGCATTGATAAGGTTCCTTTACGTAGAAAATATCACAGATGTTTGATTGAGGCACATTTTGAAAAATGTGGATATCAACTTAAAGCAAAAAATATTAGGATGTGATTAAAAGTTTCATCAGTGAGACAGATTTGAAGGGAAAGCCTTAAAGGATAGAAAGGTGTTTGGGGGGGGGGGGGGGGCCAAGAAGGTGGGGATTCACAAAACGTCAGGATTGGAGGTACACTGAGTTCTCAGAGAAAATGGAGGAGATCAGAGATATGGGAGGAGAAAGCCTAAATATGGGGATGGAAATTTTAATAACGACACGATGGTGGACTGGCTGCTAACGTGGGTCAATAAGCACAGAGTTAATAGGTGAACAGGATTTGGCATGATTTTGAAGAGGCAGTCAGGGTTTTGGAGAAGGGAAGACCAGCTAAGAATGCAAGTAGAGATACTGTCACTGTACTGTTAGTACAGAAAGCTGCAGTAATGCTCTAGAGACATAATTCAAGTACCACGATGGCAGCCAGGGATAGTCAAATTCAATTTACTAAACAAAATGTAGAATAAAACGTTAGTGTCAGAAATGATGATCATAAAGCAAACAGATAAATTTAAAAACTCATCTGGTTGTCTACAGAAAGAAATCTGCCATTCTTACCTGCTCCTGCCTACACGTGATTCCAAACCCATTGTGGTTGACTCCTAACTGTCCCCTGAAATAGCCTGACAAGTCACTCAGTCCTATCAAACCACTATTAAAAAAAAGTCAAATAAAAATAAAACAGAATAGATACGCAGCACCTGCTTAGGCATTGAATATGACTAAAACACTCATCGTCCAGTTGACCCTACAAAGTCCTCCCCAATAAATTTTGAGAACCTGTGCCAAAATTGGGAGGCATTATCCTACTGATTACACTATCACAAAATCACAAGACATGCTATGCCCTAGATTCTTCAATAGCAAGCCTTGGATGTGTTCCGTCCCACCAACAGAACAGATCTATCAGAGGTGGCAGCACAGTGGGATAAAGCCAGGTGGGAGACGTCCTGCGATCCTTAATGTTGACACCCTACTTCATGAAGTCTCCTGAGATCAAGTTAAACATGGGCAATCAAACTTTCCGCTGGTTATGGCTTAATGTGAAGGACTCCTGAGCATTCCCTGAGCAAGGGCACAGAACGTATTCTAGATGGAAGACTTCAAAATCCATCACTGAGAATGATTTTGTACCAGTGTTACCGACTGAGTTGGTCACGTCTCCAAGAACTCACCTACTAAATTATGCTTCAGACAAGTTGTGAGAGAGTCACCACTAATGGAAAAATTTATTTGAACTCATTCTCACTAATTTATCTGGAAGAGATGTATCTCTCTGTGACAGTATAGGAATTACCACAGTACAGTCCTTGTGGAGATGAAATCTCATCCTGACACTGAGGACATGGCTCATTTTGCTCTGTGGCACCACCACTGTTCTAAATGGAATAAACTTAGAACACATTTAACAATCTGAAACTAGCCACCCATCGGTCACCATCAGCAGCGTACATACAGCAATAAGAACTTTCAAGGCTGATAAATGGGCTAGTAACATTTGCGTAATCAAAGTGCCAGGCAATAAGTTTCCAAAGAGACAGAAACGAACCATAATGTCATTGACATTGCCAAATCTTTCACTACAACAATCTGCGAGCAAAAAATTAACTGGACCAGCCATATAAATCCAGTAGCTAAAAAAGCAGGTCACAAGGTGGGAATTCCACACTAAACAATTTTCCAATTCACAAAACTGCTTCACCATCTACAACACAATTTAGAGAGGGATGGAAATATCTCCACTTACTTAACTGAATGCAGCTCTGACTACACTTAAGAAGCTAAACACTATTCCAGAGCAAAGCAGACTGCTTGATCAGCACTCAATCCACCACTGTAAATAACAACTTCCTCAATCATCAACATCGTGGCAGCTGTATGCCACCTACAAAGACAAAATAAAGTAACTCACTTAGGCTCCTTTGATAGCACCTTCCACATGCTTGACCTCTATCATTTCATAGAACAAAGGCAGTAGGTGCATCAGGACAACACCACCTGCAAGTTACCCTCCCATCTACATGCCACCCTGACTTGGAACATAGCTATTCTTTCACTTGTCAGTGAGTCAACATCCTGGAGCTCCCTTTCTAACAGCATTGAAGATGTAACTACACCACAAGGACTACAACAGTTCAAGAAGATTTCTTTTCAAATCTAAAAGGTAAAATACATGGATGGAAGTGAACAGGACATAAGGTGAGGCAGTGATGGAATGCGGTTATGCCACAGAAGTCAACATGGGTCAACTTGAGTTTACTCAACCTTCTGGTGCCCATAATGTAAATCTCACCAAGTCATGCTCAAATACATGATCTTTGATTACTGATCGACAATAGCTTTCAGTCAAATAAAAGGTATTATTTTAAATACTCAACCTTGGTTTCAAATTGCTCTATCATCTCATCCCTCATACCTCTAACCTCTTCCAGCCCAAACCCCTCCCCAACACACACACACACACACACACACACACACACACACACAGTTAGTTCAAGCTTTGTTCTGTAATACGCTTGTGAACAGCCTTAGCACATTTTATGTTCAAGGCTGATTAAATGTTCTTAATTTGCCATAAATTATGCTTTATGTTTGTACTCAACCCTGTACCTTAGCTGAGGGTGAAGCCAAGCATAGATCATAAAATATTATAGGGCTGAAGGGACATTTAAAAGCAAACTATCAAGTGAAACTAAGCAATAGAAGTATTAAAGCACAAAAGGATAGCTTTTATCTTGGATATCTAAGCAGTATTTTCTCCACAATAGATATTTATATAATGACAGAACTGAATGCCTTTGCTCTTAAAAATAATGCAAAACCAGACTATATATAAAAGAAAACTCAGATGAACAGCAGGCTGATCTCAGCTGGGGTGGCAAGTGAGATGGCACCAATAGACCTCAATGTACCTGGAAAGCAGGATAAGGCCAAATAACTCTTAGCTCCAGATCATTTCCAATAATACACATGTAAACATCAGACTCAGAAAGGATTGAGGCAAGACTAAACTATTCAACATTCAGGGTCTAAGAAAAATATTTCAATGTAACCTTATCTAGATGGCCAGAGATAAAGGAAATTTAACTAGAGAAGAAAAATAGAAAGCAAGAACGACATTTATAATTATTTGCTACCCTCTGGTGGCAAGTCTTCATATAGCTAGACAACAACAAATTTTATTTTTATCTATCGATTTGATTCTCAACACGCCTGTAAACTCATCACCATGTTTGTCTTAAAATCAAGTTGAGTGGGCAAGATGATTGCAGATGTGAAGAAATATTAAGGTGTCCATTTTAGTAAGAAGTATCAAAATTTTTTTAAAAAAAAGTGTTGAAAACCCGTAAAATGCTAGTATCCTGAAGAATTTGGGTGTCCTTGCATACAAATTGCAGAAAGTTAACACGGAGGTACAGCAAGACATTAGCTAGGCAATTTTGAAAGAGGATTGGAGTACAAATGGAAATTTTGCGGCAGTTAGTGCACTTTAGTGATGCCACACCTAGGGTACTGCATGTAGTCTATTTTGCCTTGCGTAAGGATGGACATATTGCCTTGGAGACGATGCAATGAAAGTCTATGAAAATAAAACTATGTGCATTAAGAATACCATACAGACTTTTTTTGTCCCTACAGTCCCATTTTCAGTATAAACTAGATGGTGGCGAGACAAAATAGCAAAAATGAATTGACCTTCAAGTTCCACCCACCCAATACACTTCCTGTCATCATCTGCAGGGTGGCCTGTTTCGATTCATGAGTGAAACAAGGCAGAAACACCCTGGGTAAGATGTCAGGATGAAACATCAAAATAACTCAGACCTCTTGCAAGGAATGTTGGATGGACGGACTTTCTTTTCACTGCCTGCCCAATGTATGCCAATTCATTTTCAGATATCTAAATTACATTAGTAGCTCAATTGTTTTTTGCAGGTTTTCTACTCTGTTGCACACTTATAAAAACAATATCACACAAATAAACACAAAATAAATGAATGCACAAAAATAGAATACTATTCAAAATAATAGATCAATCACTTACTACAAAACATTCAGTTTTGTATACATCGTTTCAAAATTATGAAAAAGGAGGATAAATTTTAGTACATTTAAGTATTATGTATTTCTAGAAATTAAGTCACAGTAAATGTTAAATATTTTATAATCATCAACATTCTTAATATTTACTCTTGTAAGAAACTAAGTACTAGTTTCTTTGCTCTCTTGTGCCATTTGTTAAAAGGAAGGACACACACAGGTACAAGCCATTAGGCAAAGTCCAATATCCCACACGCAATCTTATAAGACCAGCAGGGAAACCAACACTTCATGATCAACTTTGATTATAAATAAACTAAAATATATTTATTGATCAATCTAGCATTCTATTATTCTGCATAAGTATAACCAGTCCAGATCTTGATAGCGCAACGTGCAATTCTGCTTAGTTTCATTTGACAAAAAAATGCACCATGAGATTGCAAACAGAGGGAAGATAATAGCCTAATGTTTTAGAGTTATATCTGTAAAGCTGAGGTGGCTTTGTTTAGTTTCAGCTGTAGAATGCCGAGGTTGAATAAGACAGAAGTAGTATATTCCCTGGCCCATTTGCCCTTGTCAAGAAATCCTTTGCGTGTTCCAAGTATAGCCATTGTTTAAACGTAACCTTCGTATTAGAGTTAACCTTGGAACAATGTGTTTAATTTTTTAAAAATTTAACATATTTTTCCAAATATCCTGTTCAAAGATTTTATTTCATACTTCTGGAGCAGGTGGAACTTGAATCGGGCCTCTCGGTCCATGAGTAGGGACCATCGTGTCACAAGATAATGCTTTAGATTTTAACATATTCCACGTAACAATTTGCAGAGATTAGTATTTTCTGCATTAGTGTTATCTTTACAGTGTAAAAGGGTAACGAAAACCGTTTCCAAGCATTAAAATAAAACAAAACCAGGGAAAGGCAAATGGTCAGTAATGTCTGCTATTTTTCATTCGTGGGAAGCGGGTATTTATTGCCCACCCCTAATTGCACAGAGGGCGGTTAAGATGAACTGCATTGCTGTAGGTCTGAAATCACAGAAGACCAGACTAAGTAAGGACCGCAGTTTCCATCTCTAAAGGATATTAGTGAATTAAATGGGATTTTCCAACAATCGAGGATGGTTTCATGGTCATCATTTATTCAAATTTTATTGAATTCAAATTCAACCATCTGCCATGGCAGGATTCAAACACAGGACCCAAGAACATTACCTGGGTTCCCTGCTTAGTAGTCAAGTGATAATACCTCCCCTTTAATGAGAACTTTGCCAAATTAAGTGAGGACTGAGACATGAGTTCATGGATATCAATCATTGGGTCCTCACTTGCTTTTACTTTAACAAAGCTGTAAAGAAAATTTCAATCCATCCTCTTATCTTTGTAAAGTGACAAACTGAATAAAGAGGATGGATCCATGGATAACTGACAACTTAAACAACAAGTCAAGAGATAGAGGATAGAGATTTTTTTTTCTTTATTCATTCATTCATGGGATGAGAGGGTCACTGGCCAGGCAGCATTTATCACCCATCCCTAATCATCCAGAGGGCAGTTGAGAGTCAACCACATTGCTGTGGGTCTGGAGTCACATGTAGACCAAACCAGGCAACGATGGCCGTTTCCTTCCCTAAAGGATATTAGTGAACCAGATGGGTTTTTTCCTGACAATCGACACTGGATTCATGGTCATCATTAGATTCTTAATTCCAGATATTTATTGAATTCAAATTCCACCATCTGCCGTGGCTGGATTCGAACCTGAGTCCCCAGAACTTTATCTGGGTCTCTGAATTAACAGTCCAGTGACAATACCACTAGGCCATTGCCTCCCCGTGGTGACATCAATGTCCATCACCCTTAAAAGCCAATTAGAGATTGATCGTGTGTCCTTAAATCACTTCGCAATAAGCCATGCTTAGCCTAGGCCAAACAGAATATAATAATATAAATGATCATGCTGTGGACTGTGACGGAGAAAGAGTTAATCAGCAGCAGCTTTCAGTGAACAAGGTGCACATGAGCAGGTTAATATAATTGTGCTTCCAATTGGAGTGTAAGGTCCTGGAGTCACTGGAGAGAGACACAGACCCAGTGTCAACCTGCGCCTTAGGGTGAACTGGAATGCAAGAGCTACAGCAGACCCATAGAATCAGAGACTCCCTACAGTGTGGAAACAGGCCCTTTGGCCCAACAAGTCCTCATCAACCCTCACAGCATCCCACCCAGACGACATTCCCCTAATCTACACATCCCTGAACACTATGGGCAATTTAGCACAGCCAATCAACGTAGCCTACACATCTTTGGGCTGTGGGAGGAAACCGGAGCACTCGGAGGAAACCCACACCGACACGGGGAGAACGTGCAAACTCCACACAGACAGTTGTCCGAGGGTGGAAGCAAACCCTGGTTCCTGGTGGTGAGTCATACCCCTGCTTTAATAAGCCTGTTGCCTTATTGGTTAAAGTCCCAAATGGACACATGAATATTGGTATTCGAGTTCAAATTATAGAAGACTCTTAAAGCTTCCAGCTTTATGCCTGGAGACAGTTGCGGAGTTGAAACAAGTGGCAATGGTTCAGGATATGTAATTGCGATCCAAAACCAGAAGACAGAAAATCCTCATCTGCAAAATCTTGCTTGGCTTTTCTGAGAGAAAGGAAGTTGGCTTTTTAAGTCATCTGGTCTTGGCTGTCTGCCTTTCTCCAATTCTCTCAGTGAAAGAGGGTTAGGTGCATGACCTAAAGCCCATAACCTTTCCCAGCCCTCAAAACAAGTTACCTTGTTACATTGCAAGTCAAAATAAAGCAGAACCATTTATGCCCTCTCCCAACTCATTATGACATCCACCCTACTAGGTGGACATCACCAATGGAAATAAAGGAGACAGAGATTGACTTTTCCCATTTTTAGCTTTGTGATTAAGGGTACACTGGAAAGCAAAGTCGTGCCTCAATCTCATAGCGATATTTGCATTTAGGTTCAGCATTAGTTGAAGGGATTATTTATAGAGTTGTAAAGACGTACAGCATGGAAACCGACCCTTTGGTCCAACTTGTTCATGCCAACCAGATAGCCTAAATTAATCTAGTCCCATTTGCCAGCATTTGGCCCATATCCCTCTAAACCCTTCCCGTTCACGTACCCATCCAGATGCCTTTTCAATGTTGTAGCTGTACCAGTCTCCACCACCTCCTCTGGCAGCTCATTCTATACACGCACCACCCTCCACATGAAAAAGTTGCCCCTTTGGTCCTTTTTATATCATAGAATCATAGAATCCCTACACTGTGGAAACAGGCCCTTCAGCCCAACAAGTCCACACCAATCCTCAGAGCATCCCATCCAGACCCATCCACCTATATAACCTACCTAATCTAAACATCTTTCCCCCTCTCACTTTAAAGCTATGCCTTCTATGCTGGACTCCCCTATGTTAGGAAGACGACTTTGGCTACTCACCGTATGCACGCCTCTCAATGATTTTACAAACCTCTACAAGGTCATCACTTAACCTCTGACGCTCCAGGGAAAATAGCCCCAGCTTATCCAGCCCCTCCCTATTGCTCAAACCCAGCAACATCCCTGTAAATCTTTTCTCAACCTTTTCAAGTTTCACAACATCTTTCTGCTAGCAGGGAGACCGTAATTGAATGCAGTATTCCAAAAGTGGCCTAACTAATGTCCTGTATAGCCACAACATGACATCCCAACTCCCATGTTCAATACATTGACTAATAAAGGCAAGTATATCAAATGCCTTCTTCACTACCCTACTTATGACTCTACCTTCGAGGAACTTGAAACCTGCATGAAGACTAGAAAATATAAGTTACTTTCAAATATGCTGTGTATCAATTATTTGCTTTTCACATCCCAAAGCAATTCTCCATAAATATAATCAGTTAATAACTATGCTCCTTAGAAAGTAGCTGTTATTAAATTTTCCAAAACAACAATAACCCATTACCATGGTGCGAAGGAATATCTGCTTGTGCATGACAATAATGAATGGCATACTTCAAAATTATCTTTTGCTAATCACCTGCCTTTTGAACACTTCATTTTATACGTATTTAGGGACTCAGGGTGCGGCAAACTGTAAACGACAACTTTTCCACTGGAAAATGCAGCTGCTAGCATACCAAGTCTTGCCATCTGAGGAATCTGGACAAGAAAAATATAACCGGTAAAAATCAATAGACTTTAGTACTGCATTTCACTCATTGTGGCAGTTTAAATTTAGTAATAGCACATTCTTGGCTGAATCAGAAAGTTGTGGGTTTAAATTACAATCCAGAGACTAGAGCACATAATGTCACCCAAACTTGGGAGCTTTTGTATAAGGCTTAGTCCACCTTCTTGGAGGAATTGAAATATCCCCTCGCCTGCACTCTACGGGGTGGGGGGAGCTGGATTGCTCGCTCCTCTGAAAGGAGGTCAGCCAGATGATCTGTCTAAACCAGCTCCACAGCCACAGTGTTAAGAAATAGGAGGAGCAGACTGTACATTCAGCCCCTCAAGCCTGCCCTGTCATTCAACAAGATCATGGCCAGTCTGCCTTGAGAACATGCTGCTGGCTACAATTAAAACAAAAACAAGTGGGACCTCAGCGAGAGGAAGCCCCATGCTCAGGAGCCACTGGCCAAACAGACTGGTCAGCAGTTCCACCTGTCTTGGCAGGGCCAGAGCTTAGTAATGGGTTTGTGGAGTGTATAATTCTGGTCAACAGGACTGCTTAAAGCCTAATTTACCCTTAATTAATTAAATGAAGCATGTAAGCTGTCAATTTTAGTGATCGCCCAGCTGGTGTTAAATGGTGGGTTAGTTTCGGAATGGGCAGAGAGGCAGTGGATTTTTTCATTTCCTCCCCACAATGAAAGCATACAAGTTGGGGGCATGTAAAATCCAGCTATTTCTATTCCAAAAATAGTTGCATTCTCATGATGATCTAATTAACATTTCTTCCTGATCCAAGATCACTCTTTATCGCTCTGCCAAAAATCTGTCAGATAACTTTACAGTTGCAGTGGTCACTACTAAAGTATCCTTGATTGTGAAGCACTGAATATGAAGGACTGAATTCAAGTTCTATATTAGACAGATTTTTGATGGTTAATGGGAGAAAGGGAGGAAAGGAAGAATGTAATATACATACAAGCCATGATCTTAGTGAATGAGAGAGCAGGCTCGAGAGCAGACCAACATTACCACAATGTCTTTCAAAAATCATAAAATCTTAATTAAATATCAAGCATCTCTGGTGAATTTTGAATAGATTTCCACAACAGGAATATACTTGATTAAAACATTTCAATATATACATTTATTGGGGACAGTAGACTGGTTTTTCCTCGAGACCAATTCAAAATTTACTAAGTATAACATGAACAACGGTAATCCCATAATCTCTTCAAACAACTGTAAAATTCATTGATTTACCTTCAAATGTCTCTTTTGTATTAAAAAAAGTAACTTATAAATAAATTAAATAAATTTTAACCAAGCAGGTAAATTACCTTTCTAGTGGTTTCTGGCAGTTCCCATGCGCCACTGGGACACCACTTCATATCCCAAATGCAACCGTACTCTGTGGCAATACCATAAGCTAAAGCAGCATTCATTTGAGGGCTATACAGCAAGAAGTTACAATTACTACATTTTTTTTCCCCACTATACAAACACAAGCTATATGAGCATTGATACAATGCAAAACAAAATCAGGAATTTATTACAAAAGAAATAGAACAAAAAGACACAGTGAAATTCAAATTTCCCCACATCACCCCAGAGGCAGGGGCCCTATAAAATGGAATGGGAAGATATGGTGGAGGTCCTATATCTCCATGACTCCCTAGTGTGGGTGTGGAGGTTTGGGTGTGAGGGTCTGGGTGTGTGGGGAAGGGTGGGAGTGAGGGGTGGTGTTTATGTGTGTGGGGGTGGGGGGCGTGGGGATAGCATGGTGTGCACATGTGGGCAGTGCGTGTTTGTGTGTGCGCGCAGAGGGCGGCAGAAAGGGGTCTGCCCAGAAGCTAACCAAGGCTTTTAAACGGTCACGTATGGGCATCATCCCAATGCGGATACTCAATCAAATCGGTGGTGAGGACATCAATACATTAGTGTTTTACACCTGTGGAACTGGCAGTTCTTCCTGTTTGGACAGATCTGCTACAGACATGGTGAAGATACTTGCCTCTTACCCTGGAAGTTAACCCTCATTCCTCTCCAGAGGTTAGCTCACTGTCCTTGGCAAGCCTGCCTTACTGACATTCCTTTCAAACTCCAGTGATGATTCTAGGCCTAAGCCTCCGTTGTAGCAGTATAATTACACCATTTAAAAGACAACTGGGATGGGTATATGAAGGGTTTAAGAGGGATATGGGCCAAATGCTGGCAAATGAGACTAGATTAACTTAAGATATCTGGTCGGCATGGACGAGTTGGACCGAAGGGTCTGTTTCCATGCTGTATATCTCTGACTCTCAGTCACTGTTTTCGATTGTTCAACAGCTTGCACAGCATGATATCCACTGTGACAAGGACAAAAACCCCAATGCCGACCAGGTAAATGCCTTATTGGGATTCAATTATTTTGGGAGTCTGGAATGACAGTGAAGGTGTTGTCATTGACTCTCCAGCTGGACAGGCCCCTTCTGCCAACACAATTAAATACCAACAACAGTATTTGATCAGCTATGCTGAAGATTAATAAGCATTTGTTTCTTTCCTTATCATAACATCCTGTCTGATCTCATTGATTCAATGTCATCTACCTGCTATTAGCTCAGGCTGAATCACACATAAAACTCTGATCCTGACTGACATGAAACTTAGTTTCAAACTCCAAAGCTTACTGATTACCAAGACCACTTACTTCCAATTTCACAATATTGTTTGCCTCAGTCCACTAACTCACCACTGCTCAAACCTGTGCTTCAGTCTGTCTCCTCTAAGTGCAATTTTTTCAATGACAGAATCTTTGCCTAACTCTCTTGACAATTGGTTGGCAGTTGTCATCCCTTTCCTGATGAGTCATGAGAAAAACAAAACAAACATTCTTCTACTGCCCACTGCAACCTTTATAACTATGCATAACTTCTTCCTGCTATGGTCAAATTTTACTTTTTAAGTATTCAACATGAATTAAATTCTGATGGGCTAACATATCCATTTATTTGATAATTGCATTTATTTATTAACTATTGTTATAAATCATAAGGCCAATAACAGGAAGCTCCCTTAAGCTAAGCAGAAATCTTTTAATTTTATAATCGTGTTAACATTCATGATTGAAAACACACATTTAATGTTTCCAGTTAATTAGAGTCAGAATCATACAGCATGGAGACAGAACCTTCGGTCCAACCAGTCCATGCTGAACTTAATCAAAAGTAAACTACTCCCACCTGCCTGGTCCTAGCCCATTCCTCTCCAAACCTTTCCTATTCATGTACTTTTCCAAATATCTTTTAAACATTTAGTTGCACCCACATCTACCACTTCCTGAGAAGTTCATTTCATGCGCAAACCATCCTCTGTTTAAAAAATTCACCCCCATGTCTTTTTTAAACCTTTCTCTTCTCACCTGAAAAATATGCCCCTAGTCTTGAAATACTCTATCCTAGGAAAAAAGACAACTACCATTAACTCTTTCTATACTCATATTACTTTATAAACTTCTGTAAGGTCATCTGTCAACCTCCTGTGTTCCTAAAATCCCTGCCTACCCAGCCTAACTCAAACCTTCCTTACCTGGCAATCTCTTCTGAACCCTCTCCAGCATAATACTATCCCTCCTATAATTGGGCAAACAGAACTAGACACAGTATTCCAGAAGAGGCCTCATCAATATCCTGTACAACCTTAACATAACATCTCAACTCCTATACTCAAAGGACTGAGCAATGAAGGCAAGGGTACCAAACACCTTTTTAAGCACCCTGACTACATGTGATGCAAAACTCAAAGAATTATGTACCTGCACCCCTAGGTCTCTCTGTTATACAACACTACCCAAGGCCCTACCATTAATTGTATAAGCCCTACCCTTGATTGTTGTACCAAAATACATTACCTCACATTTATTGAATTGAACTCCATGTGTCATTTTTCAGCCCCTTGACCCATTTGATCAAGAACCCTTTGTAATCTTAGAAAACCTTCTTCACTGTCTACAGTGCCACCAATGTTGGTGACATCCGCAAACTCACTAATCATGCCTTCTACATTCTCATCCAAATCACATATATAAATGACAAAAGCTTTGTTTCACAAAGAATCCAAAAATAAAACGTTTTGGATATAGTTTACTTCTTTCTTCTCACCATTGCTCCTGTCGGAGGTCTCCCAGTTGCCAAATCTGAAGTAATGTTGGCTCTGTATACTGATCCATCAGTTTATGCCTATCATCCATTCTTTTATTGCAATAAATAGCTGCGTACTGGCAAGCAGCTGAACCCTCTGGGGTTGGGCACCACTCCACACACCATACAGGACCACCTACAAAGAAGTTTACATCCCAGCGATCTTTATGAGCAGGTAGTGACTGGAATCTGCAAAATAAGAAATATCTACAGTACCAGAAAATAAACTATAAAATCAGGATTAAATTCCTGCTCCTCTGTCCTGTCAAAACCAAGCACTATCAATAAAGCATATGCCTCTAAATAGAATGCATATCAATGTCAATGGGCCAAAGTGACCACAGCAATAATAAAGGCAACACTTTTTGCTTATTTTATTTGAATTCAGTTTAATTCAACAACTTGCATTTCTATAGCAGCTTTAATTTAGAACAACATTCCAAGAAGTATAATCAAACATTTTCTCCTCGTTTATACTTCACTTTTTAAATTTAACACGCATAGGATATCGAGCCAGCCATCTTAAATTTCTTTATTAGTTGAAGACCTGCAATATTAAGATGTCAGCATAGCAGTAACATTGCTAAATTAGAAATCAAGAGGTTTGGAGTAATGGTCTGGGGTCATGGGGTCAAACCACCCCACCCAAGGGTATTAAATTTAATTAATAAAATCCAGAATTGAAAACTAATCTAAGTAATCGTAACAATGAAACTATCATCGTCTGATGCAAAAACCCATCTAGTTCACTTAAATAGCTTTTAGACAAGGAAACCTGCCATCCTTACCTAGTCCGGCCTCTGACTTCAGATCTCCAATATTCTGGTTGACTCTTAACTGCCCTCTGAAATGGCTGAGCGAGGATCTTAGCTGAAGGGCAATTAGGGATGGGCAATAAATTCTGGGCTTGCCCATGCCATGATCCTATGGAAGGACTTTTTTTTTTAAAAAGGCAAAGTATCTGAGGGAAAAGGGTTGCATCAAGTATACGTGCTAAACCTTTGATGTAGATGATTTTGGTTAATAGTCTCACTGACTCAAGAATCATTCTTCCACATGAAATAGACCAAATGTCTGCACAGACTTGCTCAAGTCAATGTAGTTATAATTTATGTTTACTGTCACCTAGTAATTACCTCAGAGGTTTGCCCGATATCCAATGCGGACATGGTGAAAGATTAGAGGAGAAACTCTGGAAAGACATACAGATGGAGTTTCTTGAGATCTTCAACCAAAGGTGTGGCAACTTATTGATAAAAGTTCAAAGATCATTTTCAGCAAGAACGTCCATAGGTAGTATGTAATTCAAGCTTCTGCCAATTCTTTTGTTGGGAGCAGGAACTGGAGTAGAACAGACATAAAACTAAAACAAAGAATCGTGGATGCTGGCATCCGAAACAAAACCTGAAATTGCCGGAGAAACTCAGCAGATCTGGCGCCATCTGAGGAAAGAAAGCAGAGTTAACATTTGGAGTCCAGTGATCCTTCTTCAGAACAGACATATTTAGGGGAGGTGTTCATCCCTCAGAAAACTATGACATTTCATCAGAATCCAAGCGCCTGAAAAATTATGCTGCTGTTCTCTCTGCAGATACTGTTGGACCTGCTGAGTTCTTCACGCACATTATATGTGATTTCAGATTTCCAGCAAGGGCACTACTTTAATTTTATATTAATCAATCAACACTGCTCATTTACTTAATGAAAATTTGTCTTACCTTCTCAGTCTCTGAATTACAGAGTTTTCTCGAAGACCTTCCCTTTTAATTTTAAACATTGGTGAGATTCCTTCATTGGGCAAATACCTAAGAGATTCACTAAAAGAATATAAATTGAGTTTTTATAGGTTTTGACCAAACACAACTACTAAATGCAGCTTATGCGGATTATTTTATCGCACTGTATATGGAATAGGTGACTCATTTTGATATTGCTTTCAGCAAATATTCAGGGATTATAATACTAGATGCTAGAATTGTTAATAAAACAATAGCTGCTTCACTCACTAACATACAAACAGGGAACAAGAGTAGGCCACTCGCCCCTTCGAGCATGCTCTGCCATTTTCTCATCACTTTCGCAATCAAGAATCTAATCCGTTCTATATTAAAAATATGTAATGATTATGTGCCCACTGCTTTTAATAATGGGAATTCCAAAGACACACAACCCTTAGAGAAAAAAAATTTCCTCATCTTTCTTTTAAATGGGCACCACCTTGTTTTTAAACAATGACCTTTGTTCTGGAATCTCCTGCAAGAGGAAACATGACGACTCGCATCAAGCCAAAAACATAAACACTTGGGTAGGTTTCAAATTATGTTGCCTTTCTCACTAAGGAACAAAGCAGTACAGATAATTAAAATCTGTGCAAAGACACAGCATCATAAATGACAGCCGAATTTTACCCCAACAGATCCTAGTTGCTCAAATGACACTAAAGTCGGTGGAGTGGTGGACAGTGTGGAAGAATGTTGCAGGTTGCAGGGAGACTTGGATAAACTGCAGAATTGGGCTGAAAGGTGGCAAATGGAGTTCAATGCAGATAAATGTGAGGTGATGCACTTTGGGAAGAATAACAGGAAGGCAGAATGCTGGGTCAATGGAAAGATTCTTGTTAGTGTGGATGTGCAGAGGGATCTTGGTGTCCAGGTACATACATCCCTGAAAGTTGCCACCCAGGTTGATAGGGCTGTTAAGAAGGCATACGGTGTGTTAGGTTTCATCGGTAGAGGGATTGAGTTCCGGAGCAGTGATGTCATGCTGCAACTGTACAAAACGCTAGTGCGGCCTCACTTGAAATATTGCGTACAGTTCTGGTCACCCCATTACAGGAAGGATGTGGAAGCATTGGAAAAGGTGCAGAGGAGATTTACCAGGATGTTGCCTGGTCTGGAGCGAAGGTCTTATGAGGAAAGACTGAGGGACTTGGGTCTGTTCTCAATGGAGAGAAGGCGGCTAAGAGGGGATTTAATAGAGACCTACAAAATGATCAGAGGATTAGATAGGGTGGACAGTGAGAGTCTTTTTCCTAAGATGATGACATCAGCTAGTACAAGGGGGCATAGCTTCAAATTGAGGGGTGATAGATTTAAGACAGATGTCAGAGGCAGGTTTTATACTCAGAGTGGTAAAGGTTTTGAATGCCCTGCCTGCCAATGTAGTTAACTCAGCCACATTAGGGGCATTTAAACAGTCCTTGGATAAGCATATGGATGATGATGGGATAGTGTAGGGGGATGGGCTTAGATTAGTTCACAGGTCGGCGCAACATCGAGGGCTGAAGGGCCTGTTCTGCACTGTATTGTTCTATGTTCTAAATGCACACAATTACAAAGGATTACAACACTGTTTAATGACAATCCACACTACTGACTTATACAGTTGTTATTGTCAATATGAGCTTCCCTCTATTTCATTTGACCCAAACTGATCAAGACGTTATTCAATTCCTTTCTCCCTCATTAATTTATCTCAGATTTCCTTAAACACATCTGTTATCCATTTGCCTTAAACACATAACTACCCCTATTAGGTCTCTTCTCCTTTCAAGATAAACGCACTCAAACTGTTAAGTTTTTCCTGATAGTTAAACCCTCTCAACTCTGACATCAACCCTGTAATGCCTTTTGGTGATGTACGAGCAGGTTCTGTGGCTTTATGTTTACAAACAGGTGAAGTTGGCAGGTTGATAAAGTAGTTGAAAAGGCATTTGGGATCCTGGATTTTATAAACAGAGGCAAGGAATATGAATACAAAGGGAATGTTTATATAAGTTTGGTTCAGTCTTATTCCTACCTGTTCAGGTATTGTGTCCAGTTCTGGCCCTGACACTTAAGGAAGAATCTAAAGGTTTTAGATAGGGAACAGTATAACTTTACGAATGTGGTTTCAGGGACGAGACTTCAATTACGTGGCTAGATTGGGGAGGCTGTGGTCATTCACTTTACAGAAGAGAAGGCTAAGAAGAGATGTGATGAAAATGTGCTCAAAATGGCAAGGAATCTAGACAGAATAAAGGAACCAATGTTTTTTGGCACAGCATATCATTTGGATTTGGAAAGCACTTTCTTACTGTGTGGAGGAGGTAAATTTTGTTTTGGCTTTCAAAAAAAAGAGTTGAAGAAACACCTAAAGATAGAACATTTGTAGGGCTATGTGGAATGAATGTAAGAGTGGGACTAGCAGCAGCTGGCATGGGCTTGGCAAGCCAAATGACCTTTCTATGTGCTGTACTTATTATACAAGGTAAATAGTGCAGGAGAACAGGACTTGGAATTCCCAAAATCAGAATATGCACCCTTTCTTGCAACCAGAAAATAGATTCACCTGGCCAGATCAGACACTTCTTGGTACCAAAATGTGGTTGTAAGAACATTAAAGGAATTAAGGTATGCATAATTTTTCCTCAATATTTTACAAGCACTTATGGTAGGTATAAGTTAAAATTTTCAATTGGAGTAAATCAAATTTTAATGGTATAAGGCAAGAACTTTCACAAGTTGACTGGAGTAGACTGTTCGCAGATAAAAAGATGTCAGACAAGTGGGAGGTGTTCAAGAGTGTGATACTGAGAGTTCAGAGGCATTTTATTCCTGTTAGAGTATAGGATAACGCTTGTAAGATTAAGAAACTATGGACGAATAAAGATATAGAGGTTCTAGTCAAGAGTAAAAGAGAATTTTTTTCAAGCTTTAGACAACTTGGCTAAATTGAATCTCTTAACCAATATAGACAGCGCAGGGGCATTCTTAAGACAGAAAGGTTAAGGTAATCCAAACAGACTCTACAAATACATTAAGAGCAGGAGGGTAACTAGAGAGAGGGTAAACTCAGCAGGTCCGGCAGCATCTGTGAAGAAAAAAAAATCAGAGTTAACGTTTAGGGTCCGGTGACCCTTCCTCAGAAATCAAGAGTTGACCGGACCAGAGAAGTTAACTCTTGACTTTTTCTTCACAGATGCTGCCAGACCTGCTGAGCTTTTCCAGTAACTTCTGCTTTTGTTCCCGATTTACAGCAGCCGCAGTTCTTTTGGTGTTTAACGAGAGAGGGGGGTAGGGCCTCTTAAAGCTCTAGGAGGTAGTCTCTGTGTTGAACCCCAGGAGGTGGGAGAGATACTAAATGAGTATTTCACATCAGTTTTTACTGTGGAGAAAGAAATGGAATCTAGAAAATGCAGAGAAATAAACTTTGATGTTTTAGAAACAGTTCACATTACAGAAAAGGAAGTTCAGGAGGTCTTAGAGGATGTAAAAGGTGGATAAATCTCCGGAACCTGATATAACGTATCCCAGAATGTTGTGGGAAGTAAGGGAGGAAATTATGACAACCCTTGCAGAAATATTTGCATCATCTATAACATCGCGTGAGGTGCCTGATGACTGGAGGGTGGCTAATATTGTATCTTTATTTAAGAAAGGTTGTAAGGAGAAACCAGGGAACTAAAGACATGTGAGTCTGACTTCGGTTGTGGGTAACTTGTTGGAGGTGATTATAAAAGGTAGGATTTATGGATACTTAGAGATGCAAAAATTGATTAGAATTAGAAATAGAATCCCTACAGTGTGGGAACAGGCCCTTCGGCCCAACAAGTCCACACTGACCCTTGGAGCATCCCACCCAGACCCATCCCCCTATAACCCACACACCCCTGAACACTATGGGCAATTAAGCATGGCCAATCCACCTAGCCTGCACATCTTTGGACTGCGGGAGGAAACCGGAGCACCCGGAGGAAACCCACGCAGACACGGGGAGAATGTGCAAACTCCACACAGACAGTCACAGGAGGCTGGAATCGAACCTGGGTCCCTGGCGCCGTGAGGCTGCAGTAATAACCACTGAGCCACCGTGCCGCCCCTGATTAGGAGATGATCAGCATGATTTTGTGCGAGGGAAATCGTTTCTCACAAACTTGATTGATTTTTTTTGAGAAAGTTACCAAAAAGATGATGGCAAAGCAGTAGATGCTGCTTATTTGGATTTTAGTAAAGCCTTTGACAAGGTTCTGCATGGTTGACTAACTAGTAAAGTTAGGTCACATAGGATTCAGCGTGAGCTTGCCAATTGTATACATAACTGACTTCACAGTATGAGACAAACAGTAATGGTGGACAGTTGCTTTTTGGGCTGCAGGCCTATGACCAGTAGTGTTTCACAGGGATTGGTTCTGGGTCCTCTTTTGTTTGTCATTTAGATAAATGATTTGAATGAGAATATAGAAGGCATGGTTGATGAGTTTTGGAAGACACCAACATTGGTGGCACTGTAGACAGCGAAGAAGGCTAAGATTACAAAGGGATCTTTATCAAATGGGTCAATGGGCTGAAAAATGACAAATGGAGTTCAATCCGAATAAATGTGAGATTTTGCATTTTGGTACAACAAACAAGGGTAAGGCTTATACAATTAACGGTAGGGCTTTGGGTAGTGTTGTCGAACAGATGGACCTAGGGTGTAGGTACATAAATTTTTAAAGTTTGCATCACATATAGACAGGATAGTTAAAAAGGCGTTTGGCACACTTGCCTTCATTGTTCAGTCCTTTGAGTATAGGATTTGGGAAACTATGTCGAGGTTGGTGACATTGGTGAGGTCTCTTCTGGAATACTGTGTCCAGTTCTGGTGGCCCAGTTATAGGAAGGATATTATCAAGCTGGATAGGGTTGAGAAGAGATTTACCAGGATGTTGCTGGGTATGGAAGGATTGAGTCATAATGAAAGGTTAGAAAGGCTGGGACCTTTTTTCACTGGAGCAAAGGAGCTTAAGAACTGACCTGATCTGACAGAAGTTTATAAAATAATGAGGTATAGACAGGGAAAAGATACCTGCCATCAACTCTAAGATGGAGAATTTCAAGACTGGGGGGCATATTTTTAAGGTGACAGAGAGAGATTTAAAAAAGACACGAGGCAACGTGGGCGGTTCATGTGTGGAATGAACTTCCTCTCGAAGTGGTGGATGCAGGTACAATTACAATGTTTTAAAGACATTTGGATGGATATATGAATAGGAATAGTTTGGAGGAAAATGGGCCAGGAGTAGGCAAGTGGGACTAGTTTAGTTTGAGATTATGTTCAGCATGGACCAAAGGGTCTGTTTCCGTACTGTATGACTATGTAACTTCCCAGATCCACCAGGGTCAGCAACAGAAGCTCCGCAAAGCATATATGGACTTGGAAGTTCCTTTTAAGAATGCCTTTACCTGAAGGGGGTTTGAATTCTAAAGTAAGCAAAATTATGCCTCAGTTATACAAAGCTTGGTTAGGTTTCAAATTGAGCTCAATTGAGCTTTATATTCTGCCTCTCCAACTTCAGGAATGTATATAATAACTTTAAAGAGGTACAACACGTTCACTAGAATTATGCCAGGCTTCAAGGTTTAAATTATGAGGATAGGTTGCATAAACCTGCCTGGTATTTCTTTGCGTTTTTAATATAAAGATGTGATCTTTAAAGTGGGTTGAATACTTGGAACGTGATTAGGAGGTACAAAACAGAAATTGGAACCAAGGTACAAAAAGTAGTTTACAGGATAAATCCAAAGTTAAAGCTTCTCTCTTCACAGGCACTGACATTACTCATGACATTTACTCAACAGCAACACTTGGGGTTTTGGTTCTGTTACTGCAACTAGCCTTGTAAACTACCTACAATAGAATTGTATAGAAGAGGCCCTTCGGCTCATCACATTTGTGCCACCAAAGCTGCATGAAATCTGCACGAGTTTCACTTTCCAGCACTAGGCCAATGTACTTGAATGTTATTACATTTCAAGTACTCATACAAATACTTCTTAAACATGCTGCCTTAACTACCCTCTGAGGCAGCGCATTTCAGATACCCACCATCCTCTGGGTGAAAAAAAAAAACGCCTCCTCAAATCCCCTCTAAACTTCTGTCCACTTTAAAATTATGCCGCCTTGTTATCAACTTTGAGTAAGGGGAACAGCTGCTTTCTATTCACTCTGTCCAGAGTGCCTCATAACCTTAGACTTTTATCCGGTCCCCCTCAACTATCTTTGCTCCAAAGAAAACAACTAAAGCTTATCTAGCCTCTCTTCAGAGTTGAGGTGCTCCATCCTTGGCAACACTTTTGTGTGTCTCCTCTGCACTCCCTTCAATGCAATCATGTCCGTCTTACAGTGCAGAGATCAGAACTGCACAAAGTACTCCAGCTGTGGCCTAACCAAAGTCCTGTACAGCTCCAACATAACCTTCCTACTGCTATAATTTACACCTTGACTGATAAATGCAATAGCTGCTGTTCTGTTATCAAATAAATTGTTACTAAGTTACAGTATCACTTATGGTAATGGAATGTTTACAGTGAAAACCCATATACAGCCTCAGCAGGCACTGATAGTAAATCGAACATAGAGATGCCATGAAAAACTGTTGAAGAAGGAATTCTCAACTTTGAACTTAAATTTAGTGACTTAATCATTGTCTTTAATATACAGATGACACAGATGTGCTGCTAGTTCAAGTGTATAAAGAAGTGGTTTTATAGCTGTAATTTCTCAATAAAATTATCTGAATTACCTTTGTGAAAGAAAACTCCAGTCCTGCACTGAAGGCATCCAATGTGGAAACACCCATGGGGAGTGATGTTCCTCTCGACTGTTGAATGTAAAACAATTATTGCATTTAGTTCTATTAAGTACTTCTATATCCAGATGTTAAGTGCATGGAAAATGTAAGAAAAGGATATTATAGAGCAATTGAATTTTTAAATTTACAGCATTTAAACCATATGCTCAGGAGCCTTCATGTTGACTCAGTCTTTTCCTGACTTCCATTTATCTCACTAAGCTAAAGCAGCAGTGCTCCGAAAGCTTGTGATTTCAAATAAACCTGTTGCATGATACCCTGGTGTCGTGCGACTCGTGACTAATCCCACGCACCACCCTGGCTAGGTTCACTCTCATCTGTATTTGCATATCTCCAGGAATACTTTTACTTGGACTTAGATGGTCACCCGAGGAATGTTACAAAGCTCTATTGTTCACTTCCTCTTTTGTCTTGGGTGCATATCGCCCTTCAATGACATTATTCACAAGCATGGAATCAGCTTCCATATGTATGCTAAAGCAGCTCCACTTCTGTACTATCTGTCTCCATTACATGATCACTGTTATCACATGAACACAAACAGAAATTGCTTAAAAAAAATTCAGTAGGTCTGGCAGCATCTGTTGAGAGAAAGCAGAATTACTTTTTCGGGTTCAGTGACCCTTCTTCAAAGCTGATTGTAGCTAGGAAAGATTGGTATATACACTGAGGGGTGGGGGAAGAGTAGAGGAGTAAACGAAAGGTGGAGATTGAGCCCAGAGAGAGAGAACAACAGATGAGCAGACAAAGGAATGGGTAAAGGTCAGCCTGGGAGAATCAATACTTGGTAATGGGAACCATTAGTAGCAGACAATGGGTTAGTTGCGGTAGCAACCACATGATGACAAGGACTGTTTCAGAGATAGTAGAAACTGCAGATGCTGGAGAATCTGAGATAACAAGGTGTAGAGCTGGATGAACACAGCAGGCCAAGCAGCATCAGAGGAGCAGGAAAGCTGACGTTTCGGGCCTAGACCCTTTCTGAAGAAGGGTCTAGGCCCGAAACGTCAGTTTTCCTGCTCTTTTGATGCTGCTTGGCCTGTGTTCAGCCAACTCTACACCTTGTTATCTCTGATGACAAGGACTGGTATGGGGGCATCGGGGTAAGCACGTGGGAGGTGATGTTCAGTCTCGAAAATTATTGAACTTAATATTGATAAAGGCTGCAGGGTCCTCAAGTGGAAAATGAGATGCTATTCTTCCAAACTGCACTGTGCTTCACTGCAGTAAGCCTGAGACAGAGATGTTGGTCAGTACGTTAAAGAGGCAGGCAGCAGGAAACTCGGTAATTTTTGCATCAGAATGTGGGTGTTCTGTTATGTGATCGCCCAGTCTGTGTTTTGTCTCCCCAGTGAACCAGCAGACCTCATTGTGAGCAGTGAATACTTCGGACTAAATTAAGTGAAGTGCAGGTAAATCAATCATTGTGTCACCTGGAAGGTGTGTTTGGTACCTTGGACAATGAAGGAGGGAGTAAGTCAGGTGATGCATTTTGCAATTGTGAGGGAAGGTGCCGTGGGGGTGTAGGGAGGTGTTAGGAGGGGAAAAGTTGACCAAGGTGCCCCGGATGGAACGATCCCTGCGGAAGGTTGACAAGGAAGTGGAGGGTAATGTGTGTCTGGTGGTAGCATGTGGTGGAAGTGGTGTGAAATGATCCTTTGGATGTGGATGCTGGTGGGGTGGTTAAGTGAAGACCAGGGGACTCTTATCACTGTTGTGGGACAGAAGGGGTGAGAACCGCAGTGTGGGAGATGGGGACAACACAGCGGAGGGCTCTGTCGACCACAGTGGTGGGGAATCCTTAGTTGAGGAGGGAGGCCCCTTTGTAGAAGCTGGAATGATCAGAACAGATATGACTGACATGGAGAAACTGGGAGAATGGAATAGAGTATTTACAGAAAGCAGAGTGTACAGTCAAGGCAACTGCGGGAGTCCGTGGGTTTGTAGAGGATATTGTTGGCCAGCCTGGCCCCGGAAATGGAAACAAGAGATATCCCGGAAGGGAACGGAGAAGTGAGAGGTGATATCACTGGTGCTGTTTCCCTCCGTCGTCCAGAGTTGGAAATTTTCATTTCTAATTTCCATTCTGTTCTCACCTTCACCTGACCAATCTCCGACTTGCTCCTTCCCTTCCTCTCTGGGCTCCATCTCCACCAGTTATTTACTCCTCCCCTTTTTCCCACCTCATCTTCAGCATATATACCAATCTTTTCTTAGCTACAATCAGTTTTGAAGGACGTCACTGGACCCAAGAGGTTAACTCTGCTTTCTCTCCACAGTTTTTCCAGCGATTTCTGTTTGTACAATTTCTGCTGATTTCCAGCATCCACAGTTCTTTGTTATCACATTACTTGTTTTACATCATGTTCGGGCTGAGGAATGTACCCAAACTTATCATTGGGTCAATTCTACCCTCGCCTGCTATTCATTCAGACTGAACCAGTTTACAACCAAATTCAAGTTCTGCTCAACTCTAACCAGTAACCTCATACCTTAAAAACCGAAAGAACTGTGGATGCTGTAAATCAGCAACAAAAGCAGAAGTTGCTGGAAAAGCTCAGCAGGTCTGGCAGCATCCGTGAAGAAAAAGTCAGGGTTAACGTTTCGGGTCCGGTGACCCTTCCTTAGAACGGATGGCAGCTGGGAAAACGTCGGTTTAAATTGTAGAAAATAGGAAAAAGGGGATGGGGTAAATTATAGGATAAAGGATAGAGCTTGAAAAGAGAGAAGAGCACTTGGATAGACAAAGGTACCGATCTGGCTAGGAGGGTGAATAGCTGTTAACGGGGACTGTTATTGACTAAGAATAGGTAGTGCCTAATAGCAGGCTATGTGATAACAAGACCAGGTATGTGGGGAAGTGGGGTTAGGACACAGGAGAGTTTAGGCCCTTAAATTATTGAACTCAATATTGAGTCCGGAGGGCTGCAGGATTCCCAGGCGGAAAAGGAGGTGTTGCTCTTCCAGCTTGCTTTAAACTTCACTGGAACACTGCAGCGAACCAGAGACAGACATGTTCGCCAGGGAACAGGGTGATGTGTTAAAGTAGCGGGCAGCTCCAGGCCTTTTTGGCAAGCAGAATGTAGATGTTCTGTGAAGCAGTCACTTAGTCTATGCTTCGTTTCCCCAACGTAGCGAATGCAGTCGACTAGATTCTGGGAAGTGCAGGTCAGGTGTTACTTCACCTGGAAGGTATGTTTGGGCCCTTGGATAGTGGTAATGGAGGAGGTAAATGGGCAGGTGTTGCACATTTGCTGGTTGCAGGGGAAGGCGCCATGCGGGGGGGGATGTTCGGGGTGAAGGAAGAGTGGACTAGGGTGCCCTGGAGGGAATGGTCCCTGCAGAAGACCTGCCATTACACACTACCAATTGTTAGTCCCTAACAGTCCCCATTAACAGAGATGACAAGGTGTAGAGCTGGATGAACACAGCAGGCCAAGCAGCATCAGAGGAGCAGG
>JAHRHZ010000073.1:27353926-27377427 GCA_024137785.1 Ginglymostoma cirratum
TGAAGAAAGCGTCTAGGCCCGAAACGTCAGCCTTCCTGCTCCTCTGATGCTGCTTGGCCTGCTGTGTTCATCCAGCTCTACACCTTGTCATCTCAGATTCTCCAGCATCTGCAGTTCCTGCTATCTCTGAAACAGTCCCCATTAATAGCTATTCACCATCTTAGCCAGATCGTTATCAACTCTCTCTCCAGGCTCTATCCTTTATCCTATCATTTACTCCCTACTCCGTACCCCTCCCTATTTGCTACAGTATAAACTGCAGTTTTCCCAGCTGCCATCAGTTCTGAGGAACGGTCACCAGACCAGAAACGTTAAATCTGTTCTTTTCTTCACAGATGCTGACAGACCTGCTGAGCTTTTCTAGCAACTTCCGTTTTTGTATCTCATATCTTAATATCACCAAGACTACATACTGACAGGTAGAAAGTGTACTTATCCCTCCACATCATTCCTGAATTCCTATTTTTATTGAGTTACAATGAAGTTACAATGGATCCTCTTAATCAAAATGCATAGTGTTTAAAATCCTCACACTTGCCCTCAAATCACTCCACCATCTCTCTCAAACCTATCACTGCAACCTCAAACAGCATAATGCTTCAATGACCTCTGGAGTTGACTCCACTAATGATTTTAGCAAGCCACATTAAAATAAAATGAACTCTAATTGTTGTGCACAATCCTATCCCACATGTATTAACTCCACCCTCACTGACTTCACAGTTCCCTGCCTCTCTATTCATTTACATGCTAATTTATAAAATTAACAATCTCACTTCATCCTGCCATTGTACCTTCATTTCCTCTTCTCTGCTGTCCAGATATTAGGCTGCTTGAGTAAGTGAACTGAGAATCCAAAGTAGGTTAAAGGACCCCGTTTTGAGAAGCTAATCACCATGTAATGGGTCATCAAATTCATCAAAGGCTTTTAAACCAACATTTTGTTTAAGAAATACTTTCCTGTAAATCAAGGTGCAAAAATTATACTGGGGATGGCACGGATATTTTTACAAGAAATGTATAAATGGAGGGTAGCATTAAAAGGCAAAAATGCACGGAGAAGAACTGCATCAATAGGCATTCGGATCTTGTGAATATCCTAAAGTGTTCATTTGGTTTGCTCCATTTACGAAAAATACAGCAAAAACTTTTTATTAATCTGCAACATGCTAAAATCTACAATGCAAAATACCTATGATACATTAGAATGCGGGTGGCACGGTGGCTCACTGCTTCATAGTGCCAGAAACCTGGGTTCGATTCCACCCTTGAGTGACAGCAATGTGTGGTTTGCACATTCTCCCTGTCTGTGTGGGTTTCCTCTGGGTGCTCCGGTTTCCTCCCACAGTCCAAAGATGCTCAGACTAGGTGGACTGGCCATGCTGAATGGCCCAGAGTGTTCAGGGACGTGTAGGTTAGGTGAGTTAGCTATGAGAAATGTAGGGTTACAGGCGAAGGGTAGGGGGATGGGTCTGGGTAGGATGCTCTCCGGAGGGTTGGTGTGGACTTGTTGAGCTGAAGGGCCTGTTTCCACACTGTAGGGATTCTATGATGATGATGATAGAATATTCTATTTTGTAATTTGAATAAGAAACTCAAACTTACTGCTTTCTTGTAATTGTTGTAGCTTCCCACACTGGTACCATTATAGTATTAGGGAGGCCATTAGCAAAATTTCCAAACAGCCGACGTTTTGTACTGCAAGATTGTTTCTGAAAACAAAATATTTCAAAATTACTTTTTTATACATGTGTCATTCCAAATAATCCAACGTTCAGGCTAAAAGGGCCAAATCAAACAGTTTTAATCATCAAATTATACACTACTTCAAATGTTTCTTGAACCCAAACTTTGTGCAATATGGGTTTGCTGTCTCTCATAATTACAGGAGGTGATCTTAAACATTTCTAAAGAGACTTGTTGAAGTGACAAAAAGCATAATTTTTGACAGTATGTATGAACAATTCTGTATATAAACATCACATGATTACTGTGTACAAAACAGAATTAGTCTACACTACATAATTAAACAAATGCTCATTTGAATCGCTAAAGCACGATTATTTTCCTAATAAGCTACTTTTGGGGCAAAACTAAATGGAACTTCATTTCATGTGAAGCCGCTCACACTATCATAGGGTTGGGAATGATTAATGTTGAGTGCTGAAGTCACATTTGAAAACTTTGATATTTCCTCAGATTCTGAAGGATACTTTGAATTTGAAATCCTTAAAAACATCAAATAAAGTAGCTTATCAGGCCCTGACAAAACTAGAGGTAATGGTAATAACCAAATCAGATGACGACTTGTAAGAAGTAAAGCAGAAGTTGGCCATTCAGCCCATTTTCCACTTCTCCATTTAATCTCATCACATAAAATGAGATTATACCCTTTCGTCCTTAATTGGCCCACAAAGAGAAATAATCTTTCTGCGTCTACCTTGTCAAACTCCAAGAATCTTACATTTCAAGGAGGTCTTCTTTCATTCTTCTAAACTCCAATGAGTACAAGCTCAATTTACTCAATCTCTCCTCCGAAGAAAATCTTTCCATACTATGGATCATTCCAGTTAATCTTTTACGCCAGTATATTATTCCTTAGACAAGATGACTGAAACTGTTCACATTATTCTATCCGATCACTGCTTTGTATAGTTTTAGCAAGTCCTTCTTATTTTTAAGCACTGTTTCCTTTGAAATGAAGGCCAAAAATCCATTTGCATTCCCTCCTATCTGCTGAACTGCATGCATTAGAGTCATTGAAACATACAGCGCCGAAACAGACAAATCGGTCCTATCAGTTCATGATGACCATAATCCAAAATTAAACTAGTCCCACCTCTCTGCTCCTGGCCTATATCCCTCCAAACACTTCTTATTCATATGCTCATCTAAATATCTTTTAACTTGGTTAACTGTACACACACAGGAACCACTGTGTTTAAAAAAAAAGCCCCTCACGTCTTTAAAATCTTTCACTTTTCAACTAAAAACATGTCCCCTTAGTCTTGAAATCTCTCACACTAGGGAAAAGGCACCTGCCACGCACCTTACCTATGATTTTATAAAACTCTATAAGATCACTCCGCAACCTTCCATGTTCCATTGAGAAAAGTCCCAGCCTATTCAGCCCCTCCTTATAATTCAAACCCTCCATTCCTAGCAACATTCCAGTAAATTTCTTCTGAACCCTCTCCAGCTTAATAATATCCTTCCTTTAATAGGGCAACCAGAACTGGACACAGAACTCCAGTCTTATCCTCAAGGGTCTGAGCAATGAAAGCAAGCATGCCAAACGCCTTCTTAACCACCCTATCTCTATGTGATGCAAACTTCAAAGAATAATGTATCTGAACCGCTAGGTCTCAGTTAGGCAATTAAAAGTAAGCGGTTGGGTAGTGTTGTAGAAGTGCTACCCAAGTTTATTTTACAAAACACAATACCTCGCATTTATTCAAATTAAACTCCATCTACCACTCTTTAGCCCATTGACCCAATTGATCGAGATCTCTTTATAATCTTAGATAATCTTCTTTAAAACCAAGTGGAGGCCTGGGGACTGCTTTGTGGAACACCTACGCTCAGTTCGCGACAAATGACTGCACCTCCCAGTCGTGAACCATTTCAACTCCCCCTCCCCCTCCCCCTCCTTGGACAACATGTCCATCCTGGGCCTCCTGCAGTGCCACAATGATGCCACCCAAAGGTTGCAGAAACAGCACCTCATATTTCGCTTGGGAACCCTGCAGCCCAATGGTATCAATGTGGACTTCACAAGCTTCAAAATCTCCCCTCCCTCGACTGCGTCCCAAAACCAGCCCAGCTCGTCCCCGCCTTCCTAACTTGTCCGTCCTTCCTCCCACCTCAAGCCCCAACCCCACCTCCTACCTACCAGCCTCATCCCGCCCCCTTGACCTGTCCGTCCTCCCTGGACTGACCTATGCCCACCCTAACTCCCCACCTACACTCACCTTTACTGGCTCCATCCCACCTTTTTGACCTGTGTCTCCTCTCCACTTACCTTCTCCTTTATCCATCTCCCATCCGCCTCCGCCTCCCCATCTCTCCCTATTTATTTCAGAATTCCCTTCCCCTCCCCCATTTCTGAAGAAGGGTCCAGACCGGAAACGTCAGCTTGGCCTGCTGTGTTCATCCAGATCTACACCTTGTTATCTCTAATCTTCTTTACTGTCCACTATACCACCAATCTTGGTGTCATCCACAAATTTACTAACCAGGCCTTCTATATTCTCATCTGAATCATTTATATAAATGACAAACAAAAGTGGACCCAGCACCAATCCTTGTAGAACACCATTGGTCACAGGCCTCCAGTCTGAAAGACAACCCTCGGCATCACTCTCTACCTCCTGCTGTTAAGCCAATTTGTATTCAACTGGCAAGATCACCACAAATCCCATCTAACTTTACTAATTAATCTAACATGTGGAACCTTGTGAAAGGCTTTACTAAAGTCCAAGTAAATAACAAACACAGGGACAGAAACAAAGTTGCTAGAAAAGCTCAGCAGGTCTGGCAGCGTCTGTGAAGGAAAAAAACAGAGTTAACGTTTCAGGTCCGGTGACCCTTGCTCGTTAACTCTGAGGAAGGGTCACTGAACCCGAAACATTAACTCTGTTTTTTTCCTTCACAGATGTTGCCAGATTTGCTGAGCTTTTCCAGCAATTTTATTTTTGTTCCTGATTTACAGCATCCGCAGTTCTTTCGGTTTTTCCAAGTAAACAATGTCTACCGTTCTGCCTTCAATCTTCTTGGTTACATTCTCAAAAAACTCAACCAAGTTTGAGAGACATGATTTCCCTCACACAAAACCATGCTGACTATCCCTAATCATTCCTTGCCTCTCCAAGTGCATATAAATTTAGGACACCCAGACCATGCTAACCTACAGCTTTCTGCGGTCTTTCCCCATTTAAATACTATTCAGCTCTTCTATTCTTCCTGTAAAAGAACATAACATCACATTTTCCCACAATATAGCCCATCTGCTAAGATTTCAAGTGTTTTGGGTGCTCCAAACAAGTGTTCGGAGGCAACCTCCTACTTAAGTGAAGGATGAATAAGTAATCCTTCCATTAAGAAAGTCTGTATGGCAAACTATTGTTCTGTAGATTAACAAATATAAAAAGGTTTCTAATTGATTATCACCTTAAAATAGAAAATAACACTGGCTATTAGAAGCAACTTCAACAGAACAATGCCACTAATGATAAGGAAACTGTCACAAAGGAGGTCACTGGATCTGAAACAGTGACTCTGTTTTCTCTCCACAGGTGATACCAGACCTAGTGAGTTTATCCAGCAATTTCTGTTTTCTTTTCAAATTGTCATGGCTCAACTTTAAATTCTCGCATCATGGAAATAGTGATATTGATATATCACTTCAAACCACCAAGGAAGCATACTCAAGGAAATAGCTCTCCTCTGATTTTCTCAAGCCACTACAATGAAAACATTGTCCACAGCCTTAGTTATTTATCATCATTCTGATAAAAAGTGAGAAATGAAGATAAAACGCATAAAAATCTAACTTAGAAGCCCAACAGCAATACTGAACTCAAAAGTGCGTGTACTGGTAGTGTGTCATGGGTCAGAAACCCAGACATACAAATTCAAAGGCTTCACTTATGGGTTGTGATATTGACTCTGAGTCCTGGGAACACTGCATGTGGCACAACCAAATGAAAAAGTGACCCAACCCTCTTTGAAAAGCAAACTTTGGCAGAGATATTTCTAGTAAGCAACTCATCCAAAGCTCATTAGAATCATAGAATCCCTACAGTGTGAAAACAGGCCCTTCGGCTAAACAGGTCCACACCGAACCTCTAAGCAACCCATCCCATGCCCCTATAACCGACTTAATCTACACCTCCTTGAACACTATGGGCAATTTAGCATTGCCAATTCACCTAACCTGCACATCTTTGGACCGTGGGAGGAAACCGGAGCACCTGGAGGAAACCCACGCAGACATGGGGAGAATGTGCAAACTCCACATACACAGTCACCTGAGACTGGAATCGAACCCAGGTCCCTGGCGCTGAGAGGCAGCAGTGCTAACCACTGTGCCACCGTGCCACCCTAATTCATCTGTGATAGTCCATCCTATTTTTTGCAGAGTGTTCTGCAAATAGACTGGCCTTAGTGATGTACATATCCAGCAGAACTCTACCAAATACTAAAGAAGAACACGGTCACCTTCACCTCACAGGACAAACACAAAGGAAATCACATTAAAGGTGGGTGAAGGAGGTGGTCACGGGGAGGAGATCCAGTGCCACAGATTGATTGGAACTTTGTTATTTTTCCTTTCTGCCTTATCCAAGAAATTCTGCGAATAGAAGGCAGAAGAGTGCATTCTTCAATATGTAGATGGCTGCACGATCACCATGGGGACAGACTTAATGCATGGATGCTCACTGCCAGTCTTCTTTTCACATGTTTGTACACATGGTGGACAAAGATGGAAGTTAGATTTTTCTCCCTTCCAGACAATATGCAATTATTAGAACATAGGCTATTTTAGCATATTTTGACTTAGACAGTATTAAAAAGAAAATTCAAAAGTATTTGATACGGAAGAATGCAGGCATAGGGCCAGTATTTGGATTGCAGTTATTGAAGCGCTAATATGAACATGGGTACATGGGGCCTCAATCTATGCTATAATTTGTACCATTATCTCTCCAAATTGGTATCAATTTCAGAATATCCAAATTTCTACTATTTGTGCCATAAGGCATTCATAGAATGCTTCACCAAAGTGTTATGAAGGAAACTAAATAACAATATTCATAAGGATGCAAGTTCAGGATTTGCAAAAAAAAAAAAAAAGCAAAAAAAAAGGCTAACGGGAAGAGAAAAGAGTTTTTTCAGATAGATCCAACTGAAGAGGTAGCGCTAGTGCAGGTACAATGGATCATCTAGTCCCTCTTTGAAGTTTAATTCCTATGAATCTGGTATTGTGTCACATTTTTGTCACGACCATGAATCATGTGGCCTCCGCAAAAAGGGAGTTGGGCAGGCCGTGAGGGCTGTCTTCTGAATGGCACAAAACAATACAATCCTGGGGAAAAGAGGATCTGAACTTTCCTTCTGGAGCTCAGAGGAGCACTTAGCTCTTCCTAGCACCACAAGGAAAGCAAAAGAATAAAAACCTTAAATGGTCTCTACTGGTGAGAAAGCCAACATCTTCAGCACCGAGGTCAGAGTTAAAATCATAGTAAGGAAAAATCAATGAAGTGTCATCAGACCAAATCTGCATATTTAAAGCTGATTAATCCTAGGTTTGGGATTCTTGCCATCAATTCAAAATGACAGGTTAAAATTAAAGGATGTAATTGCATTGGAGACAGTTCAGAGAAGGCTCTCCAGATTACTTCCAGGTTTGAATGGCTTGTTTTATGAATAGAGATTGAGAACTTAGGCCTATACTTGCTAGAGTTTAAAAGCAAAAGAGGAGATCTAATTGAAATATACAAAATAGTAAAGGGGATTTTACAAAGTAGATGCAAAGCAGATGTTTCACCTTGTAGGGCAATCTAGTGAGAAGTCATAATTTTAGGCTAAAGGGTGGCAGGTTTAAAATAGAAAGGAAGAGGAATTACTTCACTCAAAGGGTTGTGAATCCGGAATTTACTATCCCAGAGAGCAGCGGATGCTGGAATAAATTTAGGGAGGAGATAAATATGTTTTTAATTAGTAATGGGTTAAGGGGTTATGGAAAGAAGGCAGGAATGTGGATTTGAGGCCAAGATGAGATCAGCCATGATCATATTAACTGGCAAAGCAGGCTTGAAGCTCTAGAATACCCATTCCTGCTCCTATTTTTTATGCTTTTGGGAAGGTAGTAGTGCCCACTCACGACATGAGCAACAGATCAGTGGGACAATTTAACTGCTTGCCCACACTTTTGTTTGGCAAGTAGTTTAAATTACTCCTGTGTTGGTACCACTCAACAAATAAACAATAACTTTCAATTTAGAATTGCTGATGTTCCAGTGATTAAAAGGGACGATAAAACCAATTCTGGAAGTTTTGCTCCACACTCAGAATACAGCATTCTAGGTCACTACATGACAGACATGCAGATGACTGCAGAACTGAACAATAATATAAAGTAACTTACATTTATCGGACTCCTTCTTTGTTTCTGACCATCTCCATCATGAAAGTCACCTAGATCAGACTCAGAACCATCACTGCATGGTTCGACTTCATTAAATTCTTCGTCCTCTTCCTCGTCAGATCCTTCATCAGAGATCACAAAATCTTTGTCATCTGACAAGTCATCAAAAACATCATTGATCTTCTGCCTCTTCCTTCCTTTTCTTCGTTTTGGGGAAGACGGAGGTTGAGATAGTGATTGATCCAGAGATTGATCTGGTTCACAATCATTTATATTGCCAGCCACATCATCCACCTTATAAGACGGTGATTTTATTTCCTCTACTATTTCATGTAGGTAAAGCAAGGCACTGAAAGAAAAGACAATGTAGATTAACGATGATGATAAATTATAATACAGGCAAATATCCCCCAATATTTCACACAATGAAAGAGTGAAAGTCTGACCATTCTTCTCCCATTCATTCCCAAACAACAAGTTACAACGCATGTACACAATAGATACAGGGTGACTTTTTAAAAAAAAATTACAATATGCATTATTCTGGGAAAAGGTCAAATAAAAGTATAACATTATTAAGTGTTGTAATGTCTTTTAATTTATAGAGGGGTTAACCATGATTGACAAGATACACTGATATCTCAGACACAAAAAGGATTGCAGGACACCAAAAAGCATCAAAAAGGATGCTACACTTTTGAATAACATAGCATGAATGTGTTAATCCTTTCACATAACAAGTTGTTATTCTCAACTATGTGATGGTCATCAGGGCTAGCACTGAGCACAGCTGAGGTGCCTGCAAACAGTCAGTCACCTTGTGTAGCTTTTGCAAGTAGTTTCAGATACCAGAGACTGAATCTTAATAATATACAACATGAAAAGATCCAAAAAAGACAAAAAGGAAGAAAACACTTCAAAAGAAAATAAGCTGGTTGAGCGGTGTAACAGGGCCTGCTTTAAGTTAACCTTAAGACACTGATGCCATGAAATGTCACCTAACATGAAGTAATTGACTAACTTATTCAAACAAACTACATGACACTAGGTTTGGGAAACAGAAATGATTCTCAGTAAGCATTACTGTTTAGATATGGAGGCAGGAGAGGGAAGGTTTAGTCTTACTCTGTCATCCCATAAATATCTCAACATAATTATGATTTTTCATGATTAAACTGATAGTGTTTTCATTCTACCTTTGAACCTAGAGACCTGGGTTCAAGTCTCACTTGCTCTGGAAGTGTTAGGACGTGTCCGAGCAGGTTGATTGAAAATACTTACAAAGTCTTTTGTTGATCACAGTGGCTCCGAGTTCAAATTCTGCTTGCTCCACATATGTTTCATAACAGTTCTGAACATGTAGATGCTTTTCATCAACAAGCATTTCTTAATAAAAACCGAAAGAACAGCAGATGCTGTAAATCATTAACAAAAAGTTGCTGGAAAAGCTCAGCAGGTCTGGCAGTCTTCGAAGGAAAAAACAGTTAACGTTTTGGGTCACTGGACTCTTTTTTTCCTTCACAGACTGCCAGACCTGCTGAGCTTTTCCAGCAACTTCGTTTTTGTACCAGCATTTCTTAAATGATAAAAACCGAAAGAAATGTGGATGCTGGAAATCAGAAGCAAAAAAAAAAAAAAAAAAAAAAAAAACAGCTTGGCAGCATCTGTGGAGAGAAATCAGAGTTAACTCAATCAGTTCTGAAGGAGGGTCACTGGACCTGAAATGTTAACTCTGATTTCTCTCCACAGATGCTGCCAGATCTGCTGAGCTTTTCTAGCAATTTTCTGTTTTTGTTTCTTAAACGATGCCACAGTTTCACCGGCGCTCCTCAGAATCCAATTCAGATATAAATCACCCTGCAATTTTCAATACTACTCATAGAATTAATGTCAACTAGTTTGATGCAGTGGTCTTTTGGCCTATTTTTGCAGTTAAAAAAATCATTTTTTAAAATTGATAAATTCTGCATAATTTATTTTCAGTATCTATCAATAAGATAGTCTCTCTGGTGCTTTCTTAGCTGAAAAGCTCAAGTGATTTCAGTCTTTCCCCATAATTAGCACTAGGTATTGGCTTATAATTCTCGGCAAATTGTTTCCAAAGCTTTAAATGTGTCCCTTTTGCTTTGTAAAGGGCACAAAACTCACGATAAGTTCCAGACTTGAATTCTTTTGTTTCAACTGTAAAGATTAGAATTCTAATAGTTTTACTGAACTCTGTTTTGTTTTGGTTGGGTGGGCATGTTTAACATCAAATATATTAGAACCTTTGTCTGAGGTCAGGTTGGTGTGGACCACACTCTAGGACTTCAACTCATATCTAACGTGACATTTCAGTGCAGTGCTAAGATAATTCTGCATTGTCAAATGTTTCAGTTTTCGACAGGATGTTATAGTGAACATGCAACTGGCTGTTCGGTGAAAGTTTAAAAAAAAAATCCGATAGCACTTTTTACAGAGTATGGAATTGACACTTGTTCTTTAATCAATGCACAATAACTGGACATTTATCCCAGAAGTTGTGTGCAGAACTTTGCTCTGAGCAGATTTGTCGCCACACTTAACTAAATCAGAGCGATTTGCTGCAAAAATAGTCTGTAGCTGTGAATAGCTTCAGTATATCTAAGTACATGATGACTTGCTAGACAACTGAGTTTTTTTTCCCCAAAATCTATCCTCAACTTCAATTGAACGTGGGGCTAGAATTACCATGATTCTGGCTCAGACAAGAATGCTGCCATTCGTGGAGTCTGTGTAACGCCATTTTTCCTTGTATGCAGTAAGCTGAATTTCTCTCATTTTGAATTTAATAATAATTTAATATTTAAACAAACTTGCAAGCTCCCTGTGCAGTTATTCTGTAATTGCCGAGTTAGACTTCTGATTCTACATTTTCTCATTCAGTACCAAATATCTCCTATGCTTAATAGTAACACTCTGGTTTTGCAGTTAGTAGGTTGTGGCTTCAAACTCCATTCCAGGATATGAATCATAACCATTGCAATAGTCCTGAGGCACAACTGCACTGTTTCAGACAAGTATTAAACTGAGGCCCTGTCTAACAGAAAATATTCCACGGTACTAATCTAAGAGGAGCTTGGGAGTTCACCTTTTATCTTAGTTAATATTTGATCACTAATTACTAAAACTGCACCATACATTCATAGCACTTCCTATCCTCTTCAAGTCCTTCACCTTTCTTTTCTCTTTTGTCATAGCACAATCACATACTTGCAAAGGGATTCTCCCTTGTATTCTAATCCTTCATCCTGTTACTTAGCTACCTTACAGTTGTTGTGGTTGGTTGGCTCGCTGGCCAAACTGGTTAATTGTTTTGCAGATGTTTCATTATTATCGGAGGCTGCACTGATGATGTTACCCAGCAGCGTAATGAAAAGTCTGTGGAACAACGAACCAGTTCGGTGAGCCAACCAACTACAACATCCACAACCCAAGCTACAAATCTACTCTAATACTTTACGGTTCTTGTTTACTATCTGGGACTGACACCTCATTCTAGGTGTAGATTCAACTGTGCTTCATTGCAAACATACCTCATTTGGAGAAAAATAAGAGAAAAAAAAAACTTCTAAAAGGGCAGAAAAAAAAAACATACTCAATTGAGATGGAAACTGGGACTTGCAAAAGAAAAAGCTATTCTTTGAAGGCCAAGAATGACAACAAAAAGTGCTTCAAGGAGAGAAGCAACAACAACATGCCCTCTATCCTCAGATCCTGCAGTTTCCATGAAGAAACAAAGTGCTAACACTTCATATTTTGCACTATGTTTCAGAAGTAGCATAACCTTGGTTCTGTTGTTATCACCCCTACCACTGAGTCAAAAGACCTAAGATTCTTGTGCGTGAAATCTAGGCTGACACTCGAGCGAAGTACTATGGAATTAAAAAAGAAAATGCTGGATTTTGAACATTTTGTTTTTATTTCAGATTCCCAGCACCGGCTGTATTTTACTCTTGTTCTCCACAGATGCTGAAAAAAACCTACATTTTTCCCCCCCCCCAGTACTTTGTTTTTTCTTCAGATCACCAGCATCTACAATACTTTGCTTTCAGTTGTATAATGTAAAAGATCTCATGGTACATTCAAAGACTAAGGGAGAATCACCCTGACATCAACCCAATATTTCTTAATCATCAATAACAAAATAGATTATAGAGTCATACAACATAGAAACAGACTCTTTGGACCACCACTTCTACGCTGACCAACAAATACTAAACTTCAGTAATCCCATTTACCTGCACCTGGTCCAGTCTACTATGCCCTGGCATTTTTAGTACTCATTATTAGATGCTTCTAATGTTGCAAGAGTAACCTGCCTGCCCTACCCTTCCCTTTCAAGCAGCAGTTTCCATATTGCTACCACCCTTCTTGTCAAATCTCCTCTAAACCACTTGCTCCTCACTTTAAAAACTTATGCCGTCTGGTCTTAGATGTTTGCCACAAGGAAAAGATTCTCACAAACTACTCTATGCCTATCATAATTTTGTATACCTCAAACAGATCCTCACTCAGCTTCCTCTGCTCCAACGAAAACAAATCCAGCCTAGTCATTGTCTCCTCATAGTGGAGATTTTCCATCCCAGGCAAAATCCTAGTGAATCTCTTCTGCAGCCTCTCTAGTGCAGTCACATCCTTCCAATAGTGTGACGACCACAACTGCACTGTTCCACCTGTGACCTAACCAATGTTTTATGAAGTTGTAACAAGACTTCCTTACTTCCAAATTCTGTGGTCTGGATAGTGAAAGCGAACATCCTGTATGCCTTCTTCACCACCCTATCCACCTACGCTGACACCTTCAGGTATGTGTGGACTTGTACATCAAGACTGATTTGCTTCTCTGTAGTCCCTAGAGACCTACCATTCACTGCATGAATCCTTCCCAAAATGCATCACCTCACAGTTAACACTAAAGTCCATCTATCATTGCTCTGCCTGATTTACCAGCTGATCAATATCACACTGCAGCCTGAGAGCATCCTCTTCACTTTCAACATTGCCACCAATTTTTGTGTCATCTGCAAAACTTACTAATAACACATTCTACATTCACATCCAAGTCATTAATGTACATAAACAACTGCAAAGGTCCCAGCGGTACACCACAGGTCACAGGTTTCCAATCCCAAAAACATCCCTCCACCATCCTCCATTGCTTCTTGATTGCAAGCTAATTTTGATGCAGTTTGTCTGTTATCTACTTATTAACCTATTTATGCTTGTGTTGTGCATCAAGTACCTACCAGATTTGCTACATTGCTACTGTGACTGCACTTCAAAAGGTATGTTATTGCCTATAAGCTGTTTTGATTTGAGTTGAAGTCATGAAAGGTGCTAAGAACCAGCATCAACGGTGGTTCAATTGGTAGCACACAGACTCAGATGGATTACCGATCCTGCTTCAGATCTGGAATATGAAATCGAGGTTGGCAATCCAGTGTAGTATTTCAAAATTTTAAAAACTTCTTCGTGAGATACGTGCGTCATTGGCAAGACCAGTATTTGTTTAATCTAACTACTGGTACATTTCAAAGGGTAATTAATAATTAACCACGTAGTTGCGGATTTTACGTAACACTTCAGCCAATTCAGGCATGGATAACAGTTTTCCTCCCTAAAGGGCATATTGTAAACCAGATGAATATTTATGAGAATTGATGATAGTTTCATTGCATCATTACTGGGACTAGCTTTTCCAATTCTAGATTCATTGCACAATTGAATTTAAATCCCATCTGCAGCATGGTGGGATTAGAAGCCATATCCTCAGAGCATTATCTTGGGCAGCTGGATTACTCTGACGTTACTACTACACCACAATCTCTCCAAGCTATTTTGATTGCATTGATACACTGCAAGTACAGAAAAAATATTCTGTACAACTCATTTGGTGCAAATACTGTAAATTAATAATGAGAAGTACAATGGCTGTTAGTGAATAGTAAGCAACAGAAACTCAAGAAGTAGATTTTAAACATAAAAATCTATTGCAAAACAGAGATTTTGATTTTATGGTCATATACCAATTATATCAAAAACTG
The DNA here is from genome assembly GCA_024137785.1 of Ginglymostoma cirratum. NCBI lineage: Eukaryota > Metazoa > Chordata > Chondrichthyes > Orectolobiformes > Ginglymostomatidae > Ginglymostoma > Ginglymostoma cirratum. Next base: position 27,368,141 of record JAHRHZ010000073.1, read on the forward strand.
CGAATCTAAAGGGACAAAATTGTCATTAGCAACATTATCACATAAATGCTTAACGCACAGATTAAATTCATCTCTCCTATGTTATAGAATTGGAAAGGAATGTGGTGCAGCCATGTTAAATATTTCAATAGCAAAATTGCCAAAAATACTTCAAACTTTGATTCAAAGGGTCAAAGCCACAAAGCCCTATTATTTCAGATGCGTTTATGAGAATCTATTTATTTCTATGATTATTTTAACACATGATGAAACAGATCACACGTCACTAGAACAAAAAAAAACTCAAGTACAACACATTTTTGGCTACTCATAACATCAGTCATGGCTTGGTAGCTAGCATTCTTGCTAGAATGTATATGTACACATTCTGGTTTCACATTCTGTTTCAGGACTTGAGTACACAATACCAGCTCACATTCCACAATAGTATAGAGGGAGAGCTACACTTGCAAAGATGGCGTATTGACAATTATAAGTTAAACCTAGTCTTCCTGCTCAGATGGACTTTAAAATTCCATGCTGATATTCAAAGAACAAGCCTGCGTCCTGGTCAATATACATCCCATGATCAACAGTGTAAACAGGTTACATATTCAACTTTACTTGCGGGGTCTTGCTGTATGCAAAATGGCTGCCTTTTACTGTATAACAGTGGCCGTATCACAAAAGTAGTTTATTGGCTGCAAAGTCCTTTTGGACAGCTTCAGCTCATGAAAAGTGTGATTAGAAATGTTTTCTCAGCTTCCGCTATGTTTTGTAAGCAGGTGATCAATTAGGATATTGTACAGCTTGTCTGAGTATTGAGCGTGGCTTTAGTCAGCTGCTCTACCTGCAACACAGCAAGTTAAAGACAGATCAAAATATCATACTTCCAGAGAAAGCATTTCTCTCCCCTTTTGAAAGAATTGTTGTAAAAGCAATACAAAATAAAACTGAAGTTCAGAGCAAATTAGTTTCCTATGACAGAATGTAAATGGTGGGCAGAAGTGCAAAGGTAAAAATTTAAAAATTGCAGTTTTAAAACAGACTACTGATTTTTCATAATTAATAAAACAAATTATATGCTCCAAGAAAGCAGCTTAATATTCTAATGATTTTACTTATATTGGAATGAAAATTTTGCCAAAGGGGACAAGCTTATCACCTGTTTGCTTTATCATTCAAATTTGGAAGCAATGTATTCCATAAATCCTCCCAACATTTCTGCGTCCTAATTGGTAACCCTGCCTCATATTATTCCTCCCTCAGTAGTAATGTGCCCTGGGTCATGACACATTGTATGGGACACAGTGAGCATACCCATATCCTAATGCTAGATGGCAGCGATCTTTAACATAAGAATGTGTTGACCACCAGACAACTAAGCATATTCCATTCGTAGCTAAATGTTTCTGCAAACCATTGCTCATGATGAATGGAGAAAGCAACAGACCATAGAGAAACAAAAACAGAAATTTCTGGAAAAGCTCAGCATCTGTACAGTGAAATCAGGGTTAATGTTTTGGGTCGTGACCCTTCTTCAGATCATGGAGGCTTCACTACACTCATCAGACCATTTAGAAACAAATATTAGAATCAATGACACACACATAGTAGTTTCATACTTAGTGTACACTGATTTTAATATCTCGGTCTCTCTCCGATTTTTGTTATATTTATGTTAAGATGGGACGAGTAACATTCCAATCTTGTATTACCGGTAGGGAGTCTTGCCTACCAGCTACAATTCAAGCACATGTGCACGGCCAATAAGATTAGTTCCTTACGCTCTGGCCGCCCTCCTCTTTGGTCGGCCACTTGCCGTTAGCTCATCGTCGGCATTGCTCTCTTCCAATAATCTCTGGACGATTGGCTTCAACAGCCCATGGGTATCAGTACTCTCTTCTTGGGGTACCATCTTATTCTTAGGTTTTCTTCCTTTCTTCTTGGGTATCTGCGTCGGTGTTGGTGCATCAATCTCAGTGACACCACCATTTTCAGAAATATTACTACCAGCTGTTGGAGCCTGCAACACCACTCTTTCAGCAGGCACTGCTTTTGTATTCTTAGGTCTTCTTCCTCGTTTTGTCAGGATCTTCACTGGTTCATGAATTACCATCTCATTGTTACTATCATTTTTAGCATCATCACTAATCCCCTTTGATGGAATTTGCTGCACTATTCTTTCAACAGACTTTTTTTTTGCATTCTTAGGTTTTCTTCCTCTTTTCTTTGGGATGTTGGCTGGTTGAGGAGCTCCCAATTCAAATTTGCCATCATTCTCAGCAGCATCAGAATACCCTTTTGATGTTTGCGACACTGTTCTTGTATTTTTAGGTTTTCTTGCTTGTTTCTTTGGAATCAGCACTGGCTCAAGAGTTCCCACTTCTGGGCCACAACCATTTTCACTGTTGCCATGACTGGGAATTTCTTTTGCAAATGTAACCACTGCACTTTTAGGCTTTCTTCCTCGTTTCTTAGGGATGTTCACAGGATTAGCGCTTGTTTCACGAGGGCAACCATTCACAGATCTATCACAGAGGTCCACTTCTGGATTACGCACCAAGCTATTTTGGTCTTTTATGCATGACTCCTGTTTTTTGTCTGTATTTTGCTGTATAAGTAATGGATCAGGAGCTAGACAAAACTTAATTTTGGACTCATTTACAGTTGCAACATTCTCATCTGCAGCAGAATGGTTTAAGTGATCAATCAGCGGGTCTTTTCCTCCTTTCCTCCATTGTCCTTCTATCTCACAAGTACTTTGCTCTGAAACTACCAGAGTGTTGGGATGGAGATTGGTATCTTTTGAAGTGATTGTGGCACATATGACAGCACTTTTACTCAGAGTGGGATGACACTCTGCAGGTTGTGAACTGTGATTTGCAGATTTGGGTTTCTCCTTGTTAACGTCAGCACTTTGCTGTAAAAAGGTTGTACCAAATGGTCGATGGTTTTCACCTGCAGACACTGTAGAAGCTATCCCATCTGTAGTAAAAAGATTAGTTGTTAATTTTAGGTCAGAGACAAGCAGACTTTTGTCTTTTTGTGGACTTCTGTTATTAGCTGCTGCTCGTCCTGATGTTTTAATAGCAACGTGTGGTTTAGAAACTCGTACGGATGCTGCAGATATAAATGAAGTATTCTTGATAGTATTGCCGATTAAACTGTCACGGTCTTTTTCAATGAAGCCGGACACACAAATGGCTTCTTTTTCCAAAAGCACATAGTTCTCAGCAGGGTTCTCTGTGTGAAAATCACTGGTTTTAGATCCTAATCCATCGTTACTTATGTGGGTCGTTGACCTTGCAGGGGTCTGAGCAGCTTCGAAAGAGACAGCCGTTTTTTGTGCTTCTTCTGAATCAGCCTCACAGGTATCCTGAAGATTTGGTTCCATAAATATATTTTCTTTCTTATACACTTCAGGCAGTTGATCAGCTCAGGCTCAGCAATTTCATTAAAATCTAGAAAACAAATTGAAAAACATCAAACTCTGCACTGCAGTTAAGCATAACATCCTTCACATTACATTGCCTTTAGCATATTCAGGTTCATATTGCAAAGTCAAAGTTCTAACTAAGCAGGTAAACACCAAAAAAGTTTGCATGTTGTGTCTCTGAACTTAAGATATCAAACTCCATAGACTATGCAAGTAGTTAAGTGCAGGACTGATATCACCATTTTATTCTCATTTTTGATGATTATAACAGTGATCCAGAGCACAAGTTCCAAACTGTACAGAAACCAGGAATTCAAAGGAAGTCACTGGGCATCTTGCACCTACTCCTTTCACAGAAAGTACACATTTCAAAATTACTCATTTAGCTTGCAAACACCCTGAAAATTTCCCCATGACTCCATAATAATCAAAGAAAGTCAGAGAAATTCAACAGAACAGTATTAGAACATCCATTAATGAACAGAACAAGTAGAGTAAATAGAACAAATAAAACAGAATCAAGCAAATATTTTATTAACCATGCTTCATGGGTGACATTTTCATAAGTCCAGTATGTCAGAAACCATTTTAAACATTGTCCCAAATCTTTCTCAAGGGTTAAGCTGGAAGCATGTCGTTCGAGACCATTACGTTTTGAGACAGAGACAACCAAGATTTGTTCCACTCAGAGTCAGGTGTGGAGTTCTTGAGAATATAGTTCAGAGGGTGAGGGAATTCTCTCTCAATTGCGGGCAAAAGTACCTTGTTGTAAGGTATGAGATGCTCTCTGTGTTGCTCTACATGGTCCAGGCTTTGGCCCACAGCCTGCTTCTGCACCATGGCAGTCACCTGAACTATCTTCTGTCTTCATAGAATACTTAGCGTGAAAGCTGTGTGGAAGTCCACACTGACCCTCTGAAGAGCATCCGATCCCCACCCACCCCTCTAATCTATCCCTCTAACCCTGAATTTTCCCATGATCAATCCACTGAACCTGCACTTCTTTGGCCTGTGGGAGAAAACTAGAGCACCTGGAGGAACCCCAAGCAGACAGTGGGAAACGTGCTAACTCTACGTAGACAGTCACTTAAGGCTAAAAATCGAACCGGTGTCCCTGTGAGGCAGCAATGCCAACCACGGAGCCACATACCGCCTTGTCTGGCGATCGGAAGTGTGCTGTGCCTCAGATGGACTGTGCTGTGTTACTCATCCTTAGTGGAAAGGTATGTGCAGAACGATGCTCGTGACCCCAAGTCCATCACGCAGTGTTGTGCACATAACAAACTCAAGACATTGCGTGAAAACGCACTGGTGGATCCTTTTGTATGATTTCTTGAGCAGACTGTCAGAATCGTTTTGTAGCCCTGCTGACTATGCCTCTCATAGGACAAAGAACTGTTCAGCACAGGAATGAGCCTTCAGCCCACGATGTTGTGCCAAACATGTCGCCAAATTAAACTCTGCCTGACCTTGATCCGTATCCCACCATTCCTCGCATTTGATGTGCTTATCCATAATTCCCTTAAATGCCCCTATCATATCTGCCTCCACCACTATCCTTGACAACACGTTCCAGACTCCTACTACTCTTAAAAACTTGCCCCAGACGTCTTCTTTGTATTTTACCCCCTCACCTTAAATGCATGCCCCCTAGTTTTAGACATTTCATCTCGGGAAAAAGATTCTGACCATCAACCCTATCCATGCATCTCATAATTTTAGTACATTTCTATCAAATCTCTGCTCAGCTTCCGCTGCTCCACAGAAAACAACCAGAGTTTTTCTAGTCTCTCCTTATAGCTCATGTCGTCTAATCCAGGCAGCATCCTGGTAAACCTCTTCTGCACCCTCTCCAAAGCCTTCACAGCCTACTGTGATGTGGCAACCAGAAATGAACACAATATTCTTAAGTGCGGCCTAACCAAAGTCTTATAAAGCTGCAACATGACGTGCTGACACTTGTACTTAATTCCCTGACCATAAAGGCAAGCATGCCATTTGCCTTCTTTACCACCCTACCTACTTGTGTGGCCAGTTTCAGGGAGCTGTGGACTTGAATCCCAAGATCCCTCTGTATGTCAGTGTTGTTCAGGGTCCTGCCATTAACCATATACTTTTCCTTAACACTTGATCTCGCAAAGTGCAGCACCTTATCTTGTCTCGATTTAGCTCTGCCTGCCACTTCTGAAACTGATCTATATCCCGCTATAGCCTTTGACAACCTTCTACACTATCCACAACTCCACCAACGTTGTCGTCTGCAAACTTAGTAACCCACCCATCTACATTTTCATTCAAGTCATTCATATATATCACAAACAGAGGTCCCAGTATAGATCCCTGTGGAACACCACTAGTCACAGACCTCCAACTTGAAAAACACCGTTTTACCACTACCTTCTTCTTCTGTAGGCAAGCCAATTCTGAATCCACGTGGCCAAGCCACCATGGATCCCACGCACTTTAATCTTCAGGACGAGCCTAGAATTAGAATCCCTACAGTGTGGAAACAGGCCCTTCGGCCCAACAAGTCCACACCGACCCTTGGAACATCCCACCCAGACCCATCCCCCTATAACCCACACACCCCTGAACACTATGGGCAATTTAGCATGGCCAATCCACCTAGCCTGCACATCTTTGGACTGTGGGAGAAAACCAGAGCACCCAGAGGAAACCCACGCAGACACGGGGAGAATGTGCAAACTCCACACAGACAGTCACCTGGGGCTGGAATCGAACCCGGGACCCTGGCGCTGTGAGGCTGCAGTGCTAACCACTGAGCCACCGTGCCGCCCTACTATGAGGGATGTCTCCGATATGTCACATGATGTGAAGTACCCTACTGATAAAATTATTCTGGAATGCCACTGCAAAGCAGAACAGGAGAGATTTTTTTTTTTGCTTGTCAAGGTTCATCCTAAGTGACTGTGTAACACAGAATTCAGTGATCACCGGGCTATTCTCAGGGACTCAATCTCATAAATCCCAGTGAAAGGTGCGCTCTAGTCCGCCTGAAACTTGCTTTTCTGAGTATGGGTGTCTGGCAAATTCCAAAGTCCAGAACTACATATTGAGGGTTGCACTAAAGCTTGGGATAGCTGTTGTAAAGTATCTGTAATGAAAGTTTAATCAACCAAAGAAGTACAGTATACACTGTCAGGAGTTACTAAACACTACACAGACCATACTATCCTCCTCAACTCCACTCCTCCTACCTCACAAAAGTTGCAACTTTTATACACCAGCCTAATATTGCTTCTCTGTCCCATCTGTTGTCCATTTATATACACTGCCATCGAACACCAAGGAGTTGGAAACCTGTATTTATTGGAGTGTAGAAGAGATTGTCGTAATGAAATTTACAAACTTCAAGGGGGCGTGACAGTTCAGATGGTGAAATGTTGTTTCCCTTCATGGGGGAGTATCAAACTACATGCAAAGTTTCAAAATAAGGGCCTCCCACATAAGGAAAAATTACAAATTTCTCCTCTCAAAAGACTGTTAACCTTTGTAGTTCTTTCACAGAGTAAAGGCAGGGTCACAGAATTGGCCAGATTTTTCATCTACAAGGAGTCAAGGATAATGGGAAAAGGCAGGAAAGTAGAGTTTTACTGAACCTTATTGAATAGTTCAGCAGACTCAATGGGCTAAATAGACTATTCCAGCTCTTTTTTTCTTGCGATCTAGGTCCTAGGCTCTGGAACGTTCACCTCCAAACTGCTCAACATTCTTACAACTAACATTTTAAACCAAAATTCTAGCATTCTATCCCATTATCTCCCTCTTTGGATTTGTGTCAATTCGGTCTGATCATACTCGTGCGAGGTCTTTCGCTACGTTAAAGGTCTTATCAAAATCCACAACTGTTGCGACGGAGAAGGTAGACGTCAGGCTAATGGATAAAAAGGCATCAAGCTAAGTTTTCAAAAGAAGGAGGCGCGGGGCGCAGAAACGGCGTGAAAGATGCGAATTTGATCCTCTCGGGCCAATCTCCCGCGGCGTGTACCGCAGAACAAATCAGTGCTTGTTGGAAGTGAAGACAAGGGAAAGTAAACTCATGGATGAGACTGTCATCCGCAATGGTGACTGACAGCAATCAAACTGGGCTGGGAGGAGATCACCTTATCAAACCCGACCCAGGACAGCCTCAGAGCGCTAGTAACAGCAAGAACCGAGCTTCCTCAAAGAACAGGCAGAGGGACAGAGCCAAGCAAGTCAGACAGTCAGGCAGCTCCTTTCATTGAGTGACAGGCCAGGCCCGGCTCGCCTCCATTACAATCCTGTCGGCCTCGGTTGAACGCGAAAGCTTTAATACCTTGTCTCATCGCACCCGCCCCGCGTCTGCAGGCTCCTACAGCGAACGGATAAGGATGAAGCTCAGAAGCGGGCACACGTGAAACTTGAAACCACCGTTATTCCGTATAATAATCCAATTTCCACACCTCCCCTCCTGTCCCTTTCGGAAAGGATACTCAACACTCGAGCTTACAAATACCCAGCGAGCCACAGTTCATGGGCGGAGCTCCTCAAGCCCTGTCTGATTGAAACCCCGATTGACCAATAAACAGGGCCTCGCGACTCACATTGTGTCGTATCGTAAACAAGTATGCGGGACAAAGGCGCACAAACGTTGGAACATTATAAAAAGGCGACTGCGCACGCGGTCGGCTCCTGAAGAAACGTGACTGCACTGTCGATGCTAATTTGGTGACCTTCAATTCTAGCACAGGGAACGGTTGGCATCCACCACCTTGCAAACACCCAGGACGAGGTGAAATCACCACGTTTCATGGAAATTTGTTCCAATATTCAAATGAGGACTTTATTTTAGCCAGGTGGTCGAAATGTTAGCTTGCTCTCTCACTCTTCATGGATGCTATTTGACCCGCTGTGATGTCGCCAGCATTTGTTGTTTTCAGCACTAAAAAAAGTCACCTACCCTTCTACAACTGCGCGATTATGTGTGGATTTAAGTTGAACATGATTAGTTTTAAATAAGCGAAGAGGTTTAACCATAAGCAGGACGAATTTTCTCATCTACTTTTCCTCACACGAAAACCAGTTTATGGCAGCGCTGGAGCGAGGAGATCAGCTATCACTGGCGCCAACTCCCCAGGATTGCTCAAAGGTTAGGGAAATAGCTAAGAGTTTCTAGAGTTACAGACGTGAATCCAGGATGATGGTTGTTGCTTCTGTAGGTACCACTGTCCAGGATATCACTAGGCAGCTGCAAAATATACCGAGGGTAAACAGACAAGTGTTACGGTGTGTACTAATGGAGATGGCACAGAGGGTCAAGAGCGAGAACCAAGGAACAAAAAGTCATAATTACATTGATCTTGCAAAAATACGTAGAAGAGGTAGCAAATATGACCTTGCCAAATGGATTTCCCACACTCCACAAGGCACTTAGAAATTATCCTATTGAGTTTTCCCTTGGGCTGTTTAGATTAACAAAACACAGGATAGGTAGAGATAAAAGGTACTGCAGATGCTGGAGAATCCGAGATTACAAGCATGGGGCCAGATGAACACAGCAGGTCAAGCAGCATCATAGGAGCAGGAAAACTTGACGTTTCGGGCCTAAACCCTTCATCAGAAATGGGGGAGGGGAAGAGGGTTCTGAAATAAATAGGGGGAGGCGGATAGAGGATGGATAGAGGAGAGGATAGGTGGAGAGGAGGCAGACAAGTCGAAGAGGCGGGGATGGAGCCAGTAAAGGTGAGTGTAGGTAGGGGGGTGAGGAGGAGATAGGTCAGTCCAGGGAGGACGGACAGGTCAAGGGGGCGGGATGATGTTAGTAGATAGGAGATGGGGGTGTGGCTTGAGGTGAGAGGGAAAAACAGGTTAGGGAGGTGGAGATGAG
>JAHRHZ010000073.1:27387427-27414269 GCA_024137785.1 Ginglymostoma cirratum
GAGATGCCTACAGGAACAGCATCAGAAAGATTCTACACGCCCCGACACACTCACCACACTACCCTGCATCAGGAACACGTCAGAACTCACCACAAGACTTCTACGACCGCCGGGGATCAGAGTGGCACGCAAGCCCACATCAACCCTATGACAAGTGCTCACCCGAACTGAAGACCCACTCCCTGCCATGAACAGGACCAATGTCATCTACAAGATCCCTTGCAGAGACGTGAGAAACACTACATCGGACAAGCAGGAAGGAAACTAACAACAAGAGTACATGAACACCAACTGGCTACAAAAAGACACGACCAATACTCACTCATCTCAATCCACATGGATAAGGAGAACCACGACTTCGACTGGGACAACACCAAGATCCTGGGACAGACTGGGCAGAGACAAGCACGAGAATTCCCGGAAGCATGGCACTCCACGAAGCAGGCTATAAATAAACACATTGAGCTCGACCCTGTATACATTTCACTACGGAGGAAACCCGGAAGTGAGGCAATCCATTGCAACGGACCCCAGAGTTTAAACGTTTGGCGGGAAAACACATCAACGCTTCATCAGAGGCTGCAGAGGATGTTACCAAGCACGGTAACGAAACACCTGCGGAACAACAAACCAGCTCGGCGAGCCAACCAACCTCAACACCCACAACCCCAGCTACAGATCTACTCCAAAACCTTAGAAAAGTTCAGATAATTGCACAAGTGTAGTAAGTGGTAGATTAAAACACTGTTGGAAAATGCATCATCAGGAAACAACAGCACAGAGACTCTAGATTGAAACCCTTGTGATAAAGAGCTTTTATTCAAAATAGTAATGTTATTTTTTTCATACAATGACTTGCTGTGTGTAGTCACATCAATCTTTGTATATTTCATAGTATGATGTGATGTATAAAAAAGAAAAATTGTAAAACAATAAAATCCTAAAATATACTACAGAGAATATGATACTCAGTATAGGAAAACCTAAATACTTCCTCTACTAATTAACCTTTTCTCAGTAAATGAGTTAAACCCACCATTGAAATTTCAGACGAGTGTATCAGCCCAACAGTTTGCTGCCATTTAATCTCAGAGAAATCTTTCCTTCTCTAAATCAGCAAGTGCAAAAGTTTGATATTGTGATCAAATTTGGCTCAAAATCAATTTAATTTTTAAATTCATTAACAACAGTGAACACAATGAGGTTTGTGAGCAAATACTGTTCATTTCCTGAAGTGACTGTGGAATCTGATTACAGTTTAAAGAAATTCAACACAAAAAATAATACTTTGAGAATGGGCATGAATTGTTGCCTGTGACACTGTAACCCCTTCATTAGTGAGAAAGTTTGCAAAGAAAACAAATATTGGAGAGAAATGCATAGTCATAATAGCAAAATAACATCTGAGGACAGAGAAACAAAATTCAATTTTAACTTAGTCCTGCTGAGCTGGTTATTTTGGGAGCATCTTTTGTTATTTCATAGTCGGTATTTTCCTTTAAATACCTTTGTTTCTCCTTTCTCTACAGCCACTAGATCATCAAAAGATCTTTGAACTTTGCACTGAAACAAACTCACTCAAATTAATTGCTATGACAATGATTTTAATTGTTCTCTTTTCTGTCTAACATGGACAAATTTTTACAGAGCATGAGACGACATTTGTGAAAATGCAGACAATTTTGATGGTCAAAGTAGCATGGCTGGATTATGCCTATAATGGAAGGAATTCTGGGCAGGAGGTTATTTTCACACCACAACAACATGAGCAAGTGCATGTACATATTCATATTATAAGCAAGCATCTTGTCCATTTTGAGTCTTAGGTGCCTGGAAAGCAATGTTTACTATAATGTACACTTTTACAATTTTACGATTGTTTAAATGCATTTGTAAATATCATATAGAAGTGATGGTCAGAAACAATATTACTGAAACGTAATGCAAGATTGTAAAATTCTTAAGTCCCCAATTTTAAAAAAACATTAAAAAGTGTTTATATAAATTTAATGTTAACACAATTTCAATAAAGTAAGGCTAAATCTAACAAATCTCCTGCTGGTTCTTAGGTTAGAAACTACCAACACAACCTTAAATATCATTTAAAATGCTTTACTGCATTCTCAAACATTAAAAGTCACGAATCAACAATAGAGGATAAATCACTATTGATAAAAGCCTAGTATTTAAAAAAACAGAAAATAGCTGGAACAGCTTTTAATATGCCTTTTGTGTTGTAAAAAGCACGGATTATTTAGTGATTTAATTGTTACAGTCACTACCTGCACTAAGATAAAGGCAAATTTTGAGAAGTATTCTAATAATGTACCTGGTTAAAGAGACACATTGTGTGGTGTATGTTCAATAAAATGATTCACAGGCAGCATTTGCTTTTTTCTCATTTCCAAAGACTATATCGAAAATTATTGATGATTGTTGACAAATAAGGAACAGGTGTTGGAAGATAGCAAATTGCTTTGAGAATGGCTTCGCTATTAAGGTCATAGCTACCTCAAATCAACTTTCTCACATGATCCCACTACATGCTTCATTTGATGCACACAAATTTATTGTTTTCAGTCTTAAATATACTCCATGGCTGAATACCACCGATTTCTGGGGTACAGAATTCCAAAAATTCATAACTGTAATGATTCTTGAAACTTATATATTTGCTATAATTTTTGTGATGTCAGCTACATAAATAATAGTTTAAAAAATACTTTGCAGTAATAACAGTACTACACCCTGAATATGATTAGCTTTTTAGCTGGTCTCTATCAAATTGGCATTGAGACATTACATTTATACACCAAGGTTAATTGCTAAAAACAGATTTAATTTGTACGTCTTCTTTAATACTTAGACAAACAGGACAGAGATCCTGAACAAATTATTTAAAAATGACTGTGTTTACCATATTATCTGATAAATTTTATGTTGTAAATAATTAAAGCCATCACATATCAAAGAATACATTGTTCATGACATCCAATTAATGGGATGTCACAGCTGCTTCCTTACGACATGCTGATGCAGCTCCAACTGCTATCATTCAGCACACTAATAAAGGAATGTCCTTTTTCCATCTGAAGTTTACTTATCCAGCAAAAGGAGAAATGTGCATTACTCAAGAGGTTTGAGGTATTCCTGTTAAATGGAATAAATTGAATATTATACTATTGAGAAATACATATTATTTTCTGTAACAATTGGACAAAGCAGATTAAGTTGATGCATTTAACATGGTGCATGTAGACAGCTTTCAAAACAAAATGCAGCATTTTTATTTGGAAATCTACCAATGAACCACCAAAACTACCTACAGTTTAGAATTAATCTTCTAATGAAAATGTCAAAAGATGAGATTGATTCTACAAGTATTCTTATGGTCCTGAAGATTTAAGGCATTATAAATCAGCACAACTTAGTAACTAGCCACTGCTAGACAATATTTCTAATGTTTCAAATGTTACACAAAAAAACCTAAATAAATAAACATGTTCATCTTTTACAACCACACAGTCTTCCTTGTACCCCTCTAAATAGGTGGTATTCTGTTAAACAGATTTCTAGCCTGAATTCTTTCTTTGCACAAAAGAAAGACTGGAAAACATATGAAGTAAATGGATCACTGTCGGTACAAAGCACCAACGGTTTCTAGCCTCTTCCAAGCCAGTGGTACACAAAAATGAGCATATTTACCCAGAGTGAATTATACTGACAGACTCCAGATTCTTACTTATGAAATGTGAAATGATATTGGTAATTTTCTCCTCAAGAACAGCACAATATTTCCATCATGTGGAAATTAAACTATAACTATTAAGGGAGTGTGAAGCGGAAGGTCTACATTACACACAAAACACATCCACAGTCTTCATTAAATCTACACACACAACCTGAATTTTTTTTTTCCCTTTATCCCCCAACCTTGTATGCCAAAATGTTAATCTGGTCCAATTCCTTATTCCCAAGAACAAATGGAGATGAGTGCACAACTTAAAATTACAAAAAAAAACTTGTAGACAGAATGCAAATTACACTTATCTGCAGAGCTGTTACTGTGTTTTAATCAATGCCCAAAATGCTTGTAGTTTTCTTTCATTATTCTTCAATCCTCCAGAGTTGTTTATTTCTTGGCTTGATCAGTCTTTAATTCAGCTTTTGCACTTGGTCTTTTGAGGCGCCAGGTTCCAACCTTTTCTTGTTCATCCTGTTCTTCCTCACTATCTGTAAACCTATATTGATCATGTTCTTTAGAACTCTCACAGACCTTTTTAAGGAAGGACACCTCTTTCACTAAAACAATTTGTGTTTTCTGTTTCTTGCCAACTTTTGATGATTTTTTCTTGGTTGACATTTTAGGCTGTTTTTTGCTAAATTTCACCAAGGGCTTGAATTCTTTAGCTGCTTTAGAAGTGGGAAGAAACCAGTCCTGTCCATAAAAAAGTGAACACCATATTAATCATAAGAAATAAAGTGGTAAAAAAAGGGAATTACAGTTACATTAACAAGCATTATTTTATTACCATCAATTCTGTATTAGATGCATCATGTTGTGCGTTTAAGATATCAAAAACTAACAATATTCTTCAGAATGACAGCTCCATGAACAGGATCCAGTTATAAAAAGTTAGTGAATTATGAATAATTGTTTTAATCATTTCTGTTGATATTCAAAATCATTCTTTGTTTAACAAATATAACTTACAAAGTCAGAGATGGATGCAAAGGAAATGCTGAACCCGGGGATATAAACAGGCATTAGCCAAGACATAAGCTTAAATTCACAGATAGATCAGCATGAAAATTTGACGCTATTTCAGCTGCATCACACTGTCAAACTCAGCAACCTTTTCAAGCCAGTATTCTGACAAGATTATGAGATAGCTATTGACAAGATCTGAGTTAGCTATAAAACAGGTGACCGCTCATCTCTTAATTCCTGTTATATAACAAAAAAGTGTCAAGGCCCTTGGTGCTGTCTACAATGATACAAATCTGTTTCAGCATAATATCCACATCTAAAGTGTGGAAGTGCATGAATTCATGACAGGGTTTGAATACTGGCCTCCACTTTAAAATTTGAACAAACAATTCTATTTTTAAAAGGGAAAGATCTACATTCTTTTGAAGTTACAAGTTTGATATCGAAGAAAATTCTGGTTGATACGATGTAGAAAACAAAGAATAAAGTACTTACCTCAAAGTGTACGTTATTAATATGATATTTTACTCCACTCTCAGAGCTGAATTCTTTTTCACAAAGCAGACACTTATACTTTCCCACAACATACTCTCCCTAGTAGTTCAAGAAAAGAATAAACAAATATCAGCATTTACCACCAATAAATAATTAACTTTAACTGTGGCACAATATAACTTTTCTGTTCAGCCCATGATGTCAGTTTTAAGGGATGAACTCTTCCCAATTCAGACACGAGTTAACAGCATTAAGCACTCAAGGTCAGGTAAAATACAGAATAAAGTTTCTATCCTCCCAACAATATGCCTCAGCTTTAACACTATCTATATTCTTATACCACCACTGATAATAAATTGACTTTCATAAGTAACTCAGTTTAAAATCCATGTAATAGAGGTGGAAGTCAACATCCAACTCACCGTGCCATTCAGTAGGATCCATTTAATGGAAGGCAACAGAAGCAGTGCTATAGGTGCAAACACCATGATCTTCAAAATGTAATGGCTAAATCACTGTATCTTGATTTTCTCGACATCAGTCAGAATGATGCAACAACATCCAGTTCTTCAAAGGCAGTTTTAACATGGCTCAAAATCCAACTAGCAGGTACAATCCTTAATGGCTTAGCACTTAGACTATTGCCCTCCTCTTATCAGCGGTCTCAGCATCTTCTTAGATTTCAAATGGAGTCCCTACTTTTCATCATTATCAATACCTCAACCTCGCACCCACCCCGCCAAACAAAAATTAGAGAGAAAGTCTGGTCACCACAAACATACAAGCCTTTACAAATCAATTTTATTCAAGCTTGAAAAAATTGACATCAGCCTGTCTTTCATGTTCTTGTTAAGAGCAGCCTGAAAACTTAATAGTTTTCTCAACACATCTATTCCCATCTCCAGGTTACATAACTACATCAGGATTACTGCCTCATTGAATTTTCCTTTTTCCTCTAAGGGAAGAAATGCTATTTGCTTCTGACTTCGTATAAATACCATCTACATATAAATCAGAAATTTATACCCATTCCCAATCTCCTTTTGCTCCCATTGTGCTCAGGAATTTGAAACCAAAAGGAGCGGCAACATCTAACCATTACTTTTTGAATACTTTGGCATGTTAACCTTGGGTATCCTTCATCTAAGATTCGCAATAAAAGAAGTCCACATGATTTTGTGAAGTTAAGACAGGCAAGAAAACAAAAGCATATTTTAATTCCAATGCAGTAATTTAAAACAAAAATGCCATTGAACTGTGACCCTGATCCAAGATGGATTCTGAAATGACCTTGCAACAGAATACAAGAAACTTGCTGAATAGGATAGGGTTCAAAAAAATTTTGAAAAAGCTTTTTGAAACATTTCTCCACATATTTCCTTTGAACATCAGCTCTTTTCCCCCAACAGTGGCCTAGAAATAGAATAAAATGTAGTAATACAAGAACAACATCCGACATAACAAAAAAAAAGTCATTGGTTTCACTATAAAATCAGACAAAGTAAAATGGAAGAAAGAAAAATGGGAATGGTAGGCAAGCATCTTTGAACAGACATGAACCAGGCTTTAAAGTTAACCTGCTGGATGGTCACAACAGGGTTAGAGTTAGTTCATGTACAAATTGTGGCATGCTACCAAGACACTTCTAGGAGGTCAAAATCTCAGCACAGACTTTGCAACAGAAAGACATAACAAATATCCTTTTTCACAAACTTTAAAGAAAGTTACGCTTACCCTTGTGCATGAACCGAGATGAGCCTTCAACCCTGATATGCTCGTATAATTTGAACCACAATCCTAAAGAAAAATTAGCAATGTAATTACAAATGTCAGTTTGAACATTTCAGTTTCATACACAGAACGTTAAGGCATTCTGCCTTGGGTTAACAAACGAATTGCTCAGAAGTACACATTTGAAATAAAGATAACATGTCAGACTGCAAGGAATTACAGATTGATGGATAAAGCATAACACAGCATTTTTATATGCCCTCATCACTGACTTTGATTTCAGCTCCTTTCTGGTGAACAATTACTCTCACGTTAACCAAGTTGTAAATTTGATCTGGTAGCTGCAGTGGTTTATTATCTACAAAATGTAACACAGTTGTACATTCATACATCTTTTGACAACACCTTCAAAAGCCTCATCCTCTGCCACCTTGAAGAACAAGGTGAGCTGACACATAGAAATATTGTTCTACGGGTATGCCAGCTTACTATGCTGTGATGGTAGCAACCTTCAACAGTAGAAACTATCATCCTCTAAGTGCAGGAGACTGCTCAGCCTGCTTGACCCATATGCAAACACCACGTGTATTTCCTCTCCACATTACACACCATCTTTTCCCTTGAAACTAGAGTTTCACTTTCACAGTTATTGGGTCAGAATCCTGGAAACTCCTTCCCTAACAGCACTGCGGGTGGGTGCATCAATCTATCATGGATTGCAGTGGTTCAAAAAGGCACTCACTACCCGGGGCAATTAGGATGGGCCATTAAAGTTGGCCTTGTCAGTGATGCTCACGTTCCAAGACTCAATATATGAATACAGTATTATTTATTTCAGTCAGAACAGTTTGAATAACATTCACTTTTACAAGTTAATGATCTAACTAATTTGGAGACAGAAAAGTCAGTTTAAAAAGTTCATCACTTGGAAATAATCTTAAGCACTCAACTACAAAAGAAATAGAATAAATGGACATTGCTCACAAAGATAACTTATACATTAAATGGTTATTGCATTGGCACAACTCAATCATTCAAATCGTTTATACTTTAAACGTTTAAGTATACGTGTATTGTGTTCGTTTGGATAAGTTCATTCTAATCAATCTTTAGGATGAATATTAGCATTAATCATGAATAATCTGCAAATAAATTGCTCCCATTTGTCCCAGCTTTTTTAAAAACAATATGCAAGTGAGGCCAATCATTTCCCTTTATTACCAGGAAAATAATGATGCATATACACCAGCTTCTTGTCAAAGCATTTCAATTATGTGGTCTGTAGGAAACATGCAGAGAAGAATTTCAATTTCAGTACTTCAGTACAATGTTACTACAAAAAAAAACACTCATTGTTGCTCCCGATTTAGGACTGTCATTTTGTCTCTCAGTATGGTATATTGAAAATGTACACAAAACCACAAGAAAATATAGGATTTTGTTCTTTGCAGACAGAACATATGCACGCTGTGCCCACTTCAACACGACAAAACAGGTGACAGTGTTCTCCGTTTCATTTCCCAGGGCAATGTTTTGACCAGGATCCACTTGCATTGTTTAAAATTTAAACACACCTCAGTAATTAACTTACCAGTCATTGTTAACTGCTGCATTCTCTGTGGCAATGCCTCTACCAGAATCCACTTGCTAATTAATTAGCTCTTTGCAATCATTCGATACAAATATTGTTTTCCCTTCACTGTGGTACTTCCTGCAAAGTGCCCTGAAGGCAGGCAAAAAGTTTGGACAAAATGTCCCTTTTTTCCAGTACTCTAGTTCTGTACTATCAAATACAGTTAGAGAAATACAGCATGGAAGCAGGCCCTTTGGCCCAAACTGGTGCAAGCTGACCATGGTGCCCACTCAGCTAATTCCAATTGCTGGCATTTGGTCCATATCTCATTAAACCCTTTCCATCAACGTACCTATCCAACGCTTTCTAAAATGTTGCTACTGTACCTGCCTCAACCACTTTCTCTGGCAGCCTATTCCGTATACATACCACTGTCTGCGTGAAGTAATTGCCCCTCGGGTCCTTCTTAAATCTTTCCTCTCTCAACTTAAACCAGTGCCCTCTAGTTTTCAATTCCCCATCCCTGGGAAAAAGACTATATGAATTCATCCTATCTATGTCTCTCATGATTTTATACATCTCAATAAGGTCACCTCTCATTCTCCTACATTCCAAGGAATAAAGTCCTATCCTGGTCAACCTCTCCTTATGACTCAGGCCTACTAGTCCTGACAACATCCTTGTAAATCTTCTTTGCACACTTTCCAGTTTAACTATGTCTTTCCTACAACAGGATGACCAAAACTATACACAATACTCCAAGTGCAGCCTCACCAATGACTTATACAATTGTAACATAATACAATTAACATAACTCCAATACTCAGCACCTCGACTGACGAAGGCCAACATGCTAAATACGTTCTTCACCACTCTGTCTACCTGTGACGCCGCTTTCAATGAACTATGTGCTTGCACTCCTAGGTCCTTTTGTTCCTCAACACTCCTCAGGACCTTACCATTTACTGTGCAAGTCCTACCTTAGTTTGACTTACCAAAGTGCAACACCTTGCACTTATCTGTAGTGAACTGCATTTGCCAATCCTCAGCCCACTTACCCATCTGATCAAGATCCCTCTGTAATTTTTGATAATCTTCCTCGCTATCAACGATATCTCCTAATTTTGCATCATCCACAAACCTGCTAATCATGCCTTGTACAGTCACTCCCAGATCATTTATACAAATAACAAACGTCCCAGCACCGAACCCTGTGGCACACCACTAGTCACAGGCCTCCAGTCCGAGAAACAATGTTCAACCATTACCCTCTGCTTGTCACCATCGAGCCAATTTTGAATCCAGTTAGCTAGGTCTCCCTGGATCCCATGTGACCTAACCTTAATGACCAGCTTGCCATGCGGGAACTTGTCAAAGGCCTTATTAAAAGGCCACGTAGACGACATCCACCACCCTACCCTCATCTATCCTCTAGATAGACTCTGAAAGACTCTAAAGGATTTGTCAGCCATGCCTTCCTGCACACAAATCCATGCCGACAATCCCTAATCAGACCGTGACCATCCAAATGTTGGTTGATCCTGTCCCTCAGTATCCTCTTTAATAACATGCCTACCATTGCTGTCAGGCTCACTGGCCTGCAGTTCCCTGGCTGGTCTTTACTATCTTTCTTAAAAATTGGAACAACATTAGCCACCCTCCAGTCTTCCCCAACTTCATCAGTAGCTAAAGATGAAGCAAAAACTTCTGCAAGGGCCTCTGCAATTTCTTCTCTAGCCTCCCACACTGTCTGAGCATATACTTGATCAGGCCCAGAAGATTTATGCACCTTAACGTGCTTTAAGGCTGCAAATACCTCCTCTCTGGTAATGACAATATTATATGTTATACCAAATCGTACTATATTTACAAAAGGTAGAAAGGTGACTTAGTGTGGTATTCACAACCACCAATAAGAAAAGATACAAGTGGCTACTATATTTACCTTATTTGGACACTGTACTCTCTTATAAGTTTTCATTTCATCCTTCCACTTGCGGAGCACGTCATTACTAAATGTAGGTAAGCCTGGCCGTGTGTACTTTAGCTGAAGAAAACAAAATGACAATATTCACTATTTCACATATTATCAAATATAGGATGTCGATCTGACACAAACAAAGTACGAATAGTTTTAGAAAAGTCTTTTGTTGAAAAGATTCTTTCCTGAAGATAAGAAGCAACTGGTTAGCATATACCATTTTACCTTTCAAACCGAGAATTCAATTCAGTCTAACTTGATTTGGTCAATACATCCTTTCATGTAGAGTAGAATTCCTTGCTGAACTGTGCTTACACAGTCTAAAGTTGGTGGACATACCCATTTAGATATTGTCTTGCATTGGATCAGTGGGACAATGACCCTAATCTATTTCAATCTCTTTGATTCCAGCCTAGATAGTGCCGTAACTTGAACATTTTCCTCAAAAGTGCTTTGCCAGGTCTTCTTTGACTGGAGCAGTTTCTTTCCCCATTGTACAGTGTCCCACATGAAATGTGCATCCTCCTAGCCTCAGTTGTCTCTCCATCACAATGTCCTCCAAGTGCCTCTAACCAGTCGTCTTCATCACTGTGATGCTGTGTCATCAACCGACATACAGGATCTTAAACAGGATCTTAAACAGGCAACGGTGGCAAAAGAGGTCCTTCTGATATGACCTCTTCGCTGCTCCCTCTTATGACTTGTATGTAGTAGTACCACCTGCAATCTATGCATGTAGTGTGGAAGCTTCATGGCTACATTGCTTGTGTTAGGTGTGACAAATGAAAAATCAATGTTCCTGTACTAATTTTTGAGTGGACAACAATCTGTACATCACAGTCTTTAGAGCTGTTACTTCCTAAGTACAGCAAGTGATCAATGTTCTTGATTTTTTTTAACCAGATGGTGGTGGAAGAGTCGTGTTGCTGTCCAGTTATCATTGCCTTGTAGCTGATTAGTAGATCTGGTGCTGCTAAGGTCAAGACTGATGGTCATGTCTTGGAGCACTGATTCTCCATGGTAATGTCATTTGTAAAAGCTAGCTGTCAAGCAGCAGTATTGTCACATGATGTTAGAGTCTGTACCCACCAGCACATTCAAGATGAAAACAATAACCAAAAGGAGAAGGAATGGAGAGAGGATACAACATTGTTGTTCTTATCTGAAGATGTTGAAGCGCCCAAGGTACCTACACTTATGCAGCAGCTGGAGTTGCAGTATAAAGGCTCTGTGAATGTTAAAATCCTGCTCTGGGATGTTGAGTAACTGCTGCAGACTCTATTTAAGAACTTTTTAAAATCAATGAAGTTGGTAAGTTGCTTTTGACATGCTAAGCTCTGCTTAATGATGTTCCTGACAAAAAAAAGATTTGACTGCAACATGATTGGCAACCTCAGAAAACTGCCTGTTCCTTACTGAGCATTCTGTGTATTTCTGCTTTCAATCCACAGAGGATCAATGCAAAAGCCAGTCCCAAGCCTACTTTAAAGAGGAGGAAGGTGTGCGGCTAACACCCTCACCCCTGTAAAACCCACCACTGCTGCAGGAACAGTAAGCAGCCATCATATTAGCAAACAAAAGCTAAGATGGCATATTCGAAGACACACAAACAGGAGTGTTTTGTCTTTCTTTTTATATTCTGTCAACCATCTAGCTTGCCATCTGCTCTTGCATAATTAATTGCTTTTTCTTTTAACTTATAATATCTTTAGCATCTCTCATTAATCATGAGCAGTGGGTCTACCCCTTTGAATTTTTCTTATCTGTTGAAATGTGTTTATTTTGTGTATTCTGAAATACCCTCAAATGTTTGCCACTGTATTGTAACTGGCCAATCATTTAGCTTAACTGTCAATCCATTTTAGCCAGCTCTGCTTTAATGCCTTAATCATCATTTTCTTTAAGTTTTAAATGCTATAATCGTGGACTCATTCCTGTCTCCCCCAAACTGAATGCAAAATTCAATTATATTATGGTCACTGCTACCTAGAGGCATCTCTGGGTTCGGGGCATGCTCTGATTCAAGTGATAATCCAATGAGATCATTAATTAGTTTCATTTTGTTGCACAATACCAGGTTCTATAATAACCTGCTCTCTGCTTGGCTTCAGAACATACCATTCTAAAAATCTAACCTGACAACATTCTGCAAACTCATCTGGGCAACAGTTGCCTATTTGACTTTCAGCCTTTGCACAGATTAAAACCACGCCTGATTTTCACCATGCATCTGACAAGCTCTCATCATTTCTTCCTTTATGCCACACCCAACCTTGCAGCTACTGTTAACATACTGGGACACCACTCTCACACGTGATTTCTTGTCGTCTTAATTTCTCATTTCTATATTCTTTGCAAAGTTTAGTCTTATTTATTTGGTTGTCTTTTACATTTATAGCCTCTGACATGGTCTGTATATAATTTCTCTTATTAACACGTTTTTCTTTGTCCCTGACTCTACTTTCATTTATCACATCTTCCCAATTTAATCCCTTGCCCCCACTTTTTAGCTTAAAATTCTCTCTACTTCCCTAGCTATGTGGTCAACAAGAACACAGTTCTAATATGGTTCAGGTGGAGACTATCCCATCAGCACAGATCCCGCTTTCCTCAATACTGCTGCCAGTGCCCCAACAGCTTGAATCCAGTTCACCCAGTCTTCAAGTCATGCATTCTTCTCTCTCAATTTGCACGTAGCTTAGGCAGTTCACAACAATCACAACCTTTGAGGTTCTGCTTCTTAATTTGGCACTTAGATCCTCATACTGACTATGCAGAACCTCTTTTGCCTGCATAAGTTTACTGGCAGCTACATGGCACACAAGGGGAAAATGTTCCCCCCACTACCCTGCTGTAGATTCGACTAGAATTTGGTGTCATCCAGACAAGTTCCAATAATCTCAAACCTACTGGGCAACTGCAAAGGCCGTGCTTCCTCACTACTACTGTCACCTCACTTTCAAGCACAACGTAAAATTCCATCATATTATGGTCACTCAGTCAAAAAGCTCATTTACCACTAGAGTATTAATTAGCCCTTTCTCAATACTAGATCAAAAATTGCCCATTCTCTATTCCGGTCTCCCCAAAAACTGGTCATAATGCCTCAGATATCTACAACAATTCTCCAGCCACATGTTCAATTGATCAAACCTTCTATTCCTATGCTCACTAACATGTGACACTTCCAGATTGCTATGCAATGTTTTTCTCACCTTGTCATCATCTGGTACCAGGTCCCGTTGGATTTTCCTCTTGGGCCATTCTCGAGCAAGTTCATCTGCTACTATCTCGTGCAGGTGGTAAGTGGCCAGCTTCGCAGAGCTTCTCTGCACTCTTCCGCTAGATGTTCTCTCTACTTCTGGTTCACTTTCTTTTTCAGCAGCTTCATCATCTGTGATTTCTGGTGACTAGTGAAATGAGAAACAAATGCATAGAATTAGGTGACCAAACATTTTGGTTCTGAAATCTTAATGGCTGTTTATGCATGCATTTTATACAGATGTCGAAAGTTAAACAATTGCACTATGAATAGCCACTAGCATCTAGATTGATCCCTCTGCTAGGGAGACAACAATAATTGGATTTGGTTTCAATAACCCTGTGAGAATACTGCACGTTTGGAGGGAGTTTGAAGGGACAACTCGGACTAAAGTTCAGCATTTGCCCCTTCAGACAGTCAAGCTAAAACTAGAGACATTCTGTGCTATTGCACAGTGTCAATGTGCCAATGATAACAAAGTGTGGAGCTGAGGGAACAGTGATTTATCTCAGTGGTTTATAATCCTACTGTGAAGCCGCTCCACCTTTGTTATCTCCGACTCCAGCATCTACAGTTCTTGCTATATCAATGTGCCAATGCTGTGTTTTGTTATAAATCCATTTAATGAAGCTTTGCAAATGTAAAGGGAAATAGGCAGAAGGGTAAAACATTCTCAATGTGTAGCATCAATCAGTTGATACGCAACTGAAATAAGGCCAACTATTCAAACAGCTTTCACATAGTGAGTGGTTTGGGGCTGAAGTGCACTGCCCGAGTTAGTGGAGCCAGTTTCAATTGAGGTATTCAAAAGGGAACTGGAAGGAATTTTTCAAGAAAGGGAAGAATATGTAGGATTAGGGCATGAAGGCAGGAGAATGTCACAAGGTAAGATGCTCACTTGGACAGCCAGCACAGACATAGTGGGCTGACTGGCCTTATGAGCTGTAACAATTCTAAGATTCCATGATATATGAACATACCGGGGCATGCTCTGATTTCAAGTGATAATCCAGGCCTGCTTTTGACTTGTACAACTTTCCACAGTGTTGGCATTTATACAATTGTTTTATTAACTCAGATTCTTCCTTGCCACACTTCTTCAGGTGATAAAGGTAACCCATTATACTAGTGAAGCTGGCACCACAGTCCTGAATGAAGATCAGAAAGATTCACAGTTAGCAATTAATAGAACAGAGTGCACAGAAAAAGCAGCGTGACTGTGTAAAGAAACATGTCAGAGGAGACTGGGAAACAGCTCAGCCATAGCTCTCCCGGAGTAATTTCTGATGCACTCAATACGTCAAAAGAACAATTACACAATCACATTTTTGTTAAGACCTCAGTGTTTAGTATTTATCAATTTCAAACAAAATTTCATGAGCATTACAAACTGCTTTTTTTTAAAAACTGCAAACACGAAATAGAGAGGGGAAGAAAAAAAAATTACATGATGGGCATCCCACCTAGTGACATCTACTGTCCACAGAGTCATACAGCATGGAAACAGACCCTTCAGTCCAACCAGTCCATGTCAGACATGGACCCAAACTAAAAACAGTCTCACCTGTCATCTCCTGGCCCATAACCCTCCAAATCTTTCCTATTCATATATCCATCCAAATGTCTTTTAAACATTGTAATTGTACCCGCATCAACCACTTCATCAGGAAGTTAATTCCTCAAGCGAACCTCCCTCCATGTAAAATATTTGCCTCATGTCCTTTTTAAATCTCTCTCCTTTCTCCTTAAAAATATGCCTCCCAGTCTTGAAATTCCCCATCTTAGGGATAAGACAGCTACCAGCAACTCTATCTATACCTCATTATTTTATAAACTTCTGTCAGATCAGGTCAACTCAAGCTCCTATGCTCCAGTCTTTCATTATAACTCAAACCTTCCATACCCAGCAACATCCTGGTAAATCTCTTTTGAACCCTCTCCAGCTTGATAATATCCTTCCTATAACTGGGCCACCAGAACTGGACACAGTATTCCAGAAGAGACCTCACCGATGTCCTGTACAATCTCAACATAATGTCCCAACTCCTTTACTCAAAGGGCTGAACAATGAAGACAAGCGTGCTAAACGCCTTTTTAACCATCCTGTCTATATGTGACACAAACTTTAAAATATTATGTACCTGCACCCCTAGTTTCCTCTGTTCTACAACACTACCCAAGGCCCTATCCTTGTTTGTGTCAAAATGTTATACATCACACTTATCCAGTTTGAATTTCATTTGTCATTTTTCAGCCCATTGACCCATTTGATCAAGATCCCTTTGTAATCTTAGAACACCTTCTTCACTGTCGACAATGCCACCAATGTTTGTGTCATCCACAAACTTACTAACCATACCTTCTATATTCTCATCCAAATCTTATATATAAATGACAAACAAAAGAGGACCTAGAACCGATCCCTGTGGAACACCAGTCGTCACATTCCTCCAGTCCAAAAAGCAATCCTCCACCATTACTATCTCCCGCTTTTAATCTTTATTGATTAAAAGATTCAATTGAACCAAAATGTCTATTTTTTTTTAAAAATTCTCTTTTATTCTTGACTAGAACCTCAATATCTTTATTCATCCATTGTTCCTTAATCTTACCAGCTTTACCCTTCACTAACCGGAACAAAATGCCTCTGTACTCTCGTCATCACACTCTTGAATGCCTCCCACTTGTCAGATGTCCTTTTACCTGCGAATAGTGTACTCCAATCAACTTTTGAAAGTTCTTGTATCATATCATTAAAATTTGCCTTACTCCAATTAAAATCTTTAGCTTTTATGGAAGGCTTATCCTTTTCCATAGCCATTTTGAAACTAACAGAATTACAATCGCTAGACACAAAGTGCTCCCCCACTTTTAGTTCAGTCGCCTGTCCTGCCTTATTGCCCAAAAGAAGGTCTAGTTTTACTAGTTTTGATAAGAAGAATTTTCTTGAGAGCATATTTGACAAATTCATTATCCAAACCTTTCACACTATGGTAGTCCCAGTCAATATTTGGAAAATTAAAATCCTTCATTATTACAACCTTATTATGCTTACATATATCTGACATCTCCCAACATATTTGTTTCTCAATGTCTCTTACTATTTCGGTGGAGTAGGGCGGTTGGGTTGGGTTGGGTTGTGCGTGTGCGTATGTAGTACAATGTACAATCCCAAAATGTGATCTTTCCTTTCTTATTTGTAATTTCTTCCCTAGTTACAGCAACAATGTATTTCTTATATCAAAAACACCAGCCTCCTCCCCGTTTTTTTGCCTTTTTCTATCCTTCCTATAGCATCTAAAACTGGGAACATTGAGCTGCCAGTCTTGTCCATCTCTCAGCCTAGTTTCCGTAATAGCTATGATGTCCTAATTCCATGTTCTTAAACATGCTCCAAGTCCATCATCCTTACCTCTACGACCCCTTGCATTGAAATAAATGCAATTTAGTTCTCTAGTTATTACGTACTCTGACTCCCTCGTCTTTCTTTTCTAATTAATGTGTTCTCCACACATTCAGAACCTACCCCATCAATCCATCTATTTACACTGCTACTTAAATTCCTCCACTCACATTCTTTATCAGTATAAAGTCTCTCTTAATAGAATGAGCAAATATCTCTGCTAAACATTGGTCTCTTTCCAGCTTTAGGTTTTTTCTATCCCAAAAGATATTCCAATTGTCCAAAAAAAACCCTGAACAATACACCAGCTCTTCAGCCACTGATTTATCTCCTTTAACCTTTTGTTCCTTCCCTTGTTTGAATTTGACATTGGGAGTAAACCAGAAATTAATACTTTTAAAGGTTTTGTTTTTTAATCTACCTAGCCTCTTAAACTCACTCTGTACTGCTTTAATCTTTTCCCTAAAAATGTCATTCCTACCAACGTGTACAACAATTTCTGGCTTCTCAATCTCACTTTTAACAATATACTTGAAACATTGAGAAACATCCTTGATCCTAGCACCAGGAAAGCAACAAACTGTCCTAAATTCACACACACTGCCACAGAATTGCCTGTCTATGCCCCCGACAGGAGAGTCACCCATAACAATAATTCTATTAAATCTTGTCAGACGCTGCCTATCATAAGAATCATTCCAAGTGTCCAATAACTGACTGGTCCTTCCATTTTCATCGAAAGACTATCCCCCTCAACTGAACCGAAACTGAATACCTATTTGATGAAAGAATAGCCACCGGAGACTTTTGAACTACCTCCTTACCTTTCCGGACAGGCACCCATCTGTCTGACTGATCCTGCTAGGTAAGAACTTTTCTAAATCTACTAGCCATCTCAGTCTGTACCTTACATGTGGCTTTAGTAGCAAACAGGCCTAATAAAGGGATGTTTCAATAACACCTTATATATAAAATAGACTATCGTTCATTACCTACAGAAAATAATGCTGAAATGGAAAAAATTAAAAATATATATATCAAACACGTAAAAACTAAATTAAAAAAAACAACAACTCAGCTGATTAGCTGAATAAAAATGAGTCCTCTTCAATAAACTGCTCAAAAGAAAAAAAAATCTCTGGAACCAATACACAGGTCCTTATTTAAAAAACAACTACATTTTTTTCAAAAAAATGCAATGCAAAAAAAAGTCTAATTAAGAATAAAACAAAACTTAGCCATTCACTGTAAACCCTTTCAAAAAAAAACTTTAAAAATTCGTTTGAAAAGAAAACTCAGAGATAGTAAGAACTGCCAAATCTGGAGTCAGAGATAACCCCATCCCCACAACAAAAACAAAGACAGAATCCCCCTTGTCCTCACGTATCACCCCACTAACCTCCAGATTCAACGCATAATTCTCCACCACTTCTGCCACCTGCAATCTGACCCACAACCAAGGATATATTTCCCTGTCCACCCCTATCTGTCTTCTGTAAGGACCGCTCTCTCTGCGACTCCCTCGTCTGCTCCACATCCCCACTAGTCTCACCACCTCCAGCACCTTTCCCTGCAACCACAGGAAGTGCTACACCTGTCCCATACCTCCTGCCTCACCTCCATCTAAGGAGCCAAAAAAAACCTTCCATATCAGACAGACTTTCACCTGCACATTAGCTAATGTGCTCTATTGCATCCGCTGCTCCCAATGTGGTCTCCTCTACGTTGGTGAGACCAAGTGGAGGCTTGGAGACTGCTTTGTAGAGCACCTGTGCTCAGTTCGCAACAAACAACAACACCTTGCAGTTGCGAACCACTTCAACTCGCCCTCCCATTCCTTGGACGGCATGTCCATTCTGGACCTCTTCCAGCGTCACAACAACGCCACCCAGAAACTGGAGGAGCATCACTTCATATTCCGCCTTGGGAGCCTACAACCCAATGGTCTCAATGTGAACTTCAATAGCTTCAAAATCTCCCCACCCCTGACCTCATCCCATGACCAACCCTCCCTCTCATCCCTGCCTCCTTGACCTGTCAATCTTCCCCCCCACCTATCTGCCCCTCCCAACTCACTCACCAATGCCTACCACTGCCTAAATGCACTCACCTATCACCATCCCACCTACCTTCCCCAGCCCCACCCCTCCTCTCTCTCTCTTTATTCCTTCCCTCCATTTCTGAAGAAGGGTCCGGACCTGAAACATCAGCTTTCCTGCTCTTCTGATGCTGCCTGACCTTCTGTCTTCCTCCAGCTCCACTCTGTGTTATCTTCATTTGAAAAAAAGTCACTTTTTTTTTGTTTTATTTGAATGTTAATAAAACAAAATGGAAAAAAAAATTGTATTTGTAAACTATAATGACTATAATAACTAATAAACTATAATAATTCTTTAACTAAGCCTGCAATCCTAGGAGCAGCTGCAAGATCCATGCCTCTCCTTGTGACCCCACCACCATTACTGAGGGACAGCTCTGGAGCAAGGCAACCACGTCCCAGCTCTTCCAGTTCACCAGTTACAGAGCTGAAATTGCAAACAGCCAACGCATACTGAACAAGGAACATGCACTTAAATGCACATCCTATATTTTCTGATTTCACTGTAAAAGAAAAATGATACTGGGGGTTGAGGCACATTAATAGATAGTGGTTCACTACCTCTTATAAACACTGCAAACATGGCAGCCTTAAACTAGAGGACAGTCAACACATACTAACACACCACAAGATTAATGATTCCTCTTCAAACAATACACATAATATTCTGTAGGGAAAGCCAATTTTTAAAAATTGCTCAAATACTCAAGTATAAAGAGACATGCTCTAGTATTAAATAAGATCACTGCAAAATTGATCATGTACTTAAAGAAATAAATCAGTTCAAACAAACATTTTGAATTTAAAAAAATTTACTTTTCTTTAAAAAAAGCAGGAGTAGTAATTGTATTCAAAATTTTCTGCTCTTACCTGACGGAGACACTTCAGTCTGCCCATTCTCCTCAACACCTTTCGAAGTCTGTCTCTCTCAGTCTGTTCATCAACTACATCCCCATCTTTCAAAATTGGCTGAAAAAGATACAAATATCGAAAGTTTTACAATGCCAAAATAACACCGATATGCACTTTGTCAACACTAAACAAATAGCACTGGTCAAGTCCTGAATGTCACACGGTTCCTGTTCTCAATTCCGAAAACAGATTAAAATAAATTATATCCGATTTACAGTTAGTAATCTGAGAGATTTGAATTCAACGGATATAGTGCTGTAGAACAGCACAATAGGCTTTTGACTGGATCTGAAATTGCCTTCTGGAAGTATGAATTTTGAACTCATGTCAGAGACCAAAGACTAGAAAAATGTTCCTTTCCTCACAACTGATGACCCAGACACTAACTTATAAACTCTAAATGCTGCCTTTGTAAAAATCATCAGGACCAATTTTGAATTTTTCCCATTCATATTTTATACATAACCAATTTAAATAAGAACCTTAGACAATATTGACAAAATGATGAGAGAGGAACATAGAGACATGGATCATACCACCAAAAAGATGCTCACGCCATCTACACATGTTCTTTCTGTATGATTGCCAAGTGCCAAACTAAACGGTCTGAAATGGGTAGATGTCAGGTCACAACAGATAGGTCAACTAGCTTCACTCTGGGCAAAGTTCAGGAGTTCTCAAATCTAATAGACAGAACACCATTATTTATTTTACGTGAAAAAGGATGTTAAAACAAGCTCAGGACCAGTACCTATCACTTGATTAAGATTCAGAACAGGCATGCTATTTGGTATTTGACTGAGTTTGCTGTCCAGAAAGCCCACCACTGTACCTCAAACCTAACAACATAGGTATAATGCAGGAATATACGAGTAAAACGAAACATTTGAATTCAGTCATGAGTTACGATAGCAAAGAACAGTCAAAGCTTTACTTAGATTACCATGTTGTTATGGTCTGCCATTAAATGGTACTTGAGTCCAGCTAGAGACTTCAATTGTTTTCCACAGTGTTGGCAAACAAAGGGTTCCTAAAAGAAAAAGCAGAACTTTTAGAAACTGCAATATCAAAATGCTTTTGTGTGCTTAATCTATTATAAAGAATGTAGATATGATTGGTCAAGTGACAAAAATGCAACTGGCATTTCTAAGTTTTCACTTTAAAAGAAAAGTCTGTTACACTGTCATGAACTACAATATCTTTCAAATATAGATAACAAGGTATGGAGCTGGATGAACACAGCAGGCCAGGCAGCAGCAAAGGAGCAGGAAAGCTGACGTTTCGGGTCTGGACCCTTCTTATCTTTCAAATATTAGATACTGTATATTGCCAAGATATCCAGAACTCAAAATTAAGTTTCTCTACAGTGTGGAGCCATCAATCATCCATGCAACACTCCCTGCTGCTCATTTGGTTACATGTCTGACATCATTAGCATCAGTAGTCTGACAGTTGTCCAGGTTCTTGCATGCTGTGCAGCAGCAGAAAATAGTGGATGGTGATAAGATTGTATTTCTAAAGGATTGTAGAGAAGATGGGTGTCAATTATGACTTAATGGCAGTATTCTCACACCCTGAATGCTAAACTGTGTGTTCAACTCCACCCCTGTGATGTCAGCCCATTGTTCAAGTTGACACTTCAGTCCAGTACTGATGGAATACTATCATTTGGACAACACTCATATTTATCATTTAAGTGCATTTAACATAAATGTCCTAACAGGTTTAAGAGGAATAACAAATCAATAGGTTACTGGATATAGAGGCACATACAGATAGATGACCAAAGGCTTGTTCAAAGATAGGAGAATGCAAGGCAGAAAGATGATTGGTGTAATGAGATAATTCTGCTACTCAGGTCCTAAGTAACTACAATACAATGCCAACTTCACTTTGTTGTTACCACCAAATCCATAATTTGCAAATAAACTGCCTGCCACAGTTGCACGGAGTCATAACCCTACCATGCAATTACTTTAATTTAAGTTAATCAATCCAGTTTACAGCAGGACATGCCAACTTAATTTCACTTCGCCTGGGAGATCTTATATCATGACATTAATAGGCACCTCTTTGCAGTTTGCCATATGTTTTTTCAATCCTTCTACTGTCTTCCTCATGACAGCCTTACAAGTGGGACATGTAATCTTTCCTTTTTCCAGGATTTCCAGACACCAGTGCTCCTCCAGACTTCCTGCAAATGAAATGTGATTACTGTTAAAGCTCAGAATAATTCATGTGCAAATTTTATATCTTTTAAATTAAATCTGATTTCAGAAGAGTTAACATTTTAAGTCTCCCCCTCATTCCACTTCTTTAGGAACGCAGACTCAAATGCAGATGACAGATTTTTTTAAAAAAGCCACTGTCAGATCAAGGTACTACTGAATTCTGTTCATCTGTCAATACTTTTCATTATTCGCTCATCAAAAAAAAAAAACTGGGTTTCTTTTCTCTACTGAACATTTTCTTAAAAACTCAACTCGAACAAATGTGAAAGAGTAAATGGACATTTTAAAGCGCATAAGGCTTAGATTACTTGGTTAACTGAAGGGCAGGACTGGCAGCTCAGCATTCCAGAGTTTAGACATTGCACATGTGATAAAGAGGAATGTAAAAGGGGTTGGGGAGATGCATTACTGATTATGGGGAATGTCACAGCTGTACTAAGAGAGGACACCTTGGAGAGCTCTTCCAGCAAGGCTATAAAGGGTAGAACTTAGGAATAAGAAATGTGCAATCACAGTGATGGGTTTATACTATAGGCTGCCCACAGAAGAACAAATATGTAAACAGATGACAGAACATAGAACTGTACAGCACAGGAAAAGGCCCTATGGCCCACAATATTGTGCAGAACAAGACACCAAACGTAACTAATCCCTCTGCCTGCCCTTGGTCCAGATCCCTCCATTCCTTGCATATTCATGTGCTTATCTAACATTCCTTTAAAATGTCCTTATTATATTTGCCTCCACCACCACCCCTGCAATGCGGTCAAGACTCCTACCACTCTTTGGGTAAGAAAACCTGCCCCCCACATCTCCTTTGAACTTTCCCCCTCTAACCTTATATGCATGCCCCCTAGTGTCAGACATTTCAACTCTGGGAAAAAGATGTGACTGTCAACCCTATCTATGCATCTCAAATTTTACAGATTTCCATCAAATCTCCCCTCAGCCTCTACTGTTCCAGAGAAAACAAGCCAAGTTTTTCTAGCCTCTCCTTATAGCTCATACCCTCTAATCCAGGCAGCATCCTGGTAAACCTCTTCTGCACCCTCTCCAAAGCCTCCACATCCTACCTGTGATGTGGCATCCAGAATTGAACACAATATTAAGTGTGGCCTAACCAAAGTCTTATAAAGCTGCAACATGACACCCTGATTCTTGTATTCAATTCCCCAACCAATAAAGAGAAGCATGCCACATGCCTTCTTTACCACGCTATCTACTTGCATGGCCATGTTCAAGGAGCTATGGACTCAAACCCCAAAATCCTTCTGTACATCAATGTTGTTCAGAGTCCTGCCGTTAACTGCATACTTTTCCTTAACATTTGATCCCCCAAAATGCAGCACCTCACACTTAGCCAGATTTAACTCAATCTGCCATTTCTCTGCCCATATCTGCAACTGATCTATATCCCGCTGTATCCTTTGAGAACCTTCTACATTATCCACAACTCCAATCTTTGCATCATCTGCAAACTTACTAACCCACCCATCTACATTTTCATCCAAGTCATCTATATATATCGCAAACAACAGAGGTCCCAGAATGGATCTCTGAGGAACACCACTAGTCACAGAGCTCCAGCCCGAAAACACCCTTCCTCTACTGCTCTGTCTTCTACGAGCAAGCTAATTCTGTATCCATGCAGCCAAAACACCATGGATCCCAGGCATCTTAATCTTCTGGATGAGCCTAGCATGAGGGACTTTGTTGAAAGCCTTACTAATATCCATGTAAACACCGTCCACTGCTCTATCCTCATCAATCACCTTCATTACTTCCTCGAAAAATTCAATCAAGTTAATAAAACATGACCGGCCCTGCACAAAGCCATGCTGACTGTCACTAATTGGGCCATGATTTTCCAGATGTGTGTATATCCTATCCCTAAGAGTTCTCTCCAATAGCTTCCCAACCACCGTTGAGACTCATCGGTCTGTAGTTTCCTGGATCATCCCTATTTCCTTCCCTATGATGGAAAGATGTAAAAACAGCAGGGTTGTTGTAATGGGTGATTTTAATTTCCGCCATATTCACCAGTATATTGGGACTCCCTTAGCACTAGGTGCCTAGACGATGCAGAATTTATTAGGTGTATCCAGGAAACATTCTTGTAACAATACGTAGATAGTCCAACTAGGGAAAAGACCATACTAAACCTTGTATTGGGAAAGAGGCCTGGTCAGGTGATTGAAGTTTCAGTGGGGAGAATTTTGGGAACAGTGATCACAATTCCATAAGTTTTAAGATAGCTACGGATAAGGATTAGACTGCTCCTCAGATGAAAATGTGAAACAGGGAGAAGGCTAAATGTAACAGTATTAGGCAGGAACTGGAAAAGTTGGACTGGGGGCAGCTGCTTGAAGGTAAATCCACACCTGACATGTGGTAACCTTTGAAAAGCCAGTTGACTAGAGGTCAGGACCTGTGAAGATGAAAGATAAGAACTGCAAGATTCAGGACCCTTGGATGATGAGAGATGTTGCAAGTTTAATTAAAAAGAAAAAAGGAAACATATCTAAGGTTTAGCAAACTGAAATCAAACAAGGCCCTTGAGGAGTACAAAGGAAGCAAAAAAGAACTTCAAAGAAATTAGGAAGGCTGGAAGGCGCCACGAAATGTCCTTGGCTAGTAGGATTAAGGAGACTACTAAACCATTTACCCTTTTATTAGGAACAAGAGAGTAACTAGAGAAAGGGTAGGTCTACTGAGGGACAAAGGAGAGAATTTATGCTTGGAGCCAAAGGAATTGAGTGAGGTCCTCGAGTACCTTGCATCAGTATTCACTAAGGGAAAAGACACGGTAAGTACAGAGAAGGGTCTGTTGACACTCTGAGGCATGTCCATGTTAAGGAAGAAGCAAGTGTTGGGTGTCCTGAAAAGCATTAACGTAGTTAAGACCTTGGGGCCTCATGGGATCTATCCCAGGAAACTGAAGGAGGCCAGGGAGGAGATTTCTGGAGCCTTAACAGAGATCTTTGTATCCTTTCTCGCCACAAGCAAGGCCACAGACAACTGGAGGTTAGCCAATGTTGATCCTTTGTTCATGAACGCAGAGATAATCCAAGAAATTATATGCCGGTGTGCTTTACATCAGTGGTAGGGAAACTTTTGGAGATGATTTTTAGGAACAGGTTTTACTCACATTTGGAGAAGAATGGACTTGTTACGGATAGTCAGCATGGCTTTATGCAGGGTTGGTCGTCTCAAGACTGATCTAGCTTTTTTGAGGAAGTAATGAAGATGATTGCTGAGGGTAAGGCAGTGGATGTTACTTATCCATGTATACTTTATTAAAGCATTTGACATGGCCTGTCACAGTAGGCTGGTCCAAAAGATCAAATCGCAAGTCGGACATAAAATTGGCTTGTCCACAGAAG
This sequence comes from Ginglymostoma cirratum, assembly GCA_024137785.1. Lineage (NCBI taxonomy): Eukaryota > Metazoa > Chordata > Chondrichthyes > Orectolobiformes > Ginglymostomatidae > Ginglymostoma > Ginglymostoma cirratum. Next base: position 27,413,208 of record JAHRHZ010000073.1, read on the forward strand.
ACACAGTGTAATTGAGGAGAGGTATTTTTCCGACATGAGATCTGTGATTAGTGGTGATCTGCAAGGATCAGTGCTGGGACTTCTGTTGTTTTGTAATATATATGAACGACTTGGATGAAAATGTCAGTGGTCTGATTAGTAACCTGCTGATGACCTAAAAATTGGTGGAGTTTTGGATAGTAAGGAAGGGTATCAAAGGATGCAACAGGTTGTAGATTAGCTGGAAAGCAGCATGGAGAAATGGCAGAGGGAGTTTATTCCGAACAAGTGTGCGCTGATGCACTTTGGGAGGTCAAGTGCAAAAGGGAAGTATTCTGGAAATGGCCAGACCCTTAGGAGCACTAATATACAGAGGGATTTTGGGGTTCAAGTCCATAGCTGTCTGGATACAAGGAATACAAACGGGTAAGGTGGTAAAGGCAGCATATGGCATGATTGCCTTCATTGGTTAAGGCATCAGAATATAAAAATGAGCAAATTACGTTGCAGCTGTATAAAACTAGTCAGGCGACACTTGGAGTACAGTGTACAGTTCAGATTGCTACACTATAAGAAAGATGTGGAGGCTTTGAAGAGAGTACAAGAGAAGCTTATCAGGATGTTCCTTGGATTGGAGTGTATTAGCTAAAAGGGGAGTCAATACAGTGTGGAGCTGGAGGACCACAGCAGATTAGGCAGAATCAGAGGAGCTGGAAAGTCGCATTTTGGGTTTACACCCTTCATCAGGGCTGGGAAGGGGGAAGGGAGCTCAGAAATAAATGGGGGGTGGGGCTGGGGGAAGATAGGTGGGATAGTGATAGGTGGATGCAGGCAGGGTGTAGTGTAGATTGGTCAGTGGTAAGGGTGGGGCGGATAGACGAGAAAGAAGATGGACTGGCTCTTTCAGGTCAAGGAGGCAGGAATGAGAGGGAGGGTTGGACATAGGATGAGGGCACTTTGAAACTGGCGAATTCTATGCTGAGGCCATTGCGCTGTAAGCTCCCAAGGCGAAATAGGACGTGTTGTTTCTCCAATTTGCATGTGGCATCATTGTGACACTGGAGGTAGCCCAGGATGGACATG
>JAHRHZ010000073.1:27414669-27425446 GCA_024137785.1 Ginglymostoma cirratum
GGGGAGGTGATGGCCTCGTGGTATTATCACTGGACTGTTAATCCAGAGACCCAGATAACGTTCTGGGGATCCCGGTTTGAATCCCACCATGGCAGATGGTGGAATTTGAATTCAATAAATATCTGGAATTAACAATTTAATGATGACCGTGACTCCATTGTCGAATGTTGGAAAAACCCACCTGGTTCACTAAATGTCCCTTAAGGAAGGAAACCACCATCCTTACCTGGTCTGGCCTGGCCGACATGTGACTCCAGACTCAGAGCACTGTGGTTGACTCTTAACTGCCCTCTGCTCAATTACAGATGGGCAATAAATGCTGCCTAGCCAACGTCGCCCTCATCACGTGAATGAATAAAGAAAAAAAAAAGTTGGCAACTGGAAGATGTGGTTGATGACAGCTTAGAGTGTAGCTGCTCTGCGAACCAGTCACAGACTCTGCTCTTGGTCTCACCGATGTAGAAATGACCACATCGAGAGCAATGGATACAGTAGACCAGGTTGGAGGACTTACAGGTCTGTCGGATTTGGAAAGATTGTTTGGGGCCTTGGACGGAGGTGAGAGGGGACGTGCAAGGGCAGGTGTAGCACCTCCTGTGGTTGCAGAGAAAGGTGCCCCGTATGTTCAGGTTGGTGGGGAGCACGGAGCGGACAAAGGAGTCACGGAGTGAGTGATCGGCATGAAAGGCAGGAAGGGATGGGGAGGAAAATCTTTGATGGTGGGTCAGATTGCAGGTGGCAGAAGATGATGGGGTGGTAAGTGAGGACCAGGGGGACTCTGGCTTTATTTTTGTTGGGAGGAGGGGTTTTGAGAGCAAGAGATGTGGTTGAGGGCATTATGAATCACCAGAGCGGGGGGTGGGGTTGTTGTTGCAGTCCTTGAAGTAGAGGAGGACATCTGGGATGTCAGAGTGGAATGCTCCATCTTGGGAGCGGATGTGTTGGAGGCGGAGGAATTGGGAGTATGGAGTATGGGATCGCATTCTTGTGGTAGGGTGGGTGAGAGGAGGAGGTGTAGTCAAGGTAGCTATGGGAGTCAGTGGGTTTGAAATAGATGTCACTGCTGAGATGGCTACCAGCTGCCCCACTGAACTCATCTCCAATTACCCTGACTCCGTTTTTTTCTCCCCTGGTCCAGCTACATTCAGGACACTACCTACGCCCTCCACCTCCAGTCATTTCTCATTACAAGAAATCAAGATCAAAGCAAAGAGTAAGAACAGAATTAATAAACTGATGGAAGGAGAGGAAACCAATAATCCTTTCATTTAGGTCCTTCATGATTTATACAAACACTTTCACCTTTCTCCCACACAAGAAACTTGCTACACGGAATACAACCAACCATGACAAGGAAATCTGGCCTCCTACTCCACGTCAACCTACTCAAACAAAGGCTTGAACTCATTCCCATTCACTCCTTATACACACAATTCTTGGTAAAGCCAACAAGCTGCCTGTGTATCAAATCAAAACAGCACTCTCAGCCAGGATTTGTCTGGTTGACAATAGGCATGATAAACTCTAATGAGTAGAAATGTGAAACACCATGACTATTTTCACTGGATCAAAGAAGCTGCAGGGTAATTAACAATTTTAAAATAATGAACGATTTTGATAGACTAGCTGGGGAGTCAGCATAGAGGAGTTATCAAATTAAAATATTTTGAATGAGAGTAGGAAAACAGCATTAGATAGACGTTCAGAGAACTTGAGAGGTGGTTTGGGACTGGGAGTGGTTGAGGCATCAACTATAGTGACTACAAACAGGCAATTGGATAAGTATTTTGAAGTGCAGAGCTAAAAGAGAGGCAGCGTGAGAGTTTCGGATTTCACTGTTTTAGAGCCGTGCAGGCAGCATGGATCAAATCTTTGTGCTGTAGATTTTTGTGGATCGTACAAAACTCAAAAGCAGATAAATGAAATTGATTAAGCCTTTTAAATTCAATGCAGTGCAGTCAAATCATTAGAAAGCTTACCTCCAGCAATAATTACAGACCAAGCATGATATTTGTTACACCTCACACCATATAGAGGAAGTTCATGGTTCTTTACTATATTCTGTCATTAAGCATCCCAGTTAATATATACATAATTTTTAACATATTATTTCTGCTATTAAGCTCAGCCAAGACAAGTTACTTTCAACTCAGCAGCATTTACCTCATACCTGCTGGATATGAAGGAGGATCCTTTCTCACATATTGAGAGCGATTTCTGGATTTTGGTTTCTGTGCTTTGGGATTGACTTTAAAGGATTTTCTTTTTTTATCATGTTTATTTGTTACTGTAAATAAAAAGTACCATAAATTGAAACAGTAATATGTATGCAAGCACATTATTCTAGACTAAAAAAAAGGTACATGTTATCTACCATACACAGAAGTATATGCCATTATGGGTGGCACAGTGGCTTAGTAGTTAGCACTACTGCCTCACAGCGCCAGGGACATGCATTCAATTCCAGCCTCAGGTGACCGACTGTGTGGAGTCTGCACGGTCTCACTTTATGTATGGGTTTCCTTCAGGTGCTCTAAGTTTTTTTCCATAGTCCAAAGACGTGCAGATTAGGTGGATTGGCCATGCTGAATTACCCATCAGTCCAGGGATGAGCAGATTAGGTGGATTAGCCATGGGAAATGCAGAGTCACAGGAATACAGTTGCAGAGGGGTGGGGAGGGGGGAGGTGGATCTGAGTATCATGCTCTTTAGAACGCTGGTGTGGACTTGATTGGCTAAATGGCCAGCTTCCACACTGTAAGGATTCTCTGATTATTAGACATAAGTGTAGCATTAAAACCACACTGGAGTATCAGTGGAGCACCACAAGATGTCAGACTACCTACTTATTCACAAAGTCAATCTAATTTGACAGTTAATATAGCATTGGTTTGCAATGCAGAGACACCAACAGCATAAGTCCAACTCCCACAGCAGCTATAGATAACACGAAGGCCTCGCCTTCTCAACCTCTCGCCATGGCTGAGAAATGATGACCCCTCAGGTTAAAACACCCACCTGTCATCTCTCTCTAATGAGATAGCAGCCTATTGACTGGAAGGACTATGGTGACTTTGTATTAATGCAGTATTAAAAGTAAAGGCCCAGACTTTGCATTAATATAAATGCCAAAAAGCAGTAGACCCAGCACTGGTACTTGCAGCACACCGCTGGTCACAGGCCTCCAGTCTGAAAAGCAACCTTCCACTAACTTTGAGTCAGTTCTGTATCCAAATGGCTAGTTCTCCATGTATTCCATGTGGTCTAACCTTACTAACCAGTCTACCATGAGGAACCTTGTCAAATGCCTCACTGAAGTCCATATAGATCATGTCCACTACTCTGACTTCAACAATCCTTTTTATCACTTCTTCAAAAATCTCACCGGTTAGTGAGACACAATTTCCCATGCACAATGCAGTATTGACTATCCCTAAATCAGTCCTTGCCTTTCCAAATACATGAAAATCTTGTCCCTTAGGATCTCCTCCAACAATTTGCACACCACTGACGTCAGGCTCACCGATCTATAGTTCCCTGGCTTTTCCTTACGACCTTTCTTAAATAATGGCACAACATTAGCTGACCTCCAGTCTTCCAGGACGTCACCATTGATGATAAAATTATCTTAGCAAATGGCCCAATCACTTCCCTAGCTTACCACAGAGTTCTAGAGTCCACCTGATCTGGTCCAAGGGATTTATCCACCTCAGAGTACAAACGGGACCTTGATCAGATCAGACAGTGGGCCGAGGAGTGGCACATGGAATTATTTAGATAATTATGAGGTGCTGCATTTTGGAAAGACAAATCAGAGCAGCACTTAGGCACTTAATGGTAAGGTCCTGGGGACTGTTGCTGAACAAAGAGACCTTGGGGTGCAGGTTCATAGTTCCTTGAAGGTGGAGTCGCAGGTATACAGGCTAGCGAAGGAGGTCTTTGGTAGGTTTGCCTTTATTGGTCAGTGCATCGAGTACAGAAGTTAGGAGGTCATGTTGTGGCTGTACAGAAGATTGGTTAGGCCACTTCTGGAATACTGTGCAATTCTGGTCTCCTTGCTATAGGAAGGATGTGTGAAACTTGAAAAGGGTTCAGGAAAGATTGACAAGGATGTTGCCAGGTTTGGAGGATCTAAGCTACAGATGGGGGCTGAATAGGCTGGGACTATTCTCCCGGCTGTGTCAGAGGCTGACGGCCGACTTCATAGAGGTTTATAAAATCACGAGGGGCATGGATAGAGTGAATAGCCAAGGTCTTTTTCCTAGGGTGGGGGAGTCCAAAACTAGATGGCAAAGGTTTAAGGTGAGAGGAGAAAGCTTTAACAGGGACATAAGGGGCAACGTTTTCTCGCAGAAGGTGGTACACATATGGAATGAGCTGCCAGAGGAAGTGGTGGAAGCTGGTACAATTACAACATTTAAAAGGCATCTGGATTGGTTTATGCTTAGGAACGGTTTAGAGGGATATGGGCCGAATGCTGGCAAATGGGACTAGATTAATTTAGGATATCTGGTTGGCATGGATGATTTGGACCAAAAAGTGTTTCCATGCTGTACAGTTCTATGACTCTAATAATGGTGAGGTTAACAATGCTTACTGCTGTTTTGAAGTACATTGGACAACAACTTCAAGAGGATGCACATGCAGGATTCAACTCAACAGGGAAATCTGAAGCTTTGGACTAAGATGCCGAGATCCCCGTCAACACCTCACCAATAGACACAACAGTGAAATTGATTCAAAGTAATGAAGTTGTACTTACCCAACAGTTACATAATAAATATACCAAAAAGATTTGGAGCTTCTATACTCAGGTTAAATGAACTTCTAAGGGTATGATCTGTCAGAAATTATGACAATCTCTTTGGTCCTGCAAATGTATTTTTAACAAGTGTGGAGTCTTATTTCAACAGGATCAGAATGTAGAATTCTTTCAAAATCCTTCTATTTCCATGCAATATATCTTTCCTAACCTTTATTTAAATTTCTGTCCATGATTTAAATCTAATTTATAACTCCTGACCTAGACTCTACATGGCTCAGCAAGGGTTCTCCAATCTGACTGGTGTGTGGCTGACCAATACAAACAACAGCAAAGCTCATCAACCACAAATCCCCTGTTGATGGTGCCCCTAATGAAAGCAACTCTACTTTCGAAAGCCCAGAAACAATGTGGGCAGTTAGTGCAAGTACTGTTCCTTCGCTATTGAATGCAAAATTCAGGCCCAGCTTAAGAGTGGTTACAGTACTCGAGCCATCTGAAACAGGGCTCAGAGACATAATTCAGTCTCCATTTTGAAGTCAAATATATGAATTGTATTCTTGCATTTGTTTCCAAAACATTATTTTGTTGGCATATACTTCTGTCATGTGTGTTCTAACATTTTTGCATCAAGATGTTTCATCTCTACATTGCAGATTGTAAGTGCCACTGATAAATATTTCCAAGCACAGATGTGATGGGTTTAATGATGATACCAGAGATAACAAGGTGTAGAGCTGAATGAACACAGCAGGCCAAGCAACATCAGAGGAGCAGGAAAGCTGAGGTTTTGGGCCTAGACCCTTCTTCAGAAATGGGGGAAGAGGAAGGGAGTTCCGAAATAAGTAGGGAGAGAGGGGGATGCAGATAGAAGATGGATAAAGGAGAAGATAAGTGGAGAGGAGACCGACAGGTCAAAGAGGCAGGGATGGAGCCAGTAAAGGTGAGTGTAGGTGGGGAGTTAGGGAGGGGATAGATCGGTCCAGGGAGGACGGACAGATCAAGGGGGTGGGATGAGACTAGTAGGTACGAGATGGGGGTGGGGCTTCAGGTGGGAGGATGGGATAGGTAGGAGGAAGGACAGGTTAGGGAGGCGGGGATAAGCTGGGCTGGTTTTGGGATGCGGTAGGGGGAGGGGAGATTTTGAAGCTTGTGAAGTCCACATTGCAGCCCAATGGTATCAGCGTTCCCAAGCGAAATATGAGGTGCTGTTCCTGCAACCTTTGGTTAGCATCGTTGTGGCACTGCAGGAGGCCCAGGGTGGACATGTCGTCTGAGGAATGGGAGGAGGACTTGAAATGGTTCGCGATTGGGAGGTGCAGTTGTTTAGTGCGAACCAAGCGTAGGTGTTTCACAAAGCGGTCCTCAAGCCTCCCCTTGGTTTCCCCGATGTAGAGGAGGCCACAACGGGAACAGCGGATATAGTATACCACATTAGCAGATGTGCACGTGAACATCTGCTTGACGTGGAAAGTCTTCTTAGGGCCTGGGATGGGGGTGAGGGGGGAGGTGTAGCACTTTCTGCGGTTTCAGGGAAAAGTGCTGGGTGTGGTGGGGCTGGAGGGGAGTGTGGAGTAGACAAGGGAGTCACGGAGAGAGTGGTCCCTCCGGAAAGCAGACAAGGGTAGGGAGGGAAAAATGTCTTTGGTGGTGGGGTCGGATTGCAGATGGCAGAAGTGTCAGAGGACGATGCGATGGATCCGGAGGTTGGTGGGGTATTATGTGAGGACGAGGGGGATTGTTTTGGTTTTTAATTCGGGGAGGGGGTGTGAGGGATGAGCTGCGGGAAACATGGTCGAGGGTGTTCTCGACCACTGGGGTGAGGGGGGGAAAGAGCTGCGGTCCATGAAAAACGAGGACATCGGAGATGTGCGGGAGTGGAATGCCTCATCCTGGGAGCAGATGCAGCAGAGGCGAAGGAATTGGGAATAGGGGATGGCATTTTTGCAGGAAGGAAGGTGGGTGAGAGGAGGTGTAGTCTAGGTAGCTGTGGGAGTCAGTGGGCTTGAAATGGATATCGGTTTCCAGGTGGTTGCCAGAGATGGAAACAGAGGGGTCCAGGAAGGACAGAGGAGGTATCAGAGATGGTCCAGGTGAACTTCAGGTTGGGGTGGAAGGTGTTGATGAAGTGGATGAACTGTTCGAGCTCCTCGTGGGAGCACAAGCCGACGTCGATACAGTCATCAATGTAACGGAGGAAGAGGTGGGGTTTACGGCCAGTGTAGCGACGGAAGAGGAATTGTTCCATGTAACCTACAAAGAGGCAGGCATAGCTTGGGCCCATGCGGGTACCCATGGCCACCCCCTTTGTCTGTAGGAAGTGGCTTGTTATCTCAAATCTCCAGCATCTGCAGTTCCTACTATCTCTTAAAAGTTTTACCAAAACACAATTGGTATAATCTATTTCTCCCTTTCCCAAAATTCCTGGGGGGAAAAAAAAACTTTGTCCTCAGGTCAGATATCGTATGGCCTAGGTGCAGAATACCGTTTTGTCCAATCTGCTTTATTAAATACTTTTTAGCTGCAATATCAGAAGGGCAGCGAGATATCTCCAACTTATAATACCAACCACGCTGGTGGCCTACCATTACAATTAGAACAAATTAGAATAGGTTTTATGCTATTTCAGCCTGTATTCAGTCCCTCAAATTAATTTCTCACTATTGGCCAGTTATAAATGTGCTTGTCCACACTTGGTTTGATTTGAAACCCAGCATCAGGGAGAAAGGACTCTTGTGCTAGCCAACTGTATCAGAGTTCATAATTCTAATAATTGTTGGTGTACACAATGTATTTTATATCTCCCAAGTTTTTGGAGTAGATTTGTAGCTCAGGTTGTGGGTGTTGATTTTATTGAGGTTGGTTGGCTCGCTGAGCTGGTTTCTTGTTTCGCAGACGTTTCATTACCATGCTGGGTAACATCCTCAGTGCAGCCTCCAATGAAGCATTGGCATGTTTTCCCGCCTGATTTTTAAACTCTGGGGTCCATTGAGATGGATTGCCTCACTTCCGGTTTTCCTTCGTAGTGGAATGTATATGGGATTGAGTCAAATGTGTTTATTAACAGCATGCTTCGTGGAGCGCCATGCTTCTAGAAATTCTTGTGCTTGTCTCTGCCCAGTCTGTCCCAGGATCTTGGTGCTGTCCCAGTCGAAGTGGTGGTTCTCCTTGTCCATGTGGATTGAGATGAGTGAGTATTGGTCGTGTCTTTTTGTAGTCAGTTGGTGTTCATGTACTCTTGTTGTTAGTTTCCTTCCTGTTTGTCCGATGTAGTGTTTCTCGCAGTCTCTGCAGGGGATCCTGTAGACGACACTGGTCCTGTTCATGGTGGGGAGTGGGTCTTTAGTTTGGGTGAGCAGTTGTCGTAGGGTTGACGTGGGCCTGTGTGCCATTCTGATGCCCAGCGGTCGTAGGAGTCTTGTGATGAGTTCCGACGTGTTCCTGATGTAGGGTAGTGTAATGAGTGTGTCGGGGCATATAGCATCTTTCTGATGTTGTTTGTGCAGGCATCTTCTGACCCAGTTTTTTGGATATCCATTATCCTTGAACACTTGGAAGAGGTATTCTTCTTCCTCTTGGCATAGTTCCGTGTTGCTGCAGTGTGTTGTTGCCTTTTTAAATATTAATAAACACATTGAACTCGACCCCATATACATTCCGCTACGAAGGAAATAATAAACTTTATATGATAATGTAAGCAACATTCACTTAAGTTAAAAACACCACATCCTGAAGTTAGGCCAATTACTTGATGAAAACAAACATTCTGGGTAAATGGCCTGCATGTAGATATTAAAGTAACATCTGAGCTAGATTTGTATTCATTATTTACATGTACAGAACACAACCATTTGGACACAAACCTAGTTTTATTCAATTGCAAATCATTCTGTTTCCGAAGTTCCAACTGTACCCACAAATTCCATGATTAACAGAGGTTGACTCATTTTCATGGTAATTTCCTCTCAGCATAGCCACAAACATTATAAAGATTATACAACTCTAAACTCATCCGGGAGACAGTTTTTACTTTTCCTCAAAAGGCAAGTTTAGAAACCTTTTACTTTGAATTTATGGCTTGCTACCATGAAACTACTACTCCTCCAGTTATATTCCTTATATGGCAACCACAAGAAAGAAAATGGTAGCCGTCAATTTCTGTTACACGCCCCAGGTGTTGGGGCTATAATACTGACAAAATCTGTAAAAGTAGCACAATGTCATTCTTTTGCCAATTCCTCACGTTAAATGAGAAATGGGGACAAATGTATTTTGAAGGAGTTGTAATTGCATATTACGCAGCATGGACCATCAGCCCGAGTTTAAGACATTTAAGCACATATCCAGATGGGGTCCAAAATTACACAGAAAATGAATTTTCTTTCTTTAAAAGCAAACAACCCAGGGCAAAGCAAGATTCATAAACAAGGAAGGTAGGCTTTAACCATATCAGGGTAACATGCCAAAAACTCAGAACTTCACACAGCATGTCACATTGACTTTACACATTTCTTGCAGGTGAGAATACTTTACCTGTAAGTTTTCTTTCTTTCCTGGGGAATTCATCAGTGTCAACAATATCCATTTTCCTCTTCTTTTGCACAGCTTTGCTCACCACTGAGAAAGATTACCAAATTAACTTTTGAAACAATTTCATAGTTGTGCAATAGAAATGTTTCAAATCTATACACAGGCTAAGATAACAGAATACAAATACATAACTCACCTCCTGACTCCCCAAAGCCTGTCCACAAGCTACAACACGCAAGTCAAGAGTGTGATGGAATATTCCCCATTTTCCTGGGTGAGTTCAGTTCCAACAGTCAAGAAACTTAACACTATCCAGGGAAAAGTATCCCAATGATTGGCAACTCATCCACAACCTCAACATTCGTTCTCTTCACCACGGATGCACAGTGGCTGCTGTGTGCATCATCAATGTACTGCAATAATTCATTAAGGCTCCTCCAACAGCACCTTCTGAACCCACAATCTCTACCTGCTTGCAGGACAGGTCAGCGGATGCATTGGAACACAATCAATTACAAGCTCCCCTCCAAGGCACATTGACTATAATTAGGTCAAAAGTTTAGTACATCTGTTGTCGGTGTCTCTACATTCCCAGGACAAGGCAGCAGTTTACCATCACACGCTCCAGCTCTAGTAGGGATGGGTCTAACTAGCCATGCTCAAATCCTATGTAAAATTAAAAGGAATGTGGTTTATACTTAATCTCCACAGTTAAGTTAAATTTTCATGATCAGATAATTTACTTATGCAAATTTAGCAGCTATCATACAAAGCCAACGTTAGACAGGAATTTAGGTCCTGAGGAGGAGCAAAATCGGTGCTGCAGGGATTCGCTTAGAGTCATCTGTGGTTAAAGACTGCAAAGCAGAAGACGCAGTAAAATAAGATCAATTAAATAAAGTAATTCTGTTGAGGAAGAACTTCTTTGTAGATCTATGCCCGCTATGAAACAAATGTAAAGCACTTTTCAAAGGTGAAGTGTTACAATTTTAGCATGCATTCATGGCACTTATGGATAGGGAAACAAGCTACAAAATCAGACAAATCATATTAAGAGGAAAAAGGAAACAACATGAAAGTACAGAATGTACAAGTCAGAGAGCAAAAAATTATTTTGTACATAGTGCCAACTGACAAACAATGATTTTCTGCACGTTTAATACTGCATTCACCAGGTGAAGGAACTCAGTACTTCGGTTTTGCACTTCCAATAAAGTAATCTTTGGTCAAGAATACAACACCTGGTGCAAAGTAAGCTTTCTCTACTCAGCTTCTATAAATTGTTTTAGCTTCAACTTAAAAGAATGTATGAATTCACATTTGTATAATCTTATGACTTCCTAAAGCATTTCATACCAAAAAAGTCAGAGATAGTAGCAACTGCCAATGCTGGAGTCTGAGATAACAAGGTGTGGAGCTGGATGAACAAGCAGGCCAGGCAGCATCAGAGGAGCAGGAAAGCTGACGGTTCGGGTCTGGACCCTT
>JAHRHZ010000073.1:27425846-27456237 GCA_024137785.1 Ginglymostoma cirratum
AAGGGTCCAGACCCGAACCGTCAGCTTTCCTGCTCCTCTGATGCTGCCTGGCCTGCTTGTTCATCCAGCTCCACACCTTGTTATCTTATACCAATAAAGTGTTGCTGTAATGTGGGAAACACAAGTAAAGCCCTTCTCAATCACACCATACTTGCCATCACCCTTCCCAATCAGGAGCTGGTACAAAATGTTCAGCAGATTTGCATTCTTCTTAAATAGGAACAGAGATACAACTCTCAAAATTAACTTCACTTAGGCTCTGTGGCTGAATAAAGTCTTGCATCTGATTGATGGCACTTGAACTCTAGCTACAGAAATGAAAGAGCAGTACCGTGACCACGACATCACCCAATTGCCAATAAATTGTCCCTTGTTCTCTGCACAGAATCTTTGAATCGAAATTGAAAGGAACAAACATACTCAGCATCAAAATTAGATAGTTACAAGTCAAATTTTAAAAGTAATACACTGGAACAATAAAACAGTTGCTGCATTGCCAGAGAGAACAGCTCACCTACAGCAACTGCAGTCATTATATAGATTTGTCAGTGAAGTTCTACTAAAGATGTCCAGGATTCTGCAAAAGCATTCATACTGCAACAAGAAGAAAGTAAAATGGCCACGTCCCATTTGCTTCATTCCCCACACATTATTTTAGTGCCAATAATTTCACTACAAAGTAATTTTTCCTATGGACTCAACATTCACAATATTTATGATCACTTCCGGACACCTGTCGTTTCAATTCTCTGCCCCAATTAAACTTCTTTGGCCTCTTTGCTCTAACAAAGCTCAAATGGTAACACAAGAACCAACACCTCAACTACTGATTAGGTACTTCCTAAGCCTTTTTTCTGGGGACACAACAGCAACAATTTTGCATTATTATCATATCGCTATCTCCCTCCCACCCCTGGACAGTTGGTGATTTTTCTACTCATCATTTCTACCTCCTCTTGAACTTTATTTTCCCTTTACTTGTCTCATTACCATTTCCTTTTACATGCTCCATGCCTAATGCCGTTTAATTTCTTCTGCCTTGCACTCTAAGACAGTTTGCGCTTTCTGTCTTTCCTCACTTCTGTCCTGCTTTAAAACATGTTACATCTCTAGCTTTTTACTGATTGGAAGAGAAACTTTTGACATGAAACATTAGCTTTCTTTCTCTGTCCATAAATCATGCCTGAGCCCAGTACTTGCTGCATTATTCCTTTACTTGTCTCATTATCATTTCCTTTTAAGCAATTATGATTCCTGAAAACTCAAGTGAAAAGTAACTTTGGAGAGTTCTGCTAAACAGCATAATGGAGTTCTTCTCCCCACCCATACTCCTACAGTGTACTTTGGTGAGTATTTTGCCTATGTGGATTATCCAAGAATATTTTTCATGTGTGGATATATAGATTTCTTATGATTTAAATGAGAAGTACATATACTTGAAAGGATTGAACCATGACTCTTGCTGGTACCCAACAGTTAACTTGATGGAGAGCAAACTCTCAGTTATTATGCATTCAGATAACTGCTGCTCATTTTCTGAATTCAGAGCACAGCACAGAATCTGCAAAACACCAGTTCAAAATCTGAAATTGCATTTTAGATCATTTACACAAAACTAATCCCCAACTTCAACAAAATCTTTCTTGGATAATCAAGTATGCATTGATGGAATTATAAATAACACCTCCAGACAAGGGCCACGTCAATAGAATGCAGGCAATACAATCTTTAACTGGATGCCTGCTGATTCTTCAAAATAATTTGCCCACTGCCAAGTTTATGAACAAAACATCAACAGTTATGTGGTTCACCCACAATTATAAAAATAAGATTGTAATTTACCTTTCTGCTTGCATTTTTCTCCATATGCTTCCATACCCTTCATCTCTAACCAGTATCTCGGCTTTCTGATTGCCAGTTGCCCACCATCCTCTCCATTAACCTTATCATCTGATGTTGAGGATGAAGCATCACTAAAAAACTCTTCTTGGCTGTCCTTGGTAACAAAATTACTTTTGTACTGTTTATCGCTAGGAAAAAGTAAACAAACATTGTGTTTGTTTTCATAGCAATTGTAAACAAACTATAAAAGGAGGGTATCTACTTCATAAAAAGATGGTTCTAATGGCAACGGGAAGGAGAAAGAGTATTTCAACTGAAAGCATTGCTGAACATCCCCACTAATCATTTAAAAATTTAAAACGTTTCAGTTTATTGCAAGACATGAAATAGGAATTATAAACATAAAATAGTCATTAATAAGTTCAACAGGGATTTCAGGAGAAACTTAGTTCCATAAACTAATCGTGCTGGAAAAGAAACTGCCACAAGGAGTAGGTGGAACAAATAAATACACCCACATTAGGTAGAAATTAAATAAGACTCAAAGGAAAGGGTCAAAGGAATAGAAGGATAGATTAGACAAAGTGAGATAACAGGTGGCTCATGAAGCATAAACATCTGCATCATTCAGATGGGTAGAATAGCTTGTTTCTGTGCTACGAAATATTGCAGTGTACAAGTAATACAACATGGCTTTTGAGCAGAAAATGGATATTGCTTCTAGACAATTCATTTTGTTATAGAATACTGCCATTGGTTCTTTGGTACGATCATTTAATTTACCATTCTGCAGCTTTTCCCCCAGAGCCCTATAAAGGTTTTGCTTTAAAGGTATTTATCCAGGTCCCTTTGGAATGTTAGTAATAAATCTGCTTTCATAACCCTTTCAGGCAATGCACTGCACATCACAACAACTAAATATATATTTCATGTTGTCTCTGGCTCTTTTAATCAAGAACAATTCTGCAAATAAAAATGCATGGTAAATGATAATTTTAATTAAAAAGTTTGAGGGAAATCTGGAAGAGGAGTAAAAACGCTCAATTCAGAATTGTAAATGTAAACAATTTATACAGTCCAGTAAACCATACATACTTTTCATTTCTCAAAGTGATCTTTATTTTTTGTATCCTTGGTTCTAGTTCCTCTTCATGAGGTTCAGTTGTCTGAAAAAAGTATTTTTGTAAATACCAATTATAAAATTATAGTGCAACATTAAAACATCATACTCTATATTACTAAATACCACAAATTCAATAAAGAAACATTTGAAAAACAGAAAGGTGAATGAGCATTATACATTCTATTCCACAATAGATAGTCTAAATACATATCTCAAAATCAGCACTTTAACATTTGCAACATTTCAGCAGAGTAGAGTCAAGAAGTTAGTAAGAATGAAGATTTTAACACACTGTTTTCTGTACAGTTTATAATTATTAAGGTGTCACCACTGTCCTAATTGACTGAAGGAAGTGAACACCCATTCATTGTAGAATCTATCTGATTGTGTTTCGTTGAAGATCAATGTGATTCCACATTGACCAAATCGGCCACCCAGTCATTTGGAAAGATTTGAAAATGCTCTAAGAATTATTAATAAACTCCAAGTTATATTTAATTTGGCAGCCAGAGAGCCAGATGTTTACTCTGTTGTCAAATCATTTCTCCTTATTCAGCCTTTCATTAGCCATTATTGTTAGATTTCTAATAATCATTTTAAGTTCCTACAGAAAAGAAATTACAAAGTATGATGGAGGGTTTACTGGCTAGGTAAAGCCAACCCTCGGACTCATGAGCATTGATATTCAGGAGGAAGTCACGACTTGCAGCAGATAGGAAATCCAGAAATGCAGGAAGCGCAAAGGCTACGCTGAATTAAACAGCCTAATCTCATTTGAAATTTTTCTGTTTCCCAACAGTCAGTGGGATTGAGAGGTTGACTGTTGAGTGACAGAGGCTTTCTACTTCATCCATGGGATGTGGGCGTCAGTGGCTTGGTGAGCATTTCTCACATGTTTAACTGCCGCAGAAAATTCTGAAGAAGGGTCTAGGCCCGAAACATCAGCTTTCCTGCTTCTCTGATGCTGCTTGGCCTGCTGTGTTCATCCGGCTCTACAGCTTGTTATCTCAGATTCTGTGGTGAGTTGGTTTATGGAACTGCTGCAGTCCTTGTGGTTTAGGGACATCCATGGTGTGTTGTTAGGAAGGAATTCCAGGATTTTGAGCCAGCAAGAGTGAAAGACTGACAATACTGTTCCAAGTCAGGATGACGTGTGGCTTGGGAGAGGAACTTGCAGATTGTGGTCTTCCTTGCCCATGTACCTGCTGCTCTTGTCCTTCAGAATCATCGCAGTGGGTTTAGAAGATACTGTTGGTGAAGCCTCGGTGAGTTACTGCAGTAAATCTTGTGGATGATACACTTTGCTGCTACTGTACATCAATGAAGGAACAAATTTTGAAGGTGGGGGAATAGGGTAACAGGTTGCTTTGTCCTGGATGGCACTGACATCCTTGAATATTAATGGAGCTACACCCATTCTGATTTAATCCTTATAGAGGAAGGACTGGCACTAGGGAGTCAGGAGACAAGCTATTCATCACAGAATTCCTAGCCTCTGATTTGTTCTGGAAGCCACAGTTTTTAAATGGCCATTCTATTTCGGTCTGGCCAGTCGTAACCTCTGGGATGTAGATAGTGGGGATTTAGCATTGGTCTTAAAATTGAATGTCAAGAGGTGATGGTTAGATTCAGTTTTGCTGGAGGTAGTCAGAGTGACAGCTGTGTACATGAGTGGTACATGAGTGTTACTTACCAGTTATCAGCTTAAGCCCGAATATCACCTAGGTCTTGCTGCACAGAGACATAGATCATAGATGATCACAGAATCCCTACAGTGTGGAAACAGGCCCTTCGGCCCAACAAGTCCACACCAACCCTCGGAGCATCCCACCCAGACCCACCCTCCTATAACCCACCTAATCCACACACCCCTGAAAACTATGGGCAATTTAGCATGGCCAATCCACCTAGCCTGCACATCTTTGGACTACGGGAGGAAACCAGAACACCTGGGAGAAAACCCACACAGACACGGGGAGAATACGCAAACTCTACACAGACAGCTGCCCAAGGGTGGAATCGAACCTGGGTCCCTGGCACTCTGAGGCAGCAATGCTAACTACTGAGCCACCATGCTACCCCGCGACCCCAAATGCAGCCCTTCAGTATCTGTGGCGTCAAAAATGGTATTGAACCTTGAGAAGTCATTAGAAACCATCCTTACAGCTAACCACATGTTGGCAGGAGAGCTTTGTAGAAGATGAAGGTGGTTGGGCCTAGGACTGAGAAACTCCTGAGAGTGAGATGATTGACTTACAACAGCCTCAGTGTGCCAGGTATGGCTCTAAAAAAAGAATTTCTCCTTATCCCATTAACTCCAGTTTTGTCAGGGTTCCTTAACGTCATACTTGGTCAAATGCTGCTCTAATATCAAGGGCAGTGATTCTCACCTCGCCTTTGGAATTCGGCTGTTTTGTTCACATTTAGACCAATGCTACAAATGAGGTCAAGAGCTGAGAGGCCCTGGTGGACTCCAAGCCGAGCAATGAGCAGGTTATTAATTTGGAAATCTTCAGAAGGCTGCTACAGACATAGACAGGGGAGTTGTCCTTATCAAAGTGGTTATGTTATTGATCTGCTTGCAGAGATCAAGTTGCTCACCTGACCCACAACCTCAACTTGTATTGGTAAAAACTAAAGTACGTTCATGTCCAGGGGTTCCAAATTTAACTTAAAAAAAAACTGCTCTCCTTTTTTGGGCTCCAAGTGCTGAGATATTAAAATTTTCCAATTGGCTTTTGTGTTTATGCTCATCAAGCCAAGTACATCTCCTGCAATGCAGTGCGATCGCTGAAAGTGGCCACTGTAAAAGTAATAATCACTACCTGCTGCCTCAGTGCAGATATGTTGCTAACAATAATAACCGTGTGCAATTCTGGAGCAATATTTATCCAATATTTCAACCCTTTCTTCTGGACTCTTATCATGATTAAGACACATCATGAGCTGGAGTTGAACAGTCAGGTAAAAAAAAAAACTTGTCAAACAGTGATCTTGGGCTCCTCCATGCTGAGAGGAATTATCTTCCACTTGCAGAATAGATAAGGCACCCAATCAATGCCTCCCGTTGAAAGATGATGGTTATTAACTTGATGCATCAGTTGTCAGCTTTCTCAAACTTAAGGTAACTTTTTCATCCTTACAGGCAGGTGTTTTTCCAGATAACCAACTACAGACAGGTGCACTATTATTTCAAGGAACTTATCAAAGGTGAAAAGCACAGAGGCAGTTGGATCTAAGTAAGCATGAGGGAGAAGGCAACAACCAGGTATGCTGATAGCATTAAATAAGGGAAGATGAGTGCAGACTGAGTACAAACATGGAGCAATTAGGCCAAATGATTTAGTTCTATACTTCATATTCTAACGTAACGTAACTGAGCCAAATAGAAGTATAACGCAAAACAAAAACAAATGGATAGAGAAACTTGGCAGGTCTGGCAACATTTGTGGAGGGAAAACAAGGTTAATGTTTTAGTCCAGTGACCCTTCTTCACAACTGATGTTCCCTTCTGAAGGGTCACTGGTCTAGCAACAGTAACTCTGTTTTCGCTCCACAAATATTGCCAGACCTGCTGTATTTCTCCAGTTGTTTTAGTTTCAGATTTCCAGCATCCACAGTTCATTGTTTTATTGAAGTATAATACGTTCCTATTGGAGTTAATAGCATAAATTATTTCCAGTGCAGTCAAAAAACAGGCTGGAAGGTCAAGAGCGAAAGATGCAACTAAATAAGAAAAGGAGACAACTGAAAGAAGCTACATTTTAAATCATTGATTTGCTGGGGTAGAGTGATCAAACACTTGTTATACACAACAGCGTCACGTACAAAAGGTGAAAATAACTGACATTTGCAGCAGTGCTGCTGCAAATCAATAACATCAATGAAACAAGTCACTGAAGCTGCGACAATATCCTGCTGACAGGCAATGTTCAAGACCACTCAATGAAAAGCCAGACTAGACAGAAGTATCAGTCATAAGTGCCTATGTAACCTGTACCATAGCAAGCCACCACCTTTAGCCAAGGGGCACAAGATTAATAAGATAACAAAAATGAAAAATGATTTTGAGCTTTACTGGTGTATTATATCCAAAATGGAAATGGCAACTATAAAAAAAGAAATTCCTTACACACAGCACAATTCTTGCTACAGCTTATTTGCTAGTTCCCTCTCACAGAAAGCTATTGATAAAAGAAAACATGGTATACTGGGGAGTCTGATAGGTCCAGACATAAGCAATAATTCAATGTTAGTATGGCAGACTATGAATTATGACTTACAGACCTAATCGGCAAAAAAAAATTGTTACCTGAAATTCTGAATGTCCAGCACCTTTTCCTTTTAATAAGTTATCTTCACCAGCATTCTCCTTTTTAGATCCTTTACAATAAGTAAGATGGGTTTTAAAACCTTGCTTAAAATCTCTTATATTCAATCAATTCACTGAAATTTCCATTCCTTACAACTGTTTACATTTTGAAACTCTGCAATTGGTGACACCTACCAAAAAACAGAATTAAAATTGAGAATTTCAAGTGATCCAAGACAAAACATGCAAATGAGGAGTAAACTTTTAAAAAGTTAATATTATTCATAAGATGTAAACAGCTGTACTCATGCAGTGAATTTTACAATTTATACCAAGTCAATTCTTCATGCAGTTAATTCTGACACTGTTGCATTAGAAAGCCTCCTAACAGATGACAGGCAGTAACTTCTCAAGTAAGTATTTTTTCAAAACTTGACATTGGAATCTGAACATTGCCAAAAAGACCAGTAATTATTGCCTATTCCTAATTGCCTTTGAGAACATGGAATTGAGCTACCTTCTTAAACCCAAGCAATCTATGTGGTGTAGTTATATACAGTTGCTATGGAGGGAACCCCAGTGAAGGAATCACGATATACTTCCACAGAGGATGATGTGAGACTTGGTGTTCTCCTGCATCAGTTGCCCTTATCTTTCTAGATACATAGAGGTTATGCGTTTGGAAGTTGAAGGAGCCTTGCTAGTTGCTGCAGTACATTTTATAAATGGCACACATTGCTGCCAATATGGAGGGAATGAAAGTTTTAAGGTGGTGGTGCTTAGAAATGCTGCACCTTAGTGATTGTTCTTAAATTAGTTGATTTAATTTTGCATAAAGTAGTGGAGAACCATGCAAATTAGTGAAAGAGATGTTGCATAAATCCATATAGCCAAAAATCAAACACCAATGCAGACACAAAAAAATCAGCTTTCCTTTATAACTGTCGATACAAAATTAGAATAATTTCTTTAAAAAAATGAAATGTCTTTGTTCCTATTACATTTATCTTCAGCAAAAAAAAAACTGGGGCTCCTCAAGGCTGGCCTTGTTACCAATTATAATGGATTAGGAGTTGTTAAAACATTGCTAATATTTGGCACAACTTACTAAACTGAAATAAAACTCCTTCAGAAATTGGGTAACAGCAATTACACTTGGGAAAACAGCTTTGTAACAATTGACTTAATCTCTTAGTAAATGTGGGCACATAGTAAAAAGCTCAGCAATTTCACTCAGGAATAAGATATTTCTGACTGGCTGTTGCCACATTTCTTGTAGTTATGGAACACTCAAAGTTCAGGTTGAAATACATCCTACAGAAAATTTCACCTTGCATCATTCCAGTACCATTCATGCTCTGGGAATGCTGAATAATAAGAAATAATGAAATGTGTTCCTGGAAAAGGGACAATGATCCATGTGGGCAGTCAAAAAATACTTTCAACTGCCCATCTACCTCCATTGTTTTTCCAATTCTCGCTTACGATTCATTCAGGGATGTGTAGGTTATGTGGATTAGCCATGGGATATGTAGGGTTACAGGCATATGGTAGGAGAGTCAGTGTGGACTCAATGGGCCAAATGGCCCACTTGCATACTGTAAGGATTCTATGATTTACACATTAACTCAGTCAATCATCTTACACATTCCACACTCAAGCATGTCTACACACTTCCTGGATTAACTGTTAATTCAAAACTACCAAAGTTGATTCTAAATGGCTAAATGTTATCTATTAAAGTAGTCCATCAAGATCTGTACTTATTTGACAAAGTAGACATCATCTGGACCTGCTTCTCAGTTTCTTGAAAAATGCAACGTAAAATTGAGGTAATCTAATATACTTTTATAATTTTGTACAACTATCAGGGTAATTTAAAACTAAAAATAGAACAAAATATTCCTTCAAGCACACATTTAATTGCTGGTAAATCCCTAGCATTCACAGTAAATGTGAAATTCAGTAAGATGATTTGCAGTTACAAAACTGCCATGAAATCAGATTCAAGTGACTCAAATAGGAACAGCAAATTGGTAATTAAAAATTCAAATGGTAAACTCAAATTCAAACCTCAACATTAAAACTGCTACCAGCATGCAAAAGTCCTGATATATTTGTATTACATTTTCACAAGAAATATGGGCTCAAAAATCCATGGCGCTCTTAACAAGTACGTACTAGTTTCCAACGTTGCCTGCAAGTGATAAAGGTCTTTATTTGAGATGGAATTTCTTCTAATCTAAACAGGGTCACTGACACAGAAGGTATGGCATCTCAAGCATGGGCTCCCATTCAGTGTGGCAGGTATGTCTGATGGGGATAGGACTTGGCCATACAGAGTAGATCTTGGAAGAGAAAAACACAAATTTCTTTCAAATATATATTAAATGTAGCTTCTTCAATAGGAGGCCACACATCACCTAAGTCCTAATACTGCACTAGATATTTGGGAGAAGATGGGTGCATAAGACACATCCATTCAGCATATGTGCACACCAAGAGCTGTGAAGATTTGCAACCTTCCCAAATCAACACACTTGGAGATTTGCAATTGGCATGAATCGAGAAGAATTAATGACCCTCAGGTTTTCTGCAACTTCACCATACTCCTGAAAACAACACTGATATTCACTCCCTCCTTCCCACTTAAATTCAGATCCCATTGAAGTTGAGAATATTTATGGTAACTCTGCAATTTACTCTGAACATTATGTCTCAAGTGGGATTGGTCTGTACATTCTGAAGTAACCTTGTAACCATTTAAGGTAAATACAAATGCAATCATCTGAAAGCATTTTATTGGGCATAAGTGTTAAGTGAGTAACCCCTCTGGCTATGCTAAGCACATGGCAATACATAGCATACAACGTTTTATAGTGGCAAAAACAAATTAGAGGCTTTTTTTAGTAATTTAAACACATCACCATTTAATAACTAGAGATACTAAACATTTAACTTTCAAGCACAAAACAGCAGATGTTGCAAATCCGAAACAAACAAAAAGCGGTAAATACTCAGGGGCCAGGCAGCTTCTGTTGCAGGAAAAAGATAATATTTCAAGTTGATGACCTCTAATCAGAAGTGGGAAGAGTTACAGCAGACAGCAGATTTTAAGAAAGTGTAAGCCAGGGCGTGTGGGTAAAAGAACAAAAGGGAATGTTGGTACTCCACCTTCTAATAATCAGCATACAGAGCGGGTTTATCAGAAACCATACTCACCTCGTATCTTTGTCTTTTGTTTTGATTTTAGTTTTAGTTTTAACAACTTCTTGCTTGAAACCTCCACAGAGTTGATCTTGTTCTTTTGTGCCATCACCAGAAACTGGAAAATACAAAGAAAAGCTATTAATATATAAATAACGGGAGAATAATGGCACTTAAAATAGAAAAGAAAATGTAGACTAGTGATCAAACCAGAACTCCTACAAGTTTGTATGGGGAAGTTTCCAGTTTGGGACTGGCATTACCATATATGCAAGAAACAAAGTCGTTAAATGTAGTTTTAGATTAAATTCTGTCAATACCACACATTGATATTTAGTGCACTTATCAAGATACATTTGCCTGAATGCTGCACTGCAGCTTATCACATAAGAAACCAACGGAAGTAAGTTTTTTTTTTATACATACAACACTGCAAAGCAGTTTTAGCTGATTTGAGGTACAAATGATACTTTTACTTTCCTCAGTAAAAACATACCAGGACCACGGTTCCTTCTCTCCTGGATTCTCTGTCCTGACTCTCAAGTGTGCTTTCTTCTAGTGTGTAAGGTTAAATGAAAGACCATAGGGTGACGCCACCACTTTGAATTTTCACTTCTTCAGTGACATACTCCTGACCGCTCTCTAACAGTCTGTGAATGCCTAAGCTCACCGTTAAATACAAACGGTAGTGAATAGATGCAAATGTCCACCTCCAACTCCCGGCTCCCCTTCTCCTATTAAAATAACCTGCTATTGTTCACTGTTCAAATTCATTTGAAAAATACCTACTTGGAGGAGTAGATTGCTCAGCAGTTGTAGAACTGTACCCCAGCAAGATGTTTCCACCTCCCAGAGAGCTGCGGGAGAACAAAATCTGTTTTCAGATAAAACACAGAACTCTAGACACCATTCAAATTCTATACCAAGTGATTTCAATAGATTAATCATTATCACAATAACGTTTGAAACGAATATATTGGAACACAATACAATGCCAAGTCAAAACGTTTATTACATCGCAAAAAATTCAGGTTAAACTTCCATCCACTAGAGCCCACAATAAACCTTCAGCTCAACGCTGATTACATAGGAGATAGTGTTACGAGAGGAGAAGTATACTGGGGAAATATCTCAGGTATTAGAACATAGAACAGTACAGCACAGTACAGGCCCTTCAGCCCATGATGCTGTGCCGAAATTTTACCCTAAACCTAAGGTCTATCTAACCTCCACCCCTACCTTATAGTATCATCCATACGCCGATCTAATTGCCGCTTAAATTGCCTAATGAGGCCGACTCCACTAACCTCTCCAGCAGTGCATTCCATGTCCCTACCACTCTCTGAGTAAAGAACCTACCTCTGAGGTCTCCCCTATATCTACCTCCACTCACTTTAAAACTATGCCCCCTCGTAATAGCTACCTCCACCCTGGGAAAAAGTCTCTGGCTGTCCACTCTATCTATACCTCTGATCATTTTGTACACCTCTATCAAGTCACAGCTCATCCTTCGTCATTCTAAAGAGAAAAGCTCTAGCTCTCTCAACCTGTTCTCGTAAGACCTTCCCTCCATTCCAGGCAACATCCTGGTAAATCTCCTCTGCACCTTTTCTAACGCTTCCACATCTTTCCTGTAATGAGGTGACCAGAAATGGACACAATACTCCAGATGTAGCCGAACCAGGCTTTTGTATTGCTAGAGCATAACTTCACGGCTCTTAAACGCAATCCCTCTATTAATGAAAGCTAACACACCATATGCCTTCCTAACAACCCTAAGCACCTGGGTGGCAGCTTTCAGGGAACTGTGAACATGAGCCCCAAGATCTCTCTGCTCCTCCACACTGCCAAGAATCTTTCCCTTAACCCCATATTCTGCTTTCAAGTTTGTCCTTCCAAAATGGATCACCTCACACTTTTCAGGGTTAAACTCCATCTGCCACTTTTCAGCCCAGCTCCGCATCCTATCAATGTCCCTTCATAACCTAGAACAGCCCTCCACACTATCCACAGCTTGTCCCACCTTCGTATCATCTGTAAACTTGCTAATCCACCCTTCTACTCCTACATCCAAATTATTTACAAAAATCACAAATAGAAGAGGACCCAGAACAGATCCTTGTGGTACACCACTCGTAACTGAGCACCATGTTGAATATTTTCCATCCACTACCACTCTTTGTCCTCTAAGGGTCAGCCAATTTTGAATCCAATCTGCCACATTTCCCCCAATCCCATGCCTCCTTACTTTCTGCATGAGCCTTACATGGGGAACCTTATCAAACGCCTTACTTAAATCCATGTATACCACATCCACTGCTCTACCTTCATCCACATGTTTGGTCACCACTTCAAAGAATTCAACAAGGTTTGTGGGGCATGATCTATCCCACACAAATCCATGCTGACTATGTCTAGAGTTTCACTACTTCTAGTGTTTCTCTTTTCAATTTTGCACTTTTGTTCAATTGTGACTAGCACTCATTTGTTTCTGTAGTATGGCGAACTTCATTTTAACCTGCACCCGATCAAGTGGCACTCTTGATAAACCAGCAAAAATTATATACCACAATGTCCAAGCATTTATGTTATAAATACAACAGTGGTGTATACACCCTGCATTATGTTTCTATTACTTACTGCGTTCTTATATTTTTTTTTTAAAAAGGTCAAAACACCTTCTAAAATCAAACAAATTGTGAGGGACATTGATAATAGCGTGGAGCTGGAGGAACACAGCAGGCCAGGCAGCAGAGGAGCAGGAAAGTTGACGTTTCAGGTCAGGACCATTGAGTTGTAACCCCACTGCGAAGCCTTCTTACTATTTCGGAGTGAGACATAACCGCACTGAGAAGCCTCCAGCATCAGCAGTTCTTACTATCTCTTGTGAGGGACATTGATGTCGCAAACTTCGCTGGGTCGGGTTTACTGCAGTTATGTCTACCTCTTGATTACTTAGAATATTTGATCAACAAGCACATTCCTAGTTCCATGGGCGTTGATCAATAAGAAGTTTGCTGTATACCAGATGAACTTCTTGAATGTGTAATGAAACATCACACATTTTAAAATAAGCAGTTCTACAGTGGTAACAGCCATAACTTGTCACAAAACATGTAACTTTTAATTGAAACTGAATCATCCTTTAGTAATTGACTGCAAGAATTAACATAGTACAAAGCATTAAGGATTTTTAGTTCAAGTTCCACTGTGCTTCAGATACATCATAGCATATCTGAACAGGTTGATTTAAAACAAATCTAACAAGTGAAATATTAAAAGAAATTCAGGCTAATACCCATACATTTTCTTCAATTTGTGACTTAGTGTTTCTTTGCCATTAGTGAGCAGTTCATGCGTTGCAGATGATACATTATCACCAGCTGCCTCCAATCATCCAATTCATCAATCTTTATTGCCCTTTATTACCAATTCATAAGCAGTCAAAACAGTCTGTTTTACTTCTTCATATTCTCTTGACACCTCCTCTGACAACGATGCAAACATCTCACCTCACAAGTTGCCTACCAACTTGGTCTGAATTAACATTAGCCACATGGTCTTTGGCCAGTTCATCTAGTTAGCCAATTTCTCACGAGAAACGAAAAAGGCTTCTACCAAAATTCAATAACAAAGATGTAATGTTTTGACATATTTGTAAATACCCCCCGATCAGATCTTTGGCTACAATGGGTCTGCTCATCAACCTCCTCCTCACAAAGCCTATCTTCCATTTTCATTTCTATCAATTTAAGTCAGCTATCCTCTCTAATTTGCAACTTCCAAAGTTCAAACACTCTTTTTCATGTTCAAACTGCTTCACCTTTTCCAACTAACATTCTTTCCTTTTCTTTCTCTTCAGCTTTTAACCATTATTCAAACTCTCTCTCTTTTTGTCTTTCCTCTTCTTGTAACCATAATTTAAACTGTTTCCGTTCCCTTTCTTTCTCTTTGCCATCTCACTCCTGCCTTTCAAGTTCACTTTCTAATTCCAGTTGTCTTATTTGCAATCTAATTTTCTCTAACTCCACTGCACTTGCTTGTTTCTCTGGTACATCTAAATGCTCAACTAATTCCTTTACAATTTCAGCTTTCCTCTTATCCCTAGTTAAACGCAATTCTAGCCTATCTGCTAACTGTAAAAGTTTCACCTTTTTCTGTCTTTCTAAACTTTCTTGGCAAATTTAGGAAGGATCTTCGACCCCCAGACACTCTTTAGGAATGTTAAGAGCCATTTCCCTCTCTTTTGATTTAACGACAACAAGCAACCGAAATTAAACAGATTTTCTACTTCTCATCTAAGTTTTATTTAAAGATCTAGGACACTAATCCCCAAGTCTGTTTAAACCTGCTGGGACCTTTTGTACCCTAAATCTGTTCAAATCTGTCCAGATCTGTCCAAATTGGTTCAGATCGTTTCAAATCCTGGACCTGATCTGTCCCAACCTGTCCAAATCCTGGACACGAACCGGTCAACTCGCAGACAAGCCCCCAAATCTGTTATAAAGCGGAGGTTGACCCCCCCACCCCCACCCACCAACCAACAACTAAAATCAAAACATCCAGACAGGCTCATCTTACCCTATAATGTTAAAAGGTATGAAAAGTGGTATAACCTCCCTCTCACCCTCAAGTTGTTATAAAGGAGTGGTTAAATTAAATGAATTCCTTTCACTATAATCAACAAGTGACAATTTATTTACCTACTGAACCGTTAACAAACCAAACAATTCCCACTTAACTACCAACTATTCCTGAATAAAACAAATTCCTAAATGGTATGCTGCTCCCACTTATACAAACCAAAATAATAAAAAAATTAAAAGTCTCTCGAAATTACAGCCAGGATACATCCTCCTGAATGTCCTGTGCCTGCTCTGCCGATCTTTAGTCAGGAATGCCTTTCTCCGTCGAATTTGTGTGTCAGGAATGTTAGCCAAGAGTGCTGCTGTACCTTTAGTTAGAGGATGGTTACTCTGACAGCTAAGAGAATTCCTTGAGAGCAAGTGATTTTCTCTTTAGAGCTGATGGTTGTTAACTCTATCAGATGGAAATTGCTCTCTCATGGATTTTCAAATGCCCTCTTCTTTAATACCCTTGATGGCATATTCATTTCTTACAATATGATTGGTCTAACTTGTCAAAACCATCGAGATCATAGAATCCCTACAGCGTGGAAACAGGCCCTTCAGCCCAACTAGTCCATAGCGGCCATCAAAGCATCCCACCCAGACCCATCCCCCTATAACCCACCTAATCTACATATACCTGAACAATACGGGCAATTTAGCATAGCCAATCCACTTAACCTGTACATCTTTGGACTGTGAGAGGAAACCCACACAGACACAGGGAGAATGCTCAAACTCCACACAGACAGTCACCCAAGGATGGAATCGAACCCTGGCGCTGTGAGGCAACAGTGCTAACCAGTGAGCCACTGTGCCGCCCAAATTTAAATTTTGTTGCTTTTTTTTTGGTTTCTAAGTGCCTGGCTTAAATTAATCAGCTGCTATTCAAACTGGTTGCCTTACTAACAAAACAAAACTGCTGCATGGATTGCTAACCATACAGCCTTTGATACAAAGGTTTTGAGTTCAGGAGCTCTCTGTGCACTTGAAACCCACAAATTACCAGATTTTTTTTTGAATCTCTAAGCATAGAAAAGCACATCATCTTTTAAAGGGACCATGCACTCTTCACATTTTTTTTTTTACAAACATCAAATTCTAACAACCTGCCTTCCAAACCGCAACTACTCTACCCAACCTTGCAACAATCTTCTGTAACATTTTGGTTGCACTCTTTCGCTCTACATTACTCAATTATCTTCCTTAATGCTTTAATTTAGGATCTTTAGTTTATTCTTCATTCAGGGCATATGGGTTTCCCTGGCTGAGCCACATTTAGTGCCCATTCCTAATTGCCCTTGAACAAGTAGTGGTGAGCCGCCTTCTAATGCATTTGGTGCAGGAACATTCACAATGCTCTAAGAAAGGGAGTTCCAAACATTTTGACCCAACGACACATTTCCAAGTCAGGGTGGTTAGCGGCTTAATGGTGGAACTTGCAGGCAGTAGTGTTCCCATGCATCTACTGCCTGTGTACTGTGTCATGTATTTGGAAGCTGCTGTCTAAAGAGTCTTGGTGAATTTTTGCAGTATGTCCTATAGAAGGCACTGCGACTAGGTGTTGGTAGTGAAGGGAGTGGATGTGGTGACAATCAGGCAGGCTTCCTCATCTGCTCCATACAACACCCAGCACCTTTCCCTACAACCACACATGGTGCTACACCTGCCCCTACACCTCCCCTCTCACCTCCATCCAAGGCCCAAGACAAACTTTCCAAATCCAACAGGGATTTACTTGTACATCTTCCAACTTGGTCTACTGTGTCCATTGCTCTCAACGTGGCCTCCTCTACATCTGTAAGACCAAGTGTAGGCTTCGTGACAGATTCGCAGAGCATCTGCGCTC
This sequence comes from Ginglymostoma cirratum, assembly GCA_024137785.1. Taxonomy (NCBI): domain Eukaryota; kingdom Metazoa; phylum Chordata; class Chondrichthyes; order Orectolobiformes; family Ginglymostomatidae; genus Ginglymostoma; species Ginglymostoma cirratum. The sequence goes on from JAHRHZ010000073.1 coordinate 27,442,808, forward strand.
TGTGTGTTATAATCAACAACACCTCCTGGTTGCCAACTATTTTAACTCCCCCTCCTATTCCCTTTGTGACATGTCCATCCTGGGCTTTGTCCAGTGTTACAATGACGCCACATGCAAACTGGAGGAACAACACTTCATATTCCGCATTAGGAGCCCACAGCCCAATGGCCTCAACATAGAATTCACCAGTTTCAAAATGACCCCACCCTCCCCTCATCTCATTTCCAACCCTCCCTCTCATCCCCACCTCCTTGAACTGAAACAACCTGTCCATCTTATTTCTCACCTATTCACGCCACCCTTCCCACTGACCAAACCCCACTACTCCCTACCTGCATCCCACAACCCCACCCCTCCTTCCTCTATTTATTTCCCAATTCCCTTTACCCTCCACAATCCTGATGAAGGGTCCCGACCCGAAATGTCGACTTTCCTGCTCTTCTGATATTGCCTGACTGGCTGTGTTCCTCCAGCTCCACGGTGTATTGACTGACTCCAGCATCTGCCAATTCTTGCTATATCCACGATAGGTAGCTGCACCTCCTCCACAATATCACACAACACTCAAGCCACCCAAGGATATGTCCTCAGTCCCCTATCGTACTCTCTTTACACCTACGATTGTGTTGCCAAATTCCAAATGAACACCATCTACAAGTTTGCCGACGACACTACCGTAGTGGGACGGATTTCAAACAATGGGTCAAACTGCAGAAGGGAGATAGAGGGCTTGGTGACGTGGTGCAACGAAAAAGATCTCCCTCTCAACATTGGCAAACCCAAAGAACTGATTGTTAACTTCGTAAAGAAAAGAGGAGAACACGGCCCCATCTACATCAATGGAACTGAGGCTGACAGGGTGAAGTGCGTCAAGTTCCTTGGAGTGACAATCACCGACAACCTGTCCTGGACTTCCTACATAGATGCGACAGTCAAGAAGGCACAACAATACCTCTTCTTCCTCAGGTGGCTTAAGAAATTTGGCATGTCCATAAAAGGTCCTTCACCAACTTCTACAGATGAACCACTGAAAGCATACTGTCCGGGTGCATAACAGCCAGGTTTATGGCAACTGCTTTGCCCAGGAGCGTAAAAATTACAAAAGGTGGGATGCACAGCCCAGACCATCACAGAAGCCAATCTTCTATCCATTTACATGGTTTGCTACCACAGAAAGGCTGCCAAAGACCCATCGCACCTCGGTAACAATCTCCTACAACCTCTCCCGTCAGGTAGAACATACAGAAGCTTGAACACACGTAAGAGCAGGTTCAGGAACAGCTTCTTCCCAGCCGTTATCAGACTGATGAATGGACTCTCTAGCCTCAAGTAACGCTGATCTTGCTAATGTTGATCTTGCCTAGCGCACGCCCTGTGCAATGTAAACTGTATGCTTCTGCCTATGTCTTTTTAATCTGTACATCTTGTGCTTATGATCTGCCTGTGCTGCTCGTAATCAAAGCTTTTCACTGTATTTTGGTACATGTGACAATAAATAAATCAATTTTTCTAACTTGTGGTGCTTTTGACACATAATTGGAAACACCACCAAACTGAGGGCTGCACTGAGATGACACCAAAATTACAATCACTCATGACCTAACTCAAGCCTCCAAGGAACATAAGAACAGGAATAGGCTATACTTTCAAGACATTTCCACCATTCAATGAGATCATGGTTGATTTGTAGCCTAACTCAATATACCTACCTTTGGCCCATATCCCTTAACAAAAAGTGATCTCTCTGTTTTAAAATTAACAACTGATCCTACATTCATTGCTGTTTGTGCAAGAGTTCAAACATCTACCACCCTTCGTAGCTAGCCCTACAGCCTACCCAACAACTATTCATTGAGTCATTGTAGTCTATTCTAATTTTCTTTGGCCAACATAGCCAGTCCTTTAAACCTACTTCTTTAATCGACTGTTACTCAGTATCCAATAACACTGAGGTGTGTTGGAATGTTTTTTACAATATTAAAAAGGTGCTGTACTATTAATTTAAGCTCACATGTGATGCACAAGTTAACGAGTGGACACAGGTAAAGTACTGGAAAGAAAACACTTATTGAATCACCAGACTTCAGCAACAAGTCAATGCTTTCAGGACAAGAATATAGATGCTTTTTGGGACGCTTTGTGAATTCAAACAAACAACAGTAGACAAAGGACAAAACGAAATGATGAGACTGATTGGATATATATCCAATCAACATTTTAAAGACAATTTAGTTGGAAAGTTTGTTAAGTATCATTGCCCAAAATCAGCAGCCAAAGATAAATACTGAATCAGTAAAACCAGAGCAGAAAATGAGAGAAGATGCAGCCAAATTTTCAAAGTAAGACATTTAGTTGCAACTTCATTGCAGAGGAATCAGCTCACTTTACTCAACAGTATGCAGCATCTCCCATTTAGCAAGCACAAAAACAAACCTCACTTTCCCCAGAGTATACTGAAGACAGTGGACAATCAGTTTAAAAATCAGCATAAATTTCTGTTATTCCCCATATCAGTACATTTGGACAGGAAAGGTCATCCACACCAACTGTTCAAGGTTAGAAACTTAACTGTTTTCTCTCTGTACGGCACTAGTCCACTATTTCAATCAACTGCAGCTTGAAAATGCTGCTCCTTCTGATCCAGACAATAGTTAATCGACATGCATCGGCTTATACTAAAAAATACACAATCAAGCAGGATTTTTAACAAAGCCTCCCCGGTTCTTGTATAACACACTATTAATGAGACGAGACAGTTTATATTTGGATGGGGAGGAGACAAGGAACCAGAGAAAAACAAACGGATGCTATCTCTTTAAACTTTCACTTTTACTCACAAGAGACCATTGAACGAAGCAGCCCAGTCAATAAAAACGCCATTCAGCTTTAGATACAACACACAAAATTAAAAGAAGGCATCGGCTTTTTCCACTCCCAATACTCATTTTATAATGATCACAAACGGTCACAACACTATTTTTTCTCCAAACACATTTTGCTTTCAAAGATCCCTTCAAAAAAAAATGGCGTTAACAACAAAACCGCCTCAACAATATCCAGAAACATAAAGCGCTGAACAGAGGGAGGAACGACGCCAGCACCGCCAAGCTCCTCTCCTTCTTTCCTCATCGGCACAGCGGCTGAGAGCACAGCAAATACAGCCTCCAATGCATGTTCAGAGGCGTTATTTCGTATTAAATGATGAGTGAATACCACGATTACATTACCTCTAAAGTCCCAAGCTCTCGGTACACCCTGACGCCACTATACCGGGGTAAGGAGTGGCTCCAGACGACACTTCCGCTCAGTGCACACTGGGGTTAAAATGTGTCTATAGTGCAATGTACCAGCCAGGAATTCGACAGGGGAAGAGATAGAAGATAAACTAAAGAGAAGGATCTAGAGTACAACAAAAGACCAGAACGAAGTAGAGTACAACCCAAATGCGAGGTAGACTGCGAAACAAATATCAGTGTGCAAACTGGAATACAGCGTATGAATTGATTTCACATGCACGAAAAGATTTGCATTTTTATAGCAACTGTTATACAACCTCAAGCGACTTTAAAGTGCTTTACGACCTATCCTTTGAAGTATGCAGAAGCAGATTTGTGCACAGGAATGCTCCAGGATTGAAGTTAGGAAACATTTCACACAAAGGATGTTACACGTTTAGAATTCTTCCCAAAGGGCGTCTGATGAAGAATTTATAATATTGTTGGTCTTGTGTTGATGAAGTAAGGAAAACACTAACTTTACGTCAGAAACCTTGGCTTAATCTTGCCACAAGGCTAAAAGTGAAAGCAACTTCATACGACATTTTATCACTGACTATACAGTTTTATTAGCATATTATGTAGTCAGATTTAACCCTCCTTTCTTTACTTGTTCATCTTTTTACAACTCTTGCGATTCTGTCCATTATATTACAACTCCCCCTAAGTATTCTGACTTAAGTTTTTTTTAATAGGACAACCACTTTGGCGCTTTCATTAGTCTTTCAAAATATGTTCTCACGTGCTTTGGAGAAGGTTCAGAATTTGTGTTACCGTAATCTTTCAGACTCTGCTGTGCGGAAGAAAAGTTGACAGATCACTTCAGCTTAGCAGCCGCGGTCTTACCTGGATCTTTCAATGAATGAATTATCTTTTTAACTACGTTGCTGACTGTTTCAGCTAAAAATGTTGTTTCTGCATGTCTGTTCTGTCACTGGATATCATTTTTGAATGTGGTTGGACTGTGAATGTGTTGTCTGTTACACCTCTTGTCCATAGCAAGCTTTGTATCAAGTCCACATTGGTTCTCCTAGTTGGAGATCTGCTAGTTTGCATGTTACTCATCCTATTTCTCAGTTTTTTTTGCATATGTGATGTAAGTGTCAATTGGAGTGTGGGAAAGTTGAGTTTTAAATTTTCTTTCTGTGAGGAGCCCCTATAGACGTAAATCTTTTTGGGGTGGAGTTGAACAATCAGACAGAAATGCAAGCTGGATTTCATTGTTATTTTTCAGCAACTCTTTCACTGCAAACATTTTCTTTAAGCTTCACCATCAGCTTGAAGATATATTGGTGAGCTGGGAATATGGATAAATCGATATAGCATCACAGACTTGAAGTAACTCCATTGAGGCTGGCATGCCATCACCCCTTTTTTTTTTAAATATACATAGAAAATCTTTAACACTGATCCAGCTTCCTCAGAGTGAGCAGAGCCTCTGACACTCCTGTTTATATCTGTCAGCCAGGGCTTCCTGATTGGACCAAATTAACACACCCAATCAGGAAACTTATATTGTATGAGGTCCACCTGGCTGACCTTGTTACAATTACCATATTCCTCCCCTTCTGAGTCCAAAGACTTATACTGTGTTTTTTAATTACTGTTCCCGGGGTGTTTTAGCACTGGGTCAGGTTCCTCCAACTCTGCTTCTGATACACGTGGCGTGTAAAGTAGCTCACCTCTTGCGCCCAGAGGGTCTCAGAAGAAATTCATTCTTCTCTTCAGGCAGCAAAGGTGTTGAGGCAGCCACGTCCATCTCAGATTTTGAGGTATCTTGAACGCTTGATAAAGTGGGAGAAACCACGGGTTCTGTAACAGTCAGAAAGGCAGTCAAGGAGCCAGGTACATTTTGCTCCCACACTGTTTGTGAGTCTGCAGCTTTCATAAGGTCCACATGCTTGTTCAGGACCATCGCACCAACCCAACCTTTATATGTCACTGGACCTGACCTTGCATCGAACAATGCCTCTTACCCATGCCAGGCCATTCCCATGGTTCCTACACCAAACTTCATCCCGTGAGGTAAACTGTTTCCTAGGGTGGAGGTAGCTATTACGAGGGGGCACAGTTTTAAAGTGAGTGGAGGCAGGTATAGGGGAGACATCGGAGGTAGATTCTTTACTCAGAGAGTGATTGGGGCGTGGAATGCATTGCCGGAGCGGGTAGTGGAGTCGGCCTCATTAGGGGCATTAAAGCGGCTACTGGATAGGCATATGGATGATAGTATAAAGTAGGGGTGGAGGTTAGATAGACCTTAGGTTTAGGGTAAAAGTTCTGCACAACATCATGGGCCGAAGGGCCTGAACTGTGCTGTACTGTTCTATGTCTCTCTTGCTTAGTGGAGTCTTGTGTCCGACACTGACGTTCCTGATGCTGTTTCACCTTCCCCCTCCCCCCCAGGTGTGGGAAGATCAGATTTAACCTGGTGTGGAGTCTTCTCCCCAACTCTGCAGTAACTATCCCTGTAATTACATGAGGGGTGGTCCTATAATCAAATTAGAACTGGAACAGTTTGGTATCTAGTGAAGCTGTAGGCTGTTTCTGTAAGCCTGCCTTCAAAGTTTGGACTGCTCTTTCTGCCAGACCATTGGATGATAATGGAGCTTTCCTTATATGAGGAATACCATTCGAGTTTAAGAAATACTCAAATTCCCTGCTGGTAAATGCTGATCAACACTTCTGGGATTATGTGTATTACAAAAGATGCACACAGGTTTTTCTGTCATCATCCCCATGTTTGATGAATGAGTTCTATCAGAATGACTAAGAACATTGAGCCCATGAAAGGACCTGCATAGTTGATGTGTAACTGAATCCAGGGTTTACCTGGCCATTCCACGAATGCGGGGAAACTGCTGGTGGAAATTTCTGTCCTCGTTGTCACTCTGGGCACTGCCCCACCAACACAGCTATGCCTGCATCCAATCCTGGCCAGCAGACGTAACTTCTGGCCAACATCTTCATTTTGGAAACCCCTGGATGTCCCTCGTGACGTTCAGCCAGTATGGCAGCGACCTTTGCTTGGGACAATCATTCTTGCTCCCCATAATTATATGCCATCCTATACTGTCATCTAGCCTCTCCGGGTCCAAAAGTGTTTCAGTTCTGGTTGTGATGACCCTTTGGTTCCTGCCACCACCACTTGCTGTTTCAGTTTTGCCAGAACCGGATCTTATTGCGTCCAAAGACTGATATTGTCAGCTGTGACTGAACGAGTGTCCAGAAAATTTAAAATCAGTATGAACTGTTCCAGTGGCGGTACCACTGGCGGTGTACCTACCAGTTGGAGGCGGCTCAATGTATCCACATTCGCTACTTGGCCTACTGGACGATGTTCCAACCTGTAAATACACAGACATTTAATATTAGATACCACTGCTGACTTCAGCTCGAAGCTATGGGCGGCAGTGTCTTGTCCTCTAAGTAGATCTACCAACGGTTTGTGATCCATGATTATTACAAAGTTACATCAGTACAGGTATTGATTGAACTTCCTGACTCCATATATCACTGCCAAACCTCCTTTCTCCATCTGGACGTATTTACTCTCTGTATTAGCCAAAGTGCTGGGTGAACACGCTATTGGGCATTCCATTCCATTGGACCATCTGTGAGCTAATACTACTCTGATGACATATGGGGAGGCATTGCATGTTAGTACCAGATCTCACTTAGGATTATGTGCGCTCATACCTTAGATGATAACTGTTTCTCCTCTATTCCTTGAAGGCAATGGTTTGGCTTTGCGATCATTTCGAAGGTAACCCTTTTTTAAGAGTTGATGCAAAGGTACCAGGACGAAGACCAGGTTATGTATGAATTTTCTGTAACAGTTCACCAGCCTAAGAAAAGACTGAAGCTCCAGTATAGATGCAGGAGCCGGGGCACCTTTGATTGCCCTCACTTTATCTTCCAATAGGTGAAATCCAGTCTTGTTGTCTCTGTAACCCGAGTAGGTCACTTGAGGAACCTAGAACAGAAATTTTTTCTTTCTAAGGCATATGCCTGCCTGGGAAAAACATCTAACGACTTTGCCCAAGGTCTCCAAGTGCTCCTTATTGGTCTTCCCTATTATTAGCACTCATCTAGATAAATAGTGAGATTGTATAGACCTTGGAAAATATTCTCAATCGTCCACTGAAATATTGCACAGGCTGACGATACCCCAAATAGCAATCTCATATACAGGAGGTTCGGATATAATGTGATAGTTGCGTTCCAGCACAACATTCTTCCAAAATTCTTCCCCTGTGTAGCTTCATTCTTATAGATGCAGTTATAATGACAGTTTATCAGACAGGTGATGCTGCAAAGAAGCAATACATTTACGAATCTGACCTTGTATCTGCAATGAAGTGACAGCTGGACTTGAGTTCTGAAAAGGGATATCCCAGCAATGGTCAGTACTGCATGATAGTGGGAGCATTATCCAAAAGAGACGAACAGTGCAAAATTGTGTAAGATAGAGCTCACTGCCAGCAACCCTTCATGAAACTCCCTCGAAATTGACACATCGGCAATTTTTAGTAAAATTCCCTCCTCCATTTAAGTGCTGATCTGACCTGACATTCCATCAGCACAGACTTCTGGATACATTTTCAGATAAGTGAAGCAGAAGAATCTGACCTTTATTTCCGATGTAGCCCATTGGCAATGAAGTTAATTGTGGAATTAAAATGCATTGTATACCTGATTAACATTGTATTCAAATTAGTGCTGGAAAAGAGCAGGTTGTAACACAGCAACTTTTGGTATAGTTGATTTACATGAGCAAGTTCAAAAATTCTTACATATTAAAGGGGGAGGCAATGGCCTAGTGGTATTATGGCTGGACTGTTAATCTAGAGATCCAGATTACATTCTGGGGGCCCAGGTTTGAATCCCGCCACAACAGATAGTGGAATTTGAATTGAATAAAATATCTGTAATTTGGCGGCATAGACCCCGGGTTCAATTCCATTGTCAGGTGACTGTCTGTGTGGAGTTTGCACATTCTCCCTGTGTCTGTGAGGGTTTCCTCTGGGTGCGCCAGTTTCCTCCCACAGTCCAAAGATGTGCAGGTGGATTGCTATGCGAAATTGCCCATAGTGTTCAGGGATGTGTATATTAGGAAGGTTATGGGGGGATGGGTCTGGGTGGGATGCTCTGAGGATCAGTGTAGACTTGTTGGGCCGAAGGGCTTGTTTCCACACTGTAAGGATTCTACGATTTCTGTGATTAAATATGTAACAAAATCTGGGCCAAAAAATACTACACACAAAGGTGCATGTTTTAACAGCGCTCATATTATTTTAAACTCTACCTCATTTTTACTTATGTCATCAATTTAGCATTGGAGTCAATTCTTCTATTTAAATGAGCTGTATTTTTAAATAATGCTGATGCATTTAATGTGTTCAGCATAAACTCTTCAAACTAAGACTTCACATATTTTCCTAATAAGACAGTTGTTCTCTGTGTGGTATTTGAGGTTTATGACATACGATCTATACTCGATGGAATCGCGTTATAGCCAACACAAGTTGGCATTTGACAAATAGCGTTCCCCAATGTGTCAATCACATTATAGCCAATTCGCATTGCCACAACATGCATTACAGGAGAACCCCCTGTATTAGTACAAACTCTTATGGGTATTAATTATAGCACACTTCTGGGAATCCTCATCTAACCACAATTGAAAGTACACATGGCTCACGTCCAGCTTTATGAAGTACAGCCCCGCTGTCAGCTTTGCGTATACATCCTCTATGCAAGAGATTGGGTATTTATCCAGCTGCAAAAAGTGCTTTACAGTTTGTTTAAAATGCCCACAAAGGCAAACTGACTGATTGGGCTTCACAATTGCTATGACCGGTGCTGCCCATTCTTGAAACTGGACGGGTTTGATGATTCCTTCGCTTTCCAGTCTTCTGTTTTCTGCAATAAGCGTGGAGCTGGATGAACACAGCACGCCAAGCAGCATCATAGGAGCAGGAAAGCTTGACGTTTCGGGCCGAGACCCTTCTTCAGAAATGGGGGAGGGGAAGAGGGTTCTGAAATAAATAGGGAGAGAGGGGGAGGCGGATAGAAGATGGATAGAGGAGAGGATAGGTGGAGTGGAGGCAGACAAGTCAAAGAGGCGGGGATGGAGCCAGTAAAGGTGAGTGTAGGTGGTGGGGTAGGGAGGAGATAGGTCAGTCCAGGGAGGACGGACAGGTCAAGGGGTCAGGATGAGGTTAGTAGATAGGAGATGGGGGTGGGGCTTGAGGTAGGAGGAAGGGATAGGTGACAGGAAGAACAGGTTAGGGAAGCGGGGACGAGCTGGGCTGGTTTTGGGATGCGGTTGGGGGAGGGGAGATTTTGAAGCTTGTGAAATCCACATTGATACCATTGGGCTGCAGGGTTCCCAGGCTGAATATGATTTGCTGCTGCTTCTCATAAGAGACTGGAAGCGAATTGTACACTTAACCTGTAAATGTTCCCTCATGCAGGTTCTCAGTCTAGACAAGATCTTAGGCAAACTTAAGGATTGAAGTCCTGAGCAAATTTTATTAAAGACTAGTTCTGCAATCACTGAAATAGCTGTGCTGGTATCGACTTCCAATAGAACCAGGTGACCGTTTAATCAGATGTTTATTTTGATTGGTTCTGATTTCGATGTGGCTAAGCAATTTAACTATTCTAAACCAGATGCAGATGGACTTTCCAGGGTGTTCACTGTCCTAGATACCAGCCTGTGAGTTCTCTTACTCAATTTAGATCTAGTCGGACTCTTCTGTTACTTTGAGTCCACATTCCGGCAGCAACAACAATGGCTTGTTGGCCCAGATTCTGAAGAAAATTTTAACCATTTGGCCAAGGCTCAGCTTTGTTCTGGGGTTTTGCTGTGGGCTGACCTACAGTCCCTTTGTTCAGGCAATGTCCTGAGTGAGGCTATGCCTTCACTCAAGTGGTGTTCCCCAAGCTCAAATGACTGGTTAAGATATATCCATTGGAATACCCTGCAACTCCATTTGCTCTCCTCACAAACTCCTCTCTTTCGCTAATTCTGCTGTATTGGATGTTTTATTTCTATAATTTTGTCAACGAGGATGCTCCAATTTTTCAGAATGCCCTCATCTTATATACCTGAGATGACATCATCAAATTTTTATAATATGATTGCTTTCAGGTTGCCAACACCATCAGATTTAAAATCAATTGGCTTTGAATTGCTGAGTTTGATTTTAAATTAATTGGCCAAATTCAATGCCGTTGTCACAACATCAAAGCAAGACTGCTATTTTGCCTGCCACCTGTAAGGCTTTTTTGATATACGTGTTTCACTTTTTGAGGGTCTCTGATATGGCAACTTCAGCTGCTGCTCACAGAGGTACATTACAGGCAAAGCACAAATCTCTCAAAGGGACCACACATTTTAGCTTCCTGCCCTCCACCTCACAATTAATCTACCCAACTTCGTAACACCTCCTCTGTTAAGAAAAAAAATGAAGGATCATTATGAAAAGATGATTTATTTTCTTGATTTTAACACTATTACCACGAAATACATAGTGCAGTATGCTAAAGTTACACCTTTTGTACTAATTCAAATATGTATGACATTCGACCATACCAGTTCTATCTAATCTAGACATTTTCTTTAAACCCGCGATAATGCATCTGCAACATTTTCTTGTGCCACAACATGTACAAATTTTAAGTTAAAAGCTTGTAATATAAGACTCCAACAAAATAGTGTCTTTTTTTTTCCTTAAATTTTCCCAAAGAAGTGAGAGGGTTGTGGTCTGTATACACAACCATCTCCGAAATATTGCTCGTAACATAAACCTTAAAATGTTGTAAGGCCAATATCAAACTCAATAATTCTTTTAGCTTCCTGCCTTCACAATTACTGTACTCAACTTTGTAACACAAGTAATACAGTAATCTGTAATGTAAGCACATTCTTCATCAGATTCCTCTGCATCTCTAGGTCCATTCAGTCACTGAGTTTTTGTATGGTAGATTTGTGGTTATAATCAATGTAAAAGTTTCCATTTCCTCAATAAGTAGTTTTGGTCTTGCCAGGGTGATACAGACAAAGCAACTGCTGTAGTTTGATACTTTCCAGGTATATCTTCTGTCTTTTTATCAAATTCCATCATCCTCAGTATGAATTGTAAGACTCATGGAAGCATTTTGCTGACTCCCAAAATTAAAGAATGTTCCTTAACTCTGATCAAATTTAAGAAGTAAGGGTTTTGCATTCTGTCTGAACATTGTCAGAAGTCACACAACACCAGGTTATGTATATAGGCCTATAAATTCCATGCCTGTGTGCTTTTCTTCACTTCACCTGACAACAGAGCAGTGAAAGCTTGTGATTTCAAATAAACCTGTTGGACTATAACCTTGAAGTCTTGGGACTTCTGACCTTGTCCACCCCAGTCCAACAATGGCACCTGCACATCATGTTTCAGCATTGAAGTGACAACCAAAAGTATAATCTGGAATCTTTCCACAAGCCCATTGTGCAGGTTGGGGAAAATAAGGAAATTTTTTCCAAGGGAGTGAATGGACAGTGTAGAGAAGCCATGCAGGGTTAGTAGAGTGGGGAAACTAATTAGGTGACAGTGAGTAAGGAAAAATGCTGCATGAGCAGGGAGAGCATGAACCCTGGTGGGAGGTGGATACAGTAGCAGAGACAGAGTGAGTGTGACACACCAGAGAGAAGCTTGACAGAGCAGAGGTCATTGACCTTTTTCCATCACTGCTGGTTGTCCTTCTGGAAGGCTGAGACCACACTGACACAAAATTAGGCTGCAATGTTTTGGTGTTACATAGTCTCCTCTTGTAGTCCGGGGGTGGGAAACAGGAGATCTTTCTCCCTCACTATCCCATCTACTAGGCACCAGTTTCTCCTTCTCTGCCAAGTCTGGGACAAATATCGAGAACCTTGCAGGGCAGCTCCAAAGTGACATTGTTTGTCTGGGTGCACAACGGGTTTTTAACGAGGTGCCTGAGATGCCAGTCTATTTTAGGATATCTTGATTGTGTTGAGTTCTTCCCACTGTAACAGTTGGTTGAATTCAGCTAGCATCAGACAAAATGCACGCCATAAAGGCTGGTGGTTAGTTAATGAGGCAAATTTGATAAGGTAGCACAAGAAATTGTGCTAGGACTCATGGATAGAAACCCTCATGAAACTTGCTGGAACTGACACTTTATGAAAACATGACAAGATTCAGCCTAAGGTTCATTTAGGAAGAGATGCAGAAGGTCAGTGAGTGTGCAGGTTTTTTTCGGAGAGAAGTAAGTCAGTCAGAGTGAAAGATCTGTCAGCAGTACAATCTCCAAAAAAATTAGGGCAGTAGAAAAGAAGTCCTAGTTGGCTTAGAGCTTAGTAAGACAAAACCTCAAGAAACAAAATGCTTCAACATATCAGAGAGGATATCATCCTACAAGGATGTTTAATGTATGTGTGATAAGGAGTAAGTGAGCTGTATTAGCAGTTTGGTTAAGGTTCTCATAAAGAAACATTGACTAAAGAAGATAGCATTGAGTTTATGCAGAGGTTGCTGAAGAGAAATTAAGTATAATAATGTCCATGAACAAAGAACTTTAAATTTGACTGTTCCAACTAGTTCTTGCATAGTATAAAATAATTTGTGTTTTATTCCTTTTCTGTGGAATAGAACTTTGATATGCTTTTGTTAACAGGATATCAGCAGCTTGTTGGGAATATGTTCAGTGACTGACCACTACGGTAAACAAATTACAAAAGTAAAACTTATGATCCACAAGCCAGATTTCACTTTAGGCTCTGAATTGTCCAGTATTACCATTAGCTAGGATCAGAACACTCTGCAGCAGCTAATACCTATTTATCTATCATTGCATATCTCTGTTCAGTGTCTATTAGTGAACAGGTTCTGTAGTAGACTGGTCTACACTTTCTATGGGAATGTATGTGAAAGATTACAGGTCTCAGACCTATCAACTTATTATCAACAATGATAATATTTTGCTCTGGAACATAGAAAACTGAAATTTCCTCCCTGCACTATATATTGTCTTAGTGCTTGTTGACGACAGTTAGGTTCAGTAAGACCTTTCTGATTTGGTTATCATACCATTGAATCAAAGAACAAAGAACAAAGAAAACTTACAGCCCAGGAACAGGCCCTT
>JAHRHZ010000073.1:27456637-27701738 GCA_024137785.1 Ginglymostoma cirratum
TCTCAGGTTCGACACAAAACCTTCCTTCCTTATCCTTTAGTGGACCAGCCCTTTCTCTAGTTACCCTCCTGCTTCTTATATATGAACAAAAGGATTCTCCTTAATTCCAGGGAGGACGGACAGATCAAGGGGACGGGATGGGGTTAGTAGGTAGGAAATGGGGTGGGGCTTGAGGAGGGGGTAGGTAGGAGGAAGGACAGGTTAGGGAGGCGGGGTTGGTTTTGGGATGCGGTAGGGGGAGAGGAGACGAAGCGGAGGCTTGGGGACCACTTTGAAGAACACCTACGCTCGGTTCGCACTAAACAACTGCACCCCTCAGTCGTGAACCATTTCAGCTCCCCCTCCCATTCCACAGACGACATGTCCATCCTGGGCTTCCTGCAGTGCCACAACGATGCTACCCGAAGGTTGCAGGAACAGCAAATCATATTCTGCTTGGGGACCCTGCAGCCCAATGGTATCAATGTGGATTTCACAAGCTTCAAAATCTCCCCTCCCGCTACCGCATTCCAAAACCAGCCCAGCTCGTTTCTCTTCTCCCCCCCACCGAGTACGTCCCTAGGGCCTAATGTTCTGCATCCTGAAATGGCCCTAGAATTAGTGAGTGTATTGGTAACCATTTTCCAGCATTCTGTAGACTAGTTCCAATAGATTAGAGAGTAGCTAATGTAACCCCACGTTTTTAAAAAAGGAGGGAGAGAAAAAACAAGGAGGTTTTTGTAGGTAATTATAGACCGGTGAGCTTGACGCCAGTGGTGGGGAAGCTGCTGGAGAAGATACTGAGGGATAGGATCTATTTACATTTGGAAGAAAATGGGCTTATTAATGAAAGGCAGCATGGTTTTGTGCAGGGAAGGTCATGTCTTACCAACTTGATCGAATTCTTTGAGGAATTGGCAAAGTTGATTAGATGAGGGAAGGGCTGTAGATGTCATATACATGGACTTCAGTAAGGCATTTGATAAGGTTCCCCATGGTAGGCTGATGGAGAAAGTGAAGTCGCATGGGGTCCAGGGTGTACTAGCTGGATGGGTAGAGAACTGGCTGGGCAACAGGGGACAGAGAATTGTGGTGGAAGGGAGTTTCTCAAAATGGAGAACTGGGACCAGTGGTGTTCCACAGGGATCCATGTTGGGACCACTGTTGTTTGTGATATACATAAATGATCAGGAGGAAGGTATAGATGGTCTGATTCGCAAGTTTGCAGATGTCAGTAAGATTGGTGGAGTAGCAGATAGTGAAGGGGACTGTCGGAGAATGCAGCAGAATAAAGATAGATTGGAGAGTTGGGCGGAGAAATGGCAGATGGAGTTCAATCCAGGCAAATGTGAGGTGATGCATTTTGGAAGATCCAATTCAAGAGCAAACTATGTGGTAAATGGAAAAGCCCTGGGGAAAATTGATGCACAGAGTGATCTGGGTATTCAGGTCCATCGTACCCTGAAGGTGGCAACGCAGGTCGATAGAGTGGTCAAGAAGGCATACGGCGTGCTTTCATTCATCGGATGGGGCTTTGAGTACAAGAGTTGGCTGGTCATGTTACAGTTGTATAGGACTTTGGTTTGACCACATTTGGAATACTGCGTACAGTTCTGGTCGCCACATTACCAAAAGGATGTGGATGCTTTGGAGAGGGTGCGGAGGAGGTTCACCAGGATGTTGCCTGGTATGGAGGGCACTAGCTTTGAAGAGAGGTTGAGTAGATTAGGATTATTTACATTAGAAAGACAGAGGTTGAGGGGGGACCTGATTGAGGTCTACAAAATCATGAGAGGTATAGACAGGGTGGATAGCAAGAAGCTTTTTCCCTAGAGTGGGGGACTCAATTACTAGGGGTCACGATTTCAAGGTGAGAGGGGAAATGTTTAAGGGAGATATGCGTGTAAAGTTCTTTACGCAGAGGGTGGTGGGTGCCTGGAATGCGTTGCCAGCAGAGGTGGTAGAGGCGGACACGATAGCGTCATTTGAGATGTATCTAGACAGATGCATGAATGGGCAGGGAGCAGAGGGATACAGATCCTTGGAAAATAGGTGACAGGTTTAGATAGAGGATCTGGATTGGCGGGCCGAAGGGCCTGTTCCTGTGCTGTAATTTTCTTTGTTCTTTGTAATCACTGAGCATTTGAAAAGCAGTGACAGGATCAGTCCAAATCAGCTTGGATTCATTAAAGGGAAATCATGCTTGACAAATCTGGGATGTTTGAGGATATGACACGTAGAGTGAACAAAAGTGAATCAGTGGATGTTGTGTATCTCAACATTCAAAAAACTTTTGACAAGGTCCTGCATTAGAGTTTAGTAAGCAAAATTAAAGCTCATGGTACCGGAGGTAATGTATTAATGTGGATAGAGAACTGTCTGGCAGACAGGAAGCAGAGAATTGGAATAAACGGATTCTTTTCAGAGTGGCAGGCAGTGATGAGTGGGATACCACAGAATTCAGTGCCGGGACCCCAGCTGTTCACAACATACCTTAATGATTTGGATGAAAGAATTGAATGCAATATCTCCAAATCTGCAGACAACAGTAAGCTGGTTGGCAGTGTGTGCTGTGAGGAGGTTACTAAGTGGCTGCAGGATGACTTGGACAGATTTGCTAAGTGGTTAATACTTGGCAAATGTAATATAATGTAGATACATGTGGAAGTTATCCATTTTGGTGACACATACAGGAAGGAAGATTATTATCTGAATGGTGGCAGTCTAGGAAAAGGTGAGGTGCAACAAGACTTGGGTGTGATGGTGGAACAGTTGCTGAAGTTTGGTATGCAGGTACAGCAGGGGGTGAGGAACACTATGAATGGCATGCTGGCCTTCATAGCAAGAGGATTCAGTATAGGAGTAGGGATGTCTTGCTGCAGTTATACAAGGCCATGGTAAGACTACACCTTGAGTATTGTATGCAATTTTGGTCTCCTAGCCTGAGGAAGGACATTCTTGCTTTTTAGGGAGTCCAGCGAAGGTTCACCAGACTGATTCCAGGATGGCATATGAATTAACACTGGATTGACTGGGCATGTACTGACGGGAATTTAGAAGGAAGAGGGGGAATCTCATGGAAACATATAAAATCCTGATTGAACTGGACAGGCTACATGTGGGAAGAATGTTCCCAGTGTTAGGGAAGTCCAGAACTAGGGGTCATAGTCCAAAAAGAAGGGTAATCCATTCAGGACTGAGATGTGGAAGAATTTCTTCACTTAGATAGTTGTGAACCCATGGAATTCTCTGTCACCGAAAGCTGTTGTGGCCAGTTTGTTAGATATATTCAGGAGGGAGCTGCACGTGGCCCTTGCGGCTAAAGGGATCAAGAGCTATTGAGGGAAAGTGGGAGTAGGATACTGAAATTGCATGATCAGCATGATCATATTGAATGGTGATGCAGGCTCGAAGAGCCGAATGGCTGACTCCTGCACCTATTCTCTATGTTTTTATAGCCTTCAAATATAGATCTCTGTGTACTGCTTGGATATTTCATCTACATTATTATAAAACTGGAAGCCCTTTCAGATTTAAGATAACAAGCACGGGGCTGGATGAACACAGCACGCCAAGCAGCATCATAGGAGCAGGAAAGCTTGACGTTTCGGGCCTAGACCCTTCTTCAGAAATGGGGGAGGGAAAGAGGGTTCTGAAATAAATAGGGAGAGAGGGGGAGGTGGATAGAGGATGGATAGAGGAGAGGATAGGTGGAGAGGAGGCAGACAAGTCAAAGAGGCGGGGATGGAGCCAGTAAAGGTGAGTGTAGGTAGGGGGGTAGCGAGGAGATAGGTCAGTCCAGGGAGGACGGACAGGTCAAGGGGGCGGGATGATGTTAGTAGATAGGAGATGGGGGTGTGGCTTGAGGTGAGAGGAAAAACAGGTTAGGGAGGTGGAGATGAGCTGGGCTGGTTTTGGGATGCGGTTGGGGGAGGGGAGATTTTGAAGCTTGTGAAATCCACATTGATGCCATTGGGCTGCAGGGTTCCCAGGCTGAATATGATTTGCTGTTCCTGCAGCCTTCGGGTGGCATCACTGTGGCATTGCAGGAGGCCAAGGATGGACATATCATCTGAGGAATGGGAGGGGGAGTTGAAATGGTTCGCGACTGGGAGGTGCAGTTGTTTGTTGCGAACTGAGCGCAGGTGTTCTGCAAAGCAGTCCCCAAGCCTCCGCTTGGTTTCCCCGATGTAGAGGAAGCCACAACGGGTACAGCGGATGCAGTATACCACATTGGCAGATGTGCAGGTGAACCTCTGCTTGATGTGGAAAGTCTTCTTGGGGCCTGGGATTGGGGTGAGGGAGGAGGTGTGGGGGCAGGTGTAGCACTTCCTGCGGTTACAAGGAAAAGTGCCGGGTGTGGTGGGGCTGGAGGGGAGTGTGGAGCGGACAAGGGAGTCGCGGAGGGAGTGGTCCCTCCGGAAGGCAGATAAGGGTGGGGAGGGAAAAATGTCTTTGGTGGTGGGGTCTGATTGCAGATGGCGGAAGTGTCGGAGGATGATGCATTGGATCCGGAGGTTGGTGGGGTGGTATGTGAGGACGAGGGGGATTCTTTTTTGGTTATTGTTGCGGGGACGGGGCATGAGGGATGTGTTCCGGGAAATGCGGGAGACGTGGTCAAGGTCGTTCTCGACCACTGTGGGGAGGGGGGGGGGGACGTTGCGGTCCTTGAAGAATGAGGACATTTGAGATGTGCGGGATTGGAATGTCTCATCCTGGGAGCAGATGCGGCGGAGGCGAAGGAATTGGGAATAGGGGATGGCATTTTTGCAGGAGGGTGGGTGGGAGGAGGTGTATTCCAGGTAGCTGTGGGAGTCAGTGGGCTTGAAATGGACATCTGTCAGATTTAACTGTGTATATTAGTAGCAATCTCAATAGATCTGTCATGCAATAATGAGGTTATGTCCTATTGCACTTCAGCATTATTTTTAAGTATGACAAAATACAGTATGTTCTAAAAGTGCTAAAATATCAGTGACTGTAATTTTATTACATGAACAAACTATCAAATTTCAATGAAATAGAATATACACAATTGGGCTAATGATGATACCTTGACAGAAGCTACATTTTTCTTTTGAGAGACCTATAATATGTATCTGTGGGTATTCAATAGGCCACTGGATTGCTTTAACTTGAATTAAATTTTTATTTTTCACCAGATTCCTCAGGCTCATTTTGTTACAGAAATCATTCAGAGCCAAATTAAAATATGATTTCTCTTGAAGACACATGAACACTCATGAATCTATCTGCTTTGCTTTCTAGTTCTCCTAAAATTAGAATGTGGTAGAGATTTTTGATTTGATTGCAGCTACTATTGAGCCCTTCAACTGAACGCACACAATAAATCAAAGTTCTGTTGGCCCTTCTGCCAATCACATCGCTTAAAAAATAAACTGTAGCGTAGTTTTCCAAGTGCACCCTAACCATAAGGAGCATTGGCCTTGGGTTGATCATCTTTGGAAAATTCCATTGTGCTACCAGCATTCTTTTAAACTAAGATTAACAAATAGAAAATTATGGAAAGGAAACCTGTAAGTTTCAGCCACAGGGTGGCTTTGAGCACTGCTAGTAGAAACTCAAAACACAGAATCCCTACTGTGCAGAAGCAGGTCATTTGGCCCCTCCAAAGAGCACCCCAACCAGACCCACCCCCTCATCTATCCCTGAAACCTGGCATTTCCCATGGCTAATCTACTTAGCCTGCACATCCCTGGTCACTATAAGCAATTTAGCATGACCAATCTACCAAATCTGCACATTTTTGGACTGTGGGAGGAAACTAGACCATACCCACGCAGGCATAGGGAGAATGTGCAGACTCCACACAGACAGTCACCCAAGGGTGGGGGTCAAACCCTGATCCCTGGCGCTGCGAGGCAGCATTGCTACCCACTGAGCCAGCATGCCACATAATATCATGCATCTATATCTAGTTAACCATCAGCAGCTGAACCAGAGCCCCTGTAACTTGTATTCAATTATGGAAATTTCCAACATGTCCATTGGAAGACCATAACAATTCCTTCAAATGTTTTTATACTCTGAGCAACTGCTAGGCACAAATTATTGAGACACTAATTTATGTTGCTGCTAGACCTATTTTTATGTCACTTGATGTACAAAAACAGGCTTTGTTAAAATCAAAACATATGTTTGTATTGTAACCAGGTGTCATTTCATTTTATGTGTTTTTAAGTGTGGAATGTCATTGAAAAAAATTGTTTTAAAATCTAAGGACTGTGAAAGAAATTGGTGCATTTCTAAAAAAAAAAGCTATTGAACCTCATTGTGTCTGATGTTTACACTGCTGCTTTCTTCAAGTGGTGAAAGAAGTTGTTTGTTGATAGAACAGCGCAGAGTGAGATTTAGCCAGCAAAAAGTAGCTGAATGGTATGTTCAGTTGTGACCAGTCGTGGATGCGAAAGATCATCTGCCTGATAACAACTATCTGATTGCCTCCTGGGCAGGCTGACAGGTTAACAAGTTAACTGATGATGGTGTGAATGATTCAGTGGGAAGCCTTCAGACTGCTGGAAGGGCAAGTTGGTATGTCTTTCTCTTCTGCAGATAAAATACCAGAAGAAAGCCAATTTTATCTCCACTCTCTCCATGTCTACACCGTCAAAATCCCTCAACATCTTGTATGTTTTTTTAAATAACCTCTTAATCTCCTGAACTCCAATAGCTATCTTTCCTCGTAACACAACCCACCCTTTCCGGCTATCAGTTGAGTAAACCTTCTCTGAACTGCTTTCAATGAATTTACATCCATGCACCATGAATGAATTGGTGAACAGTACCCCAGACTACTTGCTGTACTTGTATAATAACCTTTTGTAATTCATGCACAAGGACACCCAGGTCCCTCTGCATCTCAGAACTCTGCAATCTCTCACCATTAGATAATATATTTATTTTTTAATCTCCCTGCCAAAAAGGCCAATTTCATAACTTCCCACATTCTACGGTATTAGTCATATCTTTGCTCTCTTACTTAACCTATCTGTATGTCTTTGCAGCCACCTTATGTCTTTTTTTAAAACTTTTACCCATCTTTGTGTTGTCAGCATCCTTGGCAACCATACTGTCTACCCTTTTATCTAAACCAAGTACAAATCTCTGTGACATATCACTCCTGACATTTTGCCTACTCGAAAAAGATTTATGCCATTTTTCTGCTTTCTTTTAGCCAGCCAATCCTTTTATCCCTGCCAATACACCAGTATCCCAGACAGTATGAGCTCTTATTTTCTGCAATAACCTTTGATGTGTCATCTTATCAAATGCCTTCATGAAATTAAAGTATAACATATCCATTGGATCTGCTTTATTGCGAGATGTGTTACTTCCTCAAAGCACACTAATAGATTGATCAATCATGATTTCCCTTTTACAAAACCTCCAGATCCCTGCTATAACTTCTTTAATGACATTTTTCTTCTGATAGATGTTAAGCTAACAGGTTGTAGCTTCTTGCTTTCTGCCTCCTTCCCTCTTTTTGTATAAATGTGTTATATGTGCATTATGTTGTATTCTAATGGGACCATCTGGGGAATTTTGGATAAGTAAAACCAATGCATCAACTGTCTTACCAGACATTTCTTTCAGACTCTAGGATGAAATCCATCAGGACCCTAGTAGTTTTCAGTTTGCAGCTCAAAAAATTTACTCAGTGCAACTTCTCTTATAATTCTGCTTTTCCTGAGTTCCTCCATCTCATCCATTTCCTAGTTTATTGCTGCTATGGGATGTTACTTGTCTCCTCTGTAGTGAAGACTGATGCAAAATATCTCTTCAATTCATCTGCCATTTCCTTATTTCCTTATTTTCTAGTCTCCCTTTCTATTGGACTAGCATTCTTCTTCAAATATTAATGGACACTCTTACTATCTGTTTTTATATTTCTGAATCCCTTTCTCTTGTATTCTAATCTTTCCCTCGTATTCTAATCTTTCCCTCTTTTGCTTTTTGGTTATTCCTTGTTTTTGTTTATATTGCATGTAATCATCTGAACTGCCAGCTGTCATTGTGCCATTATATGCTTTCATTTAGTTTGATACAACCTTTAACATTTCTGTTCGAAGGGTGTTGTCAAACCTGAGAAGGTACAGAAGAGATTTACAAGATGTTGCTGGGACAGGACGATTTGAGTTATAGGGAGAGGCTGAATAGGCTGGTCTTTTGTCCCCGGAGTGTTGGAGGCTGAAAGGTAACTTTATAGAGGTTTATAAAATCATGAGGGACACGGATAGGGTGAATAGCCAAGGTCTTTTTCTTATGGTCCGTATTATCAGCTTTTCTTTATCCCCGGCTAACCATTATCCATTCTTTTGTCTGCCAACCTGCTGTTCTCTCTCAACTCATCTCCACCCTTACTTAATCCTTTAGCACCCCTCCTCCATCCATCCATCCATCCCCTCTCTTCACATTTCCCCAGCTACAATCAGTTCTGAAGAAGGGTCACCGGACCTGAAATGTTAACTCTGCTTATTTTTCAAAGATGCTGCCAGACCAGCGATATCTGTTATTCTTTTCAGTTCATCTGTTTCATTTTGAATGCATTACACCTTCAGATACAGACCTTGTACATTCTAGACTTCTCTGTTGTTTGACTTGTTAGGTTCATAGTCTCTAACCCTTCCTGGCAAGGTCTGCTTTCTGTATCCCATGTTAATAACTTTACCTTTGGTCTTGTCTCAACTCTGATTTATCATATCTCCCCAAATTTGATTCTTTGCTTCTACTGTTTAGTCTAAAATCCTCCCTACTTCTCTAGTTATGCAGTTGAGAAGAACACTGGCCCCAGCATGGTTCAGTTGGAAGCCATCTCATTGGTATAGATATCACTTTCACCAGTACTGTGCCAGTGCCCCACTTCTTGCAATCGTATTTTTAATCTGATTTGCCCAATGCTGTTATGCATGTGACTCAGGTGATAATGCAAAGATCAAGGTCTTTGTAGTTCTGTTTTAATTCAGTTCCTACCTCCTCATACTGAAGAACCTGCTTTCATGTTCTGCCTATGTCTTATGATGTAGGGAAATGCATTGATGAAGCAGCTGAAGATGGTTAGACTTGAGTCACTACTCTTAGCAATTTCTGTTGCAATGCAGTGGGTTGAATTGATTAACCTTGAACAATGATAATTAAATTTCTTTGTGCTAGTTACAGCTCCATTCAGTGGAGAATTTCCCTGATTTCAATTGACTACAGTTTCGTTAGGCTCCCTTGATGTCAGACTTGGCTAAATGCTGCCCTAATGTCACGAACAGTCACTCATCCCTCATTTCTTGACTTCTGCTTTTTTGTTAGTATTTAGACCAAAGCTGTAAAGATGACTATGTTTCAGTGATCCTGGAGGAATCCAAAGTGAGTATTAACGAGGATGTCATTTGTGATTAAGTGCCACTCGACAAAGCTGCCAATGACACCTTCCATCATTTTACTGATGATTAAAATAGATGGATAGGGTGGTAATTGCTGGATTGGATTTAAATTTCCCTTATGGCCAGGATATCCCTAGCAAATGCTTCACATCAATGGCAGCATTTTAGCTGTACTGGAACTAGTTATCTAGACATATAGCTGGTCCTGTAGCACAGGTCTTCAGTACCACCACTGGAATGTTGGTGGGGCCTACAGCTTTTGCTGTATCTAGTCAGCCATTTCCTGATATCATAATCTAACTAACAGGTCTAGTTGCTCTGATGGTGTGAACATCAGGAAGAGCCTAAAATGGATCTTTCACTTTGCACTTGCAGCTGAAGTGGTTGCAAATACCTCAGCTTTATCTTTTGCACTCACATACTGTGCTCTGATGTAGTGGATGTAAATATTCATGGAATCATCTTAATATGCTAGGCATTGATTTGCCTATTACCAAATATGATAATGCAAGTCTAAGCTTTGAACTGACACATTGGTTGTAGGACCACCTATTCCTGCCAAGTGCATGCAACTTCCATTTTCAATAGTGCATGCAATCTTATGTTGTAGCATCAGGTTGTTTACAGTTCATTTTTAGTTGTGCCTAGTACTGCTCCGGGCACGCTTTCCCACAATCGTTTTTGAACCAAGGTTTGTTGCCTTGAGAGATATGCCAGACATTGAGGTTACAGATTGTGGTGGAATATAATTCTTCCTTTGCTGATGGCCCATACTGGATTATGGATTCTCAGGTATGAGCTTTTAAAAAATGATATGGCCGCTGCTGGATCTCCAAACTATCTGATAGTCAACCACCAAGATTGATAGGCTGACTCTTTACTCCACCCCCTGTGATATAAACAGGAGCAGGGCATGTCAGTGTCAAAGTATGGGAGAAAACTTTTGCAGCTTCCCTTGGGCATAAAGCAACATGGCACTGATAATGATGGTAGCAGGGGGATTGAGGCTGACACCAAAACTAAGGGGAGGGTGCTTGTCATCATAGGTGTCAAGGAGCTGGTGGGGAGAAGGGCCCAAACAGATTTAGGTCTAGGCTTCATCACTCACAGAGAGAATCACATGGACCATATTGGCCATGGAGGGAAATCACATTCTCCAATGAAGATGAATAATTCTGGTTCTTAGATGTGTTTCATAACAAAAATATCAGGACATAGAGACATCAGTTATTGCAAAGGAGCCAGACCAGTTGAAAACTGCACTATCCAATATAAAACCAGATCAGTGACCAAGCCAGCTAGATATGTCTCCTCAAGCATTGGATAGTGGTCTCTCCTGCCAATGCTGTCATGGACACATGCATTTACAACAATCAGATTAGTGGGGGCCAAGCCCGAAACATCAACTTTCCTGCTCCTCTGATGCTGTCAGGCCTGCTATTTTCCTCCAGCTCCACTCTGTGTTGTCTCTGACTCCAGCATCTGCAGTTCTTCCTATCCCTAAGTTTTTCCTTATATTAGTTCTTTTATCACCTGCCACAAACTGTGACTGATATGTCCCAGTCCTGTAAGTGGTGCTGCTGCTTCAAGTGTTGCAACCAAAATGACAAACAGAACTGTATTCATGGCTATGAATCAAAAAGTTGCCTGCAGCCATGATATTGCATGAAGATTCTC
This sequence comes from Ginglymostoma cirratum, assembly GCA_024137785.1. Lineage (NCBI taxonomy): Eukaryota > Metazoa > Chordata > Chondrichthyes > Orectolobiformes > Ginglymostomatidae > Ginglymostoma > Ginglymostoma cirratum. Next base: position 27,467,686 of record JAHRHZ010000073.1, read on the forward strand.
CTGTTACAATGGGTGGAAGCTGCAGAGAAATAGAGAAAAATCTGAAAATATTCTTCTGTGTTGTTTCTCTGGGGATTCTGCTACTCTTCTGGTATATGTGGTAGGGAGACAGAGAGAATCTTGTTGAAATTTACAGGTGATCAAGATTAAATTAGATAAACTGTAAAAATAGTTACAAGGATTACGTTGCAACCCAAGCTTGTTTACTGCGAAACAGGCAGCATCTGAATGTGTTGCCTGTTGATTATCATGATTGATTTGTGCAAGCATTTTCCATGGTGTTTTTCAACTCCTTGAATCAACAAACAGCTGGGTATTATAATAGTCTCACACCATTTAATTCCAACCTGCTGGAATAGGTACTGAGATTTATTTTCAAATATCTGCCATGGAAGATTCAAGAATGGTACAGAGCACTTGTCAAGATACTTCAATGGAGGCTCGGTGGAAGAGGTAGAAAGAAGAAGAGATCTCCTGTATCCATGGGAGGTGGTGGAGCATCCTTTCCAAAACATGCTCCTGTGCAATGGGAAAAATTGTAGCTGAAGTCGATGCAAGGAGTATAGTCGAAAGAACCAAGATGCAATGCAGGATAATGTTAAATAGTTCCACACGAGTTTTCAAGGCCAGTAAATTTACCTTCACGTTCCGTATTTCACCAACTGCACGCTGGCCTCATGCACTGTGCCCACCAACGAACAATCTCCATCAATTAGGATTCAACCCACCATTTGTCTTTATCTCACGTAGCTTAATCTGATCTAAAGCTTGCACATGCTAGCAGCTATTCAAAACCCAAACATACTATAGGATAATCAATGACACATTTCTCTCTTCTTACAGGAAAAGAGCTCACAACTGGAGGCAGCAGGAATTAATTGGAGGTGGTTAAGCTGCAGCTGATTTAAGCATGCATTCATCCCATCATTGCAAAGTAAGCCTTGTCCCTTTATCATTTCAGACATCTAGAAAAAGTTAGCGAAGATGAAAGGTCACCATCACTCAATTAACCCTTTCAGTATCAGCCTAGAGACTGATGCTTAAGATGCCAGGATAGATGAGAAACCTACATGTGGTTGGTGGACACAACACATAAGTGCACAGGGACTACTCGTGGGAGGAGCACAGTGGCTTGGGTGAGGAGAGGTGAGGAAGAAGCAGCCATAGTACAGGCACTAACTCGACATAGAATAAGGCTGCACATGAATTCTGCTGAGGAGAATATTGATGCTGACTGCAATGGGTCAGGCTACAGAAGAAGGCTTGCCAAGGCTTGCGGGCATTGGAAAAACATGATTAATGTCAAGGAACATGGAGGAAACCAACATCAACTTGGTACAAAGTTTTGCTCAGATCTTGGAACCTTTTCTTTACAAAATGGAGTGGATCACCAGATTCATAAGCATATCTTTAGAACTAATCATGATGCAATACCAAATAGCTGATGTTTCAGCTTAAAATGCAGTGCAGACTGTGAAGGCCACATCCTTTCATCTTTGTTTATTTTTGAGTGTGGACCAAAATGGGAAAAGGATGTTGCTTTAAATCAAGGAAACATTGCAATTTTAAAAAAAAAGAGTTTCTGGAATTCAAGTTGTTGTATTTACACTGTTGCCTTGTTTGAGCATTGGGGAAGGATTGCTGAACTCAATGTAATCTTTATTGAGAGGTGACGGTCTAGTGGTATTATTGCTGGACTGTTAATCCGGAGACCAGATAATGTTCTGGGAACCCGGGTTCGAATCCTACCATGGCAGATGGTGGAATCTGAACTCAATAAAATATCTGGAATTAAGGATCTAATGATGACCATGAATCCATTGCCGATTGTTGGAAAAACCCATCTGGTTCACCAATGTCCTTTAGGGAAGGAAATCTGCCATCCTTACCTGGTCTGGCCTACATATGACTCCAGACCCACAGCAATGTGGTTGACACTTAACTGCCCCCTGGGCAATTAGGGATGAGCAATAAATGCTGCCTAGCCAGCAACGCCCTCATCCCGTGAATGAATCAAGAAAACAAAATGGCACTATGTCTGCATGTGTGTGTGCATGTGCATGCATGCATGTGACCCAGAGAGGGTTGACTGATTTTTCAATCAGAACCAGTCGTGTGGGTCAGGAGTGCTCAGCATGATAACTCTCTAGCTCCTGGACAAGTGGATTGCCAATCGTGTGAACAATACAGCAACAGACTTTAAAAAGATCCTTTCTCTCCTTGCAGAGAAGTAACAGCAGATTACAGAATAGCCAGCATTTACTCAGCATTTCCCAAGAAGCTATTGCCTCTAGCCAGTGACTGAACAATTACTGTGTCAACCATCCCACGTTTTCCTACAGAACTGAAGGGACTTGGAATGAAGAATATCAGAAATCAGAAGTTCTCAGAAGAAAAGGGTATTGAATGCTATGGACTGGTGCCATTCACCTGTGTTTTACCTAATATGTTTTTCTCCATGTATGTTTGTCTGTGTCTGAATGTGTGTATGTAAATATTTGCGGAGAGACAGTGTTCAAGTTAGAGTAAAAAATTATAATTCATATTTAGTTGCCTGTTGTTAGAACTGACATTTTTGTCATAAGTAATAGCTTTTTGCTAAGTACAGAAATCTGTTCAGTGTTTTCTGTTAACCTAAGTTGATCAGATGGTAACTTTGAAAATTTTGAGTAATTTGATTAAATCTTTAACTTTTGTGATGATCCTGGAGTAGTGGGACTTGAGTATCTTTGGGCTTTTCCAAGTAGATTGTGACAAAACAGCTTTCACTAAAAGGTTGAGTGCTGCAGTGGAAGATCAGTAGGCTGTCGTGCAGTTTCATCTTGTCCTCTTGCAAGCCCAGATTGATGTCATCATGGTTGTGGATATCAGTTTTCAAAGAGGCACTCCAGCAACTTGTGCTCTATTGGAACACTAGAACTTCTGAAATGCTACCTTGGCAGAGTGACAAAGGCTCCATCAGGATGATAGCGTTCTAACCTTGTAACTCTGCCAGAAGCTTTACTCTGACTGTTAGCTACCCATCCCAGACTACTACACCTTTCAACAAGATGATGCAATCTAAATCCAGGTCCTTTATGTCCAGAACTGCTCGTGGTTATCCTCCAAGGTCATCTACAGTTTTCTCAACTATAGATGGACATCATGCTCTAATCACTAGGCAACACCTCAAAGAAGCACCAGGAGAAAGTCACCTGGAGAGGCATTAAGTGAATGCATATTTGTGATTAGTTTATTTTGTATGCATTACACTGCTGGCAGGCAGTGGCACTCTCATTATCATTTTACCAATGATGGTTAATTGAGAGGCCTCTGCTAGGCCATTGTCCGGTTGAGGATATCAGCTTGTCTCCGAGAGCTGCCGGTCCAATAAAAGAACAATGATTTGGCAGCCTCAACAATGTCAGGAAGGTGCCCTTGAAGACATGATGAGTTTTGTTCTTACTGTGCTGGAGGTCAATCAGACAGATCCCAGCAAGTTGAGGGGAATGGGGGTGAGATTCACCTTCCAGCTGTAGCCCCAAAGCCACTGGCACACGTTATTCATTCGTGGACCATTGAACAGGTATACGGAACTACCTCTTCCCATGATCCTTCTGACAGGCTCCTAGATTTTACCACATTATCTCCCTATGTGGTGGAGGCCAAATGTTCCTGATGTTGGTAAAATGTTGGCATGACAGGAAGCTGGCAGTTAATTTGCACAAATGACTGCCTTGTGTACAGCTGTGCAACTAAGTTTTCTGATACTGGTAATATGCTGTGCCTAGTGTACGGCTGTGCCACTAAGTTTTCTGATACTGGTAATATGGTGTGGTGGCAGGAAGATAGCCCTAAGTAACAATCCAACAACAAGCCTGGAAATTTTTCATGATCCTTTTAAGTAGCACTTGTGGGTGTGAGGGCTCTTTACTCCTGTTTAATACTTGTTCAGATGTAAGAAATTAAGAGAAGGAATAAGCTGAAACAATGGCCTCAGAATTGGAAGCATGACATCAAATTAGTATTGCATAATGATTGACGTGATGATCTACTTATTTTGTATGGTTCCTGTGGTGACAGATGTGTACACATTAACGTCTTATATAAAGAACAAAGAAAATTACCGCATAGGAACAGGCCCTTCAGCCCTCCAAGCCTGCACCAACATGCTGCCCATCACAACTAATATGCCCTACCCTTCCGGGGACCATACCCCTCTAATCCCATCCAATTCATGTATTTGTCAAGATACCCTTTAAAAGTCACTATCATATCTGTTTCCACTACCTACCCCGGCAGCGAGTTCCAGGCACCCTCTACCCTCTGTGTAAAAACAAAACTTGCCTCATGCATCACCTATAAACCATGCCCCTCCCACCTTAAACCTATGGCCCCTAGTAACTGCCTCTTCCATCCTGGAAAAAAGCTTCTGACTGTCGACGCTGTCCATGCCCTTCATAGGCTTGTAGACTTCTATCAGGTCGCCCCTCAATCTCCGTCGTTCCAGTGTGAACAATCCAAGTTTTTCCAACCTGTCCTCAAAGCTAATGCCCTCCCTACCAGACAACATCCTGGTAAATCTTTCCTGTACCCTCTCCAAAGCCACCACATACTTCTGGTAGTGTGGCGACCGGAATTGAACAAAATATTCCGAGTGCGGCCTAACTAAGGTTCTATAAAGCTGCAACATTACCTGTCAATTTTTAAACACAATGCCCCAGCCGATGAAGGCAACCATGCCATATGTCTTGTTGACTATCTTCTCTGCCTGCGTTGCCACTTTCAGTGATCTCTGTACCTGTACACCCAGATCCCTCTGCCTATCAGTACTCTTAAAGGTTCTGCCATTTACTGTATATTTTGCATCTGGATTAGACCTTCCAAAACGCATTACCTCACATTTTTCCAGATTAAACTCCATCTGCCATCTCTCTGTCTAAGTCACCAAATGATCAATATCCTGCTCTATCCCTTAATGGTCCTCATCACTATCCGCAATTCCACCAACCTTTGTGTCATCCACAAACTTACTAATCAGACGAGTTACATTTTCCTCCAAATCATTTATGTATATATTATAAATATCAAAGGTCCCAACACTGACCCTTGAGGAACGCCGCTAGTCACAGCCCTCCATTCACCATTCCACTGCTACACTCTGTCTTCTATGACCAAGCCAGTTTCTTTTTGTCCATCTTGCCAGCTCACCTCTGACCCCGTGAGATTTTACCTTCTGTATCAGCCTGCCATGAGGGACCTTGTCAAAGGCCTTACTGTAGGGCAACATCCACTGCCCTACTCTCATCGATCATCTTCGTCACTTCCTCAAAAGACTCAACCAAGTTAGTGAGACACGACCTCCCCTTCACAAAACCATGTTCCCTGTCGCTAAAATGCTTATTTCCAAGTGGGAGTAAATCCTGTTCTGGAAGAATCCCCTCCAATAATTTCCCTACCGCTGACTTAAGGCTCACCAGCCTGTAATTAGCTGGATAATCCTTGCCACCCTTCTTCAACAAAGGAACAACATTGACTATTCTCCAATCCTCTGGGACCTGCTCTGTAGCCAGTGAGGATACAACGATTTCTCTCAAGGCCCCAGAAATGTGTATATATTTTCCAGTGAATGTAAGATTGAAATGCACATGTGCATCACAGATAAACTTTAGGATACCTTTCAGCACCTAAATTACTAGCAGTTTAAAACCAAATTCCATCACTAGTCTTCAAAACTAAACTTTTCATGCCAAGTTAACATTTTGGAATGCTTTTTAAGGCTGGGTACTAAAAAAAAAAGTGTAACCAAAACTGGTCAGATGTCAACGATAATGACAAAAATAATGCTGATGAATGAGTTGTTGACAACTTACCAGTATCTTCATGTATACTCCTGTTGTGTTCAATAAGCGTGTCCGCATGATGCTCAGGATGCCAGCAGTACGGGTTCAATTCCCATGCCAGCTGAGGTTACCATGAAGGATTTTCCTTCTCAACCACTCTCTTCACCTGACCACCCTACCAGTCATTTCTCTCTAATGAGAGAGCAGCCCTATGGTCTGGTAAGACTATGTTGACTTTATCTTTGCATTTTGATGTTCAATTTTTTTTTATGCAATTACATTTGAAATGCCTTTCTTTTACAGCTGTTTTAGAACTTTTGCTAAAATAAAACTATGTAGACATGATAGGATCTAACGTTTACTGCAGCTTATCCATTGAGATATGCATGCCTCAGGATACAGCATTAATGACACATATATTGAATCAATATAATGTATCTAATGTACTAATGTAATCCCCCTCCACTAAAACAACTCAATACAAAGAAGACTGTATCAGAGATAAAAGGTACTGCAGATGCTGGAGAATCCGAGATAACAAGCATGGGGCTGGATGAACACAGCAGGTCAAGCAGCATCATAGGAGCAGGAAAACTTGACGTTTCAGGCCTAAACCCTTCATCAGAAATCAGAAGTTTTCTGATGAAGGGTTTAGGCCCGAAACGTCAAGTTTTCCTGCTCCTATGATGCTGCTTGACCTGCTGTGTTCATCCAGCCCCATGCTTGTTATCTCCAATACAAAGAAGACTATGGGTGGAAAGCACAGCACACACACGCAGACAAGGGGAGAATGTGCAAACTCCACACAGACAGTCGCCCAAGGGTAGAACTGAACCCGGGTCCCCGGTGCTGTTAGGCAGCAGTGCCAACCACTGAGGCTCTGTGCCGCTCTTTCGTACTTCAGATTTACGAAGTCGTTCTCCTTTAGAAGACAGCCCACAACTGTTTTCTTCCAACAATTTGTACAATCTCACTTTCCCACATTGTATTCTATCTGCCACTTCTTTGCCCACTCTCCTAGCCTATCAAAGTCCTTCTGTAGTCTTCCCACTTCCTCAGCACTTCCTGCCCCGTCACCTATCTTTGTGTCATTTGCAAAGCTATCAATAATACCCTCTATTCCTTTGCCCATATTGTTGATGTATGACATGAACGTTTGTCATTAGATGCATGAGGAACTTCATTAGTCACCAGAAACAGACCCCTTTATCTCCACTCTCTGCCTTCTGCTAGACAGCCAATCCTGTGTCCATACCAGTACCTTACCCCTAACCTCATGGGCTCTTGTCTTATTTAACAGCCTCCAGTCAGCACTTTGTCAAAGGCCTTCTGGAAATCCAAGTAGACCCACATCCAATGGCTCTCCTTTGTCTGACTTGCTTATTACCTTTTCAAAGAATTCCAGAAGATTCATAAGGCATGATCTCCCCTTTGCAAGTACTCTACAACGTCATCCTTAACAACAGACTCTTAAAATCTTTCGAATGACCCAGGTCACGCTGACCAGTCTATAGTTTCCTGTCTCCTGCCTCCCATCCTTCTTCAATAGGGTGTCACATTAGCCATTTTCTCGTCTCTCTAGGACCCTCCCTGACTCCAGTGATTCCTGGAAGACCATGACCAATGGCTTGACAATTTCCTCAGCTATGTCCTTCAAGTTAGTGAGACAAGATTTCCCAGGCCATGTTGACTACTCCCAATCTGTCCTTGCCTTGCCAAATTGTTGTGTTTTTTATTTTGTTAGTGCTTGTCTAAATGAGATTTCAGGCCTCAATTGAAAACGTTTGGTGAGCTCTGAATACCTTTGCTGTCATCAAAAGCAATTTACTCACTTTCAAGTGAAAAAGTTTGGCATGCCTTTTTTGTCACCAACAACTCTGGCAGGAGGATTGGGGGTGAGAGCTAGGCCATTGGCAATGTTCATAACTTCACGTCAAGTTGCAAATAACGTTTTTTTCATTGATTTAATGCTGATAGAAATATCAATAGGATTAGGATCAGATGCTCTGCTTTACTCAAATGAAATCAAATTGACAGTTGGATTATAATGCACGCATTAGAACCCTCAGTTCACTACATGCCAGCTACTCATTCTCCTTGCACCCATTTTACTGTTGATTTCAACTTTGTTTGGTCTTCATCCTCAGCTGAGCTTTCAACCAAATACCATTTTGAATGCATCCTTATCTCTGACTGTGTACTCTTCAAAAATGTTATTTTTTTAAATGTTTTGTGTTATCTGAGCTCAACTCTTGCTGAAACTCTCACCTGGGCCTTCATCACCTTTGGATGGTCACTCCATGACTTTCTTGCCTGGCCTCCCATTCTGTACCGTCCATAAACTCAGGTGATCCAAGACCAATAGCCAATACCCTATCCCACATTACAGTATCCCACAATATCTCCTGCTGATCATCCAATTTAAATCTATCTATGATCTTATCTTCCTTCCTTATCTCTCTGATATCTTTTAGTCCTACAACTCTGAGTAGATTATTACACTTATCTACTTCCAGCTGTCTAGGCTTCGCGTTCTGGAATTACCTCCCTAAATCCTCCATCCCTCCACTTGCTCCTCCTTTAAAAGCCACCTTATCATCCATTCCTTTGTCAAAAGCTTTGTTCATGCTTGCTAATGTGTTGTTATATCTTTGACTCAATGTTATAAATGCAAATTGTTGTGTTGCTGCGTTTGGTCATTATCTTAGTCGAATAAATTTAACTCTACACATCTGCAGACATGAAATAATCCTGTCAATCCATGCTGAATGCAATAAATTCTTGGTTCAAGCTGATTTTATATTGTTATGGAGTTAACCTTTACTGTTTGCCTTCAGGGGGAAATGAGACTTTGTTTTTGTGACAACAAATGATGTGAAAGGAATTGGATCTAATTGACATTCGATGTTTATTATATTTGACATGTAGAGACTGATGGTATGTATGACTCTTGGTTTGTCCATTTATATCTTTTTCCATCCTCAAGCCTTTTTATTTGTACAGCAATGTCATTTTTTAAGCTTTAAAAAATTGTCACTTACAATACTAAAACAAAAATCAAAATAAAAGCAAAGTTTGAAATCAGGAGATAACAGCTCACAGGTACTAAAAGTACTATTTATCATTGCAGTCTTCAATTTGTGTTGGGTTAAGTGATTGAAGGTTCAATTTGCTGTCCTCCTAGATAGAGATGCAGCACAAAACACATGCAACTAAAGTTTATTACTGATTTTATTTTCTCAGCAAAATAATCAGAAATCTTCCACTACCTTCATTTCTAATTGATGGATCAACTTTTATCCACCACAAGTTGTACAGTATTAAGCTTTTACGGGCCCTGAACTTGAACTTGCCTGTATTTTCTGGCTGAGTTGTTAGGGTGACACAGCCAAGTGAAACTATTACTTCACATTCAGTGCTTCTTCAATAAAAGCCAAGAATTTGGTCTTAAAGCCTGCAGCCACTTAAAAGGAACAATTAATTACTTTTTTAATGGTAAAACATCAGAATCTGAAGGAAATGTCTAAGAACACTTCACATTTTTATAGTGTCATTAGTGTCCAAGAAGAATGCAATTGAAGCCGTGCAGGAGAACTCGCAAAGTACACTGGACATCCCCGGTTTTTGCTTGATGTTTTCCCACCAGCCCGAGGCTGGATCAGTGTATTTCAATGGGCAGATCACTAGACTAAAGATCAAGCTTCAGAGCACCAGGCATATGGAAGACCAAAAGACCATTGATCTCACCAGGAGAATCAATTGGAAGATAGCACTGTGCCAATCACAACAAGAGCTTGCTTTTAAATAATTCAGTTAGCAAAATAAAACCTCCTAAGGTGTTTCACACAATGTCAGCCAGCAAAAATTTACACTGAACTGCATGAAGTGACATTAGGACAAGAGACCAAAGATCAGACATTGAGGTGAGGTGAAGCATTTTAAAGGAAGTGAGAGAGAGGGAATCAGACGGTGATGTTCATGTAGAACAATTCTGGAACTCAGGTTCTAAGCCTGAGTTACAACCACTTGGAAAAGCATGGGCTAGAGATAGTCAGCAAGGTTTTGTCAGAGGGAGGTCATGGCTAACAAATTCGTTAGAATTGTTTGAAAATGTGTAGATGAGGGAAGTTCAGTTGATATAATTTATACCGATATTAGCAAAGCTTTTGACAAGGTCCAACATGGAAGACTGAGAAGATTAAAGAACGTGGAATGAGCTTGAAACTTGGCAAGATGGGTCAGAAACTGGCTTAGTAAGAGGACACAAAGAGTACTGCTAGAAGGCCGTTGGAATGACTGGAAGCCGGTGTACCACAGGATCAATACTGGGACGCTTATTTTTTCTTATATATGTAATGATACAGATGAAAATGTGGGGGGAATTTTAAGCAAATTTGCAGATGACACTAAGATTGGTAGATCTTCATCATCCTTTTTCCTAGGATGATGACATCGGCTAGTACGAGGGGGCATAGCTGCAAATTGAGGGGTGATAGATTTAAGACAGATGTCAGAGGCAGGTTCTTTACTCAGAGAGTGGTAAGGGCATGGAATGCCCTGCCTGCCAATGTAGTTAACTCAGCCACATTAGGGGCATTTAAACAGTCTTTGGATAAGCATATGGATGATGATGGGATAGTGTAGGGGGTGGTCTTAGATTAGTTCACAGGTCGGCGCACCATCGAGGGCCGAAGGGCCTGTTCTGCGCTGTATTGTTCTATGTTCTATGAATAGTTAATAGCGAAGAAGATTTTTAATTTAGATGAATGAGAGGTGCTGCATTTTGGAAAAGCAAATCAGGGCAGGACTTATACACTTAATGGTAAGGTCCTGGGGAGTGTTGCTGAACAAAGAGACCTTGAAGTGCAGGTTTATAGTTCGTTGAAAGTGGAGTCAATGTAAGATAGGATAGTGAAGAAGGCATTTGGTACGCTTGCCTTTATTGTTTAGTGCACTGAGTTTGGGAGTTGGGAGGTCATGTTGCGGCTGTATAGGTCATTGGCTTGGCCACTTTTAGAGTATTGAGTGCAATTCTGGTCTCCTTTCTATAGGAAGAATGTTGTGAAACTAGAAAGGATTCAGGAAGATTTACGAGGATGTTGCGTAGTGCTGCCCTGGTCCAGCTGGGGTTGGGGAGTGGCTATCTCACTTGAGGCATGGCTGTGATAGGTCCAAGGCTGTTCTTCTGGCAGGTCATGCAATAGTCTGCTACCACCTAGACAAGTTTATTTTAAAACTCCGACTCCACCAGCATTTTTTTGGAATCATGCCATCCTTTATTGCAGACCCAGATGTCCCGATGAGTGGATCTGTTGTGCCAAAAAGGGCATTATTCCCTGCGGGGTGACGGGTTTGTCCAATTGTCTTTGTATCCAGATGCTCTTGATGCAGAGTTTAATGCCTGCCTCACCCCAAGTCCATTTTACTGCCTCGCGAGCGTTGTCTCTGCATATCCTTTTAGGTGATGTATTAAAGTCCTGAGCATCTTTAATTTACACATTTTGGATCAAATGTTATAGTTCTTAGTAAGCTTCAAGTTCACTCACTGGTTGTTCGTTAATATCATACACGGACTCAAAATTCCTCAGTTCTCTCATCTGTATCCATCTTGAGGATACTTCTTCAATATTTTTCCTTCTTGGCCAATTTTATGAATGATTGTGTCATTGAGTGGTAACTACCTCCATATGCAAGAAACCCCTCTGAGATGTGATGTCCACGGTCTCAAACAATATAGCGCTAACAAATTAAAGTGTGTTCATCAGGTTTTACCTTCAGCTTATGCTTCTCCTCTTTTTTTCCCCAAGGTATCTGTATGTCATCATTTTGGACCTTTCACTCCAGCTCACTATCACTCTCTTTTAAAGTCAATTTCTCTATGGATTATGTGTCAGTGTCTTATCATTTAAACTATGTTTTTATGCTCTTCTATGCCACACTAATCCATTTGTCAAGTTGGTGTACTTGTCTGAGACCAGTTGTTCTTTTACCATGCATTCCCTATGTCTGTTGCTTCCGAGGTAACAATAATTTTTATACACTTACATCGGAATCCCAAGACCACGTCATGCATTCTTGACTCTCATATGATTTTACCAAAACATCTATAAGATTTTACTTACCCCTCCAAGTACATTCCTGATATCTTGGCTAGTAGTTCGATCATCAGATTCAATTTTCTTGAAAAGAAGGACATAAACATCACCAAGAGAAAACTATCTGTTTAGTACTCTCACCTAAACATCTCTTTTGACTAAAATGCTTGTTAACTTCAATTGCTGCTTCAACCCATTATTCTAATCTATTTTTCTTCTGCCAGTGCTCTCCATCCCCAATTACTTTATTTCATCCAATTTTGCAATTTAACTATTCCCACCTATATAATTCCAGAGATCTGGATAGTTTTGTAGTCCACGGAACATCATCTTATCACACTTTAAAACAAAAGTCAAACATTTCTGTTTGATTCAGGCAAAACATACTTTGTTCTTTCTCGAAGATGACTCACTTTTTTTTTTAAAAGTTACTTGATAACTCACTCCAGATATTTGATATATCTCTAGGTAAGTTTGTCCAAATTCAAAATTCAGTTTACTCCCTCAGAGTCACTATTTTATACGTTGAAGCCACTGACACCTAATACATTTAATGTTTCACAGTAGCTCTAACTACTGAGATGTATTGTTGACGAATAGCTTAATGGGTTGAGGATGCCTCATCCATCACTTCCTCCTGTAAAGAAATAGGTATGTCTTAATTAACAAAGGAAAAACCCACCTCCTTTGTTAGACTGTACTCTCCCTTTCTTTAAATTCCTATATAAGATCAGTTTTCTCAGAATTTTGAACATATCTTCAGAATTGTGAACATATCTTCAGAATTTTGTTCAAAGAGAATTGTATTTCCAAAATTCCCATTTTCCTATTACTCCAGATACTTTCACACAGAAGTACATTTACAATGAGCAAATCTTATCATCTGGAATTAAAGATTCCAGATGTGTCAAAACATTATTTGGGAGTTCACTCTGCCCAGAAAATGAAATTCCAACTGTGGTAATTTCCAGTTCCAAGGAGGAAATTTTCACTAAGCTTTATGAACCAAATTTTTAAATTAACGTTTTGTCGCAGATTTTTGCTTTACACACCCACTGATAGTTCCTTAAAAGGACATCACATCAACCAAACATGTTTCACACTGATACAGGCACACATCAAACTTTAAATCAGCATAGATTCCCAAAATGCAAACTAAATGCAAAACATTCCCAGATCTTGAGCTCTCGGGAATAAAAAACATGAATGTTATATGAGGCATCATTTAACAACCAACAAAAAAGGTGCATTCAAAGCAGACCACAGAGTTAACATTGTTCAGTGATTGCGATTTACAGAAAGCTGATCTCTCTCTAGCTCTCTGATGAACATTTGCTAACGTTCTTCCTATTTCAGTTTTTAACCTTTTTCTTATTCCTCGTTCATAAAGACAATGAGACATACAGTAGTTTGACATGGCAAAAGAATTGGAGTTTACCTCCATGAATCTCGGCTCTGATACATAGCAGCTAATCAAAGACTGTGTCTCTTAATTCTGTTGAAGGGTCTAGGCCCGAAATGTCAAGCTTTCCTGCTCCTATGATGCTGCTTGGCTTGCTGTGTTCATCCAGCTCCACACCTTGTTATCTCGGATTCTCCAGCCTCTGCAGTACCTATTATCTCTTAATTCTACATGAGTTTAAAGTGCGGATCAAAATAACCCTCAGCTTTTCCAGTTATGCCCAGGTTTTTATTCCCCCCTTTTGCAAAACCTTGTCCCAGCAAACAAAATTGTAAAAGGCTAAACAGAGCTCCTTGTCATCGCTGCAGTCAATGGAGGATTCAGTTCTCTCTCCCCTTCATATTTTGCTTTCTAATTGGCTTTGCAAGGGGTACAGCAGTCTTCTACCAGGCTCTGGGATAGTAAAATTAGGAGGGATTGGTTGGGGTTTTGGATTCTTGTGTCAGGAGGTTTCCACCTGTTTTTCCTGGCTCTTTTTGGTACATTTCAATTTCTCACAGACAATGTTTAATTGGCTTTTCAGCTCTGTTTTTTTTCCCTGTCATGACTTGACTTCTGTATTATGTCATTCCTTTTCCAACGGATCTATCCCCTTAGAATGAGGAACCACCTTACTTGTTCTTTCTCTTTCATACACATTGTGCTTCCCCAGGCATTTTAGTGTTATCCAGGGACCATTGTCCCGTGAAGATATTATACTTTTGTCTGATTTTCAGAGATTTTAGGTAGGTTGAATTGTTTTTTTTTCTGTTCATTTGAAGGATTTGGGCCTTACTGGCTGGCCAGCATTTCTTGCCCATCTCTAGTTGCCCTTGAGAAGGTGATGGTGAGCTGCCTTCTTGAACTGCTGCAGTCCTCCTGCTGTGCGTTGACCCACCATGCTACTAGGGAGGGAATTCTAGGATTTTGACCCAGCAACAGTGAAGGAACAGCGATATAGTTCCAAGTCAAATGGTGAGTGACTTGGAAGGGAACTTTGAGGTGATGGTATTCCCATATATCTGCTGCCCTTGTCCTTCTAGATGGAAGTATTTGTGGATTTGGAAGGTGATAATAGAGAAGAGCTTGCATTACCTGACTGGGAATTGTTGTTCTATATATTCCTTCACTTTCAGTAGAATTTCATCTGCTGATATGTCAGGTTGGGCCAGCCCACGATTGGTAGTTGTTGGTAATTCTGTATTCTTATTGTTTGACATGTGATAATTTTGGTTCTCGAGTCCTGTGCTTAATTAGCCTTAGTCAGCTGAGGTTACCTCTGCTGTGTCAAATCAACCTGGTTGGAGACTATTACCTCAGCTCCGCCATACAGAGACGTCAGACTTAGGGAAGCTCGAGCTTGCCTACCCTGCTGGAATTTGGAAGTGCACGAAGGGAGAGACCATAAAGTTTAGACAACCAACCTTTAACAGGCACTGAGATGGGTCTCTAGTCTATGGAGAGGTCTGGGTTCCTTCGGTGATCCTGTCCGACTATGCCAAATTGTTAGGTCTTATATTTTCAATGAGAGTCCGAGTCATGGGGCGGATTCAGATGACCTCTATTTGCGGCTTATAGGACAGTTACAGCACACAGCAGAAAGGCATAAAGGTATCTTAACTTGCACAATTTAAACTTGGAGTGCACTGTCTCCCCTTTAATTACTATTGGTCAGCAGAGCCAAGTTGCCCCTCTGTAACTGGCTCTCAGCTTGCTAATCACTGAGACGGACAGGCTTGGTGTCTACCCCTGGTCATGTTATTTTCACAGAATTTCTTGTCTTTCTGCACCATGTTAATTGCCAATTAATTAGATTAGGAACTTTTAAATGTATTATAGGGAATACAATAGATGCAATGATTAAGGGAGGACATTTTTACTGTATGAAACTGGTTTGAATCTTTTCATGATTTTTTTAGTATATTACAGATTGATTAAGTAATTCAAGAGAAACAACTAATTCTGCAGCCTTGTTCGCTGTTATGTACAGTTGAGCTACACTACATGTTATCATCTATGTTCTTGCAAGAATAATTGCACATTTAGCAACCTTAAATGTTATTGTGCATCAGTTATAGGAAGCCCTAAGAGGCATTTTGTGACTCAGTTATGGGCATCCCTAACAGCCATTTTGAGACTCAGTATGGGCAGACCTAACAGTGACTGTTCTGTCGGGATCTGTACTGGGACGTCTGCTGTTTGTGACATATATGAAAATGGAGATGGATGGGTTAGTAAGTTTGCAGACAATAAAAGATTGGAGGAGTTGTGGATAGTGCAGAAGATTGTCAAAGGATACAGCGAGACATAGATCAGTCGCAGATATGGGCGGAGAAATGGCAGATGGAGTTTAATCTGGGTAAGTGGGAGGTGCTGCATTTTGGTGGATCAAGTATTAAGGAAAAGTATACAGTTAATGGCAGGACCCTGAACAGCACTAATGTAAAGAGAGATCTTGGGGTCCAAGTCCAGAGCTCCCTGAAAGTGGCCATTTAAGTAGATAGGGTGGTAAATAAAGTGTATGGCATGCTTGCCTTTTGTTGGTCAGAGAATACAGTACAAGAGTCAGGATGTCATATTGCAGCTTTTATAAGACTTTGGTGCAGCCAGACTTAGAGTATTGCATTCAATTCTGGTTGTCACATTACAGGGAGGATATGGAGGCTTTGGGGAGGGTGCAGGAGAGGTTTAGAATCAGAATCCCTACAGTGTGGAAACAGGCCCTTTGGCCCAACAAGTCCACACCGACCCTTGGAGCATCCCACCCAGACCCATCCGCTTCTAACCCACACACCCCTGAACACTATGGGCAATTTAGTATGGCCAATCCACCTAGCCTGCACATCTTTGGACTGCGGGAGGAAACCGGAGCACCTGGAGGAAACCCACGCAGACACAGGGAGAACATGCAAACTCCACACAGACAGTCACCCAAGGCTGGAATCAAACCTAGGTCCCTGGTGCTGTGAGGCTGTAGTGCTAACCACTGAGCCACCAAGATACTGCCTGGATTAGAGGGTATGAGCTATAGGAAGAGGCTAAAACAACTCAGGTTGTTTTCTCTGGAGCAGCGGAGGCTGAGGGGAGGCTTGACAGAGGTCTGTAAAATTGAGATGCATAGGTAGGGTTGATGGTCATAATCTTTTTTCCCCAGAGTTGAAATGCCTAAAACTAGGGGCATGCATTTGAGGGGGGAAAGTTCAAAGGAGATTTGAGGGATAGGTTTTATTTTAAAACATGGAGGGTAGGAATCTGGAACAGGCTGTCGGGGATGGTGGTGGAGGCACACATGACAGGGGCATTTTTGGATAAGCACATGAATATGCAAGGAATGAAGGGATATAGACCAAGGTCAGGCAGTAGGGTGAGGTGTTTGAGGTTGTTGCGTGCTTTGAATATAATCAGTTTGGGCAAGATGGGTAGTCAGGACCAAGACCATAATTAGTATGGATTGGCTGTTAGCCAGTTGTGTTGGGAAGAGAAGTTGGGCGATTGAGGGGTAGCTGGGTGGTTGTGAACTTAGCGTTATCAGGAGGGTTAGTCAGATCAATGTAGTATTTGGAAGGTTCATTGGTTCAAATCTGTTAGCCGGGTGGCACGGTGGTTAGCACTGCAGCCTCACAGCGCCAGGGACCCGGGTTCGATTCCAGCCTCGGGCGCCTGTCTGTGTGGAGTTTGTACATTCTCCCGGTGTCTGCGTGGGTGCTCCGGTTTCCTCCCATAGTCCAAAGATGTGCAGGTTAGGTGGATTGGCCATGCTAAATTGCCCGTAGTGTTCAGAGAGGTGTAGGTTAGGTGGGTTGTTGGAGGGGTGGGTCTGGGTGGGATGGTCTGAGGTTCGGTGTGGACTTGTTGGGCCAAAGGGCCTGTTTCCACACTGTAGGATTCTATGACAACCTAGTATGTAGCTGGGGAGTACAAGGGGCATTTTGGGACTTGCTGTCAGTGTGATGGAAGATGGAAGATTTAGTTCCCTAGTTATCTCAAGGTTAGACTAGGATTCAGGTAAACACTGTCTGAAATCTCCAACTCTTAACTCAGCCACTTTTTTGTGGAGGGCCCCAGGGTAGCAGGCAAATTGCTTATTGAAAGTTCAAACTTCGAGAGCAATTCTCGTGGCAGGATCAGTGCATCAGGTATTCCACAGGGTCCTGACGTGCATCTTGGTTCATATATTGGCTCTCCAATAATCCAGAGACTGGAAGATCTGAGCCAACATCTTTGCACACCTTTGCATACCTGAGCGATTCCTGTTTGGAGTGAAAAGAAAAATAATGGCAATCAAAACCAGAAAGCAAAAAGGAATGAATTTCATTGTTTTAAGGCTTAAAATGGCACATTGAGATTCTTTTACAAATATGACACTTCTCAAAAGGGTTGAAATCAGTATTGAAAGAAATCTGCTGGAAGAAACAGTATTGAAAGAAAGAAACTGTATCATGTGCCCATAAATAAAGGAGCAAAATGGAAAAGAAAGAAAGCTACAGTTCAAACATTGTTAAAACTGTTGAAATAATTGTGGAGTTCAAAACGTATTTAGTTTTGGTAATTGAAGAATCCTTTGCTTATGAAGCTCTTTCAGAAATGCTAACAATTTTTGGTAGTACAGGATAACCTATTTTTCATGCATTGTTTGGAAAACATTCAAATAAATTTGTCTCGCACAATAACACTGTTTAGTCAAATTATCATAGAAAGCAAAATAAAAACTGAAAGAACTATGGATGCTGTAATTCAGGAGAAAAAAAAACAGAAGTTGCTGGAAAAGCTCAGCAGGTCTAGCAGCAGCTGTGAAGAAAATCAGAGTTAACGTTTCGGACCTCGGTTGCATATGTTCAGCTGAACATATGCCAACTTTGACAAGGCAGCCTCTGAAATGTCTACTTTCTTCCTCAGTCGAGGATTCCCCAGCACTGTTGTTGACAGGGCTCTCAACCGGGTCCGACCCAACTTCCGCATTTCCGCACTCACCTCCCCCCTCTTCCCTCCCGCAACAGCGATAGTGTTCCCCTTGTCCTTACCTATCATCCCACCAGCATCCACATCCAAAAGGTCATCAGACGCTATTTCCGCCACCTCCAGCAAGATGCCACCACCAGACACATATTCCCCTCCCCTCCCTTGTCCACCTTCTGCAAGGACCATTTCCTCCGGGACACCCTGGTCTGGGACACACTTTCTTCACTCCCAACATCTGCCCACAGCCCTAAGGCACCTTCCCCTGCAACCGCTGAAGGTGTAACAGTTGCCCATTTACCTCCTGTCTCTTCAGTATCCAAGAGCCCAAACATACCTTCCAGGTGAAGCAGCAGTTCACCTGTACTTCCCACAATCTAGTCGACTGCATTTGCTGCTCTCAGTGTGGTCTCCTCTACGCTGCGGAAACAAAGCGTAACTGGGTGACCGCTTAACAGAACATCCACGTGCTGCTCGCAAAAAAGATCCTGAGCTTTCAGTTGTTTGCAGCTTTAATACAACACCCTGTTTCCTGGCCAACATCTCTGTCTCAGGCTTGCTGCAATGTTCCAGTGAAGCTCAACACAAGCTGGAAGGGCCACACCTCATTTTCCACTTGGGAACCCTGCAACCCTCTGGACTCAATATCGAGTTCAACAGTTTTAGGGCCTAAACTCTCCCATGCCCTAGCTCCCGACCCCACACACCAAATCTTGTTATCACATAATCAGTCATTACAACGACCAATTGTTAGTCACTAACAGTCCCCATTAATAGCTGAGATAACAAGGTGCGGAGCTGGATGAACACAGCAGGCCAAGCAGCATCAGAGGAGCAGGAAAGCTTGACGTTTCAGGCCGAGACCCTTCATCAGAAATGGGGGAGGGGAAGACGGTTCTGACATAAATAGGGAGGGGGAGGCGGATAGAAGATGGATAGAGGAGAGGATAGGTGGAGAGGAGGCAGACAAGTCAAAGAAGCGGAGATGGAGCCAGTAACGGTGAGTGTAGGTGAGGGGGTAGGGAGGAGATAGGTCAGTCCAGGGAGGATGGACAGGTCAAGGGGGCGGGATGAGGTCAGTCGATAGGAGATGGGGATGAGGCTTGAGGTGGGAGGAGGGGATAGGTGAGAGGAAGAACAGGTTAGGGAGGCGGAGATGAGCTGGGCTGGTTTTGGGATGCGGTAGGGGGAGGGGAGATTTTGAAGCTTGTGAAATCCACATTGATACCATTGGGCTGCAGGGTTCCCAGGCTGAATATGATTTGCTGTTCCTGCAGCCTTCGGGTGGCATCATTGTGGCATTGCAGGAAGCCCAGGATGGACATGTCGTCTGAAGAATTCGAGGGGGAGTTGAAATGGTTCGTGACTGGGAGGTGCAGTTGTTTGTTGCGAACTGAGCGCAGGTGTTCTGCAAAGCGGTCCCCAAGCCTCCGCTTGGTTTCCCCGATGTAGAGGAGGCCACAACGGGTACAGTGGATGCAGTATACCACATTGGCAGAAGTGCAGGTGAACATCTGCTTGATGTGGAAAGTCTTCTTGGGGCCTGGGATTGGGGTGAGGGAGGTGGTGTGGGGGCAGGGTGTGCGGTGGTGTGCGGTTGCAGGGAAAAGTGCCGGGTGTGGTGGGGATGGAGGGAAGTGTGGAGCGGACAAGGGAGTCACGGAGGGAGTGGTCCCTCCGGAAAGCAGACAAGGGTGGGGAGGGAAAAATGTCTTTGGTGGTGGGGTCGGAATGCAGATGGCGGAAGTGTCAGAGGATGATGCGTTGGATCCGGAGGTTGGTGGGGTGGTACATGAGGACGAGGGGGATTCTTTTTTGGCTGTTATTGCGGGGACGGAGTGTGAGGGATGAGTTGGGGGAGACACGGTCGAGGGCGTTCTCAACCACTGTGGGGGGTGGGGAGGGGGTGGGGGGAATGTTGTGGTCCTTGAAGGATGAGGACATCTGAGATGTACGGGAGTGGAATGCCTCATCCTGGGAGCAGATGCGGCGGAGGCAAAGGAATTAGGAATAGGGGATGGCATTTTTGCAGGAAGATGGGTGGAAGGAGGTGTATTCCAGGTAGCTGTGGTAGTCAGTGGGCTTGAAATGGATATCGGTTTCTAGGTGGTTGCCCGAGATGGAGACAGATAGGTCCAGGAAGGAGAGACAAGTGTTAGAGATGGTCCAGGTGAACTTCAGGTTGGGGTGGAAGGTGTTGGTGTAATGGATGAACTGTTTGAGCTCCTCGTGGGAGCACGAGGCGACGCCAATACAGTCATCAATGTAATGGAGGAAGAGGTGGGGTTTAGGGCCAGTGTAGTTACGGAAGAGGGGTTGTTCCACGTAACCTACAAAGAGGCAGGCATAGCTTGGGCCCACGCGGGTACCCATGGCCATCCCCTTTGTCTGTAGGAAGTGGGAGGAATTGAAAGAGAAGTTGTTGAGGGTGAGGACAAGTTCGGCTAAGTGGATGAGGGTGTCGGTGGAGGGGGATTGGTCAGTTCTGCAGGACAGGAAGAAGCAGAGGGCCTTTAGGCCATCTGCATGGGGAATACAGGTGTATAGGGACTGGACGTCCATAGTAAAAATTCCATAGTAAAGTTCCTGGACCAAGGGGGTGAAAATGGAATCTAGGTAGGTGGAGATGAGTTCGGTGGGGCAGGAGCAGGCGGAGACAATGGGGCGACCAGGTCATTCAGGATTTTGGGAAGGAGATAGAAGCGGGCGGTGTGGGGTTGGGGAACGATGAGGTTGGAGGCTGTGGGTGGGAGGTCACCTGAGGTGATGAGGTTGTGGATAGTTTGGGGGATGATGGTTTGGTGCTCGGGGGTGGGGTCATGATCCGGGGGCGGTAGGAGGTGGTGTCAGAGAGTTGGCGCCTGGCCTCAGCAATGTAGAGGTCAGTGTGCCATACTGCAACTGCGCCTCCCTTGTCCACGGGTTTTATGATGAGGTTGGGATTGGAGCGGAGGGCTGCACGTTCTGCAGGGGAGAGGTTGGAGTGTTTGAGAGGGGTAGAGAGGTTGAGGCGATTGATGTCTCGACGGCAGTTGGAGATGAAGAGGTCGAGGGAGGGTAGGAGCCTTGGGGTGGTGTCCAGGAGGAGGGCTTGTGTTGGAGGCGGGAGAAGGGATCAGTAGAGGGAGGGTTAGATTCGCGGTTGAAGAATCAAGCATGGAGGCGGAGGCGGCGGAAAAACTACTCAATATCCAAGCATGAGCGGTATTCGTTGATATGTGGTTGGAGGGGGACAAAGGTGAGCCCTTTACTGAGGACTGACCGTTCGTCCTCAGTAAGGGGGTGGTCTGGGGGAATGGTGAAGACTCGGCAGGGCTCAGTGTTGCTGTCTCCTCTGGAGCTGCTGGCTGTGGAGGCAGTGGGCGGAGCGTTGTCGGCGTCGGCTGTGGGCAGAGTTGCGTCGGCACTGGGCGGGGTTGCGTCGGCACTGGGCGGGGTTGCGTCAGCGTCAGCGGTGGGCGGCGGGGCATCGGCAGCAGTGGTGACGGTAGTGTCTGTGGTGTTGGTCTCTGAGATGGGGGCGGTGGTATCAGCAGCAGTGGTGTTCGCTGTCCAGGAAGTGGCGTACCTGGCAGTGGCGGATGTGACGTCATCTGTGGGTTCTCCGACAGTGGCCTCGTGGCCAATGGCGGCGGGTACATTGTGGGGAAGGTCCTGGGTAGGGTTGGGGATTTGGGAGGTGGAGGACGCCCGTTTTGGGTGGTGGGCACCAGTAAGTTTACTGTACTTACAGTTTTTAGTATCCAATAAAGCTGAGTAGAATTGTGAGTTCAGGTTGTGGATCCTACAAAGAATAAAAAACAGGAGAGGTCCTTTGCAGGTCTGGGAGAGGGAGGCTCTGAGCTGGGTAGTCTTGATTGTAGTGTCTGGAGATGCCTGTGCATTGCTGCAAGTGTGTGTTTCAGGAGTTGCAGGGAGAAGCGCTTCTGAAGGGTCTCAATGTTCTGAATGTAGATATTGTCACAGTTGGGGCCAAATTGGGAAGGCTTAAATGTGGATTGTAGTCCATCGGGGATGATCTGGTTCCGTAGGTAGGTACTAAGAAAGGTGATGTGGCTATAGTACCTGGTTTGCTTCAGGACATGGTCGAGCAGTTTCAAGGCCGAAGAGATTATGAGAGAGTTGCAGTGGGAGAGAGATTCCGAGGTTTGTCCGGAGGGAGGAGGCTAACTTCTTCAGGGTGGGCACCCTTAGAGGCTTCGCAGTGGGGTTAAAATTGTATCAGAGATAATAGGTACTGCAGATGCTGGAGAATCCAAGATAACAAGGTGTGGAGCTGGATGAACACAGCAGGCCAAGCAGCATCAGAGGAGCAGGAAAGCTTGACGTTTCGGGCCTAGACCCTTCATCAGAAATGGGGAAGGGGAAGAGGGTTCTGAAATAAATAGGGAGAGGAGGGGAGGCGGATAGAAGATGGATAGAGGAGAGGATAGGTGGAGAGGAGGCAGACAAGTCAAAGAGGCGGGGATGGAGCCAGTAAAGGTGAGTGTAGGTGGGGGGGCTAGGGAGGAGATAAACTCCCTTGTCCGCTCCACACTCCCCTCCAGCCCCACCACACCCGGCACTTTTCCCTGCAACCGCAGGAAGCGCTACACCTGCCCCCACACCACCTCCCTCACCCCACACCGCCTCCCTCACCCCAATCCCAGGCCCCAAGAAGACTTTCCACATCAAGCAGATGTTCACCTGCACATCTGCCAATGTGGTATACTGCATCCACTGTACCCATTGTGGCCTCCTCTACGTCGGGGAAACCAAGCAGAGGCTTGGGGACCGCTTTGCAGAACACCTGCGCTCAGTTCGCAACAAACAACTGCACCTCCCAGTCACGAACCATTTCAACTCCCCCTCCCATTCTTCAGATGACATGTCCATCCTGGGCCTCCTGCAATGCCACAATGATGCCACCCGAAGGCTGCAGGAACAGCAAATCATATTCAGCCTGGGAACCCTGCAGCCCAATGGTATCAATGTAGATTTCACAAGCTTCAAAATCTCCCCTCCCCCGACCGCGTCCCAAAACCAGCCCAGCTGGTCCCTGCTTCCCTAACCTGTTCCTCCTCTCACCTATCCCCTCCTCCCACCTCAAGCCCCACCCCTATCTCCTATCTACTGACCTCATCCCACCCCCTTGACCTGTCCGTCCTCCCTGGACTGACCCATCTCCTCCCTACCCCCTCACCTACACTCACCTTTACTGGCTCCATCCCCGCCTCTTTGACTTGTCTGCCTCCTCTCCACCTATCCTCTCCTCTATCCATCTTCTATCCGCCTCCCCCCTCTCCCTATTTATTTCAGAACCCTCGTCCCCTCCCCCATTTCTGATGAAGGGTCTAGGCCCGAAACGTCAAGCTTTCCTGCTCCTATGATGCTTCTTGGCCTGCTGTGTTCATCCAGCTCCACACCTTGTTATCTCGGATTCTCCAGCATCTGCAGTACCTATTATCCCATTAATAGCTATTCACCCTCCTAGCTATATTGTTATCAACTCCTTTGTCTATTCAACTGCTCCTCTCTCTTTTTGAGCTCTATCCACACCTATCGTTTACTGCTTAGACCCTCCCCTCCCTATCTTCTGCATATAAACCAACATTTTCCTAGCTACGATTGCAAGGTGTAGAGCTGGATGAACACAGCAGGCCAAGCAGCATCAGAGGAGCAGGCCTGCTGTGTTCATCCAGCTCTACACCTTGTTATCTCAGATTCTCCAGCATCTGCAGTTCCTACTATCACTGATACAATTTTCCTACCTACCATCAGTTCCGAGGACGGGTCGCCAGATCTAAAACGTTAACTCTGATTTTCAAAGATGCTGCCAGACCTGCTGAGCTTTTCCAACAAATGCGGTTTTTGTATCATAGAAAGCAACCTGATTACACCTTTACAGAAATGATGAACTACACAAATCAGCATGTAACAACATGACACACTGAGCATATTTTCGATTGCATGACACCTGAATAAATCATATTTTGAAAGTATTCTGTTGGGCTCAATGGTTAGCACTGCTGCCTCACAGTGCCAGGAACCTGAGTTCGATCTCACCTTCAGGTGACCAACTGTGTGGAGTTTGCACATTCTTCTCATAGCTGTGGGGTTTCCTCTCGGTGTTCTGGTTTCTTCCCACAGTCCAAAGATGTGCACGTTAGATCGATTTGCCATGCTAAATTGCCCACTGCGTCTGTGGATATGCAGGCTAGGTGGAATAGCCATGGGAAATTAGAGATATGGTAGGAAGGCTGGGATGCTTTTTGGATGGTTGGTGTGGACTCACTTTGGAGTAATGCCCAAATGGCCTGCTTACACACCGTAGGGATTCTATGAATTAGAATTTGAGTGCGGAAAAGCAAAATAAATTTTATTGCTATTAAATATAATTCTGGCAACTCACAGACCTTTGGGTCTTTTAAAATCATCTTACCCAACATTATTTTTGCCCTCATACCCTACCTTTTTATATTAATGTTGAGAATTTTCAAGATGTGCCTTTGCACCCCAAAACAAATTTAAGATATTTTCTTGATCAGCAACAAACAGATTAATTAACAGAAACTTTTAATAACCTTGGAACTGTCCCAAGTTCCATTCCTTTATGGGTGTCTAATTTACTTTCAGATCTTAGGTAAGATTAACATGTCTATTTAAATAATAGCAAACATAGTCAATTACCCAAAAGAAATTATCTGCTGAGTAAGCACAGAAGAGGTTAATGAGAATGATTCCAGGAATATGAGAAGCTTCACTTATGATTGGAACTATTTTCCTTGGAGTGGAGAAGAAGATTTGATAGAAGATTTTAAAATCATGAGGAGTAAAGACATAAAAGACAGGAAGAAACTATTTCTGTTTGCATGGGGATTGTTAATTAGAGGGCACAAATTTAAAGAGTTTTGCAAAAGAAAAAAATGTGATATGAGAAAATACTTTTGGACACAACCAGTGGTTTGGGTCTGGAATGCACTGTCTGGAAGTGTGATGGATGCAGGTTCAACTCAGGCATTTAATTAGATTCTTATTTATATAGAAACAGTGTGCAGGGCTATGGGGAAAAATCAGAAGATTGGCGCTGAGTCAATGTTCTCAGAGAGCTGATGCAATATGATGACTTGAATGGCCTTCTTCTGTAGTGACCATTCTGCAATTTTGTTATTCTGCCTCCCTAACTGTTTTCCTTACTCTTTACAGTTACTAGGATTGATTTTCCACTTGAGACAATCTGGAATTGAGGCACAAATTGTGCCTGAAATTCTGCCATTATTCCAAAGTAAAGAAATGTGCAAAGGTTCTGCAAAATTCATTAATGAATTTGTGAGTTAAATCTCTCATGAACAAATGCAAATGGACAGTATGACAGAATATAAATACTTATTTTTTTAACTACAATAGAAAACTTAGATTTTTTTAAAAAAGCAGTCCTATGTACATTATTATTGCAGCTGAAATATGCTTAAGACAAAATATTTTAATATGAAAAGCTAGCCCATAATCTGTGATGTACATGACTTGAAAACAAAAGCTAATCATTTACTAGTTTTACTGATGAATACTAGTTGGTTCCTTAACTTTTTATATATTATCGTTGAGAAGTTTCAAGATGTGCCTCTGCACCCAAAAACAAATTTAAGACTTTTTCTTGAACAGCAACAAGCAGATTAATTAACAAAAACTTTTAATGCTCATTATTTTGATCTAGGGACGTAGTCAGTTTTATGGGTTGAGTCAGCAATCAGTATGATGCTTTTTGAATCACAGAATCATGAAATCATAAAATGGTTGCAGCACAGGAAAACAAAATCTGTCCACCATAGATATAGAATCTCTACAGTGTGGAAACACCCTTCAGCCCAACAAATCCACAACAACCCATCTGAACCATGTTTCTGCTGGCTCTCTAAAAAAACAGGGAGTCAGTTTGGACATCTGGTTTATGATGCATAGTAATGCCACAGCGTAGTTTCAATTCTTAGCTGAGATTACCATGAAGGTTCAACCTTGTCCCCTTACTTAAGATATGGTGACCCTCAGGTTAAACTGCCACCAATTATCTTTCTCTAATGTGACAGCAGCCCTATGATCCAGTGGGACTACAGTAAATTTACTTTTTTAGAAGGGCAGTACAGATAGTCCCATTCCCAATATTGTAATTTCTTTTTCAGTTCTGTCACTTTTTCATATTGAAAGCTCTGATTGAAACAAATTACAGGCAGCACATTCCAGGTCCTAACCACTTGCTGCATAAAATGATTGTCTTCATGTCACGATTGGTTCTTTTGCCAATTACCTTAAATTTGGTAAATTCTGGCTTTTGGCACTTCCACCAATGGAAACAATTTCACTTCTTCTACTCATTACACAGGCTCCTTAAGATTTTGACTCACAAATTTCCTCTCAACATTCTCTTCCATAAGGATAACACATGCAACCTTTCTAATCTATCCAAGAAATTGAAGTTTATCATTCCTGGAACCATTCTCAAAAATTTTTTCCTCATTCTCTCTAAAGCCCTCGCATCCTTCCTATTGCCCAGAGCCTAGAATTAGATAGTGCAGGTGAGT
This sequence comes from Ginglymostoma cirratum, assembly GCA_024137785.1. Classification (NCBI taxonomy): domain Eukaryota; kingdom Metazoa; phylum Chordata; class Chondrichthyes; order Orectolobiformes; family Ginglymostomatidae; genus Ginglymostoma; species Ginglymostoma cirratum. Next base: position 27,494,555 of record JAHRHZ010000073.1, read on the forward strand.
CTGAACCAGAGTTTTATAAATGGTTATTAGAACTTCCTTAATTTTATATGCCATTCCTCTTTTATGTAAAGTCTTAATCCTTTTGAACCACTTTCTCAACTTGCCCTACAATCTTCAATGATTTGTGGACATATAATCCAGATCCCTCTGTTCCTGCATCCTTTTTATATACGAGTGTACAGAATTAGAGGCCTGTGTGTGAAAGTAAATGCATTACATATATAGTGGATCTGTTTTTTTCATACAATATGCCTAACACTATATGTAAATATTATAAGTATCATATGTTAATAACATCAATATATTTATTTATTTTATATGTAGGCTTGTGGTCTGAATTTATATTGGCTCTCCTCATTCCTGTCTAAGAAAGGGGCAAAGAATAAACCAGGAAACTACGAACCTATCAGCTTGACATCAATATTTGGAAAACTGATGGAGGCCATAATACACAATAAGGTAAATATATGTTTAGAGAAAATAAGTTAATATTTGACAGTCAATATGGCTTTGTCAACGGCTAATCATGTCTGACAAATTTAATTGAGTTACTTAAGGTGACTCAAGCTGTGGACGAGGGAATTGCTGTGAATATTTGGACTTTTAGAAAGCATGGTAGCACATGGCAGGTTGCTTAACAAATTAGAAATATTTGAGATTGACAGGTCCTTAGCAGCATGGATTAGAAGTTGTCTAAAAAATAGGAAACAGAGGGTATGTATAGGTGGGCATTTCTCAAATGGAGAGGAGTTGAAAGTGGTATTCCTCGGGGTCAGTGTTGGGACTCTTTTTCTGATTTATCTAAACAATTTGGAGATGGGCATTGAGGCAAAATCTCCAAATTTGTAGATGATACTAAGCTGGGGGGAAGCAGTGAATTATGAGGGTGATACCGAGTGACTTCAGAGGAACACTGACAAGTTGGTAGATGAATCTCAAAGCAGCAAAATGGTGCAACTTTGAAGTGTGTACAGGAGCAGAGGGAACACAGCGTTTACATATGTAATTCTCTGAAGGTGGTCAGGCAAGTTGAAACAAGTGTTAAAAATGCTTAATATCCTTGAGTTTACAAATAGAGGAATAGGGAATAAAAACAAGGAAGTGATGAGACACATCTACAAATCAATGGTCAGACCACTTTTGGAGTATTGTGTTTAATTCTGGGCACCTTATTTAAAGAAGGATGTTAAAACCCTGGAGAGGGTTCAAAGTAGATTTACTGGAATGATACCAGAATGTGGGATTTTATATACAAGGAATGATCAGAGAAATTAGGTGTATTTTCCTTGGAGCAGAAAAGATTAAGAAGCGACAGTATTGAGGTGTTCATAATTATGAATAATTTTGACTTTTTTTCATTCACAGGATGAGGACGTTGCTGGCTAAGCAACATTTATTGCCCATCCCTAATTGCCCAGACGGCAGTTAAGAGTCAACCACATTGCTGGTAAAGAAGGATATTCTGTTTCCACTATTTGGTATGTCAGTAACTAGGGGTCACAATTTCAAGATTGCTAGCAAGAGACCTAGGAGTGAGATGAGAAGAAACTTCTTTACTCAGAGTTGTTAGGATTTGGAATGCATTGTCTGGGAGAATGGTGGAGGTGGGCTCCATAGAAGGCGTCAAAAGATAGCTGGATTTAAATTTTGGGAGTGATGAATTTAGAGGGCTGCAGGGTTAGGTCTAGAGAATGGGATTACTTGGGTAGCTCTTTCAGAAGCTTGTACAGACATGATGGGTCGATTGGCCTCCTGCACTGTAAAATATGTATGATTCCTCATATCTCTAAACCCTTGTCTGCATTCAATTTCAGCTGTCTCTTGCCTTGACATTCCTTAATGGATATCCCTTCAGCTCATGGCATCACCACAATGCATGGCCTCACTGCAAGGCCTTACTATTTCTCACATCAGCTGCCATATAGCAGTGAGATGAAGGCTCTTCTTGTAACTAAGGAACTGGGTAAGTTCATTTTTCTCAGTGTGAGCAGTGGAGAACACTGTCGCTTTGCCTTGGACCTCAAAATATGGGACAAAGAGTTTTCTTTTGTTTTGAGATCTTAATGCTGATTTTTTTTCATCAGTCTTGTATATTAATTTTTTAGTTCCTGCATTCGCATAAAGTACATTCATTGTCTATTGAATGGGAGCAAAGATTATTAGTGGGTTGTGAGGGGGTGGCCTGTAATTGGAAAAATGAAGAAAGACGTACATAGCACTGTAACACATCCTCGAATGTTTTAAAACTAACTGGCTCCAGTTAATCAGTCAGCTCCAGCTACCTCTCGTAAACTGAGAATGAATGAATGAATGGCCAATTATTCTATTTTTCATGGTATTAATTGAGGAAGAATATTAATCAGGACACCTGGAGCACTTTCTGCTCTTCCTCAAATTAATTTAAATTTAAAATCCTGAAATAAGCTTATCATTAGCACAGGGTTATCTCTAGGGTGGTGCTAGTGCAAGAAATCCAAAGAAATCTGAATGTATTTCTGTGCTTGGCCAGCTCTGGGCCAAGAAACTTTGATCTGATAATATGGGTAGTTTGGAAAGAAATTACTTCAACTTTATCAAGAAATGGCTTATAAACATTTAAAAACCTTAGCCTTGAATTACTCATCCACTCATTTCACTGAACTGTTTGGTATAGAGTGTTGTGTAATGGCAGATAAAACAGGATTTTACCTTTAAGACAGTACATGACATCATGGCATGTGGTGTTCCAGTATAAAAGCACCTATTTCACCTTCAGTCACAGTCTCAATGTAGTGGAGTCAGTGAGTTGTGTATATGTAATATACAGTAACATAAGTAAGCACAGAGCCCAGACAGTGGGAATAGTCTTTTAAGGGTTTGAGTGATGTGGGCTATAGTGAGATATAGGCAGAATTAACTGAAAACCATAAAAAAAAAACAATAAAAGCCTCCTGAGAAGGAAGACAATGAATTGAAATTCTCCCTCTCATTTCCTTCTGTGTTATTCTTTAATCCAGGGATAAATCTGGTTGACAAGTCATCCTTTATTTACTTACACACAGTACACTGGCTGTGGCCAACCAGCTCAGTCAGTCCTCTAAGTGAGGAGATTCTAAATCCTCTGTTAATATTGGTCAACTGAGACTTCCTGATTGGCCCAGGTTAACCACCCAATCAAGGACATCATACGCAACAAGATCCACCTGGTTCCAATCACTCTTGTCCTGAAGACTCTCGCCTAACTCCATGAACTTTTTGGATAGAGGGTAATGGTAAGAGATGCTAACCCCTGCAATTGAGCCAACTAGGTTGGATGTAGGTTTTTTATTCAGTCACAAAATGTGAGCTTTTTTTAAATCAACTTGTTCAGAGATGTTACTACTCACTTCTAGTGCTGGTGGGATTTGAACCTGGGCGTCCCAATCCAGGGTTAGGGACACCATCCCTGCACCACAAATGGGTATTTATTTGCCCACCCCTAATTGCCTAGAGGGCAGTTATATGCAGTTATAGAGTCACAGGTAGGCCAGATCCGGTAGGTTTCCTTTCCTAAAGTGAATTAGTGACCCAGATGTGCTTTTAAACCAATTAATAGACATTGTCACCATCAGACTCTTAATTCCAAATTGTTATTGAATTCAAATTCCACCATCCACCATGACAGGATTTGAACCGGTTTCTACAGAACACTACACGGGTTTCTGGATTACAAGGTCAAGTGACAATATCGCCATGTCATCAGCTCCCCTAAATTAAAAGGGCTCTTCTTTTTCTCATCTGCCTTTTGAAAATTGAAGTGCTGAATGACGGAGACAGAGAGCTGGTTTTAATGGGAAGAAGTAATATTTTCCATCCATTGGGTTTTGTGCTACAGAGAAGCATATCTGCATGGATCTCTGTCACTCCTAAGAAGTTAAATAAACCTGCTACATTGTTTCCTGCAAGGAAATTTCAAACTACAGATTATTTCCTCTATAGCTTATTTTGCAAATTATAAATCTCAATAATCAATATCTGACTTTTGAGGAGAGTTTAGCAAGGAACTGATCAGTTGTTTTCCTAATTTTAAAAATCCTTTCAAAAACATCAGATATTTATGAAGACAGATCATTGAGCCTTAGTTACACTTTCAAGATGTGGTTTTTAATTTTCTTTTTAAAAATCATGCTTTGATGCAAGTATTGCTGGCATGGGTGATACTTATAGTTTATCCCAAATTACTGGAAGTACTTTTTCAGACTTTTTAATGGATTGATACAAGTGAACAACTTCATTTCATCTGTGATTAAGAGTAAAATAGCTGCTAATTCATTATCACCTGTCTTACATTATCACACAAGCTAAAATCTAGCTCAGCCTGACACAAATGGAACAATAATGCATAGCTGCAATGTCAGTGGACTAGTAATCCAGAAACCAAGGCTGTTCTTGGGACATAAGTTCAAATCCTACCATGTCATATGGTGAAATTTGAATTCAATAAAATCTGGATTTAAACAAATAACAATACAGCACAGGAACAGGCCCTTTGGCCCTCTAAGGCTGCGCTGACACATCTTGCCCTTCCATATTAAAGCTGTCTTTGCTTACATGATCCATAACTCTATTCTGTTCGTATTCATGTATTTGTCCAGGTGCTTCTTGAATGCTGCTATTGTGTCTGCTTCCAACATCTCCCTTGGCAGCGTGTTCCAGGCACTCACCACCCTTTGTGTGAAAAATGTATCTTGCACATCTCTTTTAAACTTCCCGCACCCCCCCCCACCTCACACTTTGAACCTCTGTCCCCTAGTAATTGACCCCTCCATCCTGGGAAAATAGCCTCATACTTTTCATTCTATCCATTGCCATTCACAGTCTTATAAATGCCTATAAGGTCGCCCCTTAACTTCCTCTGTTGCAGTGAAAACAGCTCAGTCTAGCCATAGGATCCCCGTAGTGTGATAACAAGTCATTTGTCCCAACAAGTCCACACTGACTCTCCAAAGAGCATCCCATCCAGACTCACCCACTTACCCTATCACTGCATTTCCCATGGCTAATACAACTAGTTTACAGACCTCTGAACACCACGGGCAATTTAGCATGACCAATCCATCTAACCTGCACATCTTTGAACTGTGGGAGGAAACCAGAGCACCTGAAGGAAATCCACACGGACACGAGGAGAATGTGCAAACTCCACACAGTCAGGGGGGAATCAAACCTGGGTCCCTGGCACTGTAAAGCAGCAATGCTAACCACGGTACCACCTTAGGGCTGTTTTACTACCTTATCTACATGTGCTCCCACCTTGAGTGATCTGTGGCAATTAAGGAAACAATTGTCACAAATCTTCCAGGGAGCGATGGGTGACCTATGTAGATTTCTCATTTGAGTATTCAATCTTCCTTCATAGCTAAAATCACCCACGCCAGGCAACATCCTGGCAAACCTTTTCTGTACCCTGTCCAAACCATCCACACTCTTCTGGTAGTGTGGTTACCAGAACTGTTCCAAGCATAACTAACTATTCCATAAAGTTGCAGCAAAACTTGTCTATCTTTATACTCAATGCTCCTTCCAATAAAGGGAAGCATGCCATAGGCCTTTTTACTACCTTATCTACCTGTGCTGCCACCTTCAGTGATCTGTGATGACTAAGGAAATAATTGTCACAGATCTTCCAGAGAGCCATGTGTGACCTGTGTAGGATTTCTCACTTGAACATCTATAAACATATCAGGAAAGTAACCAGTGCAATCTAGGCAAGATTATACTGGTTCATTTTGTTCCCCCATGTTGAGATCATGCTCCGAAAGGCAATAGGATTCAGGAACAAAGCTGCTTCCCCCAGGTGCAGTGTACCATCAAGTGCACACACAGGACACTCGGAAGTCCATATCACAATAGAACAATACAGCGCAGAACAGGCCCTTCGGCCCTCGATGGTGCGCCGACCTGTGAACTAATCTAAGCCCATCCCCCTACACTATCCCATCATCATCCATAAGCTTATCCAAGGACTGTTTAAATGCCCCTAATATGGCTGAGTTAACTACATTAGCAGGCAGGGCATTCCACGCCCTTACCACTCTCTGAGTAAAGAACCTGCCTCTGACATCTGTCTTAAATCTATCACCCCTCAATTTGCAGCTATGCCCCCTCGTACTAGCCGACGTCATCATCCTGGGAAAAAGACTCTCACTGTCCACCCTATCTAATCCTCTGATCATTTTGTAGGTCTCTATTAAATCCCCTCTTAGCCTTCTTCTCTCCATTGAGAACAGACTCAAGTCCCTCAGCCTTTCCTCATCAGTCCTTCACTCCAGACCAGGCAACATCCTGGTAAATCTCCTCTGCACCTTTTCCAGTGCTTCCACAGCCTTCCTGTAATGGGGCGACCAGAACTGTACGCAATATTCCAAGTGAGGCCGCACTAGCGTTTTGTACAGTTGCAGCATGACATCACTGCTCCGGAACTCAATCCCTCTGCCGATGAAACCTAACACACCGTATGCCTTCTTAACAGCACAATCAACCTGGGTGGCAACTTTCAGGGATGTATGTACCTGGACACCAAGATCCCTCTGCACATCCACACTACCAAGAATCTTTCCATTGACCCAGCATTCTGCCTTCCTATTATTCTTCCCAAAGTGCATCACCTCACATTTATCTGCATTGAACTCTATTTGCCCCCTTTCAGCCCAATTCTGCAGTTTATCCAAGTCTCCCTGCAACCTGCAACATTCTTCCACACTGTCCACCATCTGCAAACTTACTAACCCATCCACCTATCTCTGCGTCCAAGTCATTTATAAAAATGACAAACAGCAGTGGTCCCAAAACAGATCCTTGTGGCACACCACTAGTAACCGGACTCCAGGCTGAATATTTTCCATCAACCACCACTCTTTGTCTTCTTTCTACTATGCTACTGTTGAGATCACCACTACTTTTCCTTTATATTTCTCATAGGATCCCCAGTGTGATAACAGGCCGTTTGACCCAACAAGTCCACACTGACTCTCTGAAGAACATCCCAGCCAGACTCACCCCCCCTACCCTATCCCTGTATTTCCCTCCTAACTTACACATCCCTGGACACTATGGGCTGTGAGATGAAGTTAAGAATTGAACTTTGAACTTTCAATGACAGCTTGTTTTAAAAGAAAACAATTACAAATCTTACCTGTTTGGAACTGGCCTGGAAACATAATGCAAGCGAATTACCAATCTAAGAACACAATAGATAAATTGGCATTGAGCTTCTACTATGCTCAGAGCTGGCAGCTGGTCAGATGTTGAATTGGTTGATCAAGGGAGAACCAATTATGATTAGGCTGACAGGACGCAGAGACACTTCTGGAAACTTCCAGTGTTGTTTGGTTGTACACTCTCTCTAGTTTCTCACCAGTTATCAAATTGTTAAACGTTCTGAGAAAAGAATCTTGGTCTGTAAGAAATAAGTAAATATTTATAGAAATCTGCTGAAATTGTTTTCATTAACCAGTAACTTCAGAATTCAAGCAAAACATATAGTTCTATCTGTGAATAACCCAATGTCCAAGGATTTTATGATGACCTGATATCAATTTTTAGAAAGTGTTTACTGAACTGGCAAATTGTAATTGTTTTATTTCTTTTTTGATTATTCCATTTAATGTATGTGTCTGTCAGCCTGTCTGTGTGAGAGTAGGGGGTTATGATCAAAGAAGATTGGCCTTAGTTTGTAAATATTAATTAAATTAGCTTTTTGTTTATCTGTGTTTTGCTAAAATTACATGATGAACAAAAAATTTTAATTTATGTTTAAGTTATTTACTTTGCATCCAAGACATGTTATTCATAACGTCTGATAGATGTCTCTTCACTTCCCTGAAAGCTATGGCTTGGCTATATGACCATTTCCAAGGCTGATCCTTTTTTAAGAGTTGATGCAAAGGTGCTTGGATGGAGGCCAGGTTACGTATGAACTTTCCGTAATAATTCACCAGCCTAAGGAAAGATCTAAGCTCTTGTACAGATGTGGGAGCCAGGGGAGTTTGATTGCCCTCACTTTATTTTCCAGCAGGTGTAACTTGGTCTTGTCAATTCTGTAGCCCAATTCGGTCACTTGGGGTGCCCGGAACACACAATTTTCCCTTCTAAGGTGTATGCCTGCGTGGGAGACACATCTAAGGTCTATGTCCAAGTCGTCTAAGTGCTCCTTATTGATATTCCCTGTAAAGTAACTGAATTTAAAAATTTAATTTGGAACATATCTTCTCAGCTTCTCAATAATGAAAAATAACTTCAGAGTAGACAAAATGTATCATCTGAATGCGTCAGGATTACTTAAGAGTAATTTTTGTTGAAAAAAATCACAGGGAAATTAACAATTCATTTGTACTTTAATTTCAAGTTTGTAGCATCAATTTAAACTGATTAAACCTTACCTAACATTATAAATAAATGAGAATGCAATCAGCTGCTAAAATCTACAAATTGCCACATTTTATGGAAGTGCTACTATCGAATTTACTTGTATTTAATTTACTGAGATATCACTCAAAACATATTGAAATCGATCATGGGACTGGGGTTGGGGTTTATGAAGCTCCATTCCAGAAGTAATTTACAATAAACAAGAGTCCAAGTCACTTTGCTGCTCAATGAATCTCCATTATAGACCAAACCAAAGCAAAACTCATGTGATTACCAATTAAAAGATTTTCTTTTAGTCACAGAACTGAGCCTCATTATGTCAATGTAGAAATTTCTCAGCATAAACTTCCTTCATAGCATTGATCCTTCTAGATCACAGCACATGAGCACACTGGTGTTTCATTCTGGCATTTGGGCAGAATATAAATTGATAATATCAAGCCAGAAGCATCATAAAGTGCCATTCTTGTTTTGACTGCCTTCACTGATCTTCTGGTCTGGTAATCAATACAGTGATACAATTAGGTTCTAAATGAATAATTACTTGTGGCTATTCTTTGAAAAGTTTTGCACACAGCTGGAATGAATCTATAAATCTAACCTAGTCACTTATGTTAAAATATAAGAAAAACAGCAGCTTAGAATTGGCAAATGACCAGTCACCTATACAGGTGTATTGTTACAACTATTAGCAAAAGCAGCTCTGGATCTTGCTACTTAAAAACTTATTTTTTTATTTTGGATATGTGGAGTAATTAATTTTGAAATGCATTTCCAGAGTTCCAAGTACGTTTTCTCCATTACTGCTCAGACCTACTAGACCTTGGCCCCTTCTGATAATCCTAGACCATCCTGAACAGTTCCAGGTATAATTAGGACATCATTCAGGCAGTCACTTTCTGATAGAAAAATGTCAAGCCGATCAAGCTGAATCTTTCATAACCAACTTTGCACCCATCAAGCTTAGGCCTGGGCCTTTTGCTACAGTCAGTGGTAACTGAACCAGCTGCTTCTCATAAGGGACCGAAGTTGAAGTTTTACACTTAATGTGTATGGGTTCTCAGCGTGGTCAAGGTCTTATGCAAATTTAAGGGTTGAAGCCCAGAGTGAATTTTGGCAAAGACTGGTTCTGTAATCATTGATCCAGCCATGCCAATATCAACTTCCATTAGAATTGAGTGACAAGTTAATCAGAAATGGGGGAGGGGAAGGGGATTCTGAAATAAATAGGGATAAAGGGGGAAGCGAATAGAAGATGGATAAAGGAGAAGATAGGTGGAGAGGAGACAGACAGGTCAAGGAGGCAGGGTTGGAGCCAGTAAAGGTGAGTGTAAGTGGGGAGTTAGGGAGGGGATAGGTCGGTCCAGGGAGGATGGACAGGTCAAGGAGGCAGGATGAGGCTAATAGGTAGGAGATGGAGGTGAGGCTTGAGGTGGGAGGAGTGGATAGGTGGGAGGACAGGTTAGGGAGGTGGGTACGAGCGGGGCTGGTTTTGGGATGCGGTAGGGGGAGGGGAGATTTTGAAGCTTGTGAAGTCCACATTGATACCATTGGGCTGCAGGGTTCCCAAGTGAAATACGAGAAGCTGTTCCTGCAACCTTCGGGTGGCGTCGTTGTGGCACTGCAGGATGCCCAGGATGGACATTTCATCCAAGAGTGGGAGGAGTTGAAATGATTCTCCTGGCTGCCAAAAACACAATAGGATTTCCTTTGTTCTACCTCACCAAACACCACATTCAAAGAATCATCCTCCACCATTTTTTTTCATTTCCAGCAAACACGCAATTAGCTTCCCTCCCCTTTCAACATTTAGAAGGATATTATTTTCTTGCCAGTTCATTCTTCAATTAGTGTTAACACTCCCATATTGGCCCACTATAGTAAAAAGAAACACATTCATAACAACTCAAACTAAATTTACATTTTAAACAGTTCAACCAGCAAACAGACTGGTGGTGGGTGCAATGGTAATGTCCCTAGCTTCCTTAAGGCAGAGACTCAGGGCTGGGGTTCAAATTCCATCATGGGAACTAGTAACAACTTAATATTAAAAAATATCCAACTGAAAGCTAGTCATCCATAACCTTTATACAGGTTAGCAATGCTGCCTCACAGCACCAGGGATCTGGATTTGATTTCAACCTTGGGTGACCGTCTGTGTGGAGTTTGCACATTTTCCCTGGGTCTGTGCGGAGTTTGCACATTTTCCCTGGGTCTGTGCAATGCTCTGGTTTCATTCCACAGTCCAAAAATATGCAGATTAGGTAGATTAACCATGGCAAATGTGGAGTTTCAGGGATAGAGTGCAGAGGTGTATGTGGGTGGGATGTTCTTCAGAGGGTTGGTGGAGACTTGATAGGCTGAATGGCCTCTTCAGCACGACAGGGACTCTATGATTCTATGATTTCTAAGGCTGATTGTGTACTCCAGCAATCAACACCCTGCTTGATGGCCACTTGTTGTGAAGAATTTCAGGCTATTGATGGACACTCTTGTGCTCCCTCGCTGGAGATGCAGAGTGGACATAGCCATGAACAAGTGTGTGGCAGTAAGTCCAAATGACATCCTTGACATGGAATCATTCAATCCCTACAGTGCGGATGCAGGCCATTCAGCCCATCGAGTCAACACCGACCCTCTGAAGAGGAGCATCCTACCTAGTCCCATGACCCTATCCTATCCCTGCAACCCTTCACTTCTCATGGCTAGGCCACCCAGCCTGCTCCTCCCTGGACATGATGGGCAATTTACCACAGCCAAACCACCTAATCTACATCATTGGATTGTGGGAGGAAATCACGCTGACATGGGGGGGATGCGTGAAAAACCCACACAGACAGTTGCCCGAGGCAAGCCCGAGAGATTGAAGGGAAGGTAGATGTTAGGACCAGTAAATCAGAAAGGAAGGACAGGCAGAGACACATCAAATGAACATGATGGTACTAATGGGCTAAATTAAGGCAGATGACTTAAGATCCTGGATCAGTACATGGGACTATGATGTTTTGGCCATGAGAGACATTGAGGAACAAATACATGGGCAGATTTTGGAAAGGTGCAATAAAAACAGAGTTGTCATAGTGGGTGACTTTAACTTCTCAAATAATGACTGGGACTCACTTAGAGCAAAAGGCTTAGGCAGGGTAGATTTTATTAAGTGCATCTTACAGAGTTTCTTGCAACAGTATGTGGAATGTCTAACTAGAGGAGGGGCAAAAATGGGACTTGTATTGACCAATGAGCCTGGCCAGGTGACTGACCTTTCAGTGGGACAGCAGTTTGGAAACAGTGATCACAACTCCTTAAGTTTTAAGATAGCTATGAATAAGAACACGTCAGATCTTATGGCCAGTTACTAAATTGGGGGAGGGCAAATTATGTCAGTTTTATGCAGGAGCCAGGGAGAGTTAATTGGGAGGAGCCGTTATCAGGTAAGTCCACATTTGACATGTGGCAATTGTTTAAAGACCTGCTGATCAGAGTTCAGGACCAGCATGTTTCAGTAAGGAGAAAGAACAAGGATGGCAAGGTAAGGGACCCTTGGATAATGAGACAGGTTGTGAATTTATTCAAAAGGAAAAAAGAAGCGTAAGGTTTAGGAAGCTAAAATCAGACAAGGCTGGTGAGGATTCTAAAGAAATCAAACAGGTAATTAGGAGAGCAAGGAGGAGCCATGAAATGACCTTGGCAAGTAGGGTTAAAGAGAATCCCAAGGCATTTTATACATACATTAAAATCAAGAGGATAACTAGGCATAATATAGGACCACTGAAGGATAAAGGAGGGAACTTGTGCTTGGAGGCAAAGGATGTGGGTGAAATGAATACTTTGCATCTGTGTTAACCCAGGAGAAGGATTTGGAGGATAGTGTGATTTGTGTGGAGCATGATAATATGCTAGGACACTTTGAGATCAAGAAAGAAGTACTGTTGGGTCTTTTGAAGAGCATTAAGGTGGATCAGTCCCCAGGCCTAATGGCATCTACCCCAGGTTATTGAGAGATGCAGAAGAGGAGATGGTTAGGGTCTTGACTAAGATCTTTGTATCCTCACTAGCCACTGGAGAGGTCCCAGAGGACTGGAAGTAGTTATTGTTATTCCTCTGTTCAAGAAAGCAAATAGGGACAATCCAGGAAAATACAGACCGGTGAGTCTCACATTGGTGATTGGGAAGCTACTGGAGAGAATTCCTAAGGATAGGATTTATGTGCATTTGGTTAAGCATTGCCTAATTAAGGAGAGTCAGCAGGGCTTTGTGCAGATTAGATCATGTCTCATGAACTTGCTTGAATTTTTTCAAGGAAGTGACAAAGGTGATCAATGAGGGTAGAGCAGAGGATGTTGTTTACATGGATTTTAGTAAGGCATTTGACAGGGTGCCTGATGATAGGCTCATCCGGAAGATTAAGATACTTTGGATCCATGGTGACTTGGCTATGCGGATTCAGAGTTCGTTTGCCCATAGAAGGCAAAGGGTAGTGGTGTACGGGTGTTTTTCTGCCTGGAGGTCCATGACTAGTGGTGTTCTGTAGGGTTCCGTACAGGGTCCTCTGTTGTTTGTGATATATTTAAATGGGGAAAGATATAAAAGAGTCCTAAGGGCATTTTTTCATGCAGAGGGTGGTGTCTGTAATGGAATGAGCTGCCAGAAGAAATGCTGGAGTCTGGTACAATTACAACATTTGAAAGGCATCTGGATGGGTATATGAATAGGAAGGGTCTAGAGGGATATGGGCCAAATGCTGGCAAATGAGACTAGATTTATGTAGGATATCTATGACTTGGATTAAAATGTAGCTGGGTGTGTTTGTAAGTTTGCCGATGATATAAATATCTGTGGAATGTTGATTACTGTAGAAGGTTGTCATAGAACACAGTGGCATTACTGCAGATATGGCCGGAGAAATGGCAGGTGGAGTTTAATCCAGGTAAGTGTGAGGTGCTGCATTTTGGGAGATAAAATGCTAAGGAAAAGTATACCCTTAATGATAGGACCCTCAACAGCATTTATGTACAGAGGGATCTTGGGGTTCGAGTCCATAGCTCCCTGAAAGTGCCCACACAAGGTGGTAAAGAAGCCATATGGCATGCTTGCCTTTGTTGTTCAGGGAATTGAGTACAAGAGTCAGGATGTCATGCTGCAGCTTTATAAGACTTCGGTTAGGCCACACTAAAGAATATTGCATTCAAATCTGGTCACCACATTACAGGAAGGATATGGAGGCTTTGGAAAGGGTGCAGAAGAGGCTTACCAGGATACTATCTGGATTAGAGGGTGTGGGCTATAAAGAGAGGCTAGAAAAACCCGGGTTCTTTTCTCTGCAGTGGCAAAGGCTGAGGGGAGTCTTGATAGAAGCTTATAAAATTATGATGTGGAGGTTCTGGTGTTGGATTGGGATTAGTTCAATTTGGCATCACGTTTGGCACACATCGTGGGCACCATTTGGCACCATTCTGCACTGTACTGTTGTATGTTCTACGTTCTCTGGTTTAATCCCCCATTACTAAACTCAGTGGTGAATTTTTACTTATTGAATTTTCACATACACTGTTAGAAAGCAGTCCCATATAACATGTTAAATAATATTTCCTTATACTTTTTATCTTCTCCTCCGGTCAATTAAAATTAGGGTGGTTAACATCTCCCATAATTATCATTCCATTAATTTGATTATTTTGTTGATTATTTGCTTATCCTCCTTCATTTCCTCATTCCTCCCTCATTCAATGTTAAGTTGCCTGTAGACTAACCCTAATCAATGATTGTGTCATTGAGTCACAGAGTCATATAGCATAGAAACAGGCCCTTTGGCCCACCATGTCTATATTGACTAACAAACACCAAACTATATTAATCCCATTTAATTCCACTTGGTCCATAGCCCATTATGCCCTGGCATTTAAGTACTCATCCAGATGCTTCTTAAATATTGCGAAAGAACCTGCTTCTGCCAATCTCTCAGGCAGCATGTTCTATTTTTCCACTAATCTCTGGGTGAGAGACCAACTTGGTCCTCAGATCTCTTCTAAACCACTTACTCCTCACCTTAAAGTTATGTCCTCTGGTCTCAGATACATCTCCCCAGTCTATGCCGCTCATCATTTTGTATACTTCAGTCAGATCCTCCTTCAGCCTCCTCTGCTGCAGGGAAAACAAACGCAGCCTATTCAGAATCTCTTCATAACTCAGACATTTTATCCCAGGCAATATCCTGGGATATCTCCTCTGCACCAAGAGTGCAATCACATCCTTCTGATGAGTGTGGCGACTAGAACTGCACACAGTATTCCATCTGTGGTCTAACGAATGCTCTATAAATTTGCAACAAGACTTCCCTGCTGCAATATTTACACTCCAACTAATAAAGATAAGCATCTGTTATACCTTCTTCACCACTCTATTGACCTGTGCTGACACCTCCAGGGACCTATGGACTTGTACAGCTAAGTCCCTTTGTTCCTCATTACTCCCTAGGGACATACCATTCATTATGTAAATCGCTCTCTTAATTAGACTTATCAAAATGCATCATCTGACACTTATTGGGATTAAATTTCACCTGTCATTGTTCTGCCCCACTTCCCAGCTGATCATTATCAGACAGTAGCCTGAAGTCATCTTCCTCACTATCAATGACAGCATCAATTTTTGTATCATCTGCAAACTTACAAATTATACCTTATACATTCACATCCAATCATTAATGGAAATAACAAACATCAAGGTTCCCATCACCGAGCATCGTGGTACACCACTGGTTGCAAGCTTCCAATCACAAACAATCCTCCAACATCACCCTACGGCTCCTATTTGCAAGCCAATCTTGGATCCAGTTTGCCAACATGTCTTGGATCCCATGGGCTCTTATCTTTTGGACCAGCCTTCCACGTGGCAACTTGTCAAAGGCCTTACTGAAGTCCATGTAAACTATATCAGCTCCACTACCCTTACCAATATTTTTAGTTACTTTTATGAGAAACTCAGTTAAATTGGTCAGGGAGGATCTCCTTCCAACAAATCTGTGCTGACGATCCCTGATCAATCCCTACCTTTCCAAGTGTTGATTAATCTGGTCTCTCAGAATTTTTTTCAATAACTTCCCTACCACTGACATCAGACAAAGTGATCAGTAATGACCTGGTTGATCCATGCTACTTTTCTTGAACAAGGGAACCACATTAGCTATCCTCCAGTCATCTGGCATTTCACATGTGGCTAGTGAAGTATTGAATATTTCTGTCAGGGTCACAGTAATCTCCTGTTTTGCACCCCCCCCCCCCACCCATAGCAGCCTGGGGTGCATCTCATCAGGCCCTAGGGCTTTATGCACCTTTACGACAGTTAAAACATCTACTAAAACAGCTCCTCCTTACTAATCTTAATATGCTCTAGAACCTCAACATGCCAAATGAAATCTTCAGCAACACTCTTTGTCCTTTGTGAATACAAATGAGAAGTATTCTCATACAGGTGCAGCAGGTGGTAAAGAAGGCAAATGGTATGTTGGCCTTCATTGCAAGGGGTTTTGAATAACATAGATCACAGAATCCCCACAGTGTGGAAACAGGTCCTTCGGCCCTACAAGTCCACACCAACCCTCACAGCATCCCACCCAGACCCATCCCCTTGATCTACACATCCCTGAACACTATGGGCAATTTAGCATGGTCGATGCACCTAGCCTGCACATCTTTGGATTGTGGGAAGAAACCCACACAGACACAAGGAGAATGTGCAAGCTCCACACAGACAGTTGCCTGAGGATGGAATTGAACCCACGTCCCTGGTGCTGTAAGACAGCAGTGCTAACCACTAAGCCACTATACCACTCTAAATAGAGGAGCAGGGATGTGTTGTTGCACTTATACAGGGCTTTGGTGAGGCCACACCTAGAATATTGTGTGCAGTTTTGGTCTCCTTTTCTGAGGAAAGATGCCTTGCTCTTGAGGGACTGCAGCGAAGGTTTACCAGGCTGATTCTGGGGATGGTGGGACTGACGTATGAGGAGAGATTGACTAGGTTAGGATTGTTTTTGCTGCAGTTCAGATGAATGAGGGGGTTCTCATTGAGACTTATAAAATTCTAACAGGACTAGATAGGGTAGATGCAGGGAGGATGTCCCTCATGGTGGGTGTGTGCAGAACCAGGAGTCACAGTCTGAGGATTCGGGTTAGACCATTTAGGATGTAGATGAGGAGGAATTTCTTCACCTAAAGAGTGGTAGCCTGTGGAATTCTTTACCACAAGAAGTAGTTGATGCCAAAACATTGAATGTATTCAAGAGGCGGCTAGACACAGCACTTGGGGCAAATGGGATCAAAGGTTATGGGGAGAAAGCAGGATTAGGCTATTGAGTTGGATGATAAACCATGTTTGTATGAATGGCAGAGCAGGCTCAAAGGGCCAAATGGCCTCCTCCTGCTCTTATCTTCTATGTTTCTATTCATTTATGACCATACGTACATCCTTTGGCTCCAAGCACAGATTGCTCCTTTGGTCTCTAATAGATCCTACTCTTTCCCTGGTAATCCTCTTGCTCTTAATATACTTATAAAATGCCTTGGGGGTGTGATGTTTTCTTAATCCTACTTATCAAAGATATTTCATGGCCACTCTTCACCTCCTGATTCCTTTTTTAAGCAGTCACTTCGCTCTCTATACCATTTAAGGGTCTCCCCCGATATTAATGTTGTGTATCAAACATACGCTTCACTATTTTTCATTGTCAAACTCTCAATATTCCTTGACATCCAAGGTTCCCTTGCCCTTTACTCACACTGGTCCTGAACGCTCACCAACTACTTTTAACAGATTTACCATATGTAGATTTACCTGCCAGTAGCTGTTCACAGTTTATGTTTGTCAAATCCTGACTAATGATATTGAAATTGGCTTTCTCCCAATTTAGACACTGCACTATCCTTATTCCTTTCCATAAGGACTTTGAAACTTTCAGTGTTATGATTGTTCTTCCCAAAGGTTACCCCACTGACACATCAACCACTTGACTGGCTTCATTTCTTAGCACTACTCCCTTCTACTAAACTATTTTCATTCTGTCACAAAAAGTTGTCCTGGGTGCACTTTAAAAATTCCATCCTGTCTAATCCTTTCAAACTAAGGCGATTCCGGTTACTGTTAGCGAAGTTGAAATCCTCTACTACTGTAACCGTATTTCTCTCACACCTCTGTGATTTGCCTACATATCTACTCCTCTATCACCTCCGACTGTTGGGAGGCCTATAGTATAATCCCAGCAAAGTTATCGCCCCTTTTTTATTTCTAAACTCTACCCAGATGGCCTCAGTTGATGAGCCTTCTAAGACATCTTTCCTCATTACTGCATTGATGGTCTCTGTTATCAATAATGCAATGCCTCCAGCTCTCTTACATCTTCCTCCCCCCACTATGCCTGAAACTTCTATTCCTTGGAATGTTGAGCTGCCAGTCTTGCCCTTCCTTCAACTATGTCACAACTATGGATTGCAACAATATTTTATTCCCACGTGCTGATAAGTGCTCTAAGTTCATCAGCTTTACCAGTCAGGCTTCTTGCAATAATATAGATAAACTTTAGCCTTCAGGTCCTCTCATGTGCCTTATCATGCCTGTGTTTCTTCTGCCTGCTGGTTTGTCCTATTATTCTATATATAAATAAACATTGCTTTCAACTTTGCGTCTACTCTGTGCCCCATCACTGCCAAATTTTGTTTAGATTAGATTGATATTTATTATCTTTTATCTCTATATCTGCTTTACTGATGACTGTGTCGCAATTGACTGCTAAATGGCTGCATGTCCCATTACACCCAATTCCTGGCATTCTACCCAGGGTGCGGGAAACCTGCTGCCTTGTGTATTTATGTTTCCTCTGTTGCTAACAAGTGAAATGCTGGTGAACATAAAGTGCAGGAAAAACTTTTAAAACCACATTGATGCTTTTTAAAATAAAAAATCCTTATAAATTATGTCATATCTATTGATGTCCCGCATCAATACACCTGCATTAAAAATATTTTATTAAAACCTCCAGTAGTAAATCAACATCATTATATTAATATCCTTATGACTATCAAAACTCCAATTAGGCAGACCACTATGTCATGAATGCAATAAAAATGTTTAGAAATCCTAATTCAAAATTGCTGAAAAATGGATTTTTCAATTAGAAAGAATGTCTTGACAGATTATAGAATAGCTATTGTTAAAGACAAAGAGGCCTTGTTTCAGGTGAATTTGTAGATATTTTAAAAGCTTGGTGACTAAATGTCTAGGCCTCTTTCATGCGCAGATGCACAAATATAATACAATGTTAATTGTTTTTGTTCTAAAAGTTTATCTTCTAGTGAGATTGAATGTGTTTTAAGACAACATCATGGATTATATATTTTTAATCACGTCATTTTTATCCATAGGCTACTGCTTTAGATTTACATTTAAACTATATGTAAGTATTTTTCCTATTACTGTTCTAATCAACGTGCCAAAGTTTATTATCTCTATATTTTGGATATTGCTGGTGGACTTAAGAAAAACATAGGTCTCAATTAATGGCAAAACACAAACGTAACTGTGATTTATTGCTCATGAAATTGCTGGAACATTTTGAGTATGAACTTTTAATGACATTAAAATATAATCTGGACAGAACCATCTTGCCATAAGCAAACAGATCAAAGCTTCACATTTCACTGGCAGGAATTTTGTTTCTTAAATGAAAAATTTCATATGGTTTAGATCCAATATTTGTTGATTTGTTAGTAAATTATAATACAGTCTTTAAGGTTATAACGTTTATGAAATTGTTTGAAATTAAACAACAAGAATATATTCTGGAGTTTGAATGGTCTCTGAAGATGCAATTTAACACTTAGGTCAGGCAAAAAACAAAAGTTGGAAATCTCACAATATTTAGAGAGATGTTGCACAGCGTTTCTTATGACCTGAATTAACAAAGTGGCTCTGTTGCTATCAGGGTCTCCCTTAGGCAGTTCCACTTTTCTCAGAGTCCAACAGATTCTGTTCAATTGACTTTTGATATTGTTACGAAAGACAACCAAGTACGACAGACTTTTAAAAATGATCTTGTTACATAAAAGTATAATATCAATGCACAAGATATAATCCTGTGTGGAACTCCTGAATAGATTTTAGAAGTAGTAGAACATAGAACATAGAACATTACAGCGCAGTACAGGCCCTTCGGCCCTTTATGTTGTGCCGATCTGTGAAACCTATCTGAAGCCCATCTAACCTACACTATTCCATTATTATCCGTATGTTTATCCAACGACCATTTAAATGCTCTTAAAGTTGGCGAGTCTACAACTGCTGCCGGCAAGGCATTCCATGCCCTTACTTCTGAGTAAAGAATCTACCTCTGACATCTGTCCTATATCTATCACCCCTCGATTTAAAGCTATGTCCCCTCATGCTAGCCATCACCATCCGAGGAAAAAGGCTCTCACTGTCCACCCTATCTAATCCTCTGATCATCTTGTATGTCTCTATTAAGTCACCTCTTAACCTTCTTCTCTGTAATGAAAACAGCCTCAAGTCCCTCAGCCTTTCCTCGTAAGGCCTTCGCTCCAGACCAGGCAACATCTTGGTAAATCTCCTCTGCACCCTTTCCAATGCTTCCACATCCTTCTTATAATGCGGTGACCAGAACGGCACGCAATACTCCAAGTGTGGCCGCACCAGAGTTTTGTACAGCTGAAACATGACCTCTTGGCTCCGAAACTCAATCCCTGTACCAATAAAACCTAACACACTGTACGCCTTCTTAACAACCCTATCAACCTGGATGGCAACTTTCAGGGATCTATGCACATGGACACCAAGATCTCTCTGCTCGTCCACACTACCAAGAGTCTTACCATTAGCCCAGTACTCTGTATTCCTGTTACTCCTTCCAAAGTGAATCACCTCACACTTTTCCGCATTAAACTCCATTTGCCACCTCTCAGCCCAGCTCTGCAGCTTATCTATGTCCCTCTGTAACCTGAAACATCCTTCCGCACTATCCACAACTCCACCGACTTTAGTGTCATCTGCAAATTTACTAACCCATCCTTCTACGCCCTCATCCAGGTCATTTATAAAAATGACAAATAGCAGTGGCCCCAAAACAGATCCTTGCGGTACACCACTAGTAACTGAACTCCAGGATGAACATTTCCCATCAACCACCACCCTCTGTCTTCTTACAGCTAGCCAATTTCTGATCCAAACCACTAAATCACCCTCAATCCTATGCCTCCGAATTTTCTGCAATAGCCTACCATGGGGAACCTTATCAAACGCTCTACTGAAATCCACATACACCACATCAACCGCTTTACCCTCATCCACCTGTTTAGTCACCTTCTCAAAGAACTCAATAAGGTTTGTGAGGCACAACCTACCCTTCACAAAACCGTGTTGACTATCCCTAATCAAATTATTCCTTTCTAGATGATTATAAATCCTCTCTCTTATAATCCTCTCCAACACTTTACCCACAACTGAAGGAAGGCTCACTGGTCTATAATTACCAGGGCTGTCTCTACTCCCCTTCTTGAACAAGGGGACAACATTTGCTATCCTCCAGTCTTCTGGCACTATTCTTGTAGACAATGGCGACAAAAAGATCAAAGCCAAAGGCTCTGCAGTCTCCTCCCCAGCTTCCCAGAGAATCCTAGGATAGATCCCATCCGGCCCAGGGGACTTATCTATTCTCAGACTTTCCAGGATTGCTAACACCTCCTCCTTATGAACCTCAATCCCGTCTAGTCTAATAGCCTGTATCTCAGTATTCTCCTCGACAACATTGTCTTTTTCATGTGTGAATACTGATGAAAAATACTCATTTGGCGCCTCTCCTATCTCTTCAGACTCCACACACAACTTCCCACTAGTGTCTTTGACTGGCCCTAATCTTACTCTAGTCATTCTTTTATTCCTGACGTACCTATAGAAAGCTTTAGGATTTTCCTTGATCCTATCTGCCAAAGGCTTCTCATGTCCCCTCCTGGCTCTTCTTAGCTCTCTTTAGGTCCTTCCTGGCTAACTTGTAGCTCTCAAGCGCCCTAACTGAGCCTTCGCACTTCATCTTTACATAAGCCTCCTTCTTCCTCTTGACAAGAGATTCAACTTCTTTAGTAAACCACGGTTCCCTCACTCGACCATTTCCTCCCTGCCTGACAGGTACATGCTTATCAAGGATACGCAGTAGCTGTTCCTTGAACAAGCTCCACATTCCAATTGTGCCCAGCCCCTGCAGTTTCCTTCCCCATCCTATACATCCCAAGTCTTGCCTAATCGCCTCATAATTGCCTTTCCCCCCAGCTATAACTCTTGCCCTGCGGCATATACCTATCCCTTTCCATCGCTAAAGTAAACGTGACCGAATTATGGTCACTATCACCAAAGTGCTCACCTACCTCCAAATCTAACACCTGGCCTGGTTCATTACCCAGTACCAAATCCAATGTGGCATCGCCTCTTGTTGGCCTATCTACATACTGTGTCAGGAAACCCTCCCGCACACACTAGACAAGAACTGACCCATCTAAAGTACTTGAACTACAGCACTTCCAGTCAATATTTGGAAAGTTAAAGTCCCCCATAACAACTACCCTGTTCCTTTCGCTTCTATCCAGAATCATCTTTGCTATCCTTTCCTCTACATCTCTGCAACTATTCGGAGGCCTATAGAAAACTCCCAATAGGGTGACCTCTCCTTTCCTGTTTCTAACCTCAGCCCATACTACCTCAGTAGACGAGTCCTCATCAAACGTCCTTTCTACCACCGTAATACTGTCCTTGACTAACAATGCCACACCTCCCCCTCATCTTACTGAAACATCTAAACCCTGGAACCTGCAACAACCATTCCTGTCCCTGCTTTATCCGTGTCTCCGAAAAGGCCACAACATCAAAGTCCCAGGTACCAACCCATGCTGCAAGGGTCACCCACCTTATTCCGGATGCTCCTGGTGTTGAAGTAGACACACTTCAAACCACCTCCCTGCCTGCCGGTACACTCCTGTGACCTTGAAACCTTATTCATGACCTCGCTACTCTCAACTTCCCGTACACTGGAGCTACAAGTCAGGTTCCCATCCCCTAGCTGAACTAGTTTAAACCCTCCTGAAGAGCATTAGCAAATTTCCCCCCAAGGATATTGGTACCCCTCTGGTTCAGGTGCAGACCATCCCATTTGTAGAGGTCCCACCTACCCCAGAATGAGCTCCGATTATCCAGGTATCTAAATCCCTCCCTCCTGCAACATCCATGTAGCCACGTGTTCAACTGCTCTCTCTCCCTATTCCTCGCCTCGCTAGCACGTGGCACGGGTGACAAACCAGAGATAACAACTCCGTTTGTTCTAGCTCTAAGCTAGAAATTTCTGCCTTACATCCCCGTCCCTTTTCCTACCTATGTTGTTGGTGCCTATGTGGACCACGACTTGGGGCTGCTCCCCCTCCCCCTTAAGGATCCCAAAAACACGATCCGAGACATCATGGACACTAGCACCTGGGAGGCAACACACCAACCGCGAGTCTCTCTCGTTCCCGCAGAATCTCCTATCTGTCCCCCTAACTATGGAGTCCCCAATGACTAATGCTCTCCTCCTCTCCCACCTTCCCTTCTGAGCAACAGGGACAGACTCTGCGCCAGAGACCTGTACCCCATGGCTTACCCCTGGTAAGTCGTCCCCCTCAATAGAATCCAAAATGGTATACCTGTTATTGAGGGGAATGGTCACAGGGGATCCCCGCACTGTTTGCCTGTAACCCATCTACTTTTTTCCTGTACCTGAGGTGTGATTACCTCCCTGTAACTCCTATCAATCACCCCCTCTGCCTCCCGAATGATCCGAAGTTCATCCAGCTCCAGTTCCCTAATGTGGTTTCCAAGGAGCTGGAGTTGGGTGCACTTCCCACAGATGAAGTCAGCGGGGACACTAGTGGTGACCCTTACCTCCCACATCCTACAGGAGGAGCATGCAACTACCCTTGCATCCATTCCCATTGTTCTGAATTCTAAAAAACAAACTATTGGGAAAAAAACACTAGTAACTTACCAAATCGGCGCTCAGAACCTTTTTGGTTAGAGGAGGAGGATGGGTGGGAGACATTACCTTAGTAGTGTTTCGGGTAAAGCAACCGCCCAAATACATTACCTCACTTACTCAACCGTCCCGTGTCTGCTCTTGCTTGACGCGCACTCCGCCTATTCACGAGGTAAGTTTTTACAGGAGAAGCTTATCTTCCCAGGCTGCCCTCGTGCCTCCTTCCGCTGGAACGACTGAAAGGCCGCAGTCACGCGAGGTAAGACTTGTATACTCCTGCACCGTGTAAGACCCCTCGGCCGGAATATAAGAGGGGCCCTTTCAATAACTGGGTCCAGCCAGGGCCTCCTCCAACTGGTCAGGGGTCCAACCGGGAGTTTTTTTTTCTTTTGTTTTTGTATTTTCTTTCCCTTTAGTTGGTGGACGTACCCCCTGGGTAATCCGGAGCGGATACTATGACCGGGTAGGACTGTAAATTTGTTTATTTTGTATATTTTCATGAATAAAGTATATTTTTTCAAAAAAAAACCTTTATACTCCTGAAGCTTACCTTCCTAGGCTGCCCTCGCGCCTCCTTCTGGACTCCCGCCGCTGGAACGACTGAAAGGCCGCAGTCACGCGAGGTAAGACCTTTGTATTCCTGAAGCTTACCTTCCCAGGCTGCCCTCGCGCCTCCTTCCGGACTCCAGCTGCTGGAACGACTGAAAGGCCGCAGTCATGCGAGGTAAGACCTTTGTACTCCTGACTATTTTTTTTATGTTATTTAGATCTGCACAGTTTAGAATTATTTTCCTATCAGGCTTTGTTCAGATGTTGAGATGCATACAGAAAATCATTTACTAAACCACTCTTTAGCTTTTAAAACAGTTAAATTCTGCACCATTCTGTGAGCAAATGATCTAAGTTTTGTATATCTGAGAAATGGGCCCACAATAATTGTAATGAAAATACATACTTTAAACGTGGTGGAACATTTTGTGTAATTCATTTGAATGAAACAATGTGACCTATAAGTTTGCCAACGCAGCAAACATTTTTGGACACTAACTGGCTGACTCAGCCCCAGTATGGTGGACAAGCAGTGGAACCTTACCCATTCTTGAAGAAGCATTAAGCCTTTGCATATTGGGAACCTAATGTCTGCTTTAAGATTATTTTGCTTCAAGGTAGCAAGTACTCTGCCGGTTCCACTCAGGAAAATTTGACCTGGGGAGAATAGCCTGTTCATAAAGAAGCTAACCACTCCACCTAAAGCCGTGAAACCTGGAATGCTCATCCAAAATCAATGTATGGAATTGATTGCTGTCACTCCCTTGTCATCAAAACCATTTCTGACACTTCCATCCATTCACTCCAGCTCCAGGCTCTAACTCCTTGATCCAACCTTACTGCACCCTCTGCCAGCTGTAAGATGCCTCCTTTAGCTCCTCTCCCAACACCAATCTTGGCCTCCTCAGTTCTCTTTTTTAGCCATCCTTGTGTACACTTGTGAACCCCAATCAACTCCAGCGATTTGCAGATATCCTGATCCCCAGCCATATCCAAGATCCAACCCCGAACCCACATACCTGAGGACTGCTTGTAGTTGCTGAAACTACATTAGCTTCTTTAAAATGATGTTCCGTGTTCAATATCTGCAGAGCCATAGGCCTCTCAATTCAATTGCAAAGAGGTCAGTCTGCTGAATTCATGCACTTCCAATACATCAGCCATTGAAATCAAATTGAACCTTCCCTCCTAAAATCAAAATCACTTGAAACATCAGAAGTTTAGGGCTAATTTTAACAATTTGTGAAAATTGGGATGGGGTGATTTGCAATTTTAACATTTACTTCAGCAGCTGATGAAAATTCTTTTGAATCCTGCCTGAAACTTCATTAACAGATATATTAACAGATAGATCAGGTATCTCCAATGATAACAAGCATGGGTCTGGATGAACACAGCAGGCCAAGCAGCATCATAGGAGCAGGAAAACTTGACGTTTTGGGCTTAGACCCTTCATCAGAAATGGGGGAGGGGAAGAGGGTTCTGAAATAAATAGGGAGAGAGGGGGAGGCAGATAGAGGAGAGGATAAGTGGAGAGGAGGCAGACAAGTCGAAGAGGCGGGGATGGAGCCAGTAAAGGTGAGTGTAGGTGGGGGGGTAGGGAGGAGATAGGTCAGTCCAGGGAGGACGGACAGGTCAAGGGGGCGGGATGATGTTAGTAGATCGGAGATGGGGGTGTGGCTTGAGGTGAGAGGAAAAACAGGTTAGGGAGGTGGAGATGAGCTGGGCTGGTTTTGGGATGCGGTTGGGGGAGGGGAGATTTTGAAGCTTGTGAAATCCACATTGATGCCATTGGGCTGCAGGGTTCCCAGGCTGAATATGATTTGCTGTTCCTGCAGCCTTCGGGTGGCATCACTGTGGCATTGCAGGAGGCCCAGGATGGACATGTCATCTGAGAAATGGGAGGGGGAGTTGAAATGGTTCGCGACTGGGAGGTGCAGTCGTTTGTTGCGAACTGAGCACAGGTGTTCTGCAAAGCGGTCCCCAAACCTCCACTTGGTTTCCCCGATGTAGAGGAAGCCACAACGGGTACAGCAGATGCAGTATACCACATTGGCAGATGTGCAGGTGAACATCTGCCTGATGTGGAAAGTCTTCTTGGGGCCTGGGATTGGGGTGAGGGAGGAGGTGTGGGGGCAGGTGTAGCACTTCCTGCGGTTACAAGGAAAAGTGCCGGGTGTGGTGGGGCTGGAGGAGAGTAATGTCTTTTTGACCCTGGTGAAATTTTAACTCCTGGGTGGCAAGACCAAGGTAAACCTGACAGGAATTCAGCATGGCCATGAAAATAAATTAACATTGTGTTCTTATTACAGCCCTGAGGAACAGAATTCCAGCTGATTCCACAAAGAAAGTTTTGGAGTGGAATTTTAAAATGGCTACAGAGGCAGGACCAGAGGCAACAGAACAAAAGTTTCGCATGTGGTGTAATGCCTGCATGGTCCTATTTTAGGGTCATTTTTGAACAGCCTGATTAGGGGGGGGGAAGGTTGGTGGAGAGGCCACAATGCAGATACTGACTGGAGTTTTTCAATTAGTGATCAGAACCTCTCTTTTATCATTGATGATTTCTTAAGCCCCCTTCCCAGTAGCCATGATTGCCAGATGGCCATTGTTGTGTACACAGGCCCTGTAAGTGTTCCCCATCTACAATACAAACTGGCAGCTTTTTATTTTTAGCATTACAAAAATTCTTCAGAGATCCCTTTATCTTGAGGCACCATCTCTTCATCATCAGTCTGCATTGGCAGTCATACTTCTGATGCTGGTGTTGCTGATGTAGAACTTAGAAATGTAGAGCAAAGGAACGGACCCTTCAGTGCACAATGTTATGCCGAATAGGATGCCAAATTAAACTAATGTCCTTTGCCTACCCTTAGTCCATATCCCTCCATTAATTGCATAGTCATGTGCCTATGAGTCCCTTAACCCCCCCCCCTTTTGAATCTGCCTCCACCTCCATCCCTGGCAGCACATTCCACACTCATACCACTCCGTGTGTAAAAAACTTGTCCCTTACATCTCCATTGAACTTTTCCCCTCTCATCTTGAATCCTAGCCCCCTAGTATTAGACATTTCAACTCTGGCAAAAATATTCTGAATTCAATATTCAATAATTCAACCCTATCTTTCCATCTCATAATTTTATAGACTTCTATCAAGTCTCCCCTCAGTCTCTGCCACTCCAGAGAAAACACCAGAGTTTTCCTAACCTCTCCTTATAGTTCATACCCTCCAATCCACACAGCATCCTGGTAAACCTCTTCTGGACCCTCACCAAAGTCTCCACATCCTTCCTGGAATATAGCAACCAGAATTGAACACAATACTACACGTGTGGCCTAACCAAAGTCTTATAAAGCTGCAGCAGGATGTACTGACTCTTATACACAATTCCCTGACCAATAAAGGCAAGTATGCCATATGACTTCTTTACCACCCAATCTACTTGAGTGGGTACTTTCAGGGAGCTATGGATTTGAACCCCAAGATCCCTCTGTACATTATTGCTGTTCAGAGTCTACCATTAACTGTATCCTTTTCCTTAACATTTGATCTTCCAAATTCCAACACCTCACAATCTATTTTCTCCCCCCCCTCCCCCCCATATCTGTAACTGATTTATATCCCGCTGTATCCTTTGGCAACCTTCTACACTATCCACAACTTCATCAATCTTTGTATCATTTGCAAAATTACAAACCCATCCACCTACATTTTTGTCCAAGTCATTTATATATGTCACAAACAGCAGAGGTCCCAGTATGGATCCCTGCGCAGCACCACTAGTCACAGACTTCCAAACAGGAAAATACCCTTCCACTACTACACTCTACCTTCTATGGACAAGCCAATTCTGAATGCACATGACGGGTCACCATGGATCCCATGCATCTTAAATCTTCTGGTTAAGCCTGCCATGAGAACCTTGTCGAATGCCTTACTAGAATCCATGTAGGCAACATCTGCTGCTCTACCCTCATCGATCACCTTTGTCACCTCGTTGAAAAATTCAATCAAGTTAGTAAGAGATGACCTGCTCAGCGCAAAACCATGTTGACTGTCCTTAATTAGGCCATGCTTTTACAAATATGCATAAATCCTATCTCTAAAAATTATCTCCAATAACTTTCCAACCACCAATGTGAGACTTGCCTGTCTGTAGTTTCCTGTATTATCCCTATTTCCCTTCTTGAGCAGAGGCATGACATTAGCTACTCGCTAGTCCTTCAGGACCTCTCCAGTGGCTACCGAG
The DNA here is from genome assembly GCA_024137785.1 of Ginglymostoma cirratum. NCBI lineage: Eukaryota > Metazoa > Chordata > Chondrichthyes > Orectolobiformes > Ginglymostomatidae > Ginglymostoma > Ginglymostoma cirratum. The sequence goes on from JAHRHZ010000073.1 coordinate 27,522,803, forward strand.
GATACAAAGGTCTTGGTCAAGGCCCCAGCAATCTCCTCTCTTGCCTCTGTCAATAACCTGAGGGACTTAATGCTCTTCAAGACACCTGACACCACTTCTTTCTTGATCTCAAAATGCCTTAGCAAGTGTACCAGTGCTTGAAAGCCTCCTATTGATCCTCCAGTCTCTGGAGCACTTTCTCCATACATGATTGAATGGGACATCTAGAGATGGCTACCTATTTTTGTTATTCTTTTTAAAATCGTCAATAGGTCCTAATAGGGTGTGAGTTCCCTACTACCACTTCTTCCTGAGGGTGGAATTGGGACCAACAAAATGGAATTGCAGTCTTAAGCAGAAAGGACTTTGATTTTTAATGTATTATCCAAAAGCCATGCAGTACCAGTATTGCACTGAAACAACCACCTGGACTATGTGCTAGTATCTACAGTGAAGTTTGATCTCATGGTCTCCAAGTCAGGAGCAAAACTGATATTTCTTAAGAGCAATATAATCTACGAAAAATGTAAAATTTTAACTGGATCCCACTAACTGCCTTCTAGCAAAAGCTCATTCTATGTATTAGTGTGCTTCTGTGTGTACACATGTGGTTTCTATAATTGTATACAATTCTGTTTGGAATTTTGCACATTATGATCAATTGTCTAAGTGAAGAAAAGCCATAGATTTATAGACACTAACAGATAATCAATGGCAAAATCAAAAATGATTGAGAGAGAATTTAATCCAGTCTTTTGATTTTCAGAATATTGTCCCCTGTTGATATTTTTTGCCACCCACAATATATATGTTGAGTGTTTTGTTTCTTCAATATATGAATGAATGTCTGTGTACTTGTAGGTTTTTATTAAGAGAGCAATAGTTTAAAACCACATAGTAATAGATTAATAATCCTTTTCTTTGTCGTTTGTTAAAGCTATGTGTTACAATAGAGGTATTTTCTGACGAAAGCTGATGTGAATTTTGACCTGAATGGCAGTCAGTCAGGAAAATTGAGATTTTATACATTTTGTGACAGCTTGTGGAACAGTGCAGCATGACTATCAGCATGTTCTTCTGACTTATGACAATGGATAAACTTAGTCTATAGTGCTTCCCAGCGGGAAATGCAGTATCATTTGGGTTGGTGGATTCTCTCTGCCTTTTGAAAATAATTAGAATGTTTCCTGAAATTCTACCTGTTCTTCATTCTGAACATTGAATGTTGTGACTGCATCACATGAGCTTTGTTCGAAGCTTAGCTTCAAGAAAATGTTGAAATAGTAATATTCTAATTTTCTCGTTACTATTTTCCACTTTTATATGATTTTAAATTATTTCATTACAAATGTGGTGATACTAATTGAAAACTTTGCTCTTAATCACCTAAAAGGCAGCCACATTTTTAAAAAATTCTATAACTATCTGTAAGTAGAAATCTACAAATAAAGCTGCTATTTGACTGATGAAAGTGGCATCCATGTGTTTTTCTAGTCCTTACTTGTTTCTTTATAGTTTCAGCACTGTTCCAAAACTGCGTTTTTCTAAATTTATGTAGCCTTTGGAAGTTAGATAACTTTCCTTGATTTTGAATCCACTATTTCATATTAGGGAAAAGAAATCAGAGCAATGCAGGTTTTAAATTCATGGAAAGGTAATTTCAAAGGTTTTTAGATCTTTCTTTGGGTCTTCAGAGGATCCTGAAGAACAGCCATATCAGACTTAATTAAGTCTACTTTTCCATCTCCATTGCTGCTGGCAGACCCACGGGGTTCCTGCAGCATTTTCTGTTTTTTTTTTTTTTAAAGAGTCTTTATTTGTTTTATAGGTCCTCACAGACATAAGTCGGAGAATGGAAAATTACGCTCATCCTCATAAAATAAGCCCTGCGGTATTGAGGCCAGATGCCTTTGTTTGCAAAATAATTGGGTGATAAAACTCTTCTCAGTACTAGTCCCACTGAGCTTTGTCAATTTGATATACAAGACCTGGATGATGTGGGAACAAGCAGCCAATGAAATTGTGCTATGTCAGAAATGCTTCATCATATCTCTGGGCTGATCTAATTGACAGCTGACCGCTCGCGGGTTTTTGAGGCTGTGGTAAATACAACCAGCTGAACTGACAGAACAACTTTACTAACGGATCACTGCAGTAATCAGAATGGGAGGTGCGTGAAAGTATTCACCTATGTAAATATTCATTAAAAAAAACTTGGCAAATGATTTATGTCATACTTAGGATACCATTTAATGTGCTGGTGCAAGTTAAATGGCCATTTCATCATTATTCTTGCAGGTTTAATCTTTGTGTTTAAGTCGTCTTCATAATTATTTCATGAATTTGCTGGGCATACATCATCAATTAGTGTTGCGTTTATTTGCCTTTTAGAGAGATTGGAAGTGTACAGTACTTGTCATTGATATACTTTATAGTACCCTGTAATAATCAGGAAGCCTGGGTGGAAAGGAATATCATTTATTGTTGAAGGCCAAAATAGAGCCATTACTCGTGGCTTACGTAGGCTAGTCCCAGCCCGGGATAGACAGTTCTGCAGATCCATCCCTGCGTCTGCATTATTAATTTTTTTCTATCCAGAAATGCTCTTACACACAACTGAACTTTTCTTTGCCATCACCAAATCGTTGCAACTTCTTTTTCCTTCCATCTACTAAACCCACCAGTAAATCACCAGTGTTCCCAATTAGGTATTTACATTTAAAGCCCATTAAGGGAAATGCTAACCATCAAAAGGTGAGGGGCGTGAGAGGGAGAGCAGGAAGGAGTTAAATCAAAATGGAGTTGTCAGGGGAAATACCTCCATACCCTGCGGTGCCCATCTCTCTCTAAATGTGTTGAGAGTATTTCTGCTTTGTATTTATTTTCAAGTGTTTTTAATGACCCTGTCCAAGAGGTCATTGCACACCTTTGAGGCAGGTCGGACTTGGACCCAGCCTTCTGGCTCAGAGATAGGGACACTACTATTGCACCACAAGAAGCCTTTGATTCTGAAAAAAAAAAAGCAGAACCAATCTGTTCAGAAATGACAGGGTATACCTCTAGAGCAGGTGGGATTTAAACCTAGGCCTCCTGGCTCAGAGGTAAGGACACAACCACTGCACCACAAAAGCCTTGGGTCTGCCTTTCTTTAAACTATGAACCACCATTAGTAATCACCGTGTAGCCAATTGAATACTTATATGCAAAGGCCACTAAGGGCAATTATAAACCATCAAAAGTGACAAGGAGGTGGGGAGAGAAGAAAGGGGCTAAATCAAAATGGAGTTGGCAGGGTTGGTTTGGCATTTTTTTATACCCAGAAGAGTTATCACACATAACTAAGTGGCTTTCCTCACATCATACTACTGACTTTTTTTTTGCTTTAACTATTAACCACAACCAGTAATCACGCATGCAGCTAATTTGAAGATTACATGCAAAGCCCATTATGGGTAATGTGCAACATCAAAAGTGAGGGGGCTATGTAGGGAGAGAGGGACAGAACAAAGGGCTTGTTTTGTTTCTTCTCTCTATACCTAAAATGCTGTTACGTACAACTGGATAACTTTTCCATCTCCAAATCACCGTGACTTTTTTTTTGTGTATTTTTTCCCCTTTTATCTACCACTAGTAATTACCCATGTAGCCAATCAAATATTTAAATGCAAAGCCTATTATGGGCAAAATGAACTATCAAGGGTGGAACAGGAGTGGGGAGTGAGGGAAAGGACAAAGGATTTGCTTATTATCTTCTTTTATACCATGTGTCTGCTTTATTCATAATTTCCTAATCAACCCATTCAAAGATGTTATTACACACCTCTGGAGCACGTGGGATTTGAACAAGTACAAGTACAAGCCTCTTGGTTCAGAGGAGGGCATTGCCACTGAGCCACAAGAGCCTTCCAGGTTTTGCTTAATTATACTTTTGAACTTCTAAGATTCATTTGACATCTTGATAGCTAATTCCAAAAATATATTCACTCCTTAACAATGAGACCCAGATAATTAATCAAACTTTGGACACATTATGACACACCTCTGGGCCAGTGGGACTTGAACTTGGGTCTTTTGACTCAAAGATATGGACACTGCCATTTTGCCACACGAGCCCTTCTAGGGTGCACTTTTTTCTTTTTATTTTATACTCTAAAATACTAATGGACAACTGAGCACCTGTCCCACCACCAAAATCACTGACTTTTTTTTTGTTTATTTTCCTTTTAACTACAACCAATCTATGTACGCAATCAAGTATTTACAAAAAAAGCTCATTAAGGGTAATACAGACTATCAAAAATGAGCGGCGTGTAAGGAGAAAAGGAAAATGCAAAATCAAAAGGGACTCAACAGTGCTGCAAAAAGAACAATTGGACTGGGAGTCCTTGAACTGTTGAAATCTGCGGTTAAAAGGGACTGCTGCATGTAATACCCTCTGCCAAGGTTCCCAATGGAAAGCCAGAGGATTTCTGCATAGAGAACCCTCCATTGGGGATCCCCAACACCTTGTGGCAAATAAGCACGCCAATGCGTATCTGGATGGCAGGTAAAAGAGTCAAGGTGGATGGTATGCAGCAGCAGCAGCCTATATAAGAAACATCTCCTTGCAAGGACTCAGTTACTGGTTGATTATGCTGGTCTTTTCATGTTTTAATGTTCCTGGTCATTGGTGGATGCCTATTCAAAGAAAGGTTTCGATCTTGAATGTGATGGCCCTCTGTCTCTCCAATTACCACCAGCTGTTTTCGCTGTTCTAGGACCACTTGGCTTCCTGGATGGTGTTCCAACTTGTACTTGTATGTGCAGAGAATAAGGGCCCACCGCTGAATTCAACCAGAAACTATGGGTGGCACCTGCTTTGTCTTCTTTAAGTAGCCCTAGTAGTGGTCTGCGGTTCATTACTATGACTAATGCATGTCTGTAACGGCACTGGTGGAACTTCCTCACACCAAGGTGACCGTCAATCCTTCCTTCTCTATCTGGGTGTATTTGTGTTCGGCATCAGCCAATATCTGGGAAACATATACTTTTGGGCATTCCTCTCCCCAATGCCACGTGGAGAGGCACTGCATGTCACCACCTCTCACTTCGCATCGTAATGGGCCAACATCTTAGATGATGATAGTTGGTTTTTCACTTCCCTAAAGGCTACTTCTTGACTATGAGACCACTTCCAAGGCTGACCCTTTTCAATAGCAGGTGTTAAGGGTGCTGAGTTACGTATGAATTTCGCTTAATAATTCACCAACCCAAGGAAAGACCTAAGCTCTGGTACAGATGTGGGAGACAATGCATCTTTGATCAACCTCGCTTTATCTTCTACTGGGTGTAACTCAGTTTTGTCGATTCTGTAACCAAAATAGTCACTTGGGGTGACTGGAACGCACATTTTTCACTTCCAAGGCATATGCCCGCCTGGGATAAATGTTTAAACCTAATGTCCAAGTTCTCCAAGTGCTTTTTATTGGTCTTCCTGGTTATTAACATGTCATCCAGATAAATAGCAACCTAGCTTTGTAATATGGCCGCCATTGTCCACTGGAAAGGGTGCAGGCTGATGATACCCCAGGGCTGAAGGGTCTGTTCCTGTGCTGTAATTTTCTTTGTTCTTTCTTGGAAAATAGGCGACAGGTTTAGATAGAGGATCTGGATCGGCACAGGCTTGGAGGGCCAAAGGGCCTGTTCCTGTGCTGTAATTTTCTTTGTTCTTTGTTCTATCAAATGGCACTCTTAGATATTGGTTCAATACCCTTATGGGTATTAATTATGGCATACCTCTGCGATTGCTCATCTAGTTATGACTGCAGGTAAGCATGGCTCATGTCCAGCCTCATGAAGGATAGCCCCCTGCCAAATTTGCACATAAGTCCTCTATGCGGGGGACTGGGTATTTATTCAGCTGCAAGAAGCAGTTTACCATTTGCTTAAAATCCCCACAAAGGCAAACTGAGCCATCAGGCTTCACAATTGGTATGACCATGCCAAAGACTGCCCTGGTTTGATGATTCCTTCACTTTCTGCTCTTCTGATTTCCACTCTACTTTTCGCCACAAGGCAAATGGCTCTGGGTGGGCCTTACAAAATCTTGGAATTGCTTCCTGGTCAATGTATGAAGTGGTTTTGGCCCCTTTGATGGTTCCTAGCCCTTACTCCTGGGTATTTCATTGGGACTTCACTGAGGCAGCCATTTTCTAATCGAAAAATGTTGAGCCAATCAAGGTGAATCTTTCTCAACCAATTCACCTAAAAGCATCTTACAACAATCTGTGGTAACTGCAGTAACTGCTTCGCCAGAAGACCAGAAGCAAAGTCGTATCTATAATCTGTAACAATTTCCCATACATTCTCAGTCTGGCCAAGGTCTTGTGCAAACATATGAGGGTTGGAGTACAGACCAAATCTTATTAAAGTCAGGTTCTTCAACCACAGATACAGTTATGCTGATATCAACATCCATGAGAACTATGTGGCCTTTTAACCAAATGTGAATTTTAATTGTGGTCAATAGATGTGAGGCTGGCTAAGCACAGCAGATCATACAGCATCTGAGCTGCAGGAAAGTCAATGTTTTGAGCTGAAACCCTTCAACAATTTTAGTTGGTTCTGGTTTGGATGTTCCTAAGCAAGTTAACTGTTCAAATCCACATATAGATGGACTTTCCAGGGTGTGTACTGGCCTATGAGTTTTCTTACTAAATCAGGCCTTGAAGGACTCCTTTGCTGCCTTGAGTCCACATACTGGCAGCAACTACAAGGGCTTGCCGACCCAGATTGTTTGGCCGAAGCTTAGCTTTGTTGTGGGGCTCTGCTGTGGGCTGGCCTAGGGTGTCTCTTGTCAGGATATGCCCTGCATGAGGCTCTGCAATTGCCTGAATTCAAGTGGTGTTCCCCAAGATCAGTCAGACAGGTGAGGGTGTCCACTTCTTTTGGTATGGCCTTCAGCTGCCATGCTCCACTTGCCTCATTTTCTAATGACAATGCCAGTTGTAGTGCCTACTTGAAGCCTAGTTAGTTTAATCTAATAGGTGTTTTTGTGCGGTTACGTCTTTAATCCCACATCGTAAACGGTCTCTCAGCAGCTCATTCAGAGTTAACCCAAAATCACATGCCTCTGCCAGTTGTCTTAATCTGTCAAAAATCCCAATACTGATTCTCCGGTACGCAAACAGCTGAATAAAACTGATAGCATCTCAGAATTAGAGGAGGTTTAGGGTCGTAGTATTTCTTAACCAAATCCGTCAATTCTTGGAAGGTTTTAGTGTCTTGTGCCTCCGGGAAAGTTAAATCCCTATTAAGCAAGAATGCTGCGGGTCTGCAACCAGACAGAAAGATTACTCGATGCTTTACATCTGCCCCAATATCATTTGCCTGGAGAAAATATTGCATTCTGTCCACATTCTGGGCCCAGTCTTCAAAGGCTGGATCAAATGAGTCAAGCTTTCCAAGTAAAGGTATGATGCCAGAAACATTTACCCCAACTCAAAAGCAACAGTTGCAAGTGAATATTTTTTAGGCATGCACTGTTTCCTCCCATTACAACTGAAATAACTGCACAGAGGCCAGTATCCTGTCACCAAGTCACTCTTTATTTATATGTGCACGGTATACTGGCTGTGATCCGCCAGCTCGGAGTCAGTCTCTGAAGTGGGAAGATTCTGAATCTCCTGCTAATTTTTCTTTTTGTTCTTTGCAGCAGCTGTAGTAGTAGCAGTGCTAGTAGCACACAGTCTTTGAGAGTCAATGTCCCCATCTACCAAAAAGTACACTCACAGGACACTGGCTGATGCCATCCAGCTTGGAGTCAGTCCCCTGAACTGAGGAGATTGTAAGTCCCCTGTTTGTTTTATTGTTTTTCATTTTTTGTACTCATTTGTTTGGCAGGCAAAACGTTTTTGACTGGATAAGAGTAACCTGATATTGGAGGTGAAATAACGGCACGGAGGCTGGTATCCCGTCATCAAGTCACCCTCTATTTACTTGTGCACAGTACACTGGCTGTGGCCAGCCAGCTCAGTCAGTCATCTGAACAGAGGATATTGTAAATCCCCCGTTTATTTATTTTTTTGTTAGGTTTTTTAGCGCTTATTTTCCCCCACACCACCTGTGTTGTGTCTGTTTAAGTGCAGGGACTCAGTGAAAACACCATTGTGCAAAATAATTTTATTCAATATTTCCACTTTCGTAATCCCCTGCTTATATCTGTCAGCCAGGCCTCTCTGATTGGCTCAGGTTAACAAACCCAATCAAGGATCTCATAATCAATAAGATCTACCTGATTCCAATCACTACACTCAGCCTTCTTTTTGCCTTTCCTGCAAATAGCTGTAAAAGATTGAGCGGGCATTAAACACTTCAAATGTTAACGCAATTCAAGGCCATTTGAGACAAATTTGAAGAGGGCAAGTTCTTATGCCAAAGATGTTGGCAAAGCAGTTTTGTTTGTTTATGGAATGATGAAGCAAATCAAATTAAAACTATATCAATGCATTATGCTATTTGCATGTTTGTCACAATGAACACGATATATTGCTGTCTTCTCTTGCCTGTTGAACCAGAAAAGGCTTGTCATTTTACTTCATGAACATGCTGCCCCCTTTAATATTTTAATGTCAGTTGGTTTGATAATGGAGAACACACTCATTAATATCATATGTCCACACTTATTGCCTATTATGGGTCTTTCCAATACGTTGTTTTACAGATGAAATCGGATAGCAATTTCTGCCCCTCATGACTTTGTAAGCCTCTATAAGGTCACCCCTCAGCCTCCTACGCTCCAGGGAAAAAAGTTGTAGCCTATCCAGCCTCTCCTTATAACTCAAACCCTCCAGTCTCCGTTGTATCCTTGTAAATCTTTTTTGCACCCTGTCCAGTTTAATAACATCCTTCCGATAGCTGGGAGACCAGAATTGTACAGTTCTCCAAATGTGGCCTTACCAATGTCTTGTACAGTTTTAATGTGACATCTTAACTCCTCTATTCAATGCTCTGACTGATGAAAGTGAGTGTGCCAAAAGCCATTTTCACCACCCTGTGATGCCTCTATTGAGGAACTATATACCAGCACCCCTAAGTCTCTGTTTGACAGCACTCCTTAGGGTCCTACCATTAACTGTATAGGGAATACTGTCTCACCACATGTAAGGTCCAAACTCATCATCAATGTTGTCCATGTGGGGAAATAGTGCTAAACATTTGCTAGCTCCAGAGAATGAGAAAAGCGTATTACAGCATATTAAGTTATAGAGTGAGAGCATGCATACGTTTCAGTAACAACAAAGCTAGCTAGTGCACATTTCTGTTATGAGCAGCAAAAATGCCAATAATAGGATGTCACCATTAAGGCAAAAAGGCATTTTGCTGATTACAGAAATGAAAAATGCAGTATATGAATTTCAATGCCAGTTCAATGCTAGTGCAATGTGTGCACCATATGTCCCAACAATTACTGGATCATATAAACAGCATATCTCTTCAATTATTCATAGCAAGCAGGTACCAACCATACACAAACAACACAGAGTCATAGAGATACACAACACAGAAACAGACTCTTCAGTCGGACTCGTCCATGCCGACCAGATATCTTATATCAATCTAGTCCCGTTTACCAGCATTTGGCTTATATCCCTCTAAACCTTTCCTATTCATATACCTATCCAGATGCCTTTTAAATGTTGTGATTGTACCAGTCTCCACCACTTCCTCTGGCAACTCATTCCATATACCCACCACCCTCTGCATGAAACGTTGCCCCTTAGGTCCCTTTTATATCTTTCGCCTCTCACCTAAAACCTACGACCTCTAGATTTGGACTTCCCCACCTCAGGGAAAAGACCTATTTACCCTAACCATGCCCCTCATGATTTTATACAAAAATAAAGGTCACCCTTCAGCCCCTGATGCTCCAGGAATAGTCCAGTGTATTCAGCTTCTCCCTATAGCTCAAACCCTCCAACCCTGGCAACATCACTGTCAATCTTTTCTGAACCTTTTCTATTTTCACAACTTCCTTCCTACACCAGGGAGAACAGAATTGCATGCATTACTCCAAAAGTGGCCTAACCAATGTCCTGTACAGCCTCAATATGACATCCCAACTCCTGTACTCAACGCACTGACCAATAAAGACAAGCATACCAAACACTTTCTTCACTATCCCACGTACGTGCAACTCCACTTTCAAGGAACTGTGAGCCTGCACTCTAAGGTCTCACTGTTCAAGAACATTCCCTAGGACCATACTATTAATTGTATAAGTCCAATTGATGACATAAATATCTCAGTAAGGAGGCCAATAATATCTTGCCTCTCTTCCCACAAAGTTCTATGGTATGCCTGATCAGGTCCTGGGGATTTATCCACCTTTAAGCGTTTTAAGACACTCAGCACCTCTTCCTGGTAATATGGACATTTTTCAAGATGTCCCTATTTATTTCCCATGTTGTCTATCTTCCATATCCTTCTCCACAGTAAACACTGATGCAAAATACTCATTTCATATCTCCCCCCATCTCCTGCGGTTCCACACACAGGTGGCCCTGCTGATCTTTAAGGGGCTGTATTGTCTCCCTAGTTTCCCTGTTGTCATTAATATATCTATAGAATCCCTTTGGGTTCTCTTTAACCCTATTTGCCAAAGATATTTCATGTCCCCTTTTTGCCCCCCGATTTCCCTCTTAAGTATACTTCTACTGCCTTTATACTCTTCTAGAGATTTGCTCGATCCCTGCTGTCTATATCTAACATTTGCTTCCTTCTTTTTCTTGACCAAAACATCAAATTCTCTAGTCATCCAGCATTCCCTACACCTACCAGTCTTGTCCTTCACCCTAAAAGGAACATGTTGTCTCTGGACCCTTGTTGTTTCATTTGAAGGCATCCTATTTTCCAGCCATCCCTTTACCTATGAACATCCACACCCAATCAAGTGTTGAAAGTTCTTGCCTCATACTATCAAAATTGGCCTGCCTCCAATTTAGAACTTTAACTTTTAGGTCTGGTCTATCCTTTTCCATCACTATTTTCAAACTGATGGAATTATGGTCACTGACCCCAAAGTGCTCTCGCACTGACACCTCAGTAACCTGCTCTGCCTTATTTCCCAAGAGTAGGTCAAGTTTGTCTAGTAGGTACATCAACATACTGAAATTGGAAATTTTTTTTTGTGCACACTTAAATTCCTCTCCAATCATGCCCTTAACACCATGGCAGTCCAAATCTATGTTTGGAAAATTAAAATCCCTTACCATAACCACCCTGTTATGCTCACAGATAATTGAGATCTCCTTACACATTTGTTTCTCAATTCCCCATTGATTACTGGGGGGTCTATAGTAAAATCCCAATAAGGTGAACTTCCCTTTCTCATACCTCAGTTCCACACAAATAACTTCCCTGGACATATTCCCAGGAATGCCCTGGGATAGTCGTAATTTTATCCTTAATCAAAAATGTCACTCCCCCTCCTCTCTTGCCCCCGTTTCTATCTTTCCTATAGCATCTATACCTGGAACATTAGGCTGCCAGTCCTGTTCATCCCTGAGCCATGTCTTTGTAATTGCTATGAAATTCCAGTCCCATGTTCTGGGTAATCAGAGATGGAGAACTGGAAAAAGTTGTGGCTATAAGAGCTCCTGCTTTTTTTGAGGTATTTTCAGTGTTGAAGCTAATTTCCTCGAATTCTAGGAGCAGTAATTACTGTTTTATAAGCTGTTGCATTGTTTTGGAGCTTTGGGAAAAAGAAGCGGGGTGGCACAGTGGCTCAGTGGTTAGTACTGCTGCCTCACAGCACCAGGGACCAGGTTTGATACCCCCTCAGGCAACTGTCTGTGTGGAGTTTGCACATTTCTCCCCGTGTCTGCATGGGTTTCCTCCAGGTCCTCCGGTTTCCTCCCACAGTCCAAAGATGTGCAGGCTAGGTGAATTGGCCATGCTAAATTGCCCGTAGCGTTCAGGGATGTGCAGATTAGGGGATGGGTCTGGGTGGGATGCTGTGAGGTCAGTGTCAACTTGTTGGGCCGAAGGGCCTGTTTCCACACTGTAGGGATTCTATGAAGATCAAAACAACAGCACTTTAAAAGAGGAGGAAGGGAGATAAAGGTAGTGACCACATGGTTGGAAATGACCCAACAGTGAGCCTTCACAGCTACTGCTTCTGCTGTTTGATTTCAAGTACATCTGGACATTGGAGTTGGTCTAAGAAAAATAAACAAACAGCAACATCCACAGCTGATCTTGGAGAAACCTGTGTGGGGAGATCACAGCAGGGGAGCAGCTAAGTGGCTTTTTTTTGTAAATGTGTAATAGTGGGTAGAGTGGGTTCTTTTTAATTATATGTTTTCGAGATGCCTCTTGATTAAACTTTAAAAATATAAAACATTGGTACTAAGTTAGCCTGGAGCAATGTTTTAGAGCAGTAAGACTGCTATTTTTTCAGTCCGAAGATTGTTAAAATGCAAAGATGGGCTTTAGTAGAGTGATATGCTCTTCCTGTCGGATGTGGTAGATTAGGGAAGAGTTTCCATGTTACTAATGATTATGACTGCAGGAAGTGTGCTTGGTTGCGATTCCTATCAGATCACGTGGATTGGTTGGAGCAGCAGTTAGATACAATGAGGAATTTACAGGAGCTAAGGGGTGTGATGGATGGCAGTTGCAGGAAGGGAAATAAACTGAAGATAGATGGGTAGATGGAGTGCCTCCAGGAAAGGTAGAAAAGGGAGGGAGGTAGTGCAAGAGTCTCCTATGGCTATCCCCATCTCAAACAAGTATGCTGTTTTGAAAAATGTAGGGGGTGATGGACTGTCAGGGGAATGTAGCACTGACAGTCAGGTTTCTGGTACTGAGACTAGCTCTAATGTAACGAGGGGAACGCAAGGTTCCAAGTGGTCAATTGTGATAGAGGACTCTTTAATCAGAGGCACACACACATGTTTCTGCGGCTGGCAGCGGGTCATCAGAATGGTATGTTGCCTACCTGGTGCCAGGGTCAAGAATATCTGAGAGGGTGCAGAATAATCTCAAAGGCAAGAGGGCCCAGTAGGAGGGTGTTGTACACATTGGAACTAACGACACAGGAAGAGATAAGTACAAGATTCTGAACAGACAATATAGGAAGTTAGGCAGGAAGTTAGAAAAGAGGTTCTCGAGGGTAGCAATATCTGGATTACTCCCAGTGCCACAAGCCAGTGAGGTAGGAATAGGAGGATAGAGCAGATGAAAGCGTAGCTGAGGAGCTGGTGCAGGGAGAAGGATTCACATTTTTGGATCATTGGATTCTCTTCTGGGGTAGAGGTGACCTGTATAAGATGAAAGGATTGCACCTGAATTGGAGGGGGACTAATATACTGGTGGGGAGATTTGCTGAAGCTGTTCAGGAGGATTTAAACTAGTAAGGGGGTGTGGGTGGGACCTAGGGAGATAGTGAAGAAAGAGAGGAGTCTGAGACTGATACAGTTGGAAAAACAAGTAAGTCAAACAGGCAGGAACAAAGCAAAGAACGAAGTAGGACTGATAAATTAAACTGCATTTATTTCAATGCAAGAGACCTAACAGGTAAGGCAAATGAAGTCAGGGCATGGTTGGGAACATGGGACTGGGATATCAAAACAGCACAACCAACTCTCCCTCATTTCAATACTCTCCAACATAGAAGGACATCAATTTAACTGAGACAAAGTTACAGCGCTAGGACAAGCAAGACAAAGACAAGCACAAGAGTTCCTGGAGGCTTGGTTTTCAACCACCGATGCAATTAAGAAACATATTGAAGTAGACCCCATCTACATACCACTACGGTGCAAAACCGGAAACAGAATTACCATGGCAGACTGGACCATATAAATTCAAAGCAGGACAGAACAACAACGCTTCAACAGAGGTTACACAGTACTGATGATGTCATCTGAAAGGAAGACGAAATGTTTGCATGAAAACCAGTCAGCTCTGCGAACTAACCAACAGCTGCAGTATGGTATACTTGTGTGTTTTGTAAACTACATATATTAGCACACAGGACCTGTGATTTGCAGAGAAAATATGTACACATTGCACCTGTTTCAATGCAACAAAATAATAACTTCATTCTCTGATCCATTACTCAGAACAATGACTTGACTAATCAGGGTTAGCTTTGTGTAAAATTTAAACCGAGCTTGACAGTTAATGATCACTTATAATTAACTGATACATTCTCCATGGAAATACCTCTACTAATTTGTTCATTTGCCCGCAAATCAGCATTCTTCTCTCATATTATATAAATGTTGGTTGCCTTTTTACTTTGTCGTTTTTTGTCAATTGCTTTTATTAGTGCTTATCAAAACCTGTCCGTCCTCCCTGGACTGACCTATCTCCTCCCTACCCCCCTACCTACACTCACCTTTACTGGCTCCATCCCCGCCTCTTCGACTTGTCTGCCTCCTCTCCACCTATCCTCTCCTCTATCCATCCTCTATCCGCCTCCCCCTCTCTCCCTATTTATTTCAGAACCTTCTTCCCCTCCCCCATTTCTGATGAAGGGTTTAGGCCCGAAATGTCAAGTTTTCCTGCTCCTATGATGCTGCTTGACCTGCTGTGTTCATCCAGCCCCATGCGTGTTATCTCGGATTCTCCAGCATCTGCAGTACCCTTTATCTCTGTAATTTATAGTTGGCTCTGGTCTCTCTGAGTGAAGCATAAATGCAAGTGGAAAATTCTAATTGTTGGAACATAGGACGTCCCATGGAAATAAGTTCTACAATGAAGAATCATGAAGTGCTGTAATATTTTAATTATGTCAAAGTTACCAACTTAGAAATAATATATATTATTCAATTGTTTTTTTACAAATATATTATCTGGCACAGCATCTCAAACATAGAATAGTACAGCGCTGAAGAAAGTCATTTATGTACTATACCTGGGGCAGAAGAATCGAACTAATCACTGAGCTTTATGCAATCAAGAAATTTTGCAATTACACCTTGTATACCCAAGTTAAAACTATTAATATATATTTAAAAAAGGACAGTATTCCAAGCATTGGAAAACATCTATTTGTTGTCCTCTCCATTTTGTAAAAGAACTATCCACCATGACTCTTTGTTTAATGTTTTTTAGCTAATTGCCACTATTTGTTTAATCATTCCAATAGCATTGATTCTCACATGAACCACAACTTTGGGCTGTTCCCCAGTACACCTCTTGCCACCCTTCCAGCCTCCTCACCGAAAAAAATTGCGTTCTGCATTTGTATTTTTTTTTTCATTTGACATGGGTGTGACTGATATAGCCAACATTTGGTACCTGTAACTCTTTGCCTTCAGCTAAGCGTCTCTCTTGGATATCTCAGAGGACAGTTAGGGTCAACCAGATCACCGTTTGTTTGCAGTCACGTGTAAGCCAGACTAGCTAAGGATTGTTGATTTCCTACCTTAAAGGACATTAGTTTGAACCAATTAGATTTTACAATAATCAATAACTTCTCCACAGCCACTCCTGTCACCAATTTTGTATTTAATTAACTGAATGATAAATTACCGCTGGCAGTAGTGGGATTTGAATTTGTTATCCTAGGCCATTAGCCTGGGCCTCTACATTTCCCGTCCAGTGACATTGCCACTCCTTTACCCTGAGCTGGGAGGTAACATACCATGTGGCAGTCAAATCAGCAGTTGATAATCAGCAGCCTGTCCATCTCTTTGAGAGCTAAATTTCTTAAGGCCTTTGCACTTCTCCACACATTACCTCTATCTCTCACACTCTCACATATTCATTCTCTTCGGCACACTTTGTCTCTCGCTCATACACACACTGTCCCTCACAAAAATTCTCTGCACACACAAAAACACACACACACACATGCTCTCTTTCTCACACATCCATGCACACTCTCTCTCACACACACTCTATCACTCTGTCTCTCACACACTCTCTCTCTGTCTCTGTAACACACAGGCATCCTCTCCCTCGTACACACTCTCAACACACAACACACATACCATTTCTTTCATTCATGCACAGACACAATCTCCCTCTCACACTCATGTTCTATCTCTCTCTCACACACATATATATACACACACACACATATATACACACACACAGACACACACACACTCTCTCTCTCTTTGCCTCACACACTTTCTAACTCACACACACTGTCTCTCTGTCTCTCTCATGCACACTCTCTTCTCAAAAAAACACTTTCTCTCTCTTACACACACAAGCATACTCTCTCTCACACACAAATACACAGACACATATGCACACACACACTCACTCTATCTCTCTGTCTCACACACACTGATTTTAATTCACACACTATTCCTTTCTCACACATACTCTCTCTCTGTCTCACGCACACACACTCCCTGTCTCATGCACAATTTTTCTCTCACTCACACACACGCACATTTTCACACACACACACAGTCTCTCTCTCTCAAGCTCAGAATCTCTCGCTGTGTCTCTCTCACACACAAACACCCTGTCTCTCACACACACATTATCTCTCTCTCACACACTCACTTATTCGTTCTCTTCCGCACACTCTGTCTCTTGCTCATAGAAACACACACACACACTCTCTCTATCTCTCTGTCTCACAAACACACACTCTATTCTTTTCTCACACACATTCTCACTCTGTCTCACAAACACACTCTCTCTCACACACACACTCTCTCTCTCATAACCTCTCTCTCACACAAACAAACACATTTTCTTCTACACACTTACACATACACATACTGTCTCTCTCGCTATCCGTCTCTGTCTCTCACACACAAACACATCCTCTTTCACACAAACACACACACATGCACATGCACACGCACATGCACATGCACAAACACACATACACAGTCTCTCTCTCTCTCACTCTCTCTCTAACAAACTCTCTCTCTCACACACACACACACTCACTCATTCTCTAACATGCACACACTGTCTCTCCGATGCAGTCTCTCTCACACATGCAAACACACACTCTCTTCCTCACACAAACATACATTCTGTCTCTGTCTCTCTCACACACACACACACACACACATGCACACACACACTCTCTCGTAAACAAATTCTCTCTCTCTCTCACACACACACACACAGTCTCTCATACAAACAAAAAGTCTCTCTCAAACACAAACTCTCTCTATCTCTCACACACACACACACTCGCTCTTTGCCTCACACACACTCAGTATCTCTCACACACAGACACTGTCTCTCTGTCTCTCACACACACTCTCTTCTCTCTCAAAAATAATCTTTCTCTATCTCACACACAAGCATTCTCTCTCTCAAACTCACTTTCTCTTTCTGACACTCTCCCTCTCTCTCTCACAGACACACACACACGCATATACGCACACACACACTCTCTCTATCTCTCTGTCTCACAAACACTGATTTTTTTTCAAATACTATTCCTTTCTCACACATACTCTCTCTGTCTCGCACACATACTCTGTCTCACGCCAACATTCTCTCTCTCTCAAACAGACTCGCACGCGCGTGCGCGTGCACACACGCACAGACACAGACACGCACACACAGACACACACACACACAGACACACGTACACAGATACAGTCTCTCTCCCACACTCACTCACTTTCGCACACACACATACACTCTGTCTCACACAAACTCGGTCTCTCTCCCACACTCACTCAATCAGACACACACTCTCTCTGCCTCACTAACACAAACACACTTTCTTTAATACACTTGTCATACACTCTCTGTCTCATGCACAAATTCTCTCTCTCTCATGCACAAACACACACACACACTTTCACATACACACACAGACTCTCTCACACACAGAGTCTCTCACTATGTCTCTCTCACACACAAACACTCTCTCACACACACATTATCTGTCTCTCGCACTCTCACTTATTAGTTGTCTTACGCACTCTCTGTCTCACAGACACACACACACACACAAACACACACACACACACACACACACACACAGACTCTCTCTCACACATGCCCTCTCTGTCTCTGTATCACACACACACACTTTCTCATACACACACACATGCAACACACATACCATTTCTCTCACTCATGCACAGACACACTTTCCCTCTCACACGCATGTCCTCTCTCTCAGACACACGCAGGCTCTCACGCTGTCTCACAAACACCCACTGTCTCTCTCACACAGACACAGACTCCATCTCTTCTCCCCACTCACTGCCTCAGACAGAAAGACACAAACACACACACACACACACACACACGTACTCTCTGTCTCTCACGCACAGACTCTCGTTCTGTCTCTCTCCCACACGAACACTCTCTTCTCTCACAGTCACACTTGCTCTCTCTCACATTTATTTATTCATTCTCTTACATACACTGTGTCTCTCTCTCACACACACTGTGTGTGTCTCTCTCTCACACACACACTGTCGCTCAGAAACAGTCTCTATCTCTCTATCTCACACACACACAGACTCTCTATCACACACCCACACGCTCTCGCTCTGTCTCTCACACACACTCTCTGGCTCTGTATCACACACACTCACACTCTCTCCTTCTCATACGCGCACTCTCTCTCTCTCTCTCACTCATTCTCACTCACACACACATACACACAGACACACACTCTTGTCTTTCTCCCACACTCTCTCTCTCACACACACATTCTCGATCTCACACTCTGTCTCTTTCACATACTCTCTCTGTCTCTCTTGTACATACACAGATATATGTGCTCTCACACTCTCTCTCTCACACACACACACACACTGTGTTTCACACACACGCAGTCTCTCCCTTTCTCACACGGAATCTCTCTCTCACACACACACGCTCTCTCGCTCACACGCACATACACACACACATTCTCTCTCTCCACCTCACACAAAGGTGCTCTCTCTCTCTTCACCTCACACAAATGTTCTCTCTCTCTCCACCTCAAACACATGTTCTCTCTCTCACAGTCTCTCACATTCACACACTCTCTCTCTCTCACACACACACATGCTCTCTCTCTCACTGTCTCTTTCTCACTCTCTCTCTCTAACACATTTTCTCTCTCTCTCTCAAACACACCCACTCTGTCATTCTCTAACAAGCACACAGTCTCTCTCTCATGCAGTCTCTGTCTCTCACACGCTGTCTCTCTTCCTTACACAAACACACACTCTGTCGCTCTCACAAAAACACATCTTTTTCCATACACACACACACACACACACACACACACACAGTTTCTCTCTCTCTCTCTCTCACTCACTCTGTCTCTTTCTCAATCTCTCTCTCTCTAACACACTTTTTCTCTCCCTCACACACGCACTCTCTCTCTCTCACACACGCACTCTCTGATTCTCTAAAAAGCACACATTCTCTCTCATACACACGCACTGTCTCCCTTCCTCACACAAACACACACTCTGGCTGTCTCTCTCTCTCTCTCACACACACACACACACACACACACACACACACACTCTCTCTCTCAGTCACTCACACATGTTCTGTCTCTCACACTCACATGCGCTCTCTCTCTCTCACACACACACAGACTCTTTCTCACACACCCACACACATTTTCTCACACACACTCTCTCTCTTTCTCTCCCACACAAACACTTTTTCCTTCACACACATACACACATATACACAAGCACACACACTCTCTCTCTCGCTACTTGTCTTTGTCTCTCTCACACAATCACATCCTCTTTCACACACACATAGAGTCTCTTTCTCTCACTCTCGCTATTTTTCACTTTCTCTAACATGCACTCTCTCATACACAAACTCTCTCCCTCCCCCACACACATATAGACTATCTCACTTTCTCTCTCACACACACAGTCACCCTCTCTGATATCCCCCCACACACAGTTTCTCTCTCCTTCACACACACAAACTCACTCTCCTCTCTCATACCCACACAGGTACACAAGTGCACACACAGACACACGTGCAAACACACACACACAGACACATAAATGCACACACACACCCACACACACACACTCTCTCTCTCTAAGAAAAAGTCTCTCTCCCACACAATCTCTATCTGTCATACAAACAGTCCCTGTCTCTATCTCTCTCTCTCACACACACACTCTCTCTTTGCCTCACATACACACTCTATCTCTCACACACACATTGTCTCTCTGTCTCACACAGACACACTCTCTTCTCTCTCAAAAACACTCTTTCTCTATCTCATGCACACACACATTCTCTCTCTCAAACTCCCTCTCTCCGACACTTTCCTCTCTCTCTATCTCTCACACACACACTCTCTGTATCTCACACTCACATGTTCTCTTTCTCTCTCTCACACACAGGCTCTCTCTCTCTCGAACACACACATACAATCTCTATCTCACTCACAAACACACTCCATCTCTCTTCCACATTCACTCTCTCTCAAACACATGCATTCTCCCTGTCATGCTTTCTCTATCTTTCACACACTCGCTCTTCCCTCTCATGCACACACACACACCTCTCTTTCTCTTTCAGAGACTCTCTCTCTGCCTCTCACACACAGATTCTCGCTCTGTCTCTCTCTCACACACACTCTTTCTGTCTCTGTATCACACACATTCACCCTCTCACACACATTCATTTCTCACTCTCACACTCAATTATTCCTTCTCTTATGCACACTCTGTCTCTCTCTCTCTCACAAACATTCTCTCTGTCACACACACACACACACACACTTTCTCACACACTCTCTCTCTCACAACCTCTCTCTCTCTCTTTCTCTCCCACACAAACACATTTTCTTTCACACAAATACAGACATATACACAAGCACACACACACTCTCTCTCGCTACCTGTCTCTGTCTCTCCCACACAATCACATCCTCTTTCACACACACACAGAGTCTTTCTCTCATTCTCGCTCTTTTTCACTTACTCTAACACACACTCTCTCATACAGAAATTCTCTCCCTGTCCCACACACACATAGACTCTCTCACTCACTCTCATACACACACAGTCACTCTCTCTGATATCCCCCCAACACACAGTTTCTCTCTGCTTCACGCACACAAACTCACTATCCTTTTCTGTCATACCCACACAGGTACACATGTGCACACATAGACACACGTGCACACACACACATACACAGACACATAAATGCACACACATACACATACACACACTCTCTCTCAAACACAAACTCTCTCTATCTTTCACACAAATAGTCCCTCTCTCTCACACACACACACACTCTCTCTTTGCCTCACACACACTCTATCTCTCACACACATATTGTCTCTCTGTCTCACACACACACTCTCTTCTCTCTCAAAAACACTCTATCTCTATCTCACGCACACACGCATTCTCTCTCTCAACTCTCTCTCTCTCACACACACACACACACTCACACACACACACACATATCCCCATACACACACACACACAGAGACATGCACACAAACTCACTCTCTCTCATGCACAGAGTCTCTCGCTCTGTCTCTCTCACACACAAACACACCCTGTCTCACAAACACATTATCTCTATCCCTCAGACTCTCACATATTTGTTCTCTTCGCTACACTCTGTCTCTCGCTCATACACACACTGTTCGTCACAAAAATTCTCTGCACATACACACACACACTCTCTTTCTCATACACCCATGCACACTCTCCCACACACACACTCTATCACCCTGTCTCACACACACACTCTTTCTGTCTCTGCATGACACACACACACACTCTCTCTCAAACACACACTCTCAAAAACACTCTTTCTATATTTCTCAAACACAGCATTCTCTCTCTCTCACTCCCTCTCTCAGAAAACTCTCTAGCTCTCTCTCACACACACACACACACACGAACACATTGTCTCTCTCTCTCACTTTCACACAAACATAGACACATACATGCTCTCTAGCTAACACACACGTGTTTCATACACACACTGTCTCTCTGTCTCCGTCTCACACACACTTTCTGTCTCTCTCTCACACTGACATATTCCTTCTCTCAGACAGTAACACACTCTCTCTCTCACACTCACACACACTCTCTCTCTGTCACACACACACACAACACGCACACACAACACGCACACACACACAGACACACACAGTTTCTCTCCCACACTCACTCACTCACTCTCACACTCGTGCACTCTGTCTTTCTCTATTAGACATTCTATCGCTCTGTCTCTCTCACATCTCTCATTCACATGCATTTTCTCTCACACTCCCTCTGTCTTTCAGATATTCTCTCACTCTCTCTCTCACACACACACACACACAGAGACACACTCTCATACAAATACAAACACATTCTTTCTCTCTCTCACACACACGCAGTCTCTCTCACACATCTCACTCTGTCTCTCTCACACACCCACTCTCTCCCTCAAAAACACTCTTTCGCTATCTCTCACAACACAGCATTCTCTCTATAACACACTCTCTCCCTTTTAGATACTGTCACGCTCTCTCTCACACACATGCAGACACACACACAAACACACACGCTCTCTCATACACACACAAACACCTTCCCCCTCTCTCTCTTGCTCTCACATACTCATTCTCGCTGTCTTTCTTTCACTCAAACACATTCTCTCACTTACACTCACTCTCTCTCTCTCTTACTTTCTTGCTCTCTTTCAAATGCACACCCTCTCTCCCACAGACACATTTTCTCTGTCTCACACAAACACACATGCTCTTCTGAAATACAACCTCTCTGGCTCAAACACAAAGGCTCTTAATCAAAAACACACACTGTCACTCTCTCTCACACACACTGTATTTCATACACCCACACTCACACTGTATTTCACACACAGACACTCTATCCCTGTCTCACACATACTTTTTCTCTGTCTGTCTCTCTCTCTCTCACACACACACACAAACACACACGCACACACACTCACACACATTCTCTCTTCCACACACACATGCACATACAGTGTTTCATACACACACACTCTCTGTGTCTCTCACATACGTTCTCTCTATCTCACACTCACATGCTCTCTCTCTTTCACATTCACGCTCTCTCTCTCTCACACACAAGCACACTCAGTGTCATAGAACTTAGAACATAGAACAGTACAGCACAGTACAGGCCCTTCAGCCCACGATGTTGTGCCAGCCTATTATCCTACTAAGATCAATCTATCCTGCATACCCTACAATTTACTATCCTCCATGTGCCTATCCAAGAGACGCTTAGAAGTTTCTAAAGTATCTGACTCCACTACCACTGCCGGCAGCACATTCCACATACCCACCACATTCTGTGTAAAGAACGTACCTCTGACATCTCTCTAACCCTCTCTCTGTCTCGCTCTTTCTCTCTCTCACACACACACACACACACACACACACACACACACACACTCTCTCTCATGCACTGTCTCTGTCTGAAAAACACTGTTTCTCTAACGCTCACACAAATGCATTTTCTCTCTTCCTGTCCCTTTCATACACTCTCTCTCTCACACACAAACACACATGTTCTTTCTCTCTCTCTCTCATATTCTCTCTCTTTCTTGCTCACATTCTCTCTCTCACACACACACACACAATCTCTGTCCATCTCTCTCACATTGTCTCTCTCTCACATTCATACACATACAGTTTCTCTCCGTTACTCGCATTCTCATTCTCTGTCTCTCTGTCTCTCTCTCTCTCTCTCACACACACACACACACACACAAAGCGTTTCATACACACACCCAATCTCTCTCTCTCTCTCCATCTCACACATGTTCTCTCTTTCTCTTACACTCACATGTTCACTCTCTCTCAATTACACGCTGTCTCTCTCTCACACTCACATGCTCTCTCTTTCTATCTCTCTCACTCTCACACACGCAGGCTCTCTCTCACACACAGGCTCCCTCTCTCTCTCTCACCCACACTCACTCTCTCTCGCACACACATACTCTCTTTTTCTCTTTCAGACACTGTCTCACTCTCTCACACACATGTACACACACTCTCGCACATGCTCTCTCAGTTTCTCACACACACTTTCTCATACAAACACAAACGCATTGTCTCTCTCTCTCTCACAAACACACTCTCTCTTTTGTTCTTACTCTCTCTTAAATGCACACTCTCTTTGTCTCTTTCACACATAGAACATAGAACATAGAACATTACAGCGCAGTACAGGCCCTTTGGCCCTCCGTGATGCGCCGACCTGTGAAACCAATCTGAAGCCTATCTAACCTACACTACTCCATTATCATCCATATGTTTATCCAATGACCATTTAAATGCCCTTTAAGTTGGCGAGTCTACTACTGTTGCAGGCAGGGCATTCTATGCCGTTACTACTCTCTGAGTAAAGAACCTACCTCTGACATCTGTCCTATATCTATCACCCCTCAATTTAAAGCTATGTTCCCTCATGCTAGCTGTCACCATCCGAGGAAAAAGGTTCTCACTGTCCACCTTATCTAATCCTCTGATCATCTTGTATGTCTCTATTAAGTCACCTCTTAACCTTCTTCTCTCTAACAAAAACAGCCTCAAGTCCCTCAGCCTTTCCTCGTAAGACCTCCCCTCCATACCAGGCAACACCCTGGTAAATCTCCTCTGCACCCTTTCCAATGCTTCCACATCCTTCCTATAATGCAGCGACCAGAACTGTACACAATACTCCAAGTGTGGCCGCACCAGAGTTTTGTACAGCTGCAACATGACCTCATGGCTCCGAAACTCAATCCCTCTACCACGGAATTCAACAGAATCTCAGAAATCTCAGAGTAGTGTGGCAATCAGCCCACCAACTGATGTCGGTGAGACAGCACGTATGTGTCTGTGTGTGTGAGATAGAGAGACAGAGGGAGAATTTGTGTGTGTGAGAGTGTGTTTGTGTGTGAGACAGAGAGAGAGAATGTGTGAGAAAGGCGTAGTATGTGTATGAAAAACAGTGTGTGTGTGAGTGAGTTAGAGAGAGCATGTGTGTGCGTGTGTGCATGGGTGTGCGTGTGTGAGCGTGTGAGAGAGAGAGAATGCATGTATGTGAGAGAAAGAAAAAGAGTGTTTTTGAGAGAGTGAGAGTGCGTGTGTGAGAAAGACAGAGACAGATGAGGGTGAGTGAGTGTGTGTGTGTTTGTGTGTGTGTACGTGTGCTCCCACACACGTTCTCTCTCTAACCCTCTCTTTGTCACCTTCTCTCTCTCACTCACACACACACACTCTCGTACAAACTCTTTCGTTCTGTCTCTCTCACACACACACTCTCTCACATGCTCCCTCTCTCTCTCACAATCACACGCCCTTCTCTCTCTCACACACTCACGTGCTCTCTCTCTCGCATTCTCACACACATTGGCTCTCTCTCTCACACAGACACACATGCTCTCTTTCACACACTCACTCTCTCTCACACACATGCACTCTCTTTTTCTTTCAGACATTCTCTCACTCCCTCTCACAAACACGCACACACGCTCTCTCAGTTTCTCACACACACTCTCTCATACACACATAAATGCATTGTCTGTCTCTCTCTCTCTCTCTCACACATGCACACTCTCTCGTTTATTCTCGCTCTCTTAAACGCATTCTCTTGCGCTCTCTCAAACGCACACTCTCTCAGACACACTTTGTCTCTTTCACACAAACAAACACACTCTCTCTCAAAAACAAAGTCTGTCTCTCAAACAAAAGCTCTCTCTATCTGCCACACACAGTCTCCCTGTCTCAAACATATTCTATCATTCTCTCACGCACATGCTCTCTCTCATAGACACACTTTTCTCCCTGTCTCACAAACACGCTGTCTGACTCACACAAACGCGAACACTGTCTCCCTCACACACAGATTCTCTCGCTGTCTCTCTCTCTCTCACACACACTCTCTCAAAAACACTCTTTCTCTAACTCTCACACACATGTATTCTCTCTCACACTCCCTTTTGTTCAGACACTCTCTCTCACACAAACACACACACACAATCTCTCTCTCACATGCACACACTGTCTCTGTCTCACACACACTCTCTCTCTCACAAACACATTCTCTGTCTCTCACGCACACTCACGGACACACACATGCTCCCTCGCTAACAAACACACATACTGTGTTTCATAGACACATAGTCTCTCTGTCTCTCACACATGTACTGTCTGTCTAACACTCACACGCACTCTCTCTCACACACTCACATGCTCTTATTCCACCACTCTTACACACTCAGCCTCTCTCCCTCTCTCACACACACGCACACACATGCTCTCTGTCACACACACACCCCCCCAGACTCTCAAACACAGACACACTCTGTCTCCCTCCCACGCTCACTTTGTCACACACACGCACTGTCTTGCACACACACGCACTCACACATTCACACACACTCATACACACACAAACACATTCTCTCTCACACACACACATTCGCTGTCTCTGTCGTACTTTGACACAAACACATTCTCTCTCACACACACTGTCTCTCTTATATTCTTGCTCTCTCTTAAATGCACACACTCTCTCCCACAGACTCACTTTCTCTATCTAACACAAACACACACAGTCTCTTATACACAAACACAGTCTCTGTCTCACACATATTCTCTCATTCTCTCATGCACACTCTCTCTCTTTCACACACACACATGCACACACACACTCTCGCACACACAGACTCTCTCACTCTGTCTCTCTCATCCACCCAGTGTCTCTCTATCAAAAACACTCTTTCTCTATCTCTCACACACACATTCTGTCTCTTACATTCCCTCTATCATTCAGACACACACTCTCTGTCTTACACAGACATGCATGCTCCGTCCCTCACACACACTCACACTCTATTTCATAAACCCACATTCACACTGTATTTCATACACACACACTCTATCATTCTCTCACACATAGTCTCTCTCTGTCTCTCACATACCCAGTTTCACACTCACACACGCATTATTTGTATCTCTCTCTCATACACAAACACACACTCACACAAACATAGTGTTTCATACACTCAGTCTCTCTCACCATTTCTCACACATGTTCTTGCTCTCACACTCACACGCTCTCTCTCTCTCACGCTCACACACAGGCTCTCTCTCTCAGATACTCTGTCGCTCGCTCTCTCACGTACACATGCACACACTTGTTCTCTCTCTTACACTCAGGCTGTCTCCCTTTCACATACACACACTCGCTGTTACACCCTGTCAATCAACACTTTAACACAGAGTTATAAAGCTCTGTTACATCTGTAATGAACACTGTCAGTCTATGCTTTAACACAGTGCAATAAAGCTCTATTAGACCAGTAATAAAACCTATCAATCTACACCATAACACAACATAATAAAGCTTTGTTGCTTCAGTAATAACCACTGTCAATCTACTTGCTAACACAGTGTAATAAAGCTCCTTTACACCAGCCATAATTGCTATCAATCTAGACTCTAACACAGTGTAATCAAGCTCTGTTGCACCAGTAATAAACCCATTCAATCTACACGCTAACACTACATAATAAAGCTTTGGTACATCAGTTATAAACCATATCAATCTACACTCTGATACAGCACAGTAAATCTCTATGACTCCAGTAATAATCACTGTCTTTCTACATTCTAACACAGTGTAATAAAACTCTGTTACACCTGTAATAAACCATATGAATCTGCACTCTAACATAGTGTAATAAAGCTCTGTTACACCAGTTGTAAACCTTATCAATCTGCAGTCTAACACAGTGTAATACAGCTGTTACACCAGTAATAATCACTATAAATCTACACTCTAACACAGTGTAATAAAACTGTTACACTAGTAATAGATGTTGACCATCTACACTCTAACAAAGTGTAATAATGCTCTGCTACTCCAGCAATAAACATTATCAATCTACACTCTGACGCAGTGTAATAAAACTCTGCTAAACCAGTTGTAAACCTTATCAATTTGCACTCTAACATAGTGTAAAAAAGCTCTGTTACACCAGTAATAATCGCTATCAATTTACACTCTAACACAGTGTAATAATGCTCTGCTACTCCAGCAATAAACATTATCAATCTACACTCTGATGCAGTGTAATAAAACTCTGCTAAACCAGTTGTAAACCTTATCAATTTACACTCTAACATGGTGTAAAAAAGCTCTGTTACACCAGTAATAATCACTATCAATCTACACTCTAACACAGTATAATAAAGCTCTGTTACATTGTAATAAAACTGTGTTAGCATGGAGATTAAGCAGTTTTAAGACTGACGTAACAGAAATTTATTACACTGCGTTGGACTGTAGAATGAAGGGTTTATTATTGTTTTAGGAAGGCTCATTTCCCTGTGTTAGAGAGTGGATCAATAGGGGTTACTACTTGCATAACGGAGATTTATTACACAGTGTTATAATATAGATTGATAGAGTTTCTTTCTGGTGTAACAGAGGTTTATTACACTGTGTTAAATTGTTGATTGATAGGGATTATTACTGATATAACAGCACTTTGTTACACGACGCAGATGGATAGCATTTATTATTGTTGTAACACAGCTGTTACAGTGCAAACTGATAGGGATTATTACTGATGTAACAGTTTTGTTGCACTGTGTTAGAGAATAAATTCATAGAGATTATTGTTGGTGTAGGAAAGCTTCATCACCCTGTGTAAGAATGTAAATTTATAGGGTTTGCTACTGGTGTAACAGAACTGTATTATATTGTGATGGAGTGTAGATTGCTGGGGTTTATTCCTGGTGTAATTGAGCTTATCAAAATCTCATAGGTCCGTCAAATCTCTTAAAATCTGGTGCAGATCATGCTAAAGTGCACACCTCAGTGAGATAAGCAACTTGGAACAGCAAAACTTCCAATTCAATCAGACTTCTTAAAATTTGATGTAGATCATGCTAAAGTGTGTTCTGCATCAGATTTTAAGAGGTTTGACGTATCTATGGGTTTCCTTGTGCCATTGTGCTTATCTTACTGAGACATGCACTTTAGTATGATCCTCATAAAATTTTAAGAAGTTTGATTGAATTCAATGTTTTGCTATTCAAAGTTGCTTATTTTATTGTGATTTGCACTTTAGTATGACTTGCACTAGAATTGATGAGGTTTGATCAACCTGGGATTTTGATGTGCCAATGTGCTTATCTCAGTAAGATAGTATGATTGACGTCAAAGTTTCAGACATTTGATGGACTTAGGATTTTGTTGTGCAAATGTGCTTATCTCACTGAGGTATAGAATTTAGTATGCTCTACATCAGAGTTTAAGAAGTTTAATGAACTGAGAGATTTTGATGAGCCAATGTGCTTTTCTCACTGAGATCTACACTTAGCAAGATAGAATCGTAGAATCCCTACAAGTGTGGAAACAGGCCCTTCGGCCCAACAAGTCCACACCGACACTCACAGCATCCCACCCAGATCCATCCCCCTTTATAACCCCTAATCTAGGCATCCCTTGAACATTATGGGCAATTTAGCATGGCCAATCCACTTAACCTGCACATCTTTGGACTGTTGGAGGAAACCAGAGCACCCGAAGAAAACCCACGCAGACACAGGAAGAATGTGTAAATTCCACACAGACAGTCGCCCCAAGGGTGGAATCAAACCTGGGTACCTGGCGCTGTGAGGCAGCAATGCTAACCACTGAGCCACCATGCTGCCTGATCTACATCAAATTTTAAGAAGTTTGATTGAGCTGGATGTTTTGCTGATCAATTTTGCTCAACTGGCTGAGATACACACTTTAGAATGCTCTGCATCAGATTTTCAGAAGTTTAATTGAATTGGAGAATTTTCTGTTCAAATCTACTTCTCTCATTGAGAAATGCACTTTAGCTTGTTCTGTGTCAGATTTTAAGAGTTTTGGTGAACCTACAGATTTTGTTGTGCCACTGAGATATGCACTTAAGTATTATCCTCATTAGATTTCTAAAAGTTTGATTAAATTAAATGCTTTGCAATACAAAGTTGCTTAGGTCACTGAGATATGCAATTTATTATGAACTGCAATACGTCAGGTTTTCAGACATTGCATTGAACCAGAATTTTTTGTTTGCTCAATACAGCTAATGTCACTGAGTTATGCACTTTAGGATGATTCTCTTTAGATTTTTAAGAAGTTTGATTGAACTGAATGTTTTCATGTTCTATGTTTCTTAACTCACTGAGGTATGCACTTTAGCATGATCCACATCAAATTTTAAAAAGTCTGATTGAATTGGAAGTTTTGCTGTTCCAAATTGCTTATCTCACTGAGGTGTGCACTTTAGCATGATCTGCACCAGATTTTAAGAGATTTGATAGGCTATGGGATTTTGATATGCCAATGTGCTTATCTCACTGGGATATGCACTATAGTATAATCCTCATTATATTTCATGAATATTGATTTAATTGGATGTTCTGCATTTCTCACTGAGAATACACACTTTAGTCTGATCCTTATTAGATTTTAAGAAGTTTTATTGAATTGATATTCTGTTTATCTCTCTGAAAGATGCACTATAGACTATTCTGCATCAGATTGCAAGATTAATTGAATTGGCTATATTTCTGTCAAAGGTGCTTATCTCATTGATATATCCACTTTCATTTGACCCTCTTTAGATTTTAAGAAGTTTGATTGAATTGAATGCAGATTGAACTGAATAAAGTTGCTTAGTTCACTGAGATATACGCTGTTATATGACCTGTAATACATCTGGTTATAAGAAGTTTCATTGAAGAGGATTATTTTCTGTTAAAGCTGCTTATCACACTGAAATGTGCACTTTAGTATGAAGTGCATCAGATTTTAAGAAGGTTCATGGAACCTGGAATTTTGATGTGCCAATCTGCTTACCTTGCTGAGATGTGCACTTTAGTATGATCTGTATCTGATTTTAATAGGTTTAATGGATTGAGAGATGTTGATGTGTCAATGTGCTTATCTCACTGAGAAATGCACATTAGCATGTTCTTAATCAGATTTTAATGAGTTTGATGGTCTTAGCAATATTGATGTGCCATTGTGCTTATCTCACTGAGATATGCAATTTAGTGTGATCTGCATCAGATTTGAAGAGGTTTGATTGACTTAGGGATGTTGATGTACAAATATGCTTATCTCACTGATATATGGTCTTTTAAGAGGTTTGCTGAAACCTGTGGAATTTGCCTCATCAACGTGCTTAAATGTGATATGCACTTTTGTAAGATCCTCATTGGATTTTAAGAAGGCTGATTAACTTGATATTTTACTGTTCAAAGTTGCTTATCTAACAGAAATATGCACTTTAGAATGTTCTGCATCAGATTTTAAGACGTTTAATTGAATTGGCAATTGTTCTGTTCAAAGCTCCAGAGATCACTGAAATATGCACTTTAAGATGAACCACATCAGGTATTAAGACATTTCATTGAAGTGGATATCATTCTGTTGAAAGCTGCTTATCTCAATGAGATATGCCCTTTAGTTAGACGTGCATCAGAATTTAAGACGTCTGATGAACCTAGGAATTTTGATGTGCCAATGTGCTTACCTCTTTGCGATATGCACTTTAGCATGATCCTCAAAGATTTTAAGAAGTTTCATTGAATGGGATGTTTTGCTTTTCAAAGTTGCTTATCTTACTGAGCTACATACTTTAGTATGGTCCTAATTGGATTTTAAGAAGTTTGATTGATTTGATATTTTGCTGTTCAAAGTTACTTATCTCACTGAGATAAGATGCACTTTAGAATGTGCTGCATCAGAATTTAAGAAGTTTAATTGAATTCGAGATTTTTCTGCTCAAAGCTGCTTATCTCACTGTGATGTACACTTTAGTGTAATCTGCATATCTGCAGAATATAAACAGTTCCACCTTCTGGTTGCCAGATAATAAAACTCCCCCACCCACTCGCTTGACGACATGTCCATCCTGGGCCTCCTCCACTGTCACAATGAGGCCACACGAAAATTGGAGGAACAACACCTCATATTCCACCTTGGGAGCTTACAGCCCAATGGCTTCAACATAGAATTCACCAGCTTCAAAATCTCCCCACCCATGGCGAGCTCTCCCTTTCATCCCCACCTCTATGACCCAAAACAACCTGGCCATCTTCCCCCTCACCTATCCGCCCCACCCTTCCCATTGACCAATCTCTACAACCTCCTAACTGCATCCACTTATCACCATCCCACCTACCTACCCCCAGCCCCACTCCCCTCCCTCTATTTATTTCTAAGCTCTGTTCCCCCTCCCCAAGCCTGATGAAGAATCCCAACCCGAAACATTGACTTTTCTGCTCCTTGGATGTTGTCTATCTTGCTGAACCTGACTCCACTATGCTTGGATCATTGATTCAGACCTTCAGTCATTTTCTGGTAGCAGGTACAGTAAAAATGAAATGTTGTGATATTAATCATTTGGAAAATCAAACAATTAACTATCTGCATTGGATACGTTTCTTCCAAAACAATATAGAGTTCATACATATAACTGCTGTGTGCTGGAAATTTGGTCTATTTGTTATAAAACAACATATCAACCTCAGTGTAGGCAAGGATCAAGGTCAGGGATTTTTTACTTACCAAACTTCAGTAACAAAGATTCTGCAAATTTGCCACCAATGGTTCCTCCCTGGAGACTTTGATTTTGACACATCAATGCATTAATCTTGAAGAGTTTAATCATGATTTCTACCAAATGCAAGCAATTAAAATGAACCAGTTTGCTTTTTTAAAATGATTCTTCATTTCTGTTCTGGCATTCTTGCACATTTAAACCTCTCCTAGGATAGTTGAGTGACCTATTTTCCCTTGATGTTTATGGCTGAAAGGCAAATTCTAGCTACTTGAAAAGTGGCTTTTAGAATACATTTTCTGCAGAATGTGAGTATTATTGATTTGCTTGAACAAAAGTAAGCTTACAAGACCTGATATGAATGATTTTTTTCTTTCTGAGCACTTAAATTATAAGCTATTAAAGGAAACAGAATCCTAACTTAATTTCTGGTAATTTGAAAGACAGCTGAATTATGGTCAGCTTTAGTTTGAATCTGACTGTGTTTGTGCAACGTCTTTCTCATTTTTCTAGCTTTGATAATTTCTGGTTAGTAAAGCGTCTTTTTGCTGTAAAACAGTGTACCAACATAATACTTCAGAATGCTGGATCTTTTTAATATTGTGTCCAAAGTTCTTTTCCTAAACTTTCCTGGGGAGCTTTCAAGGAGTCCTCAGAAGAAGAATGAATAACTAATTGGCCAGCAATCCTGCGCATATTTTGTGTCCTACATGTGTTACATCCACATCTAGAAGTATACTTGTAGCCCAAATTTCCATCATAAAGTGGACGCATCAGGACTTACAGAGGTGAAGAATAGTAACATCAAGCACTGAAATTGTTAGTTTGAATATATCTTGTCTTCAGAAATATGACTAATAAAGATGAGTTGACTATTATAACACTGTTGTCTGTGCACAACAAGGAAACTACCTGCAATCTGACCCCACAATGAAGGATATATTTCCCTCCCCACCCTTATCTGCGTTCTGAGGGACCGCTGTCTCTGTGACTCCCTCATCCGCTCCACACTCCCCACTAGCCCCAACATCCCCGGCACCTTTCCCTGCAACTGCAGGAGGTGTTACACCTGCCCCTACACCTCACCCTTCACCTCCATCCCAGGCCCCAAGAAAACCTTCCACATTAAACAGATGTTCACCTGCACATCCGCTAATGTGGTCTATTGTGTCCACTGTTCCCGATGTGGCCTCCTCTACATTGGGGAGACCAAGTGGAGGCTCGGAGACCACTTTGTGGAGCACCTGTGCTCGGTTCGTGACAAACAACACATCCCAGTCGTGAACCACTTCAACTCCTCCTCCCAATTCCTGGACAACATGTCCATCTTGGGTTTCCTCCAGTGTCACAATGGTGCCACCTCATATTCCGGCTTAGAACCCTACAACTCAATGGTCTCAATGTGTACTTTACGGGCTTCAAAATCTCCCCACCCCGGACCTCATCCCAAGCCCAGCCCACCCTCTTGTACCCCCCTCCTTGACCTGTCCATCTTCTCTCCCACCTACCAATCCCTCCTTCCTTACTGACCAACCCCCATCCCAACTCCCTACTTACCTTGACTAGCTTCATCCCTGCCTCCTTGACCTGTCCGTCTTCTCTCCACCTATCTGCTTCACTATCCACATTCTATCACCGCCTCTCCCTCTCTCTATTTATTTCAGATCCCCCTTCCCCTCCCTGATTTCTGAAGAAGGGTCCTGACCCGAAACATCAGCTTTCCTGCTTGTCTGATGCTGGCTGGCCTGCTGTGTTCATCCAGTTCCACGCCTAGTTAGCGATAGTGAAAATTGCTCTAAATCAGAATCAGGTAGTGATCCCTTTGGTAATACAGGAAAATCTCATTTAGTGGAGCATATGTTTGAGCTGCTTTTAATTCTCAGATATCTATAGGAATAATTTCCTCTTGGCTGTGATTATATAGATTGTATTATGATTTCAGGGTTTCCTGAGCTTGAGTGGTGGTTGGAGTCTGGCAGGCTAAGAACTTCCAGAAGAATCACAGAATCCCTACAGTGTGGAAACAGACCCTTCAGCCCAACAAGTTCACACCCTCCCATACTCCTATAACCCACCCAATCTACACATCCCTGAACACTATGGGAAATTTAGCATGGCCAATCCACCTAGCCTGCACATCTTTGGACTGTGGGAGGAAACCGGAGCACCCGGAGGAAGCCCGGACAGATACGGGGTGGGGGGGGGGTGGAGAATATGCAAACTCCACACAGACAGTCGCCCGAGGCTGGAATCGAACCCAGACCCCTAGCACTGTGAGGCAGCAGTGCTAGCCACTGTGCCACCCTAGAGATAGCCACTTCTCAGTTACAGAGAGGACAGTAAAAGGATGGCTGTTCTCGAGGAATATCTAAAGTCAGTTTTCAGTGCCCAATGCTGTTAGGAATGGCAAGACTTGAGAGGATATTGCATTCAAATGCATACTGGGGGTAGTGAGACAGAGAATGTTTGTGTGTGAGACAGACAGAGCAAGAGACTCTGTGCGTGACAGGGAGTGTGTTTGCGTGTGTGTGAGAGTGAGAGACACTGTTAGAGAGAAAGAAGGTTTGTGAGAGACAGTGTGTGTGAGAGAGAGACACAGTGAGTGAGAGAGACAGTGACAGTGTATGTAAGAGAACGAATAAATGCATGTGAGAGAGAGAGAGCAAGTGTGACTGTGAAAGAGAGTGATTGTGTGGGATAGAGACAGAGGGAGAGTCAGTGTGAGAGAGAGTTTGCGCGCCTGTGTGTCTGTGCGTATGTATGTGAAAGAGAATGTGTTTGTGTGGGAGAGAGAGACAAGGAGAGGTTGAGAGAGAGTGTGTGTGTATGAGAGAGAGTATGTGCATATCTTACAGAGACAGAGAGAGTGTGTGTGAGAGACAGAGTGATAGAGTGTGTGTGAGAGTGTGCGTGGGTGAATGAGAAAGAGACCGTGTGTGTGTATGTCATACAGAGACAGAGAGAGTGTGTGTGAGAGTCAGATTGATGGAGTGTGTGTGAGAGAGTGTGCATGGGTGAATGCGAAAGAGAGTGTGTGTGTGTGTGTGTGCGCGCGCGCAGAGACTTTTTGTGACGGACAGAGTGTGCGTGAGCAAGAGACAGAGTGTACCAAAGAGAACGAATGTAAGTGTGTGTGTGTCTGTGTTTGTGAGAGAGAGAGAAATTATGTGTGGGGGCAATATCAGAGAGACTGACTGTGCGTGAGAGAGAGAGTGAAAGAGTCTGTGTGTGTGGGAGAGGGAGAAAATTTGTGTGTGTGAGTGCATATGAATATCTGTGTGTGTGTGTGTGAGAGAGAGAGAGATACAGAGTATGTGTTTGTGTAAGGAAGAGAGAGAATGTGTGTGAGAGAGAGACTGCATGAGAGAGAAGCTGTGTGCTTGTTAGTGAATGAGAGAGTGCGTGTGTGTGTGAGGGAGAGAGATAAAGTGTGAGTGAGGGAGAACAAAAGTGTGTTAGAGAGAGAGAGTGAGAAAGAGAGAGTGTGAGATAGAGAGAGTGTATGTGAGTGTACATGTGTGTGTGTGTATGGAAAAAGATGTGTGTGTGAGAGAGATAGAGAGGGGTAGCAAGAGCGACTGTATGTGTGTGTGTTTGTGTGTGTATTTGTGACAGAGAGAATGTGAGTGTGAGAGAGAGCGAGAGCGAGCATGTGAGTGTAAGAGACAGAACATGTGTGAGCGACTGAGAGACTGTGTATGTATGTATGAATCACTGTGTGTGTGTGTGTGTGAGAGAGAGAGAGAGAGTGAAAGAGTCTATGTGTGTGAGAGTGCATGTGTGTATCTGTGTGTGTGTGACGAAGAGAGAGAGTGTGTGTGTGTCTGACACAGAGACTGCACGAGAGAGAGAGACTGTGTGCTTGTTAGAGAATGAAAGAATGCATGTGTGTGAGAGAGAGAAAGTGTGTTGGAGAGAGAGTGAGAAAGAGACAGAGTGAGAGAGAGAACACGTGTGTGTGTGAGAGAGAGACTGTGAGAGAGAGAACATGTGTGTGAGATGGAAAGAGAGAGAAAATGTGTGTGTGTGGGTGTGTTTGTGTGAGTGTGTGTGAGAGCCAGAGTGTGTGTGAGAAGTGAGAAAGGGAGAGAGTGTGTGTGTATGAAACTGTGTGTGTGTGTGTGTGTGTGTGTGTGTGTGTGTGTGTGCGAGTGAGTGAGTGTGGGAGAGACGGAGAGAATTTGTGTGTTGAGGAGATCAGATAGAGTCACTGTCTGTGTGTGACGGAGGCCGAGAGACTGTGTGTGCGAGAGAATGAGAGAGTGTGTGCGTGTTTGAGAGAGAGAGATAGGGTGTGTGCATGTGTGAGAGAAAGTGTTGTGAGGAGTAGAAAGTCTGTGTGAGAGCAAGACAGCAAGAAAGAGAAAGAGTGAGTGAGAGAGACAGTGTGTGTTTGTGAGAAAGGGAGAGAAGGTGTGCGTGTGTGAGAGAGAAAGTGTTTATATGTGAGTGACATCAAGCGAGACAGTCTGTACATGAGAGAGAGAGAGAGTGTGTGTGTGTTTGTGTTAAAGAGGATGTGTTTGTGTGAGAGAGACAGAGACAGGTAGCGAGAGAGAGAGAGAGTGTGTGTGCATGTGTGTGTGTGTGTGAACACGCTGGTTTGTGAAAGACACACAGTGTGCATGAGAGAATGAATGAGTGAGTGTGAGATAGAGGGGGAAAGTGTGTGTTGGAGACGGAGAGAGTGTGTCTATCAGAGGTAGATCGTTTTTGAGAGAGAGAGGGAGTGTGTGTGTATGTGTGTGTGTACGTGGAACAGAGAAAGAGAATGTATGTGAGAGAGGGTGTGTGTGTGTATGAGACAGAGGGAGCCTATGTGTGAGAAAGGGAGTGTGTGTGTTTGAAACACTGTATGTGTGTGTGTGCGCGTGTGTGTCTGAAAGTGAGTGTGTGGGAGGGGGAGAGAGAGAGAGAGAGTGAGTGTGGGAGTGAGCTGAAGTATGCATCTGTGTGTGAGAGGCAGAGTGTGTGTATTTGAGAGCGGGAGAGAGCCTGTGTATCTGAGAGAGAAACAGAGAGCGCGTGAGTGTGAGATAAAGAGTGCATCTGAGTGTGTGTGAGATAGAGAGAATGTGTGTGGGAGAGTGTGTGTGTATGTGAGACAGAGAGAGAGATTACATGTGAGAAAGGGAGAGGGTGTGTGTGTTTGAAACTCTGTGTGTGTGTGTGTAGAGAAAGAGTGTGTGCAGTGAAAGCGAGAGAGAGAGTGTGACAGAGAGAATGCGTGTGTTTGAGAGAGTGAGTGTGGGAGGGAGAGAAAGAAAATTTGTGAGTGGGAGGAGATCAGAGAGAGTAACTGTCTGTGTGTGAGATGGTGAAAGAGGCTGTGTGGGTGGGAGACAGAGAGACTTTGTGTGTGAGAGAGAGTGCATGTATGTGTGAGAGAATGAGAATTAGTTCACAGGTCGACGCAACATCGAGGGCCGAAGGGCCTGTTCTGCGCTGTATTGTTCTATTGTTCTATGTTCTATGAGACCGTGTGTGTGAGAGAGAGAGTGAGAGAGAGGGTGTGTGCGTGTGAGAGAGAGAAAGCATGTGTGAGGGAGAGAGAGCCTGTGAGAGCGAGAGAGTAAGAAAGATAGAGAGTGAGAGAGAGAGACAGAATGTGTGTTTGTGAGAGAGGGAGAGAAGGTCTGTGTGAAAGAGAGAGAAAGTGTTTATGTGTGAGTGACACCGAGCGAGACAAATTTTCTCTTTCTCTCCAGTACTGACTCTGTCACACACTCTCTCTCTCTCTCTCTGCACACACTCTTGCTCTGCACACACACACACATGCACAGTGTTTCAAACACACACACCCTCTCCCTTTCTCACATGTACTCTCTCTCTCTGTCTCACATACACACACTGTCTTTCACACACACATTCCCTCTCTCTCACACACACGCACACACACACACACACACACAAACACAAACACCATCTCTCTCATATATGCACTGACGCTCTCACACATACATTCTCTCTATCTCCCTCCCACACACATGTTCTCTCTGTCTCACACTCACACACTCTCTCTCTCTCACTCACATGCTTTCTTTCTCTCACTCACACATTCTCACTCTCTCACTCACATGCTCTCTGTTTCTCTCTCTGATGCACAGGCTCCCCCCTCTCTCTCACACACACACATGCTCTGTCTCTCACACACAGACACATACTCTGGCTCACTCCCACACTCACTCTCTCTCTCTCTCTCCCTCCCACACACACTCTTTCAGACACACACGTGCGCGCGCGCACACACACACACTCACGCAGTGTTTCAAACACACACACTCTCTCCCTTTCTCACACAGTCTCTCTCTGTCTCACATACACACACTCTCTCTCACACACATTCCCTCTCTCTCTGTCTCTCACACACACATACACACACGCGTTGCATTTCATATGCACACACTCTCTCACTCTCCGACTCACACATTTTTCCTCATTCTCACACCCACATACTCTCTGTCTCAAACACACTCATGCACTCTCTCTAAAACACACTCATGCACTCACTCTCTCACTCTCTCTCACACACACACACACACACACACACACACACACACACACACACACTCATGCACAGACTGTCTTGCTCGGTGTCACTCTCACATAAACACTTTCTCTCTCACACACACACCTTCTCTACCTCTCTCACAAACACACACTCTGTCTCTTACTCTCTCTCTTTCTTATTCTCTTGCTCTCACACAGACTCTCTATCCCTCACACATGCTTTCTCTCTCTCACACAAGCACACACCCTCTCTTTCTCTCTCTCTCTCTCACACACACACACTCTCGTTCTCTCACACACATGCACTCTCTCTCACACGCATGTGAGTGTGTGCGAGAGAGGGAGAGAGAATGTATGTGGAACAGTGTGTGTGTATGTGAGACAGAGAGAGACTATGTGTGAGAAAGGGAGAGAGTGTGTGTTTGAAACACTGTGCGTGTGTGTGCGTAAGAGAGTGTCTGAGAGAGAGAGAGTGTGTGTGCGAGACAGAAACAGACAGCATGTCAGTGTGGGAGAGGGAGAGCATGTGAGTGAGAGAGATCGTGTGAGTGTGAGAGAGAGAGAACATGTGTGTGAGTGGGAGAGACAGAATGTGTATGTGTGAGAGAGTCTGTCTGTGTGTGTCTGTGTGTGTGAGACAGTGCATGTGCATGTCTGTGTGTGTGTGTCTGCGTGAGTGTGCGTGTGTGTGTGAGAGAAAGAGAGAGTGTATGCATATGTGAGAGAGGTGTGCGTGTGAGAGAGAGTGTGTCTGTATGTATGCATGAGAGAGAGAGAGAGTGGGGAGTGTGTGTGTGTGTTTGAGAGAGTGAGAGAATGTGTGTTTGAGATAGAGTTGGTGTGTATGTGAGACAGAAAGAGACCATGTGTGAGAAAGGGATAGTGTGTGTGTGTGTCTGAAAGAGAGTGTGTGTGAGACAGAGAGAGAGAGAATGAGTGTGGGGGAGAACTGGAGTATGAGTCTGCATGTGAGAGAGAAACAGACAGCATGTGAGTGTGAGATAGAGACAGTATGTGATTGAGGGAGGGAGAGTGTGTGAGTGTGAGAGTGGGAACATGCGTGTGAGAGGGAGAGTGCGTCTGTGTGTGTGTGTGACAGACAGAAAGTGTGTGTGAGAAAGGGAGAGAGTGTACATATGTATGAAACACAGATTGCATGTGCAAGAGAGTGAGAGTGTGGGAGAGAGTCGTGTGTATGATATTGAGAGTGTGTGTGTGAAAGACAGAAAGAGAGAGAGCGTAAGTGTGAGAGCGAGTGCATGTTGGTGAGACAGAGAGAGGGAGAGTGTGTGTGTATGAAATGCAGCGTGTGTGTGTGTACGTCTGTGTGCGTCTGTATATGTGTCTGTGTGTCACAGAGACAGAAAATCTGTGTGTGAAAGTGTGTGTGTGTATGTGAGACAGAGCGAGATTATGTGTGAGAAAGGTAGAGAGTGTATGAATTTGAAACACTGTGTGTATGTGTATGTGGGTATGTGAGTCAGAGAGAGACTTTGTGTGGGAGGAGGAGAGAGTGTGCGTGTGTGTGTGCGTGTGTGTGACCGAGAGAGTGTGTGTTGGAGAGAGCTGGAGTATGTGTCTGTGTGTGTGACATAGAGAGAGTGTCTGAGTGAGATAGAACGTGTGAGTGA
This sequence comes from Ginglymostoma cirratum, assembly GCA_024137785.1. Taxonomy (NCBI): domain Eukaryota; kingdom Metazoa; phylum Chordata; class Chondrichthyes; order Orectolobiformes; family Ginglymostomatidae; genus Ginglymostoma; species Ginglymostoma cirratum. Next base: position 27,563,440 of record JAHRHZ010000073.1, read on the forward strand.
GAGAGAAAGAGAGAGAATGTGCAAGTATGAGATAGAAGTGTGTCTGTGCATGCGTGAGAGAGATGGTATGTGTGTGAGAGTGTGTCTGTGTGTGCGAGAGATGTGTGTGTGTATGTGCGTGTCTGTGTGTGATAGAGAGAGAGAGTGTGTGTGTGCGTCTGACTGAAAGAGAATGTGTGAGAGAGAGAGAGAATGAGTGTGGGACAGAACCAGAATATGTGTCTGCATGTGAGAGATAGTGCATGTGAGTGTGAGAGAGAAATAGAGAGCATGTGAGTGTGAGATAGAGAGAGCATGTGATTGAGAGAGAGAGAGACCATGTGAGTGTAAGTGAGAGAACATGTGTGTGAGAGGGAAAGCGAGAAAGTGTGTGTGTGAGAGAAAGTGTATATGTGTGTGTGTGAGAGACAGTGTGGTTGTGTCTGTGTATATGTGTGTGTGTGTGGGTGTGACAGAGAGAGTGTGTGTATGAGAGGGAGTGTGTGTGTATGAGAGAAAGTGTGTATGAGGGAAAGGGAGAGAGTGTGCATATGTATGAAACACAGGTTGCGTGTGCGAGAGAGTGTGGGAGAGAGTCAGTGTGTGCGTGTGATAGTGAGAGAGAGTGTGTGTGAAAGACAGAGAGAAAAGGTGTGAGTGTGAGGGAGAACATGTCCGTGAGACGGAGACAGGGAGAGTGTGTGTGTATGAAATGCAGCATGTGTGTGTGTCTGTGTGCGTACGTTTGTGTCTGTATATGCGCCTGTGCGTGATAGAGACAGAAAATGTGTGTGTGAGAGAGAGTGTGTGTGTATATGAGATAGATAGAGACTTTGTGTGAGAAAGGGAGAGAGTGTGTGAATTTGAAACACTGTGTGTATGTGTGTTTGGGTATATGAGACACAGAGAGACTTTGTGTGAGAAAGGGAGAGAGTGGCTGTGTTTGAAACACTGGCGCGCGTGTGTGTGTGTGTGTGTGTGTGAGAGAGTGAGTGAGTGAGTGTGTGTGAGACAGAGAGAGAGAGAGCGAGTATGTATGAGAGAGAGAGTGTGTGTGAGAAAGGGAGAGAGGGTGCACGTGTATGAAACATAGGTTGTGTGTGAGAGAGAGTGAGTGTCGTAGAGAGTCAATGTGTGCGTGTGATAGTGAGAGAGAGTGTGTGAGAGACAGAGAGAGAGTGTGAGTGTGAGAGAGAGAGAACCTGTTTGTGAGATGGAGAGAGGGAGAGTTTGTGTGTATGAAATGCAGCATGCGTGTGTGTGTGTGTGTGTGAGTGTGAGAGAGAGAGAGAATGTGTGTGTGTGTGTGTGTGTGTGTGTCTGAAAGAGAGTGTGTGAGAGAGAGAAAGCTGGAGTGTATGCGTGTGATAGAGACTGCGTGTGGGTGCAAGAGAGAAACAGAGAGCATGTGAGTGTGAGACAGAGAGAGCATGTGAGTGAGAGAGGGAGAGCTTGTGAGTGAGAGAGAGTGCGTGTGGGGCTGAGAGAGAAACAGACAGCATGTGAGTGAGAGAGAGAGAGTGTGTGAGTGTGAGAGAGAGAGTGAGTGTGGGAGAGAGACAGAGAAAATTTGTGTTTAGGAGGAGATCAGAGACAGTCACTGCATGTGAGTGAGAGAGTCTGTGTGTGGGTGGCAGGCAGAGAGACTGTGTGTGTGAGACACAACGAGAGAATGTGTGTGTGTGTTTGAAAGAGAGAGATAAAGTGTTTGTGAGGGAGAGGGAGTGTGTGTGAGACCAAGAGAGTAAGAGAGAGAGATAGCGTGTGTGTATGTGTGTGAGAAAGAAAATGTGTTTGTGTGTGTGTGAGACAAAGAGAGACAGAGAGAGTTTGAGAGATAGAGTGTGTGTGTGTGTGTGTGAGAGAAATAATGTATGTCAATGAAAGAGAGTTCGTTAGAGAATGTAAGTGCGAGAGACAGAGAGAGTGAGTGTGAGGCAAAGAGAGAGTGTGTGTGAGAGAGAGACATACACAGTGTGTGTGAGATATGGCGAGAGTGTGTGTGAGGCAAAGAGAGAGTTTGTGTTTGAAAGAGAGACTTTTTGTTTGAGAGAGTCAGTGTGTGTCTGTGTGTGTGATCGAGAGGAGAGTATGTGTGTGTGTGATCGAGAGGAGAGTATGTGTGTGTGTGAGAGAGTGAGTGTGTGTGAGAAAGGGGAAGAGTGTGCATGTGTATGAAACACAGAGTTGTGTGTGAAAGAGTGAGAGTGTGTGAGAGAGATAGTATGTGTGTGTGATAGAGTGTGTGCGTGAGAGAGAGCGAGAATGTGTGTGTGTGAGACAGACTGTGTGTATGCGCGAGAGAGTTGGTGTGTGTGTCTGTGTGTGTCTGTGTGTGTGTAAGAGAAAGAGAGAGTGAGAATGCGAGAGAGAGAGAGAACTAGCAAGTGAGACGGAGAAAGAGAGAGTGTGTGTATGAAAGGCAGCGTGTGTGTGTGTGTGTGTGTGTGTGTGTGTGTGCGTGTGTGTGTGTGGTCTGTGAGAAAGACACAGAGTGTGGATGAGCGAACGAATGAGTGAATGTGAGATAGAAAGAGAAAGTGTGTGCTGGAGACGGAGTGTGTCTATCAGAGATTATTTTTGAGAGAGAGTGTGCGTGTGCACGCTTGTGTGTGTGTGCATGTGTGTGTGTGTGTGAGAGAGAGATAGAGTGTGTGTAACAGAGGGAGAGTTTTTATGTGTGAGAGACACAGAGCGAGAGAGTCTGTGCGATTGAGTGATGGTGTATGTGTATGTGCGTGCAGAGAAAGAGTGTATGCAGTGAAAGTGAGAGAGAGTGGGACAGAGAGAAAGCATGTCTATCAGAGAGTGAGTGTGGGAGAGTGAGAGAAAATTTGTGAGTGGGGGGAGATCAGAGAGAATCACTGTCTGCATGAGAGTGAGTGAGAGACTGTGTGTGTGGGTGGGAGACAGAGACATTCTGTGTGAGAGAGAGAGTGTGTATGAGAGAACGAGAGAATGTGTGTGTGTGTGAGAGAGAGAGAGAGAAAGTGCGTATTAGGGAGAGGGAGTGTGTGTGACAGCGAGAGAGTAAGAGAGAGTGACAGTGTCTGTGTGAGAGATCGGGAGAATTTGTGTTTGAGAAAGAGAACGTGTGTGTTTGTGAGTAAGAGAGAAAGCGTGTCTGAAAGAGATAGAGGGGGAGTGTGTGTGTGAGAGTGTGTCTGTGCGTGTGTGAGTGAGAGAGGTTGTGTGTGAGTGAGAGAGAGAGTGTGCGTGTATATGAAACACTGCGTGTATATGGGAGAGAGAGTGTATGTGTGAGTGTGTGCACATGACAGAGAGAGAGAGAGAATGTCTGAAAGAGAGACAGTGTGAGAGAGAGAGAATGTGTTTGTGTGTGAGAGATTGTGTGGTTGTTAGAGAGGGAGAGAGAGTGTGTGTAAGGGTGAGAGAGAGAGTGTGAGGGAGAGAGAGAGTGTGTGAGAGTGTGTTTGTGAGAGAGGGACAGAGAGAGAGATTATGTGTGTGTTTGTGAGAGAGGGACAGAGAGAGAGATTATGTGTGTGTGTGAGAGAGAGAAAGAGAGAGTGTGCGTGAGAAAACGAGTGTGTGTGTGAGACAGAGACAATGTGTGTGTGTGATAGATCGATAGTGTGTCGGTGAGGTAAAGAGCACGTGTGTGTGAGAGAGAGTGTATGTGTGTTTGTGAGATAGAGAGAGTTTGTTTTTGAGAGAGTTTGCCTGTGAGAGAGCAAGTGTGTGTGTGAGAGAACGAGTGTGTGTGTGTGTGTGTGTGTGTGTGTGAGAGAGAGATAGAGAGAGCATGTGTGTGACAGAGATAGAGATAAAGAGCCTGTGCATGTGAGGGTTCTGTTTCCATGCTGAATGACTCTGTAACCCTTTGGGCCCAAAGAACCTATTGGCCATCAGCCCCATTGGTTTCCAGGTACATTTTCTCTAGTGATAGTTATTGCATTTATTTCCTACACCCACCTTAGCCCCTTGATTATTTAGTACTTTTGAAATACTATTGTGTTGCCCACTGTTAAGGCTGAAGCTAAGTATTTGTTCAACTGTCATTTCCTGGCTTACTGTTATTTCCCCAACCTCAATGCTAAACTTGCTAATTTTGCCTCTGTTTATTTTGTTTCTACTATTTTGTCGGTCTTCAAAACTTTCCTAATCCCTCTGGTTTACTACTCATCTTTGCCACACTATTTTTCATTCAATTTGACATTGTACTTAACTTTACTGGTTAACCATGGTCTGTTTGTCCCTTTCCAAGGATCTTTTTTCCTCTCTGGAATATATTTTTGTTGTGAGTCTTGCATTTTGTAAACATCTGCTTTCATTCAACCATAATATTTTTCTGCCAAAGTCCAGTACAGTTAACTCGGCCCTTATTTCAGTTTAGTGAAGTTGTTTTTGACCCAAACTTATCACACTCAATAGTAAATTTTACCTTATGGTCACTGTTCTCTAAGGGATCTTTTATTCATAGATCATTTATTAAACCTGCCTTATTATGCATTACCAGATCTGAAAATAACTTGATCTCTGGTTGGATCAACAATGTATTGTTCTAAGAAACTATTCGGAATACACTATAAATTCTCTCTCATGGCTTTTTCGGCTAATCTGACTATCCCAACCTAAATGAAGATTAAAGTCATTCAATATTAATGAACTGCATTTTTTACATGCTATATTTCCTGACTCATTTTTGTTCTACGCAACAGTTAATTGGGGTGGGGGTGGAGTGGCTATCGACTACTCATGCTCATGTTGTCTTCCACTTGTTGCTTCTTACTTCCATCTGTATGGATTCTACATCATTCAATGTGAGATTGTTCCTTGCATTTGTACTTATTCCATCTTGTACTAACAAAGCCACAGCATTACCCTATGCGCTCTGCATGCGCTTTTGAAAGGCCACATACACCTGAATATTTAGTCCCAATGTTTGATCTCCTTGTAACCATACCTCTGTAATGGCTACAAGACCATGCTCATTAACCTCTATGTGCTGCTAATTTATTTTGTTTCAAACACTATACATATTCAACAAAACATCCATTAATTCCACCTTTTTACCTTTGTCCCTCCTTTGCCCTGATTTGCTGCATTTTAAAAAATTATAGTTCTCGTATACTCTGTCCCTTGCTGTTCCACTCTGGGAATTATTGTCAAAACAATATAGTCATATCATTTTGCTTTGAAAACCTATATTCCCTCTGCCTGAACCGTCCCCTCTATTTAGTTTAAAGCTCTCTCTAAAGCCCTAGTTAATTGATTTGCCAGGATACCAGTCTAAGTGAAGCCCATCCCACCAGTCCTACCTTCTATTCCAGTACTGATGCCATTGCCCCACAAACTGAAAGGTATTCCATCCACATAAATCTTGAAGCTATCCATTTGCTATCTGCCGGTGGTTTAGGCAGTAATCTTAATCTTCAGAGCCCAATATTTTAGCTTAGCTCAGCTCTCGCTATTCAAAGTCTTTCAGCAGTCATAATGTCTTTAGTAGCAACAGGGATGAGAATATCTGGAACCCTTCCCTCCCACTCCAAGTTTCTCTCCAGACCCAAGGAGATGGCCTTAACCCTGACACCTGGCAGGCAACACAGCCTTCAGGACTCACATTCACAGCTGCAGAGAACAGTATCTGTTCCTCCCAAATTATTCTGTCTCCAACCACTGCAACTTTTTCCCCTGTTCTTATTTCTTTCCTCACTTGAATGGCTCCCCATAGAATGGTGTCAGGTCTGGTGGCCAATCTCTGGCCTATAATTTTCTCATCGACATTTTGCTAAAACCTCAATACTGTTAGACAGTTGCAGAGTCCAAGCCTCCTGAAGAATTTATTTCATGGATTCCCATGCCAGCTTCATCTCCACTCACACTTTGCTGTTGTCGATCACAGACCAAATTGAAATAGTCTAATTAAAGGGATATGGCTGTCGCCTGGAACCAAGTGACCAGGTATCTTTTCCCCTCCCTGACATAGGTCACTGTCTGTACCTCAGACTCCAAAACCTCAATTCAGGTCTGAAATTACTTGAGTTACAAATATTTGCTATGGGTGTTTTCACTATAGACCACCTTAATGTCCAACGGTTTCCATCTGCTGTAGTTGCAATATATCATCCAACCCACCAACATTATTGTCTTTAATTAAATTCTTTATTAGGATCAGTCCAGTATTTGAGTCAGAGATCTATAGCACAGAAAGAGACCCATCAATGTATTGCACCCATACCAGTCAAAAACAACCTAACAATTCTATAGCTCCATTTTCTAGCACTTGGCTCATAGACTTGTCTGTCTTGGCATTGCAATTGCACATTTAAGTATTGAAATGTTATGAGAGTTTCTGTTTCTACCACACCTACTGGCAGAGTTCCAGACTCCCATCATCCCTTAGGTTAAAAAACATTTTGCCTCACCTCCCCTTAAATTCTGCCCCTTACCTTAGATGCACTCCCCCTCCCCAACCCACTCATCGATCCCTCGACCAAAGGGAAAGTTCCTTCCTGCCTGCTTTGTCAATGCCATTCATAATTTTATGCATCTCAAATCATACCAAACACCACCTTTATCTACTTGTTCTGATACCTTAAGAGACCAGTGTACATTCTCTCATCTGAGCATCTCATCCATATCCTCCTGAAATCTAAGGCTATCCTCTTCATTATTCATCACCCCACCAATTTTTGTATCATCCAAGAACTCAGCAAATGAATGTAAGAGGGTTGATTAGTAAGTCATTTACGTATACAAGTGTGCCAACACTGACATCTGTGGGATCTTACTTCTAGTCACAAAAGCACCCCTCAGCCATCACCTTCTTGCTTCCTGCCACTCAGCAAACTCTGGGTCCAATTAGCCAAAATTGCCTGGATTCAATGGGCTCTTAACTTCCGCTATCAACCTCCAATGCAGGATCTCATCAAAAGCTTTGCTGAAGTCCAAGTGCATTACATTGAATGCATTGCCCTCATATACACCTGCTCACCTCTGAAAAATTCAATCAATTTGGTCAGACATAATCCCTCCTAACAAATGCACGCTGACTGCTCTTGATTAATCACTGCCTCCCCAAGTGCAAATTAGTTCTGATCCTCAGAATTGCTTCCAACCGTTGTCCCACCACTGAGATTAGACTGACTGGCTTGTAGTTTCCTGGTTTATCCCTTGCTCCCTGCTTGAACAATGGTACAACACTGGCTTTCCTCCAGTCCTTTGGCACCTATCCTGTGGCTAGAGAGAAATTGAAAATTATTGGCAATGCCCCTGCTATATCCTCCCTTGCCTCACTGAACAGCCTGGGATACATTTCATCTGCGTCTCAAAATTTATTGAATTTTGAGCCTGCCAGACCACTCGGAACCTTCTCTCTGTCTATGCTACTTTCTTTCTTTAACTATATCATAGTTCTTCTCTCCAATTTGCATAATCACATTGTCCCTCTCACTAGTGAACACTAACATAAAGTATTGATTTAGAATGCCACCTACATCCTCTGGCTCACACACAAATTACCAATGTGATACTTAATGGGCCCTACTTCCCTAGTTATCTTTTTACCCTTAATATACTTGTAAAGCAACTTGGAATTTTCCTTTAGTTTATCTGTCATGATCAGAGGTCAAAATCTTCACCTCAGGAGTTACCCACTTAAAAACAAAAATGTGGTTAGGAGACTTAATTTCTCTTCGAGATGGTGAGTCTGTGGAATTGTTTACCATGAAGGACTGTTGAGGCTGGCTCATTGATTATATTCAAGACTGAGGTACAGATTTTTAATCACTCAAAAAATCGAGGATTTTGAAGGCAGGAAAGTGGTACGAGGTCAATATGATGTCACCAAATGGAGGAGCAGATTCAGCAGGTCGACTGCTCTACTTCTTTTCCTATGTCTTATGGGGCATGGGATATGTCTGTACAACAATATTTTGGAATGTATTGACAGGTTTGGACAAAGTTAGGATGGTTTATGAAGGCAAATCATGCTTAACAAAATCTTCTGGAGTTTTTTTCAGGATGTAACTGGCAGAATAGATAAGAACCAGGGACTGTGGTGTACTTAGATTTTGCAAAGCTTTGACAAGTGCCTCATAAGAGATTAGTGAGCAAAGTCAGTGCATGAGATAAGGGTAATCAAGGGTGACACAGTGGCTCAGTGGTTAGCCCTGCCACCTCACAGTGCCAGAGACCCAGATTCAATTCCACCATTCGGCAACTATCTGTGTTGAGTTGGTACACTCTCCCTGTGTCTGCATGGGTTTCCTCCCCGAGCCCATGGTGAGCAAGTTAGGTGGATTGGTGATGCTAAATTGCCCATTGTGTTCAGTCATGTGTAGGTTAGGTGTGTTAGACAGGGGGAATGTAGGGTTACAGGGAAAGGGTAGGGGGAATGGATCTGGGTGGGATGCTCTTCAGCAGGTCAGTGTGGAGTTGGTGGGCCGAATGGCCTGTTTCCACACCGTAGGAATTCTATTGATGTATTACAAGGATTGAGCAACTTTTGACAGGCAGGAAATAGGATTTGAGTACAACTGGGTATTTTTTCCATGTGGCAGGCAGTGACTAGCAGTGATCTAACAATGATCCAAAAGTATCAGTGCTTGGGCCCCAGCTATTCATTATAATAAAGAAGAACAAAGAACAATACAGCACAGGATCAGGCCCTTCAGCCCTCCAAGTATGGTGGCTCAGTGGTTAGCTCTGCTGTCTCACAGCGCCAGGGACCTGGGTTTGATTCCACCCTTGGGTGACTGTCTGTGTGGAGTTTTCAGATTCATGGAATCCCTACAGGGTGGAAACAGGCCATTTGTCGCAACAAGTCCACGCCGCCCCTCTGAAGTGCATCCTACCCAGACTCATTCCCCTACCCTTGATATCCCACGTGTAACCTACCTAACCTAAACATCCCTGGGAATTTTAGCATGGCCAATCCACCTAGGCTGCACATCTTTGGATTGTGGGAGGGAACTGAAGCACCCGGAGGAAACCCACGCAGACACGGGGAGAATGTGCAAACTCCACACATTCTTCCCGTGTCTGTGTGGGTTTCCTCCAAGTGCTCCGATATTCTCCCACAGTACAAAAATATGCCTAGGTGGATTGGCTGTGCTAAATTGCCCGTAGTGTTCAGGGATGTGTAGATTAGATGGGTTATAGGGGGATGGGTCTGGGTGGGATGCTCTGAGGGTTGATGTGCACTTGTTGGGCCGAAGGGCCTGTTTCCACACTGTAGGGATTCTGTGATCTATGAAAGCCTGCACTGACATATATTGCCCTTCCATACTAAAACTGTCTTTACTTATAGGATCCGTATGCTTCTATTCCCTTCCTATTCATGTCTTCACCCAACTGCTTCTTGAATGCTGCGATTGTATCTGCTTCCACCACATCCTCTGGCAATACATTCCAGGCACTCGCCACTATTCATGTGAAAAACCTGCCTTGCACATCCCTTTTGAACTTCACCCCCTCACCTTGAACCTGTATCGTCTACTAATTGACTCCTCCATGCAGGGAAAAAGCTTTAATTTCCACTCTATCCATGCCATTCACAATCTTATAAACTTCTATCAGGTCGCCCTTCAACCTCCAGTGAAAACAGACCCAGCCTATACAATCTTTCTTCATAGCTAAAATCCCCCAACCAGGCAACATCCTGGTAAACCTTTTCTGTACCTTCTTCAAAGCACCCACATTGTTCTGATAGTGTGGTGACCAAAACTATATGCAATATTCCAAGTGTGCCCTAAGTAAACTTCTATAAATCCTTATACTCAGTGCCTCTTCCAATTACCTTATCTACATGCACTGCCACCTCCAGTGATCTGTGAACCTGCACACTCAGATCCCTCCATATATCAATGCTCCTAAGTGTTCTGCCATTCACTGTATAATTTCCACGTATATTTGACCTTCTAAAATCCATCAGTTCACAGTTTTCTGAATTAAACTACATCTGCCATTTTCTGCATGTGCGTCCCAATGATCTATATCCTGCTGTATCCTCTGACAATCCTCCTCACTATCAGCATCTCTACCAGTCTTTCCATAATCCACAGACTTACTAATTCGACCAGCTATGTTTTCCTCCAAATCATTCATGTAGACCATGAGCTGCAGAGGTCTCAGTACTGATCCCTGTGGAACACCACTAGTCACAGCTCTCCATTCCAAAAAGCATCCTTTTGCTGCTACCCTGTCTCCTATGACTAAGTCAGTTCTGTATCCATCTTGCCAGCTCACCCCCAATACCATTTGACTTCACCTTTTGGACCAGTCTGCCATGAGGACCTTGTCAAAGCCTTTACTAAAGACCATGTAGACAATATCAACCACTTTTCCCTCAATCATCATTATCACCTATTCAAAAAAGTCAATGAAGTTAGTGAGGTACGACATCTCCCATACAAAACCATGCTGTCGCTAATAAATCTATTTGCTTCTAAATGTATTTGATCTTGACTGAGAATCTTTTCCAATAATTTCCCTTCCAACGACATGAGGGTCACAGGGTTATAATTTTCTGGATTATCCCTACTACCCTTCTTAAATAATGGGACAACGTTGGCTATTCTCCAGTCCTCTGAGACCTTACCTGTGGCCAAAGAGGATACAAAGATGTCTGTCAATGCTCCAGCAATTTGTTTTCATCTTCCACAATATTCTGGAATAGATCCCATCAGAACCTGGGGATTTACCTACCTTAATACTTCTTAAGATCCTCAACACCTCTTCCTTTTTAATAGCAACTTGGCTTAGAATTTTGAACAAAAACAAAGTTGCTGGAAAAGCTCAGCAGGTCTGGCAGCATCTGTGAAGGGAAAAACAGAGTTAACATTTTGGGTCCGGTGGCCCTTCCTCAGAACTGATAGTGGCTGGGAAAATGTCAGTTTATACGCAGAAAATAGAGAGGTGGGTGGGGTAGGGAGTAAATGATAGGATAGAGTCCAAAGAGAGACAAAGACAGTTGGACAGACAAAGGAGTTGCGAACGATTAGGCTGGGAGGGTGAGTAGTTGTTAATTGGGTGTGTTAGTGACTAACAACAGGGGGTGTGTAATAGCAGGCTATGTGGTAACAAGGCCTGGTGTGTAGGATAGGGGACTGGGACATGGGAGAGTTTAGGCCCTAAAATTATTGAACTCAGTATTGAGTCTGGAGGGCTGTAGGGTCCCCAAGTGGAAAATGAGGTGTTGTTCCTCTAGCTTGCATTGGGCTTCGCTAGAACACTACAGCAAGCCAGAGACAGAGATGTTGGTCAGGGAACAGGGTGGTGCGTTAAAGTGGCAGGCAATAGGTAGTTCAGGATCTTTTTTGTGAGCAGAACGTAGATGTTAGCATATGGTGTGTTAGCTTTCATTAATAGAGGGATTGAGTTCAAGACCCATGAAGTTATGCTCCAGCTATACAAAACCCTGGTTCGGCCACATCTGCAGTATTGTGTCCAGTTCTGGTCACCTCATTACAGGAAAGATGTGGAAGCATTGGAAAAGGTGCAGAGGAAATTTACCAGGATGTTGCCCGGAATGGAGGGTAGGTCTTACGAGGAAAGGTTGAGAGAGCTAGGGCTTTTCTCTTTAGAATGACGAAGGATGAGAGGTGACTTGATAGAGGTGTACAAAATGATCAGAGGTATAGATAATGTGGATAGCCGGAGGCTTTTTCCTAGGGTGGGGATAGCTATTACAAGGGGGCATAATTTTAAAGTGAGTGGAGGTAGATATAGGGGAGACATCAGAGGTAGGTTCTTTACTCAGAGAGTGGTAGGGACATGGACATTGCCGGAGAGAGTAGTGGAGTCGGCCTCATTAGGGGCATTTAAGCGGCAATTAGATAGGCATATGGATGATAGTATAGGTAGGGGTGGAGGTTAGATAGACTTTAGGTTTAGGGTAAAAGTTCGGCACAACATCCTGGGCCAAAGGCCTGTACTGTGCTGTACTGTTCTATGTTCTATGTTCTGCAAAGCAGTTGCCAAGTCTACGCTTCGTTTCCCCAGTGTAGAGGAGACCACATTGTGAGCAGCGAATGCAGTAGACCAGATTCTGGGAAGTGCAGGTGAAGTGTTTCTTCACCTGGAAGGTATGTTTGGGCCCTTAGATACTGGGGACAGAGGAGGTAAATGGGCAGGTGTTGCACCTTCACCGATTACAGGGGAAGGTGCCTTGGGGATGTGTTGAGGGTGAAGGAGGTATGGACCAGGGTGTCCTGGAGGGAACGGTATGGATGGTATGAAGTTCCTGGGTTTGGAATATGAATGTGTCCTGGATTTATGCAAAGGTAGTGGGTCTCAGGGGAAAAGGGGATTGGAGGTGTGATGGGTTAAAGGGCTGGGGCTATGGGGTTGAAGGGTGTGGGGTTGTAAAGTATGGTTGGTATGGGTCTGGAAGATTTGGGGGATATGAATGGGTGTGGGTCTGATGTGTTGGGGATTATGGAGCTGGAGACAATGGAATGGGTAGCACATAGCTGGGGGAGTATAGAAATATGGGGTGTCATAGAACATAGAACAATACAGCGCAGAACAGGCCCTTCTGCCCTCGATGTTGTGCTGACCTGTGAACTAATCTAAGCCCACCCCCTACACTATCCCAACGTCATCCATATGCTTATCCAAGGACTGTTTAAATGTCCCTAATGTGGCTGAGTTAACTACATTGGCAGGTAGGGCATTCCACGCCCTTACCACTCTCTGAGTAAAGAACCTGCCTCTGACATCTGTCTTAAATCTATCACCCCTCAATTTGCAGCTATGCCCCCTCGTACTAGCCGACGTCATCATCCTGGGAAAAAGACTCTCACTGTCCACCCTATCTAATCCTCTGATCATTTTGTAGGTCTCTATTAAATCCCCTCTTAGCCTTCTTCTCTCCAATGAGAACAGACCCAAGTCCCTCAGCCTTTCCTCATAAGACCTTCACTCCAGACCAGGCAACATCCTGGTAAATCTCCTCTGCACCTTTTCCAATGCTTCCACATCCTTCCTGTAATGGGGCGACCAGAACTGTACGCAATATTCCAAGTGAGGCCGCACTAGCGTTTTGTACAGTTGCAGCATGACATCACGGCTCCGGAACTCAATCCCTCTACCGATGAAACCTAACACACCGTATGCCTTCTTAACAGCACAATCAACCTGGGTGGCAACTTTCAGGGATGTATGTACCTGGACACCAAGATCCCTCTGCACATCCACACTACCAAGAATCTTTCCATTGACCCAGTATTCTGCCTTCCTATTATTCTTCCCAAAGTGCATCACCTCACATTTATCTGCATTGAACTCCATTTGCCCCCTTTCAGCCCAATTCTGCAGTTTATCCAAGTCTCCCTGCAACCTGCAACATTCTTCCACACTGTCCACCACTCCACCGACTTTAGTGTCATCTGCAAACTTACTAACCCATCCACCTATGTCTGCGTCCAAGTCATTTAGAAAAATGACAAACAGCAGTGGTCCCAAAACAGATCCTTGTGGCACACCACTAGTAACCGGACTCCAGGCTGAATATTTTCCATCAACCACCACTCTTTGCCTTCTTTCAGAAAGCCAGTTTCTAATCCAAACTGCTAAATCTCCCTCAATCCCATGCCACCGCATTTTCTCCAATAGCCTACCATGTGGAACCTTATCAAAGGCTTTACTGAAGTCCATGTACACCATGTCAACTGCCCTACCCTCATCCACATGCTTGGTCACCTTCTCAAAAAACTCAATGAGGTTTGTGAGACACGACCTGCCCTTGACAAATCCATGTTGACTATCTCCAATCAAATTGTTGCTTGCTCGATGATTATAAATCCTATCTCTTATCATCCTTTCTAAAACTTTTCCTACAACAGATGTAAGGCTCACTGGTCTATAATTACCTGGGCATCTCTACTGCCCTTCTTGAACAAGGGCACAACATTTGCAATCCTCCAGTCATCTGGTACTAAACCTGTAGACAATGACGACTCAAAGATCAAGGCCAAAGGCTCCGCCATCTCCTCCCTAGCTTCCCAGAGAATCCTCGGAAAAATCCCATCCGGCCCAGGGATTTATCTACCTTCACACCTTCTAGGATTGATAACACCTCCTCCATACTAACCTCAATCCTTTCAAGTCTAATAGCCCGTATCTCAGTCTTCTCCTATACAATATTCTCCTTTTCCCGAGTGAAAACAGATGAGAAATATTTGTTTAGCACCTCTCCGATCTCCACAGGGTCCACACACAACTTCCCACTTCTGTCTTTGACTGGCCCTATTCTTACCCTAGTCATCCTTTTATTCCTCACATACCTATAGAAAGCTTTAGGGTTCTCCTTAATTCTACCTGCGAATGACTGCTCATGTCCCCTCCTTGCTCTTCTGAACTCTGTCTTTAAATCCTTCCTAGCTAATCTGTAACTCTCCATCGCCTCATCTGAACCATCTCGTCTCAATGTCACATAAGCCTCCCTCTTCCGCTTAACAAGAGATACAATTTCTTTTGTAAACCAAGGTTCCCTTACCTTATCACTTACTCCCTGCCTGACAGGGACATACCTATCAAGGACACTGGGACTGGGGGTTTGGAGTTGAGAGGCTATTGAGAGTTATGGAGCTGTTGCGAGTTACACAGTTAGGGGTCATTGTGGGTTATGGGCTGAAGTGTATTGCAGGCCACAGGGTTGGGGGGTATTGGGTGTTACGGGTTAGTTTGCTGAGTGTATGGTGCTGGAAGGGTATTGGAGGATATGGGGCTCAAGGGTAGGGGTGTATGTTCTGGAGGGTTTGGGGGGTTCAGATCTGGTGTATATGGGAGGATATGGGACAGAAGAATGTGTGGAATATGGTGTTGAAGGGTATCAGGCATATAGGGTTGGGGCTATGGAGGGTTATGTTGGTTATTGGGTAGTATGGGCGTTATGGGGTGGGCATGGAGATGCGCTTTATGGGGAAGGTATGGGACTGGGGAGTATGGGGAATGAATGGGTCTGGGGTCAGTGGTGTATGGGATGGGATGGTATGGGTCTGGAGGGGATGACGGTGTGGAAGGATTTGGATCTGGTGTGTAGTGAAGGGTATGGAGCTGAGATGTAAGAGGTGTTATGGAACTGAGGGGTTTTGGAGCAGGATAGTATGTAGGTGGAGGTGCGTGGAGATTGGGGAAATGGGGGTTGCGGGTGTGGCGAGTTTAGGCCTGAAATCCATTGGATGGGAGCTATGGGGCTGGGGGAGTATAGCTAGAGAAGGGTATTGAGGAGGCTTTAAATCTGGCAGGGAATGGACCTGGGGCTTTTGGATAGGTTTGGATCTGGTATATATGGGGCGGGGTGGGGGGGGAGGTGTGGTACTGAAGAGTATGGAATGAGGTGGTATGTAGCTGGGAGTGATTGGGAGTGTGGGGGTCCACTGGCAGGGGAAAATGGGGTTTGGGGATGTAGCTGCATGGGGCTGGATGAAATGCAGTTTGAGGGTGTGGGAGTATAGCGCTGAGGTGTATGGGACAGAGGGTAAAGGGTCTGGAGGGTATGGGAATTATGAATCTGGGGGAATATGGCAGGGTATGGAGCTGGTGAGATGCAGGGAGGTATGGATCTGGGAGTATACAAGGGGTATGGATTTGGGGGTATGTAGCTGGAGGGTTTGGAGTTATGAAATGAAGGGGTATGGAATAGAATGGTCTGTAGCTGGGGACGTGTTGCTGCAGGTGTATAGGGATGGGGATATGTAGGGTTTATGGGACTCGGGTATATGGGACTAGGGTTGTGGGGATGTGGAAAGAGAAATAGGGGGTTATGAAGCTCTCTAGCATGGATAGGGTATGAGGCTTGGGGGTTTGGGAACGTGTGGTATTCAGAAGGCTGGGGTGAATGGGGCCTGGGTTTATGTGGAAGTATTAGGATGAATGGAGTTAGGGGTTATGTGGAGGCGTCAGGGTGAATGTGGCTGTGGGGTATGGGGTGTGTATAGGACTCAGTGGTATGGACAGTATTGGGCTCCCAGGTATGGAGAGAATGCATTGGGGGGATTGTGGGGAATGGGGCTAGGGGCTTATTGGGGATTTTGGGATGAATGGGGCTTGGGAGTATGATGGAGGTATACAATTCAGGGAAATGGGGTGGGGGTGTGAGGGCTGTAGGGCAGGGGGTTATGGGGCTGAGGGTGTAGGTGGGTGTAGGGTGAGGGTATGAAGCTGGAGGGTATATGAGTGTATGAGGGGCTTGAGTCGGGGGTCTGTGAAACTGAGAAGTATGGAGTGAGGTGATATGCAGCTGGGGGTGCATGGAGTTGTTGGAAATGGGGGTTGGGGTTTGGGGAAAAAGGTTTGGGGGTAAAGGGCTGTGGTCAATTTGACTGGAGGGTACAGGGGATATGGAGCTGCAGGGTATGGGAAGCTATGGGTCTGGAAGGTTATGGAGGTTTTTAGGGGTTGAGCATCTGAGGGGTATATGGCTGGGAGCTATGGGGCTGGGGCGTATGGGTCAGGAGGACCTATGTGGGTATGGATGAATTTGGATCTGGTTGTGTGCAGAGTGGCATGGAGCTTGAGGGGATGGAGTGATGTGGTATGTAGCTGGGAATGTTGGGATATGGGGTGTTTTGGGGCTACAGGAGTAAGGGGACTACTGGGGTATTGAGGGTTATGGAGCTTGAGTATTTTGAGGAACAGAGTGGGGTAAGTGGAGATATGGGGCTGGTTGTTTGGAGGATTATGGGGCCTGGGGGGATTTGGGGATGAGGGAAAAGAGGGGTCTGTAGTAAAGAGTGTATGGGCTGGAGATTTGGGGTATATGGGTGCTTGTGGAGTGTATGTTATTGGATGGGGTCAATAGAGCAGAGCTGGTGGGTGGTGGTGGATGTGGTGTATGGGGTGGGTTGGTAAGTGGGGGGAGTGGGTGGAGGGTAGTGGTGTTGAGGGTCTGTAAGAGGATGAAAGGTATGGATGTAATGGAGGGTGGAGTCTCAGTGTAAATGAGGAGTGAGTGTGCCTGGGATGGAAAACTTGAGGGTGTGAGAAAGGACGTAATTGCTCTGGACAGAGTTCAAAGATAATAAACTAGAATGTTGCCAGGACTGGAGAATTACAGCTACAGGGAGATATTTGAGAGGTTGGAGTTGTTTTCCTTGGAACAGGAAAAGCTGACATGGGTTCAGATATACAAAATTGTGATGAGTAAAGATAGCATAGATAGGAGGAATCTGTTTCCTTTGGCAAAGAGTTCAAAAATGAGGGGTCATAGATTCAAGTTAAGTGGCAGCAGGATTAGAGAGAATGTGATAAAGAATGTTTTTACGCAGAGGGTGGTGGGTGTCTAGAATATGCTGCCTGAGTTGGTGGTGGAGGCAGAGACATGAAGCTATTTTAATAAGTACCCAGATCGACATCTTAAGAGCTACAAGCTGCAGGGCTATGGGCCGTGTGCAGGAAGATGGGATTAGAAAGGGCATCTGGGTGTCTTTGGGTTGGATGGGCCAAATGGCCTTCTTTTATGCTCTATCATTTCTTTGGTTCTATTTCTATGGTTCTGTATGTATGGGAGGGAGGGCTGTAAGGGAAGGTGGTAGATGGGGGCGGTGTAAGGGAAGGTATGTAAGGAAGTTATCAAGGTAGGTGTAAGGCAACAGTGTGTAAGGGAGGTGTGAGTTGGGTATGTGAGGGAGGGGTTGAGTTGGATTGTAGGGAGGATTGCTGTCAGTTAGGGAGGTGGGTGTAAGAGGTGGGCGTGTACAGGAGGGAGGGAATGGATGTTAGAGAGGGAGGGGGTGTAAGAGAGGGCTGAAAGAGAGGGTGGAAGGAAGGAGAGAGACATATAACAGAAGATACAAGGAAGGGAACTTTGTGTAAGAGAAGAAGGGATGATGTCAGGGTATGACTGAGTTGGTGTGTGGGGGTGGTCAGCATAGGTGTAAGGGAGGGATGGTAAGAGGTGGTGTATGAGGGAGGGAGCAGGACTTGTAAGGGAGGAAGGTGGGTGGAAGGGAGGGAGGGAAGGTGTAAGTGAGGGACAGGTGGTGTAAATGAGGGAGGGGGAATGATGTAAAGGGGAAGTGTAAGCGGGATGTGAAAGGGAGGAAGGGTGTTGTGAGGAAGTGGGGTGTGAGGGAGGGCTGTGGTGTAAGGAAGGACAGGAGGGAGAAGTGTGTATGGATGGGAGGGGAGGGTTGTACAGGTGAGTGTGAAGGAAAGAAATTAGGAGACAGAGGAAGTGTAAGGTGGCAGAGGTGTGAAGGAGGGAGGGAGTGTAAGGTCGTGAGTCAGCAGTGTGTAAGGGAGGGTGCGGAGTTGTGAAAGGGAGGGTGGGTAGTGATGGGTGGAATGGCAGGAGGTGTGAAGGAGGCAATGTCTGGGAAGGAAGGGTTGTATAGAGGGTGTGAGGGAGGCAGGGAGTATAAGGGAGTGAGCGAGGGATGTGCAAGGGAGTGGGTGTAAGGGAGTATGCAAGGCAGGCGGATTGTGTAAAGAAGAATGGGGGAGGGTAAGGGAGGGATGGAGTGAGATATAAGAGGGGAGAATCAGGGGAGGTGTAAGGGAGGAGGGGTGTATGACAGGAGTGATGTGAGGGGGCTTTTTCAGGGATGGAGGGATATTCAAGGGAGGGAGGTGGATTTTTGTCAGGTAGGTGGTTTTATGAGGAAGGTGATATGTAAGGGAGCAAGAGGTGGTGAGCTGGTGGCAGGAAGAAGTGATGTAAGTGAGGGAGAGGGGATTTAAAGAGGGGTGTAAGGGACAAAGAGGGATATGTGTGTGTGGGAGGAATGGAAAACAGGGACAGGATGGAGGGTGGGCGGTGGTGTAAGGGAAGGAGAGTGGTGGTTGTAAGGGAAAAAGAGTCGGGTGTGGGTGTACATAGAAGGAAGGAGTAAAATTGGAAAAGGAAAGGGTAATGGATGAGTGAGAAGGTGGTATGGGAGGCTTCAAAGGACAAAAGTAGCAGCGGATATGGAGAAGGGAAAAGGGGCCCAAGTAAATTTTCTTTTTAAATCGCTCATATTTATTTCCACCACCATCCTGAGCAGAAAGTTAAATGGCATTCCCACTTACTATGGTTAAAACAAAAGTACTTAAAGAGTCATAGAACCGTACATCACAGAAACAGACCCTTCGGTCCAACTCATCCATACCGGCCAGATATCCTAAACTGATCTAGTCTCATTTGTCAGCATTTGGCCCAAATCCCTCTAAACCCTTTCTATTCAAGTACCCATTCTGATGTCTTTCAAATGCTGTAATTGTAACAGCCTCTGCCACTTCTTCTGGCACTTCATTCCATGCACACACCATCCTCTGCATGAAAAAGTTGCCCCTTAGGTCCCTTTTGAATCGTTCCCCTCTCTTAAACCTATGCCATTTGGTTTTGGACTGCCCTACCATAGGGAAAAGACCTTGACTGTTCACCTATCCATGCCCCTCATAATATTATAAACCACTATAAGATCATCCCTCAGCCTCCGACGCTCCAGAGAAAATAGCCCCAGCCTATTCAGCCTCTCCCTATAGCTCAAACCCTCCATTCCTGGCAACATCCTTGTAAATCTTTTCTGAACCCTTTCAAGTTTAACAACATCATCCCTATAGCAAGGAGACCAGAATTGAACTCAGTGTACCAAACATGGCTTACCCAATATCCTGTAGGGCCACAACATGATCTCCCAACTCCTCTACTCACTGCACTGTCCAGTAAAGGCAAGCTACCAAACGCCTTCTTCACTACTCTGTCAACCTGCGAGTCCACTTTCAAGGAACTGTGAACCTGCACTTCAGGGTCCCTTTGTTCGGCAACACATCCCAGGACTAAGGACGTCCCAGGACCATTAAGCATATAAGTCCTGCCCTTCCTGTGATTTTTGCTGAACATCTTAAATCTGTAGTCACCTAGCCCTTGTACCCTCGAGGTTGTTGACTTGCTCGCCGAGCTGGCTTCTTTTTATTCAGACGTTTCGTCACCATGCTAGGTGACATCATCATTGGAGCCTCCGATAAAGCTATGTTATTCTGCTCTGCTTGGAAGTTATAATGTCCCATCCGTTATGGTGAGTCCTGTCATTTCCAGTTTTGATTTGTGCGGGTTTGTATATGGGGTCCAATTCCATATATTTGTTGATTGAAGTATGGGTGGAGAACCATGCTTCCAGGAATTCCCGTGCATGTCTATGTTTGGCTTGGGCTACTATGGTTACTTTGTTCCAGTTAAATTGATGGCCTCCATTGTCTGAATGTACGATATTAAGGAGAGTGCATCGTGCCATTTTGCTGCTAGCTGATGTTCATGTATTCTGATGGCTAGTTTCCTACCTGTCTGCGCAATGTAATGTTTGTGGCAGTCCTTACATGGTATTTTGTAAACCACGTTGGTTCTGAATGTTGTGGGAATGGGGTTTTTAAGTGTTTGTCGTAGAGTGGCTGTGGGCTTGTGGGCCACCGTGACTCCTAGTGGTCTTAGGAGTCTTGTGTCATTTCTGATATGTTCTTGATGTAGCACAATGTGGCCAGTGTGTTAGGTTGTACTGTGTCCTCCTGCTTATGTCTGTTTTGTAGGCATCTGTGGATGAAGTTGCGAGGATATCCGTTTCAAACGAGGATCTTGTATAAGTCTTCTTCCTGTTTCCTGCATAGTTCTGGAGTGTTGCAGTATGTCCTGACCCATTTACATAGTGTCCTAATGCAGCTTTGTTTGTGGACGTTGAAGTGGTTGCTGTGCAAGTTGAGGATTTGATCCATATGGTTTGTTTTTCTGTATACTAAGGTTTGGAACTCCCCATTTGTCAATCGCTCTACTTTAACATCCAGAAACAGAAGTTGATTGTTGTTTTCTTCTTCCCTTGTGAATTTAATCCCTGTGAATACGCTGTTGATGAGGTGGTGGGTCTCTTCTAATTTGTGGCATTTAATGACAATTTAATGACAATAATGACAAACGTGTCATCTACATGCCAGATCCACAGTTTAGGTTGAATGCAGGGGAGGGTTGTGTGTTGCAGTCTTTGCATGACTGCTTCTGCGATGAGTCCTGAGATGGATGACCCCGTTGGTGTACCATTGAGCTGTCTGTAATTTGATCATTGAAGATAAAGTGTGTGGTGAGACAGAGGTCTAGTAATTTAAGTATGTTGTCTTTGCTGATGGATTTGCTGGTCTGCATTGCTGTTTCCTCTAGTAATGTGGCCACTGCTTCTTTGGCTAGTGGGATGTCGATTGGTGTGAATAAAGCTGTGATGTCAAAGGATACCATAATCTCATCGTCGCTGATTTTTATGTTCTTGAAGGTATCAAGGAAATTTTGGGTTTAGTGGATAGAATGGGGTGATGCGTCGACTAGGTGTTTCAATCTCTGTTGTAGGTCCTTGACCAGTTTGTGTGACGGTGTGCCTGGTAGGGAAACAATGGGTCTGAGAGGGATGTCTGGTTTATGTACTTTAGGCAGTCCATAGAAGCTGGGGGCGTTCGTGCCTTCTGGTTTCATTCTCATGAAATCTGTCTTGGTTATCTGCCCTGCATTCATTAGTCGCTTCAGTGTCTGGGTGATCCCATTACCTAGCTGCGGTATTCAATCTATCGCCAACTACTGGTAAGTGGTTGTATCTGCAAGGAATATCTGTGCTTTTGTAGCAGAGTCTGGTTTGTTCATAATGATGGTCATGCGCCCTTTGTCTGCTGGTAGGATTATGATGTTCTTGTCTTTCTTGAGTTTATCTTGCGCTTCTCTCTCTGCTGTGTTCAAGTTGTCCCCTTTGTTCCTTCTGTGTAGTGGGGGGATTATAGTTTGTCGGTGGCTTGTTGTGTTTCGTCCGTGAGTTTGTTGTCTTTTCATGTATTCTCCAGAGCGGCCATGGAGTCTGTTCTGTTCGTATGTTCGTAGTTATAGTTCAGTCCATGTAATAGGACAGCTTTCTCAGTTTCTGTGAGTTGTCTGATGGATACGTTTCTTATCCATGCATCCGATTTGTTCTTGTTCTTGTCTTTGTGGTGGATCTTCATTCACAGATGCCTACAAAACAGAAAACACCAGGAGGACACAGTACAACCTAACACACTGACCACACTGCCCTACATCAAGAACATATTGGAACTAGCTCCTAAGACTCCTAAGACCACTAGGAATCATGGTGGCCCACAAGCCCACAGCCACTCTATGACAAATGCACGTGGTTTACAAAATACCATGTAACGACTGCCACAAACATTATATTGGACAGACAGGAAGGAAACTAGCCATCAGAATACATGAATATCAGCTAGCAGCAAAATGGCACGATGCACTCTCCTTGATATCGGTACATTCAGACAATGAAGGCCATCAATTTAACTGGAACAAAGTAAACCATAGTAGCCCAAGCCAAACATAGACATGCATGGGAATTCCTGGAGGCATGGTTCTCCACCCATATTTCAATCAACAAACATATCGAATTGGACCCCATATACAAATCCATACAGATCAAAACCGGAAATGACAGGACTCATCATAACGGATGGGACAGTATAAATTCCAAGCGGAGTAGAATAACATTGTTTCGTTGGAGGCTGCACTGATGATGTCACCTAGCATGGTGATGAAATGTCTCAACAAACACAAACAGCTCGGCGAGCAAGTCAACAACCTCATCCACAACCCAAGCTATGGGGCAGCATGGTGGCTCACAGCACCAGGGACCCAGGTTCAATTCCAACCTCAGGCAACAGTCTGTGTGGAGTTTGCACATTCTCCCCATGTCTGCATGGGTTTCCTCAGGTTTGCTCCCACAGTCCAAAGATGTGCAGGTTAGGTGGATTGACCATAGTGTTCAGGGATGTGTAGATTATGTGGGTTATATGGGGGATGGGTCTGGGTCGGATGCTCTGAGGGTCAGTGTGGACTTGTTGGGCCAAAGGGCCTGTTTCCACACTGTAGGGATTCTATGATTCTACAGGTCTTTCCCAAAACATTGCACCCTTAGCTTATATAATCCCTTTTTCTTTGCCTGTTTATCCAAACCTATTATAATCATATTCACCTCTATCAGATCTTTCCTCAATATCCTTTGCTCTAAGGAAAGCAAGCCCAGCTTTTCCAATCAAATCTTGTGGCTAAAATTCCTTAATCCCTTTAACTGGTCTTCTAATGGCTTCTTCAAATTACCAAGAACCTTTTTAAAGTGTGGTGAACTAATCTGGATACAATGCTCTCATTGTTCAAAAGATTTTTTTAAAAGAAGTTAATAATTAATATGTTGTCAATGGGGCTTCAATCCCTTATAAGATCAATCCTGGGATGTAGGCATCATTAGCTAGGCCAACATTTATTGTCTATTTCTAATTGCTATGTTCCTAGAGGGATGGTAAAATGCAGCCCATCGCCTGTAAACATTCCCACCAACAATGTCAGGCTGAGCAATTTAACCTTCCATTCCTGCTCAAGAATGGAACATGACCAACTCAACAGTCACCTGTCACCACTCTGATGTGGAAAGAGAATTTCCATTCTGCCTTTCTTCAAACAATGGAGGAAGCATCTCATCCCTTTCTAATTTGAAGATTGCCAACTTTTTTAGTGCAAGCCCTCTGTAATTTCATTCTATCCTGTATCACTACTGCCTCCTCCTCTACTGATACATCAGAATCACTCCCTTCTCAAGTAAAATGTTGTAGTGTTCTCATTTAGTATCTCAGCCATGCCCTCAGTCTCCACATAACACTCTTTACCTTGTTCCCACCCTTTCCCATAATTGCCCTTTTACTATTTACAGATATTTTATAAGTAACCTGTTCAGAGATGTTATTACACATCTGTGGAACGGGTGGAACTTGAACCTGGGCCTTCTGGCTCAGAGGTAAGGACACTATAACTGTACCACAAGAGCCTCTTCTTTTACTATTTATACACTTACCAAAAGCTACTTAATTAGGTTACCCACTCATCTAATCTCATGTGCTCTCTTTACTCCTGTTCTGGACCTTCTCCACGCTTTCCATCTAGGACAGGCATAATGAAGAAAAAGAAACTAAAGTTGACATGAAAAGTAAATTTTATTAAACATGTTTACATAACATGAGTCTGAAGTTCATTTAAAAGCACAGGGGAATGTTCAGACAACTGCTGCAGTTAGGAAAGTACTTTCCAATCAGCTGCTTTTGGCCACAATAAAGGGACTAGAACCTTGTGAATCTGTGGTTTAATTCCTCCTGCTCAGCAGGTCAGGCAGTAATCAAACTTAAAGATCCTGTAGGGCAATAGATTAATTCAAGAGCTGGCCAAATTAAATAAGACAATTCACTCTGTGCAGGCAGAACACCTAGAATTCAAGTTTCTGTGTATACACAATGCTTCTAATGTATGTAAAAGGCCCACATGTAAGAAGTTACACGAAAATCAACAGGGTTCTTTTCCTGTTCTACATCAGCAGTTAATCTCCAGAGGGTACAAAAAAGGTTTTCAATACACATTCATCACCAGACCTGAGCCTAGTTCATATCAGCAAAAATGTTGTTAACATAAATTAATGGCTTTGATTTCTTAGTTATTTCTTTATATTAATAACAAGCAAACTGTACAAGTACATGCAACATACACGCTGGCCTATGTGGAACTAACTCACTTTAATTAACATCTGTGTTGTTCTTCCCCCAACAAAACATGCATGCACCAACTGAACAGTTCCAGAATCATGCTGCTTCACATCAGTGATCTAAAAATCAAAATGGCCTGTGACAGCAGGAGGCAGGGGAGGAGGAGAGAGGAATTAGAATCACTACCTGCATTGACATCAATACACACGGGTTTTCAGGCCAATGGTATTTAAGGAAAAAAATGATTTTTTTTTAAAAAAAAGCAAATTGAAAGTTTGCTTTTCTTTCAAAAAAATAATACATCTTACTGTAAAAAAACAAGCACTGTGCTTGCAGTAATTTTGAAATAATGTAAACGAAAGTCAGTTTAAAAAACACCACGTGTGCAGGAAATATCAACTGTAATTTCCAGCGATCATCAAACAACTTGCATCATGCTCTGTCTGGGGCAAATCAGAGTGCCATATGACACATGAAGAAGAAGAATCCCAGGTACAGCTCAAACAGTTTGTCCATTATTGGTAAACACTTTGGGAAGTCAAATTTACAATTTTATACAGAAGTTATCTCAATGGTTTGTAATTGTAGGAAAAGAATTGCATTACAAGGAACATCTTAGTGCCACAATCTCTGCAGAGTATCAAGACTGAAGCTACTTTGAACAGTCCCCAGCCCGACTGCAGGTTCAAACTTCTTTTCATGCAAGACATCAGAAAACATGAAAAATAGTAATTCATAATGCAAACATGAGCCTGTTTTACAAAACCCCAAAAAATGGCAAATTGTGTGGCAAATGGGAAATAACACGAGAGCTTTTCCTTAGAGATATGATGGGCACTGATTAAATCTGAACCTCAACATTTTTGAGGTTTTTTTCTGTATCTAACTCACAATAAGTTTGGTGGTGTTAACTGGGAGCCAGTAATGTTGAAACACTGGCATCTTCTGCACTAAAGTCTGTAGCTGTTGAACACCCTTTGGTGAGACTCTCAAAGATACGCGTACCCTTTAATAGAAGGTCTCTGTCAGTATCAGGGTGGGGTGGGGTGTATGGTTGGGGGGGGGGAACATTTGCAGAAGTTTAGCTAGATTCCATTACAACAGACAGCAGGTGGAAGAAATGTGTGCAGAGAATCAAAATGTAGTATCTGTAAGGTAGCAGTGTTTATAGTTTCTACAGAACCGTGAATAAACAACTCAATTTTTTTTCTGAGTCTGATACTTCTCCAGGTTGTTGTTACATACTCAAAATATTGAACTTTTTTAAAGTCAGATCTCTGATCTCATTCATTTAGTCTCTAACGCAAACTCAGGGTGACCGATCTATCAGTTTCCAGTTAGCATTTAATGTAGTGCGTGTTTGCCAATTCATGCCAGCATACATACATAAATACATACACATATATCTATGTACTTTGTTTCAGGATTTATGAAGCCCTATTATTTTTTTGAACCAGTACTATTGATAAAACAAGTGTGATTGTCTGGCTCCAGCAGTGATTTTGATCATATTTGTGGTTAGCTTCAGCATTTTTGTCCTGTTGGTGACCTCCCAGTAGTTCATTATGACCTTATACAGGGAGGTCCAGTTGAACTCTCAAGAGATGATTGGGAAGCTCTGCGAGTAAGGGGAGTCAAGGTGGGCTCCACCAATGAAGATGTTGGAAAAAGTTTGTACCAGCCAATCACCATGCTGGATAGATCAAGCTCTTCCAGTAGAATCTGTACCACTCCCATAAAACATTTGTGGTCCATTCTGCCATAATCTCCCCAGACTATCACCTACAAAACAGGGAGAGACAAGTCAGGAGATTCTAACATGTACTGTGCATGTACTCTGTGATACAGCAAATTTATAGGGATCATGTAGTCAGAGACCTATTTTTAGTCTGGTGTGCATGATCACCATTAAAACAACCTCAAGTACGCCAGTGATTCAAGTAACAAGATGGCCTTTAAACAGTTTAATTTAGTGTTCGTGATCATTGAGTGGTTACCACCAATGCAATTTTGGACTGAAGATAAAGCATGGTCCAGAAGCAGTATTAAAGTATTTCTCTTATACAACCCATTCCAATTACAAACACTGTAGGGATTGTATGATATCCCATGAAACAGAAAACAAGAATGAAAAACAAAGAAGGGAACAAAGGATAAAATAGGAAACTACAGGCCAGTCAGTCTAACATCTTCCATTACTGGAAACAATTCTGATTGGCAGAATTAATCTGCATTTGGAAAGGCAGGGATTATTCATGAATAGTCAGTATAGTTTTGTTAAAGAGAGGTCACAACCAATTTTTCAAAGCAGTGATCAGCAATCAGGTATAACTGAGGGCAATGCTTTTTGATATAATCTACCTTGGACCTCAGCAAGACTTTTGACAAGGTCCCATGTCGGTGACTGATAACAAAGGTAAGCGTCAAATGGATACAAGGAAGTTTGGCAATTTGGCTTAAAAGGCAGGAAGCAGAGGATGATGGTTGAGGGATGCTTTTCCAAATGTTCACTGGGGTCCCACTTGGGGCAGCGTTGGGATCCTTGCTATTTATGATATATATAAATGATTTAGAATTGAATGGTTGATCAGCAATTTTGTCGATGATACAAAAATTAGTGGGGTGGTAACTAGTGAGGAGGATAGCCTTAGATTACAAGAGAATATACACGGGCTGATCACTGGCAAATGGAACGTAATCTGGATAAATTTGAGGTGATGCAGTTGGACAGGATAAACAAACCAAAGGAATACATGATGAACAGTAGGGTTCTAAGAAACACTGAGAATCAGAGATACTTTGGTGTGCACGTACTTCGATCCCTTAAGTTATCGGGACACATGGATAAAATGGCATATGGGGACAGTTGCTTTTATTAGCTGAAACATAGAGTTTCAGAGCAGGGAGATTATGTT
Source organism: Ginglymostoma cirratum (assembly GCA_024137785.1). Lineage (NCBI taxonomy): Eukaryota > Metazoa > Chordata > Chondrichthyes > Orectolobiformes > Ginglymostomatidae > Ginglymostoma > Ginglymostoma cirratum. The sequence goes on from JAHRHZ010000073.1 coordinate 27,590,817, forward strand.
GAAATTGTATAAAATCTTAGTTAGGCCACAGCTAGAATACTGTGTGGAGTTTTGGAATCCATATTTTAGGAGGATGTGATAGCACTGGAGAGGGTGCAGAGGAGTTTACCAAGATATTGCCTGAGCGGTAGAGTAACAAACTGGGGTTCTTTTCCTTAATGCAGGAGGGATTGACAGGGGACCTAATTGAGATGCATGAAATTATGACAGGAATAGATAGGGTAGACAGAAAGTTTTCCCCTTGATGGAGGGAATTAATGATTGGAAATCGAAGATTTAAAATAAGGACAGAAGTTTAGAGGGGGGTGTGAGGAAAAGCTTTTCACCTAGAGGGTGGTGAGAATCTGGAACTCATGCCTATAAGGGTGGTAGAGTGAGAAACCTTCATAACATTTAAGAAGTATCTAGATGTGCACCTGCGATGCCAAGGCATATTATGCCAAAAGAGATTAGAATAGCTTGGTGTTGATCTGTGTAGATAGTAAGGTCGGAGAGTCTTTTCTGTGCTCATAGATCACAGAATCCCTACAGTCCAGAAACAGGCTACTTGGCCCAACAAGTCTATACACTTCCCCTCTGAAGAGCATCCAACCCAGACCCATTCCCCTAATTTCCTATGTCTAACCCACCTAACCTAAACATCCCTGGGCTCTATGGGCAATTTAGCATGGCCAATCCACCTACCCTGCACATCTTTGGACTGTGGCAGGAAACCCACACAGACACAGGGAGAATGTGCAAACTCCACACAGAAAGTTGCCTGAGGCTGGAATCAAACCCAGGTCCTTGGTGCTTTGAGGCAGCACTGCTAACCACTGAGCCATCATGCTGTAGGCCTCCATTGACTCTATCACTCTATGATATTTCAGTTAAACTTCTGACTTTAATTACTTTGTGCAGTTTGAGACTTATCTGTAGATTTGAGACTTATTGCAGGAATTGAGCAGAATATGGCAGGGAGTGCAGCTTTGCTGGAAGTAATATTAAACTGAAGCTCAGACAGCTGTTCCAGTAAAACCTAAACACAAAGCTGTTTGCTTATTTCCTTTTTTGTCAGGCAGTGTTGTATTCTAGCTGCTTTTTATACCCTCAAAACCAACTGTGTACACCTCTTAAATAGTTCTTTTTTTTTGTGAAAAGAACTTTGATGTGCCCTCACACATAAATGTAATATGATAGTTTCTTTAAGACCTAAGCAATGAATTCCATACATAATCAAAACGATAACAGGTGCACCAAGATTTAAGCAATGTACCCAATTATGAGTTTCATCTTATGTTGGCATATTTTTACATCAGGTTTGCTACTGCAGTCAGGAATAGTGATTGGTCAATTGCTCCACAATACTACACTATCAAAGGGCAGCACGGTGGCTCAGTGGTTAGCACTACTGCCTCACAGCGCCAGGGACCCAGGTTCGATTCCACCCTCAGGTGACTGTCTGTGTGCAGTTTGCACATTCTCCCTGTGTCTGCGTGGGTTCAAAGATGTGCAGGCTAGGTGGATTGGCCATGCTAAATTGCCCATAGTGTTCAGGGATTTGTGGATTATAGGGGGGTGGAATGTTCTGAGGGTCAGTGTGGACTTGTTGTGCCATAGGGCCCATTTCCCACAGTGTAGGGATTCTATGATTCAATGTTGTGAAACTTGAATGACTTCATCAAATCCCACACCCCATGAATGGATTTGTAAGATACTGAGGTTGCTCTTTGAGCCATCTTTTCAAAAAGATCTACCTGGCTATGGAGAATTGATCAGTGATCTGTTAAATACATCAGATTTCTCAATCACACAGGTCCTTATAGTGTTTGAAACCATCCCAAAGGGTTCTTTCTGATCACAAATCCAAAATAGTGTAGGATCAAGCAAAACTCCCCAATATCTGACATACTGGGCAAGACTCTTCCAATATCTAAAATAGTGGGCAAAACCCTGGACTGGATTTGCAGCAAATCCTACAATAGCAAAGACATAACATGGAGGTTTCAATTGTAACAGGTACATTCAAGAGTGTTAAAGGAGATGGCTATTAGACATAATGGATACATTGGCAGTTAATGTTCAAAATTTTATAGATTCTGGAAAGGTTCCTGCTGACTGGAAAGTAGCAAGTGTAATCTCATTGTGTTTACCAAGGGAGGGAGTAGGAGAATGGATAATAATAGACTTGTTTGGTGAATAGAGCATTGGATGATTACTTGGATAGAAAAGTGTGCAAAGGTATGCGGAAAAAGTGGGAGATTGGCACTACTTCATGAGGCTTGTTTGAACAGCTCGTGCAGGGACAAGATGCAATGGTTTCCTTCTGCCGTAAAAATTCTGTGATTCTGTTAGCTTGATGTCAGTAAAAGGAAAAATGTTAGGTTATCTTACAAAGAATGTGATAACTGGAAATTTAGAAAATAATGGCAGAACTGGGTAAGAGTCAGAATAAATTATGAAAAAGAAATCATGTCTGACAAGCCTTCGGGGATTTTTGAGGATGTCACTTATAGACTACATAAAAAAGTATGTGATAAATTTGAATTATCAAATCACTTTTGATAGGATCCCACACAGAAGGTTAATAACAACATTGGAGTGCTTGGGATTGGAGGTAATGTACTGGTATGGATTGAGAAGTGGTTAACAGACAGAAAGCAGAGATGGGATAAAATCAGTGTTCACAATCACGGTAAATGACTTGGATGTGGGGACCAATTATAATATATATAGATTTGCTGATAACACAAAAATGGAGGGAATCTAAGTAGTGAGGACACAGGATGCCTCAAGTGCACTTAGGCAGTTTAATGAGTGGATCAGACGCTGGCAGGTGGAATACAACGTGAACAAGTATAAAGTTATCCTCTTGGGCAGAGAAGACAGAATATTTCTGAAAAGTGGACAGGTTAGTACTTATTGGTGTACAAAAAGACCTGGTTTCCCTGTCCGTGAATCATTAAAAGTTAGCATGCATAATCTATAAGGAGGGTAATAGTACATCAGCTCTAATTTCAAGGGGATCCGGGTTTAGGAGTAAAGATGTCTTGCCGCAGTAGTAGGGAGTCTGTTGAAGGAGAGTTTTGATCACCTCTTCTAAGGAAGGATATACTTGCCATAAAGGGAGTGCAATGATTCATCCCAGAGATGGCAGAATTGTCTAATTGAGGAATTAGGATTGAGGAACATGAGACTGGATTCCCTAGAATGACATTGTTGCTCAGTGGTTAGCACTGTTGCCTCACAGCAACTGGGATTCACATTTGATTCCAGCACTGGGTGACTATCTGTGTAGAACTTGTATGTTATTCCAAAAGAACTGCGGATGCTGCAAATCAGGAACAAAAACAAAGTTGCTGGAAAAGCTCAGCAGGTCTGGCAGCATCTGTGGAAGAGAAAACAGAGTTAACGTTTTGGGTCCAGTGACCCTTCCTCAGAACTGAGGAAGGGTCAACGGAACCGAAACGTTAACAATGTTTTCTCCTCCACAGATGCTGCCAGACCTGCTGAGCTTTTCCAGCAACTTTATTTTTGTATGTTTTTCCTGTGTCTGTGTGCGTTTATGTTGGGTGCTCCAGTTTCCTCCCACAATCCAAAGATGTGCAGGTTAGATGGATTGCCATGCTAAATTGCCCTGTAGTGCCCAGTGATATGTAGATGGATTAGCCATGGCAAAATGCAGGGTTATGGGGATAGGGTGGACTTTGTGCTTTGGACAGACAGTGCAGACACATGGGCCAAATGATCTTTATCTGCACTGAAGGGACTCTATGATTTTATGAGTGTAGCAGAACACATTGAAACCTAATTGGAATTTACAATTTCTAACATGGCATTTCAGGGTAGTTTCCATTGGTTGGTGACATTAGAACCAGGGGACATTACCTCAAGATAAGGAGCAGGTCATTTAAAACTCGGACAAGGAAAATTTTTTTTCATTCAGATGGTGGTGAATCTTTGGAGTTATTTATTATAGAGGACTGCGGTAGCTCAATCAATGAGTGTAATTAAATCAAGAAATTGACAGATTGCAGGAGACTGTTGATCTCAAAGGATATGAAGATTTTTGGGGAAAGTGGCAGTTAAATGATCAGCCATAATCTAATTGAATGGTGGCTCAGTTTTAATGGGTTGAATGGTCTACACCTGAATAGATGTAACTTAAACAACTAATATTCCAATGTTCCTCCTGAGGTTTTGCACCCTCGCAGTTTACATTCCCTCCCCCCTGCATTGCATTGGTTCTTCGTTGCCAGGTTGTCTTGGTTTAGAGAAAGGGGCCACCTTGTGGCTCAGTGGTAGTGTCCTTGTCCCTGAACTGACAGTCCCAGGTATAAGTCACACCTACTCCAGAGGCGTGTAATAATATCTGTGAACAGGTTGATTAGAAAAATAGGTTAATTTTTTTTTTAATAGGCCCAGTCTGAAGAAAGAAAAAGAAAAAAAAAATCCAGTTTGGGATCATTCCATCATTTGGGAAGCTCTTGCGGTGCAGTCTCTACACCTGGACCAGAAAGCCTGGGTTCAAGTCCCACCTGCTCCAGAGGTGTGGAATAATGTCTCTGGACAGGTTCATTAGAAAAATCAGTTAAATAAAAATGGTACGGTCTGAAATTCAAAGACTGGAGGCAAAGACTCATCCAAAGTTTCTTACTCAACTAACTGTAGTCAGTCCTCAGTATGGTTCTTGAAGTAACTCCACCAATAACATCTCATCACCATGTCACTCTTTATTTATACGTGGAGAGTCATTGACACTGATCCAGCTCCCTCAGAGTCAGTTCTCAGAGTGAACAGGATATCTGTATTATCTATCAGCCAGGGCTCCCTGATTAGACCAAGTTAACAGCCCCAATCAGGGAACTCATATACTATGAGGTCCACCTGGCTGATTTTGTTACAATCACTACATCACTCCCACTCTGAGTCTGAGGACATAGGCCAGTTGTTTTTTTCTTGTAGCTCCTGCTGGGGCATTTCAGCACTGGGTCAGGTTCCTCCAACACTGTCTCTGATACAAGCCATATGTAACACACAGCAGCTTGCCTCTTGCGGCTGGAGAATCTCAGAAAAAATTTATTCTCCTCTTCAGGCAGCAAAGGCATCGAGATGGTGGCATCCACTGTGTCCACCTCAGATTCCAAGAGATCTTCAGCACTTGATGGAAAGGGAGAACCCATGAGTTCCAGAATAGTTGGAAATGCTCTCAAAGAGCTGGGTATATTTTGCTCCCACACCGTTTGAGAGTTGGCAACCTTCATACGGGTCCACGTACTTGTTCAGGACCATTGCATCTACCTAAACTTTATAATCACTGGACTTTGCTTCACGTTGACCATGCATCTTATCCAAGGCCAGCCCTTGTTTCCTACACCAACTTCGTCCCCCGAAGTAAACTGTCCCTCTTGCTTACTTGAGTCTTGTGTCCGGCCTTGGCATTCCAAATGCCTTTTCACACTACACTCCTCCCCCCACCAACCCCCAGGTCCAGGAAGATCAGGTTTACCCTGGTGCAGAGTCTTCTCCCCATTAGCAACTCTGCTGGAGTTATCCCTGCAGGTGCATGAGGGGTGGTCCTATAATTAAATAGGAACCTGGCTAGTTTGGTATCTACTGAAGCTGTAGGCTGTTTCTTTAAGCCTGCCTTCAAAGTTTGGTCTGGTCTTTCAGCCAGACCATTGGATACCATTCAACTTTAGGAAATATTCAAATTCGCTGCTGATAACCAATGGTCCATTATTTGTGACTAAAAGATGCACACACTTTTTCTATCGCATCTCCTTGTTTGACAAATGAACTCTAATGCATGTCCAGCCATTTTGAATTGGCATCCAAAATGATGAAGGACATTGAGCCCATAGTTGATGTGCACTGAATCCAAAGCTTACCAGCCATTCTCACGAATGTGGGGGAGCTCCTCATGGTAATTTTTGTCCTTGTTGGCACTCTGGGTATTGCCCCACCAACACAGCTATGTCTGCATCCAATCCTGGCCACCAGACATAACTCTTGCTAACACCTTCATTTTGGAAACTCCTGGATGACCCTGGAGTTCAGCCAGCAATCTGGCAGCAACCTCTATTTGGGACAATCATTCTTGCCGACTTCTACTGTGGTCTGGTCTCTCTAAGTCTAAAAAACTTTCAATTCTGGTTGCGATGGCCTTTTAGTTTCCACTATCATTACCAGCTGTTTCAGTTTCAGTCGGAGTTCAGAATATGTTATTGTCACCTGTGACTGGAAGTGTGTCCAGAAAACTTACAACCATAACTGACTCTTCCACTGACAGTATCACCAGAGGAGGCTCAATGCATCCACATTTGCTGCCTGGAAGAAATGTTTAAGGACAATGTTGAAGATCTATAAGTGCTCCTTATTGGTCTTCCTTGTTATTAGCACGTCATCCAGACAAATGGCAACCTGAGGTAGACCTTGTAAAATGTTCTCCATTGGCAGCTGAAAAATTGCACAGACTGATGGTACCCCAAATGGCATTCGTCCATATTGATACAAACCCTTATGGGTATTAATTGTAGTATACATCTGGTAATCCTCATTTAACTGTAGTTGCAATTATGCATGGCCCATGTACAGCTTCGTGAAGGACAGCACCCCCTTGCCAGCTTTTCATATAAATCTTCTTTGTGAGTGATTGGGTATTTATCCAGCTGCTGAAAGCGGTTTGCCATTTGTTTAGAATTCCCAAAAAGGCGAACCAACACGTCATGCGCCACAATCAGTATGACCCATTCTGCCTAATTCTGGACTGGTTTGATGTTTGTTTCGCTTTCCAGCCTTCTGATTTCTGACTATACTTTTAACCATAAGGCAAATGGCACTGGGTGGGCCTTGCAGAATTGTGAAATTGATTCCTGGTCAACATGCAAGGTGGCCTTGGCTCCTTCGATAAGTCCCTAGACCTTCCTGAAAAACTTCAGGGTACTTGATTAGGACTTCACTGAGGCTACCGTTTTATAGTCCGAAAATGCTGAGTAAATCTAGGTGAATCTTCCTCGAGTAATTTTGCCCCATCAAGCTTGGGCCCAAGCCTTTTACTACAATCAGTGGTAACTGAGCCTGCTGCTTCTCATAAGAGACCAGGACCTGAGCTAATCTGTAAAGACTTCCTAGTATAGGTCCTCAGCCTAGCTGAAGTCTTGTGCAATCCTAAGGGTTGGAGTCCAGGACTAATTTTTGTAAAGACTGGTTCTGCGATTACTGAAACAGCCACCCAGGTATTGACCTCCATTAGAACCAGGTGGCCAGTTAATCAGATGTTTATTTTGATTGGTTTTGATTTTGATGTTACTAAGCAATTTAACAATTCCGAACCAGAAGGTGTAGGTGGACTTGCCAGTGTGTACATTCTCCTGGATACTGATCTATGAGTTCTCCTACTCCATTTAGGTCCAGTGGGACTCTGGTGCTATCTCAAGTCCCCAGTGGCAACTACATTGGCTTGCTGGCCAAGATCCTGAAGAAAATTTTAACCATTTGGTTGGGGCTTGGGTTTGTTTTGGTGTTTTGCTGGGAGTTGACCTTGAGTCCCTCTGTTCAGAATATGTCCTGAGTGAGGCTATGCAATTGCATACACTCAAGTGGTGTTCCCCAACCTCAGCTGGACCGGCAAGGGTGTCCAATTCCATCAGAATACCCTGCAACTCATATGCTACATGCCCCATTTTCCAATTATAAAGCAAGTGGTAGTGCCTGTTTGAAGTGCAGCTGGGCTTTAGCGAGTAAGTGCTTTTGCATGGTTACATCATTATTCCGTATACCAAATTGTCTGTTGGGATCTCATTAATGGTTAAACCAAAGTCGCATGCCTCTGTCAGTCTTCATAACCTAGTCAAAAATCCCGATACGGATTCCTCTGGTTCTCAAATTTCCGACTTATAAGCATCTCAGAATTATAAGAGGTAAGATAATAAGATTGTAATATTCCTGAACTAAATCTGCTGGTGCCTCAGGGAAAGTTAGGCTCTTAAAAACCAAAAAAAGCTGCAGATCCATAAGCTGTCAGGAGAATTGCTTATTGCTTTTCATTTGCCCCAAAGTCATTTGCCCAAAAAAAAATGCATTATTTCCACACACTGGGCTCAGACTTCGACAGCAAGATCAAACAAGTCAAGCTTCCCAAATAACGGAATGATGCCAGAAATGCATACACGAACTCAAAAACTCGAAAGAATTTCTTCTGGAGCATGGTTTCTCTCATTGACACTGAAATAATTCCACAGAGGCTAGTATCCCTTTACGAGTCACCCTTTATTTACATGTGGAGAGTCTTCGACACTGATCCAGTTCCCTCAGCCAGCTCCCAGAGTGAACAGGATGCTTGACACTCCTTTTCTTATCTATCAGCCAGGGGTCCCTGACTGGACCAGATTAACAGCCCCAGTCAGGGAGCTCATATTCTATGAGGTCCACTTGGCTGACATCATTATAATCGCTACAGTTCCAAAGAAAGTATTTCAGATAAACATCACATTGAGATGAAAATGTTCATATTAACCTCAATGTTGGCAGAAATAAAGGAGTGGTCACCACCCAAACCCATTTTATTGAATAATACTGACCTGTAACACTTTACCCTGTGGGCTTTCTTCAAACAGTAATGACTGTTGGTAGAGTGGATCGAGTGTTTTTCGTGCAATTTTTGTCTTCTTTTTGGCTATGCACACGCCGTTCTCCAACAGGTATACTTTGACATAAGGAGCTGCAAAAAAGTTGAAATTAAAATAAATGTCCCATTTAAGAATCATATTCCTCCTATCATTTGGGTGGGTACCTACAGTCATAGAGTCATAGAGATGTACAGCACCAAAACAGACCCTTTGGCCCATCTCATCCATGCCAACCAGATATCTTAAACTAATCTACTCCCGTTTGTCAGCATTTGGCCTATATCCCTCTGAACCATTCCTATTCATAAACTCATCCAGATGCCTTTTAAATGTTGTAACTGTACTAGCCTCCACCACTTCCTCTGGAAGCTCATTCTATACATGCACCACCCATGTACATTATGTGTGAAAAAGTTGCCCCTTATCATGACATGTGGAACACTTAGTGAAGAGGAAGAAGGAAGCTTACTTAAGGTTGAGGACGCAAGGATCGGGCAGGGCTCTAGAGCTCTACAAGGTAGCCAGGAAGGAACTGAAGAATGGACTTAGAAGAGCTAGAAGGGGGTGCGAGAAAACCTTGGTGTGTAAGATCAAGGAAAAGCCCAAGGTGTTCTATACTTAAGTGAGGAACAAGAGGATGGCCAGAGAGAGGGTAGGGCCAATCAGGGATAGTGGAGGGAACTTGTCTGCAGAGTCAGAGGAGGTAGGGAAGGTCCTTAATGAATACTTTGCTTCAGTATTCACCTGTGAGAGGGACCTTGACTTTTGTGAGGACAGCATGAAACAGGCAGATATGCTTGAACAGGTTGCTGTTAGGAAGGAGGATGTGCTAGAAATTTTGAAAAATATGAGGATAGATAAGTCCCCTAGGCCAGGCAGGATATACCCAAGGTTATTACGGGAAGTGAGGGAAGAGATTACTGTCCCTTTGGCAATGATCTTTGCGTCCTCACTGTACACTGGAGTAGTACCAGAAGATTGGACGGTGGCAAATGTCATTTCCTTGTTCAAGAAAGGGAATAGGGATAATCCTGGAAATTACAGACCTACTTCTGTGGTGGGCAAATTATTGGAGAGGATTCTGAGAGATAGTATTTATGATTATTTGGAAAAGCACAGTTTGATTAGAAATAGTCAGCATGGCTTTATGAGGGGCAGGTCATGCCTCACAAGCCTTATTGAATTCTTTGATTTTAGCAAGGCATTTGATCAGGTTTCCCATGGTAGGCTCATTCAGAAAGTAAGGAGGCATGGGATTCAGGGAAATTTGGCTGTCCGGATACAAAACTGGCTGTCTAATAGAAGACAGAGGGTAGTAGTAGAGGGAAAGTATTCAGTCTGGAGCTCGGTGACCAGTGGTGTTCCGCAGGGATCTATTCTGGGATCTCTGCTCTTTGTGATCTTTATAAATGACTTGGATGAGAAAGTGGAAGGGTGGGTTAGTAAGTTTGCCAATGATATGAGAGTTGGTGGCGTTGTGGACATCATGGAGGGCTGTTGTAGGTTGCAATGGGACATTGACAGGATGCAGAGCTGGGCAAAGAAGTGGCAGATGGAATTCAACCTGGAAAAGTGTGAAGTGAATCACTTTGGACGGTCGCATTTGAATGCAGAATATAGGGTTAATGGCAGGATTCTTGGCAGTGTGGAGCAACAGAGGGATCTTGGGGTCCACATCCATAGTTTCCTCAAAGTTGCTACCCAAGTTGATAGGGTTGTAAAGAAGGCGTATGGTGTGTTGGCTTTCATTGGCAGGAGAACTGAGTTTAAGAGCCGTGAGGTTATGCTGCCGCTCCATAAAACTCTGGTTAGACCACACTTGGAATATTGCGTTCAGTTCTGGTCACTTCATTACTGGAAAGATGTGGAAGCTTTGGAGAGGGTGCAGAGGAGATTTACCGGGATGCTGCCTGGACTGGACGGCAGGTCTTATGAGGAAAGGTTGAGGGAGCTAGGGCTTTTTTCATTGGAGCAAAGAAGAATGAGAGGTGACTTAATAGAGGTGTAGATAGAGTGGATAGTCATAGACATTTTCCCAGTGTGGAAATGACTATTACGAGGGGGCATAATTTTAAGGTGATTGGAGGAAGGGATAGGAGAGATGTCAGAGGTAGGCTCTGTACACAAAGAGTGGTGGGCATGTGGAATGCGCTGCCAGCAGTGGTAGTGGAGTCAGATACTTTAGAGACTTTTAAGCGACTCTTGGATAGGCACATGGACGATTGTAAAACATTGGGTATGCAGAGTAGATTGATCTTAGTAGGATAATAGGTCGGCACAACATCATGGGTCGAAGGGCCTGTACTGTGCTCTACTGTTCTATGTAGTACATTCTATGTTATGTCCCTTTTAAATCTTTCCCTTCACACCTTAAACCTATGCCCTCTAGTTTGGGACTCCCCCACCCCGGGGAAACGATCTTGTCTATTTACCCTATCCATGCCCCTGATGATTTCAAACACCTCTTATAACGTCATCAGATCGTTTCTGATGCTGCAGGGAAAACAGCCCTAGCCTATTCAGCCTCTGCCTATAGCTCAAATCCTCCAACTCTGGCAACATCCATGTAAATCTTTTCTATTTCAAAGCATCCTTCCTGTAACAGGGAGACCAGAACTGCACACAGTATTTCAGAAGTGATCTAACCAATGTCCTGAACACGGCAACATCCTCCCAACTCCTATACTCAATGTACGGACCAATAAAGGCAAGCATATCAAACACCTTCTTCTCTATCCTGTCTTCCTACAACTCCACTTTTAAGGAACTATGAACTTGTACTGCAAGGTCTCTTTGTTCAGAATTTCTCCCCAGGACCTTACCATTAAGTGTTTAAGTCCTGCCCCACTTTGTCTTTCCAAAATGCAGCACATCACATTTATCTAAATTAAACTCCATCTGCCACTACTTGGCCCATTGGTCCATCTGATCAAGTTGCAGTTGTACTCCGAGGTAATCTTCTTCACTGTCCACTACACCTCCAAATTTGATGTCACGTGCAAATTTACTAACCATTCCTCCTATCTTCATATTCAAATCATTTATATAAATGACAAAAAACAGTGGACCCAGCACCTATTCATGTGGCACACTGTTAATCACAGACCTCCAGACTGAAAAACAACCCTCCTCCACCACCTTCTACCTTTGAGCTAGTTCTGTATCCAAATGGCTAGTTCTCCTTTATTCCAGGTGATGTAACCTTGCTAACCACACTACCAAGAGGAACCTTGTCGAACGCCTTACTGAAGTCCATTTAGATCATGTCCACCGCTCTGCCATCATGAATCCTCTTCGTTACTTCAAAAAAAAATCAGTGAGAGACGATCTCCCATGCAAAAAGTCATGCTGGCTATCCCTAATCAGTCCTTCCCTTTCCAAATACATGTAAATCCTGTGCTTCAGGATTCCCTCCAGCAACTTGCTCACCTGTCTATAGTTCCTTTGCTTTACCTTACTGCCTTTCTTAAATAGTGGCATCACGTTAGCCAACCTCCAGTCTTCCGGTTCCTTACCTGTGGCGATCGATGATACAAATATCTCAACAAGCAATCTCTTCCTCACTTCCCACAGACTTCTAGCGTACACCAGATCAGATCCCAGGGATTTCATAGAATCACAGAATCCCTCCAATGTGGGAGCAGGCCATTTGGCCCATCAAGTCCACACTGACCCTCTGAAGAGCATCCCACCCAGACCCATACCCAACCCAATCACTGCATTTCCCATTCTAGACACTATGGGCAATTTAGCACAGCTGATCTACCTAACCTGCACACTTTTGGAATGTGGAAGGAAATCTGAGTACCCAGAAGAAACCTGCACAGACACAAGGAGAACATGCAAACACCACACAGACAATCAAACAGCATAGAACATAGAACAGTACAGGCCCTTCAGCCCATGTTGTTGTGCCGATCTATTATCCTACTCTAAGGTCAAACTACCCGGTGTACCCTACATTTTACTATCATCCAAGTGCCTATCCAAGAGTCACTTGAATGTCCCTAACGTATCTGACTCCACTACCACCACCGGGAGCGCATTCCACACACCCACCGCTCTCTGCATAAAGAACCTACCCCTAACATCTCCCCTATCCCTTCCTCCAATCACCTTAAAATTATGCCCCCTCGTAATAGTCATTTCTGCCCTGGGAAAAAGTCTCTGGGTATCCATTCTATCTATGCCTCTCATCATCTTGTACAACTCTATCAAGTCACCTCTCATCCTTCTTCATTCCAATGAGAAAAGCCCTAGCTCCCTCAACCTTTCCTCATGAGACCTGCCCTCCAGTCCAGGCAGCATCCTGGTAAATCTCCTCTGCACCCTCTCTAAAGCTTCCACATCCTTCCGATAATGTGATGACCAGAACTGAATGCAATATTCCAAGCGTGGTCTAACCAGTGTTTAATACAGCTGCAACATAACCTCGCGAATCTTAAACTCAATTCCTGTGCCAATGAATGCCAATACACCATATGCCTTCTTTACAACCCTGTTCAACTTGGGTAGCAACTTTGAGGGATCTATGGATGTGGACCCCAAGATCCCTTTGTTGCTCCACACTGCCAAGAATCCTGCCTTGAACCCTGTATTCTGCATTCAAATTCGACCTTCCAAAATGAATCACTTCACACTTTTCTGGGTTGAATTCCATCTGCCACTTCTTTGTCCAGCTCAGCATCCTGTCAATGTCCTGTCAACTTGTGGACATTTACCCCAAGTTCCTGCTCTTCCTCCACTTGTCTCAGTATCCAGTCATTCAATATATATTCCCTAGCCTTGTTAAATTTAGGATTTATTGCCCAGCTCTAGTTCCCCTTGAGAAGGTGGTGGTGAACTGCCTCCTTGAATGTTCTGTAGGTAGCTAAAAAATATCATTAAGGAGGTAGGTCCAGGATTTTGACCCATAGACATTGAAGGAACAGTAATCTATTTACCAAGTCGGGATATGATGTAGAAGTGTGGGTGTTGGACTGGGGTGGACAAAGTTGGAAGTCACACGGCACCAGGTTATAGTCTCAAGCTTTCGGAGCGCCGCTCCTTCGTCAAGTGAGTACTTCACAGTACTTTGCCTGATGAAGAAGCAGTGCTCTGAAAGCTTGTGATTTCAAATAAACCTGTTGGACTATAGCCTGGTATCGTGTACCAAGTCAGGATAGTCAGTGGTCTACAGGGGAATTTGCAGGTAGTGGTGTTTCCATATATCTGCTGCTCTCATCCTTCCAGTATTTGAGGCTCTGAGTTTGAAAGCTGCTGTCTTGGTGAATTTCCGCAGTACATCTTATAGAAAGTACACACAGCTGCTGTTGTATGTCATGGAATGTGGATGGAACCAAGGTTTAATTTTAATGGAATACCAGTCAAGGAGACTACTTTGTCATGGATGATGTTCTTGTGTGTTGTTGGAGCGGCACTCTGCGGTGATTGTAACGAGGTCAGTCAGCTGGAGCTCATAGAATATGTGTTCCCTGATTGGGGCTGGTAATTTGGTCCAATCAGGGAGCCCTGGCTGACAGATAAGAACAGGGGCGTCCGACATCCTGTTCACTCTGAGTGCTGGCTCTGAAGAAGCTGGATCACTGTCAAGAACTCTCCAGTGCAAATAAAGGGCGACTTAGTGATGGGATACTGGCCTGTGTGGAATTATTTCACAGATAAAGAGGTGCTTTTTGCATTTTTTTTGGTTCATAGCTTGTAAGGTCATTTTAACAGGATAAACTGAAACCCAGGATAAGGGGCCCAGCACAAAAATGAAGAGTGGCATCAGTGGAAACCTGTAAGTTCATTTAGAATCATTGAGTCACAGAGTCATACAGCATGGAAACTGACCCTTTGGTCCAACTAGTCTACTTTGATCATGTTCCCAAGCAGACTAGTCCCACTTGCTTGCCTTTGGCCTCTATCCCTCCAAATCTTTCTCATTTGTGTACTTATCCAAGTGTCTTTTAAATGTTGCAACTGTACCTGCATCTACCACTTCTTTTGGCAGTTCATTTCACACAGAACTATTCTCAGTGTAAAAAGTTGCCCCTCACATCAGTTTTAAAACTTTCTCCTCTCACTTTAAAAATATGCCCAGAGTTTTGAACTCATCCACCCTACGTAAAAGACCCTTGCTATTCACCTTATCTATGCCTCTCATGATTTTATAAACCTCGATAAGAACACACCTCAATTTTCTATGCTGCAGTGGAAAAGTTCCCAGCCTATCCAATCTATTTTTATAACCCTCCATTTCCAGCAACATCTTGGTAATTCCTTTCTGAACCCTCTCCAATTTAATAATATCCTTCCAACAGCAGGGCGACCAGAACTGCACACAGTACTCTAGACAAGCTATACCAACTTCTGTACAACCTCAACATGACATCCCAACTTCTACACTCAAAAGGTCTGAGCAATGAAGACAAGCATGCTGAATGCCTTCTTAACCACACTGTATACCTGTGATGCAAATTTCAAAGAATTATGTACCTGAACTCCTAGATTGCTCTGTTCTACAACACTACACAGGACCCTACCATTATTTGTTGGTAATAGCTGCTAAATTCACTATTTATGATAAGTTATGTTCAGATTAAAGGTATATAGGAAAAATATTTTACACATTAAAAACTAAAAGAGCACTAGGAAGTTAAAAACAAATTAAGAAATAAGTGAGGGGAATAGAGATGCAGGGCCAGTGTCGTCTGTGTGACAATGCTGTCACCTTAAAAAGGTTATTTTGTCCTGGGTTTTTTTGAAGAGAAGTTGCAAAGGCACAGGTGCCAAAGTGGCAAGGAATCTGGCCTAAGTCAAAAATGTAAGAGGCATTTAGGACTTTTTAAAAACAGTTGTGACAATGGAAGGGGAGTGGCTAGTTCTCCCGGATCAGGCTTGCTAGTTAGAACACAGAACATAAAACAGTACAGCACAGTATAGGCCCTTCGGCCCACATTGTTGTGTTGACCTATTATTCTACTCTAAGATCAAACTAACCTGCATACCCTTCGTTTTACTATCATTCATGTGCCTATCCAAGAACTGCTTAAATCTCCATAAAGTATCTGACTCTACGACCACCACTGGCAGACCATTCCACACATCCACCACCATCTGTGTAAAGAACCTACCTCTGACATCTCCCCTACGCCTTCCTCCAATCACCTTAAAAATAGAAATTATTTTTTAGTTGTAGCAGTTGCAAGATATTTAGGTCCCAGAAGGGTTGAAAACTTTCGTAAATGATTCCGAACTGTGACTTTTCCTGAAATCTCTCAATGTTATCCTCTCCTGAATTAGAAACCTGCTTGTAAGAATCTGTGTTTGAATCTACTTTTTTGCCAAGGGGAATATTTGTGGGGTGGTACTATACTAGAACAGTTACTTAGTAATAGTTACTTTATCTAGAATTCAGTTAAGTTTTCCAACAGTTATTCTAAATTCCTCTTTTTTTGTTCATGTTTCACCTGTAGTGTCTAAATAAATTGTGTTTTGCTTAACGCCAAGAGGTTTGACTAGTTACATCACGTCTGGAACACCCACTTCACATCTACTTTCAAAATAAGAAAAAAAAATTGGGTCTAGGCTACATTCTTAAAATATTTTGAGGTGGTCTGGGCTCGTCCATAACAAAGTGGGGGCTCTTGTTGGGACAATTCCATCATTCCAATTTGGGTTTAAGGTTTAAACAGGGTGTGCTGTGTGTAAATATGGCTCTTTTGGTCACGAAGAGTTTTCCAGGGGTGGGAGAAGTGACTTTGGGGGTTTTACAAAAAGTGAGCGAGGCAAATTGTTGGAATTGGCAGACAAGCTAGACTTGACAACAAAGAAAATTACAGCACAGAGCAGGCCTTTCGGCCCTTCAAACTTGCCCGTCACAACTAATACTCTCTACCCTTCTGGGGACCATGTCCCTCTATTGCCATCCTATTCATATTTGTCAAGACGCCCTTTAAAAGTCACTATAGTATCTGCTTCCACTACCTCCCCTGGCAGCGAGCTCCAGGCACCACCACCCTCTGTGTAAAAAAAAAACTTGCCTCCTACATCACCTTTAAACCTTGCCCTCGCACCTTAAACCCATGGCCCCAGGAACTGACTCATCCACTCTGGGGGAAATAGCTTCTGACTGTCCACTCTGTTTATGCCCTTCATAATCTTGTACACCTCTATGAGGTCCCCTCTCAATCTCCGTCGTTCCAGTGAGAACAACCTAAGTATCTCCAACCTCTCCTTATAGATAATGCTCTCCATACCAGGCAAAATCCTGGCAAATCTTTTCTGTACCCTCTCCAAAGCCACCACATCCTTCTGGTAGTGTGGCGACTAGGATTGAACACAATATTCCAAATGCGGCCTAACTAAGGTTCTATAAAGCTGCAACATTACCTACCAATTTTTATACTCAATGCCCTGGCCAATGAACGCAAGCATGCCATATGCCTTGTTGACTACCTTTTCCACCTGCATTACCACTTTCAGTGACCTGTGTACCTGTACACCCAGTCCCTCTGCCTATCAGTACTTTGAAGAGTTCTGCCATTTACTGTATATTTTCCATCTGGATAAGACCTTCCAAAATGCATTACCTCACATTTTTCCAGATTAAACTTCACCTGCCATCTCTCTGCCCAAATCACCAACCAATCTATATCCTGCTGTATCCTTTGATGGTCGTCATCGCTATCTGCAATTTCACCAACCTTTGTGTCATCTGCAAACTTACTATTCAAACCGGTTACATTCTCCTCCAAATCAGCAAAGGTCCCAACACTGGTCCCTGAGGAATGCCATTAGTCACAGTCCTCCATTCAGAAATGCACCCTTCCACTGCTACCCTCTGTTTTCTATGATGGAGCCAGATTTTTATCCATCTTGCAAGCTCACCTCTGACCCCGTGTGACTTTACCTTCTCTATCAGCCTGCCATGAGGGACCTTCTCAAAGGCCTTACTGAAGTCCATGTAGACAACATCCACTGCCCTACCCTCATCGATCGTCTTTGTCACTTCCTCAAAAACCTCAACCAAGTTAGTGAGACACGACCTCCCCTTCACAAAGCCATGTTTCCTCTCGCTAATATGACCAGTGATTTCCAGGTGGGAGTAAATCCTGTCTCGAAGAATCCTCTCCAAGAATTTCCCTACCATTCACGTAAGGCTCACCGCCCCGTAATTAGCTTGATTATCCTTGCCATCTTTCTTAAAGGAAGGAACAACATTTGCTATTCTCCAATCCTCTGGGACCTCCCCTGTAGCCAGTAAGGATACAAAGATTTCCCTCATGCCCCCACCATTTTCTCCCCTTGCCTCTCTCAGTATTCTGGGGTATATCCCATCAGGCCGTGGGGAATTGTCTACCTTAATGTTCTTCAAGATCCCCAATATCTCCTCTCTTTTGATCTCAACATGACCCAAACTATCTACACATCCTTCCCCAGACTCATCATCCACCAAGTCCTTCTCTATGGTGAATATTGATACAAAGTACTCATTTAATACCTCACCCATTTCCTCTGGCTCCACACATAAATTTCCTTCCCTGTCCTTGAGTGGGCCAACCCTCTGCCTGGCTACCCTCTTACTCTTTATATATGTATAAAAAGCTTTGGAATTTTCCTTAATCCTGTTGGCCAATGATTTTTCGTGACCCTTTTTAGCCCTCCTGACTCCTTGCTTAAGTTTTTTTCAACTTCCCTTGTACTCCACCTCTGCTTCGTGTGTTCCCAGCCTCCTAGCCTTGATAAATGCTTCCTTTTTCTTTTCTTCTTAGGCTCACAAAATCTCTTGTTATTCAAGGTTCCCTAAACTTGCCATACTTATCCTTCATCCTTAAAGGAACATGCTGGTCCTGAGTTCCGAGCAACTTACACTTGAAAGCCTCCGACATACCATATGTTGGTTTGCCCTCAAACATCTGCCTCCAATCTACATTCTTCAGTTCCTAGCTAATATTGTTGTAATTAGCCTGCCACCAATTTAACACCTTCACCTGACAGCCACACCGACCTTTGTCCATCGGTACCTTGATGTTGCCTTTGTGAGAAAAGGAAGTGATTACAGCTATAGCTCAAACATTCAAATTTGCTGGAAATGCCATCAGAATCTTTGGAAATGGTGAGAATTCAATTGCAGATGAAGTGGTTCGAACATGAAAAGGAACTGAAACAGTTTGAATTACGATTAAAAGCAGAGGAAGGATAAAAGGAAAGAATGACCCTGGCAGAACAAGGAGAAAAGGAGAGGAAGGCCCTAACAGAAGAAAAGCAAAAGGACAGAGAGACTTTGATCTTCAGAAGTTAGCAATCAGATAGAAAAGTTGACTTAAAAGGATGGAGGTGGAGGTAGATGTGGCAGATTGGATTCAGAATTGGCTGACCCTTAGAAGACAAAGGGTGGTATGGATGGAAAATATTCAACATGGTGATCAGTTATGAATGGTGTACCACAAGGATCTGTTCTGGGTTTTCTTCTATTTGTGATTTTTGTAAATAATTTGGATGTAGGAATGGAAGGGTGGATTAGTAAGTTCGCGGACGATACGAGGGTTGGTCAAGTTGTGGATAGTGCGGAGGGCTGTTCTAGGTTACAAAGGGACATTGATAGGATGCAGAGCTGGGCTGAGAAGCGGAAAGATTCTTGGCAGTGTGGAGGAGCAGAGGGATCTCGGGGTTCATGTCCACAGTTCCCTGAAAGCTGCAACCCAGGTAGATAGAGTTGTTAAGAAGGCGCATGGTGTGTTAGCTTTCATTAATAAAGGGACTGAGTTCAAGAGCCGTGAAGTTATGCTCCAGCTGTACAAACCCCTGATTTGGCCACAACTGGAGTATTGTGTCCAGTTCTGGTTGCCTCATTACAGGAGAGATGTGGAAGTATTGGAAAAGGTGCACAGGAGATTTACCAGGATGTTGCCTGGAATGGAGGGAATTTCTTACGAGGAAAGGTTGAGAGAGCTAGGGCTTTTCACTTTAGAACGACGAAGGATGAGAGGTGACTTGATAGAGATGTACAAAATGATCAGAGGTATAGATAGAGTGGAATGCCAGAGACTTTTTCCTAGGGTGGAGGTAGCTATTACAAGGGGGCATAGTTTTAAAGTGAGTAGAGGTAGATATAGGCGAGACGTCAGAGGTAAGTTCTTTATTCAGAAAGTGGTAGGGACATGGAATGCATTGCCGGAAAGGGTAGTGGAGTCGACCTCATTAGGGGCATTTAAGCGGCTATTAGATAGGCATATGGATGATAGTATATGGTAGGGGTGGAGGTTAGATCGACCTTAAAAGGTAAAAGTTTGGCACAACGTTATGTGCCGAAGGGCCTGTACTATGCTGTTCTATGTTCTGTGTAGAATCAACCTTAGTGAGCAGGGTAGTGAGGATGAGCAAACCCATCATAGCCAAAGACATGGTGGGGATCTACTTAAATATGTCCGAGCATTGCCTAAATTTGATGAGAAGAATGTAGAAGTCTTTTTCATTTCATTTGAGAAAGTGGCTAAACTTATGTCCATGTGGATTTTGTTGATCCAAACAAAATTAGTAGGGAGAGCTGGTGAGGTATTTGCATCACGATCAGTGGAGATATTGAGTTGATTAATCAGTTGATTAGAGTGCAGGACACACATGTCCCTGTGAAAATGAGGGATAGAAAGGGCAAAATTAGGTAATCATCGATGACAGGTGAAAGTGAGACAAGCAAAGAGGAAAAAGGAAGCATACACAAGATCTAGAAGACTGAAAACAGACGAAGCTTTGGAAGAATATCAGGAAAGTAGGACCAATCTGAAACGAGGAATTAAGACGGCTTCAAGGGGTCATTAAATATCTTTAGCAAACAGGGTTAAGGAGAATCCCAAAGCCTTTTATTCGTACATAACGAGCAAGAGGTTAAGTAGAGAAAGGGTTGGCCCACTCAAGGACAAAGGAGGGAAGTTATGCCAGGAGTCAGAGAAAAATGAGTGAGATTCTTAAAGAGTACTGTGCGTTGGTATTCACTGAGGAGAGGGATATGACGGATGTTGAGGTTAGGGATAGATGTTTGATTACTGTAGGTCAAGTCAGCATAAGGAGGGGGTGAGTGTTGGGTATTCTAAAAGGCATTAGGGTGGACAAGTCCCCAGGTCCGGATAGGATCTATCCCAGGTTACTGAGGGAAGCGAGAGAGGAAATAGCAGGGGCCTTAACAGATATCTTTGCAGCATCCTTGAGCACGGGTGAGGTCCGGGATGGCCAGGAGAATTGCTAATGTTGTCCCCTTGTTTAAGAAGGGTAGCAAGGATAATCCAGGTAATTATAGACCAGTGAGCCGGATATCATTGGTGGGGAAGCTGCTGGAGAAGATACTGAGGGATAGGATCTATTTACATTTGGAAGAAAATGGGATCATTAGTGATAGGCAGCATGGTTTTGTGCAGGGAAGGTCATGTCTTCCCAACTTGATAGAATTCTTTGAGGAAGTGGCAAAGTTGATAGATGACGGAAGAGCTGTAGATGTCATATACATGGACTTCAGGAAGGCATATGATAATGTTCCCCATGGTAGGCTGCTGGAGAAAGTGAAGTTGCATGGGGTCCAGGGTGTACTAGCTAGATGGATAGAGAACTGGCTGGGCAACAGGAGACAGAGTTGTCGTGGAAGGAAGTTTCTCAAAATGGATATCTGTGACCAGTTGTGTTCCACAGGGATCCGTGTTGCGACCACTGTTGTTTGTGATACACATAAATGATCTGGAGGAAGGGATAGATGGTCTGATTAGCAGGTTTGCAGATGACACTAAGATTGGTGGAGTAGCAGATAGTGAAGGGGACTGTCAGAGAATGCAGCAGAATATAGATAGATTGGAGAGTTGGGTGGAGAAATGGCAGATGGAGTTCAATCCAGGCAAATGCAAGGTGATGCATTTTGGAAGATCCAATTCAAGAGCGAACTATACGGTAAATGGAAAAGCCCTGGGGAAAATTGATGCACAGAGAGATCTGGGTGTTCAGGTCCATTGTACCCTGAAGGTGGCAACGCAGGTCGATAGAGTGGTCAAGAAGGCATACAGCATGCTTTCATTCATCAGACAGGGTACTGAGTACAAGCGTTGGCAGGTCGCGTTACAGGTGTATAGGACTTTGGTTTGACCACATTTGGAATACTGCGTACAGTTCTGGTTGCTACATTAACAAAAGGATGTGGATGCTTTGGAGAGGATGCAGAGGAGGTTGACCAGGATGTTGCCTGGTATGGAGGGCTCTAGCTACGAAGAGAAGTTGAGCAGATTAGGATTATTTACATTAGAAAGATGGAGGTTGAGAGGGGACCTGAATGAGGTCTACAAAATCATGAGAGGTATAGACAGGGTGGATAGCAAGAAGCTTTTTCCTAGAGTGGGGGACTCAATTACTAGGGGTCATGATTTCAAAGTGAGAGGGGTAAAGTTTAAGGGAGATACGTGTGGAAAGTTCTTTACGCAGAGGGTGGTAGGTGCCTGGGACGCGTTGCCAGCAGAGGTGGTAGAGGCGGGCACGACAGCATCATTTAAGATGTATCTAGACAGATACATAAATGGGCAGGGAGCAGAGGGATACAGGTCCTTAGAAAATAAGCGACAGGTTTAGATAGAGGATCTGGATCGGCACAGGCTTGGAGGGCCGAAGGGCCTGTTCCTGTGCTGTAATTTTCTTTGTTCTTTGTATCTGGAGAGTACGAGGAGGTGAAGATAGCCATTTTAAGTGCATGCGAGCTAGTGCCAGAAGCCTACAGACAATGTTTCAGGAATCTAAGCAGGGGCCCTGGTCAAACGTATATTGAGTCTGAAAAGATCAAACAAAGTAATTTTTATCAATGGATAAAGGCATTGAAAGTAGATTAAATATATGACACTCTTAGAAAGACAATTATTTTGGAGGAGTTCAAAAATCCGCTTCCTGAGTAGTGAGAACTCATGGTGAGATGAGAAGTGCTTCATTACATAAAGTGAGGTTGGAGTGCCCAGTGAAAAATGGAGAAGTGGTGATAGGTGTACTCGAGGAACTCTTGGGTCCAGGAATACAATTTGTCCTTGGTAATGATATAGCTGGATCACAGGTGGGAATGCTGCCTACTGTGGTTGAAAAACCAATGGAAAATCAGACCACTGAGGTACTACAGGAAATACTTCCAGGGAATTTTCCTGTCTGTGTGGCAACAAGGTCACAAAGCCATTGCTTGAAACAGAGTAAGAAATCAAAGAATACAGATAAGGAAGTTGAAGTAGAATTATCAGAGACCATGTTTGATCGAATGGTTGAGAAAAAAACTTGACTGGGTAGAGGACAAAATGGATGTTTTTAGTTCAGAGAAATTAACCGAGTTACACCAGAAAGATGAAAAGCTGAAGCAATTGTAACAAAAAGCATGCACAGAAGAAGATTCTGAGTGTATTCCTGAATGTTACTATCCTATAAATGGTGTCTTGATGAGGAAATGGAGACCATCACATACTGCGGTTAATGAGAAAGGTAGCAAATGAATTGCCAACTGAACTGCACTTAGGGGTAAGAAAAACTCAAGCCAAAATACAAAAACATTTTTACTGACCTGGACTGCATAATGATGTAGTTGAATTTTACCATACATGTCATACATGTCATATAATTGGAAAACCTCAGGCAGTGATGAAACCAACACCTTTTAATACCCATTCCTGCATTTGAGGAACATTTTACAAGGGTCTTAATTCATTGTGTAGGGCCCCTACCTAAAATAAAAGGTGGGAACCAGTATTTGTTGATAATAATGGATGTGCCCACTAGATTTTTAGAGGCAATTCCATTATGTAATATCACAGCTAAATGGATTATAGCATTTTTTTTCACTCAATACAGATGACCTACAGAGAGATAATCAGATCAACGGTCAAATTTTACATCAAATTATTCAGGGAAGTTATGGATATCTTATGAGTAAAACAATTCCAATCCACTGTGTACCATCCAGAGTTGCAGGGAGTGTTCAAACAGTGGCATCAAACTTGAAAGACCGTGTTGAGGACTTATAGTCAAGACTATCCAGACAATTGGGATAAAGGATTTGTACTGTTTGCAATTAGGGATGCACCAAATGAATTGACCAAATTCAGTCTGTTTGAATTAGTTTTTGGGCATGAAATGAGAGGAACACAAAAATTAATGAAGGGGAGATAGGTGAGTCAGCATTCAGAGACCACATAGGACTATGTGTCAAATTTTAGGGTAAGATTAAATAGAGTGGGGGAGTTGCCCAGACAGTATTTAAAAGTATCACAGCATGTGATGAAACAGGAAGCAGACAAGATACCAAAAATTCTCAATCTTGAAAATGGAGATAAATCGAAAGGAGATTTAGTGAGGTGAATTATTTGATAAGAACTCCAGATAGAAAGAAATCTCTCAGATTGTGTCATGCGAATATGCTCAAAAGCTTTAAGGTTTTAGCAAAGATTTGTAGCTCTGGTCGTGGGTGAGATTGTTGACTTGGTCACCGAGCTGGCTTGCTTTCGTTCAGACTGAGCATCTGAACAAAAACAAGCCAGCTTGGTCAGTAAGTCAACAACCTCATGTTCAAAAGGTATTTTCATAAGAAAGGTAAGCAAAACGAGAATGTGTTACTGGTTACAATACAGAGCGAAGAACCAAGTTCAAAGGATTTTGAATTGGACGTTCTTCAAGTTAGACTGGACAATGAGGAAGCTCTCAAAAATTGTGATAAATTACTCAGTTACTTTCCAGAGAAAAATCAAAATGACCTGAAAGAGTCATTACTATCACTTAGGGAGATATGTGGGAAAAAGCTGGTAAGTACTAACTTAATTATGGATGATACAGATATCAGAACTGCTGTTCCAATTAAGCAATATCCTTATAGAATTAACCCTCTAAAGTTGGCACAGGTTGAAAAAGAGATTGAACACATGCTCAAGGATAACATAATCAAAGTGAGATGCAGTGACTGGAGCTCACCCATAGTAATGGTGCCAAAACCAGGTGACATACAATGATTGTGTATACTGCAAAGTCAATGCAGTTACATATCCTATTCCACTTTTGGAAGATTGTATTGAGAAGGTGGGATAAGCAACTCATATTTCTAAGTTGGACTTACTCAGAGGATACTGACAGGTACCTTTATCCGAAGGAGCAAGGACAATTTCAGCTTTTGTCACACCGAATGGATCTTACCAATTTAAAGTCATGCTATTTGGTATTAAAAATGCACCAGCCACATTTCAAAGACTAACCAATAAAGCCATTTCTGGTTTACCCAAGTCACACAGAATTTGTCGGAATTATTTGATCAACTTTAGGAGGCAGGCATGGTGATAAATCTGGCTGACAGTGAATTCGCAAAAGCCCAAGTCACATTCCTGGGCCATGTTATTATGAATGTGAAAACATAGGTTATTCCCATACTATCAACAAAAACAGCAGTACTATGATTCCTGGCATTGAGTGGGTTTTATTGGAAGTTCATACCAAATTTTAGCAGTGTGGTTGCTCCACAGACTGATTTATTGAAAAAGTGCAGAAAATTTCTATGAACAGTAGACAGCTGGAAGGCATTTGGTAGCCTGGAAGTTGTGTTAACCACTACCCCAGTACTGGCCAGTATTAGCCACACCTAATTACACAAAGCCATTCAAAGTGACTATCAATGCGAATGATACGGGTGTCAGTCTGTACTCTTACAAGAAGATAGAAAGACTTATCAGGTATTTTTCCAGAAAGTTAAATACTCATCAACTGAAACAGTCCACAATTGAGAAGGAGACTTTGAGCTTGGTGTTGGCATTACGGCATTTCAACATTTATATTGCCAGTAATGTGCCTCAGACAATTATATATACCGATTGTAACCCAATAAAGTTTTTGGAGAAATTGAAGGACAAAAATTCCACACTGTTTTGGAACACTTAATTAGTAATAGTTACTATATCTAGTATTTGGTTAAGTTTTCCAATAGGTATTCTAAATTTCTCTTTCCTTTATTTGTGTTTTAACTATGTCTTTAAATAAATTGTTTTGCTTAATAACGAGTAGTTTGACAGTTGCATCACATCTGGAATATCCTTTTCTACCTGTAAACTATGAAAACATTAGGATCTAGACTACCTTCTTAAAATATTGAGGGGTTCTGGCCTGGTCCATAGCACCTACATGATGTGGAAGCTGGGGAACCCCATTGTGGTACACAGTGATCACACCTGTATCAAATTTTGATACAGGAATTCCAGCTCTGGGTTGATGAGCCGGAGTCTGAACTTTGACTATGACAAATCAGGGAGGGGGAGAGTTACCTGAATGCTGTGTTTCAGGAGGCAGTGATACCGTTTGATTAACTACCTTGAATTCAGTCATTGATCAGGGATAAGAAGGTGGAACTATGAACGCAATGGTTAGAGTGATCCTGGAGGTAGTGCTGCAGGAGCCTCAGCCCTTCACTTGTCTAACAAGTTTGAGATTTTTGCTCCCTGACAGCACTAGCAATAGGCAGGGTGCGATAAACTGACCTAGCACCGTGGTACATGGAGAGGTGAGGGTAGACAAGAGAAATGTAGTTGTAACCATGGATAATATGGTCAGGGGAATAGGCACTGTTCTCTGTTGCCAGAATTGAGTGTCCCAGAAGCAGTGTTGCCCTCCTGATACTCAGATTCAGGCTATCTTATCTGGGCTGCAGAGGATCTTGGGGTGGGAGTAGGTAGATCTCGTTATCATGGTCCATGTAGGTTCCAAATTTATTGGTAGAATAAGGAAACAGGTTCTGCTGATGGAATATGAGCAGCTAAGGCCTAAATTAGGATAATAACCTCTGGATTATTACCTGACCCACAAAACAACTGACACAGGATTAACAAGATAAAAGACATTCCCAAGTTCGTTTTCCATCATACTGATGCTGCTACTGTCACTGCTCAGACTGATCTTGGTCTAGACCCTGCTCCTCAGGTATTTTATCCTGCTACTGCTGCCACTGTTCACTCCCAGGTTCACTCTGTTGCTGCTGCTGTCACTGCTTGGACCGACCAAGCAAACAGCTGAGGTCTCAGCACTGATCCTTGTGGAATACCACTGGTCACAGAACTCCAGTCAGAAAAATATCTCTCCACAACGATCCTCTGACTTCTATGACCAAGCCAATTTTGTGCCAGCATACGTCCTATGTGGCTTAATCCTCTGGACCAGCCTACCGTAAGCGAACTTGCTAAATATTTTACTGAACTCCATATAGACAACATTCACTACCCTACTCTCATCAATCATCTTTGTTACGACCTTAAAATACTCAATCAAGTTTGTGAAACAAAACTTCCCCTGCATAAACAGATCGTAGGAACTGCAGACGCTGGAGAATCTGAGACAACAAGGTGTAGAGCTGGATGAACACCACAGGCCAAGCAGCATCAGAAGAGCAGGAAGGCTGATGTTTCGGGCCTTCAGAATTGAAGAAGGGTCTAGGCCCGAAACATCAGCCTTCCTGCTCCTCTGATGCTGCTTGGCCTGCTGTGTTCATCCAGCTCTTCCTATGCATAAAGCCATGCTGACTATCTCTAATAAGTCCATTCTTCTCCAAATGTGAGTAAGTCCTGCCTCTGAGAATCTTCTCTAATTTCCCTACCACAGATATAAGGCTGACTGGTTTGTAATTTCCTGGGTTATCGATGTTGCCATTCTTAAACAAATGAACAACATTAGCTGTTTGGCAGTCTTCCAGGGTTTCGCCTGTGGCTAAAGAAGATACAAAGATCTCTGTCACGCCCTCAGAAATCTCCTCTCGAACCTCCTTCAGTATCCTGGGATAGATTCCATCAAACCCTGGAGACTTACATACCTTAATGTTTTCCGAGACACCTAACACCTTCTTAATATCGACATGCCGTACCATCATGCATGTTTTCTCCTTGGTAATTATCAATGCAGAGTACTCATTAAGGACCTCATCCACTTTCTCTGGCTTCATACATGAATTCCTTGTCTTTTCCCTGGCTACCCTCTTGATCCTAATGTAGGTCTGATGTACTTTGGAGTTCTCCTTCATCCTATTTGCCAAGAACATTTCATGGCCCCTTCTAGCCCTCCTAGTTTCTTGTTTGTTCTCTGCTTCCTTCATACTCCTCAAGGACCTGTTTGATTTCAGTTTCCTAAACCTCACATATGCTTCCTTTATCTTTTTGACTAACCTTTCAATATCTCTTGTCATCCATGGTTCCAGAATCTTGCCATGCTCATCTTTCACCGCTGTTGCAGTATAAGTTTACAGAGTTCTGACTCCAACTGTACGAGGTGCTAGTGATACCAGATCTGGAGTATTGTAAGCAAATTTGGTCCTTGATTTAATAAAATCTATTATTTCATTTGAAGCATTTCAGAGAAGGTTCACTAGGATGATCCCTGGTGTAGGTGGATTGTCTTATGAGCAAATGTTAAGTAGGTTGGGCCTTTGTTCATTGGAGTTTAAAAGGATAAGAGGTGATCTCATTGAAACATATCATACTTCTCAGGGTAAGATCCATGCTGAAAAGATGCTTCCCATCATGGGATAGTCTAGTCTCAGAATTAAGGCGTGCCGATTAAAGATGTGATGAGGAGGGATTTCTTCTCTCAGAGGGATGAGAGTCTTTGTAACTCCTTACCAGAAAGAGCTATGGCAGCAGTGTCCTTGTACACATTTAAGGTTGAGGTAGATAAATTCCTTATCAGTAGGGGAATCATGGGTTCTGGGGAAAGGGCAGGAAAGTGGATATGAGGAGTGCTAGGTCAGCCATGATCCTTTTGAAAGGTGGAACTGCTTTGAAGGACTAAACAGCCTACCTCTGTTCCAATTTATTATGGTCTATGGTTTCACCTCATTTTCATGCAATTTACTCTCCAGCTTGTATTAGGAGGCCTTAAACGGTAATCAGATTATAATTCCTGACTTTCAATCAAGAACTATCCTTTAGACCTTGCCAACTGCTTGCCTGGAATATAATTAACTGCCATTAAAGTTCCCTTCAATAGTTCCAATCATAAGTCAGTGGCTAATGTGTGCACTATCTTAGCCCTTACTCAGCCACCTTTCTACAGTCTTTTCCCAAAGTCCCTCCCATATTAAGGTGAATTAGGCTCTTGCTTCATTCCATCTCTGTTCAGCCTTTTCAGATCCTGAGCATCCGGAAGATAGGAAGACATAAAGTAATGTGCAGTTTATTTACCAGGGAGAGATTTTGAACCTGTTTTCTGACTGAGGCTTCGGGCTCGAATCACTTCCACTTCCAACTGTCCCTTCCGATCCACCATCCCGATCTGAATGTCACCTGAGAAAACAAAGAGCATTTAAAGCTTAAAGTTATATAAAACTTTATGACTGTAAGAGTTCTGGTTCTTATTCCCAGGTACCAAATTCAAAAATGCATCTTTTGAAAGTACAGCTTTAAGACAGCCTGAGAGATACCAAAAACTGAACAGGCAACAGCACTGACCTCAACTAAAATTCATACCTATCTTAACCCAGATTGATGCAGGAAACGATATGTCACAGGAGATGTGAACAATTTTTCTCAACAATGCAAGAACATTTTATCAGAATGACTCCAAGATAATGAGAGCAAAGAATCAAAGGGAAGTATGGCACAGGAACATGCCCTTCGGCCCTCCAAGTCTGTGCTGATCATCATGCCCTGACTAAACTAAAAAACAAACCTTCTGCCCTTATTCGGTCCATATCCCTCTATTCCTCCCTATTTATATAACCATCCAGATACCTCTTAAATGTCGTCAACGTGCCTGCTTCCACCACCTCCTCTGGCAGTGCATTTCAGGCTCCTACCACTCTCTGCATGAAAAACTTTTCTCGCACATCTCCCTTAAATTTTTGCCCTCTCATCTTGAACCTGTGCCCCCTTGTAATTGAAACTTCAACCCTGGGAAAAAGCCTCTGACTATGCACCTTATCTATGCCTCTCATAATTTTGTAGACCTCTATCAGGTCTCCTCTCAGCCACCATCTTTCCAGTGAAAACAATCCTAGTCTTTTTAACCTTTCCTCATAGGCAATGCCCTCGAGATCGGACAACATCCTGGTGAACTTTCTCTGCACCCTCTCCAAAGCTTCCACGTTCTCCTGGTACTGTGGCAATCAAAACTGCACACAATAATTCAAGATTTACAGTTACACAAGAGGCAAAGAAGTTAAATCTGAAAGTTAGTGGAAGTCTCAACATCAGAAGTCCTTATCAAATTAAAAATTAACAGAACATTGAAACGAATACAAACTATTGCAAACGCTCAAAATTTAAAATGAAAACAGAAAATAAAAGCACTGTAGTGCATCTTGTCACACTGGTTCACACTGCTGTCATTGTGTGCAGGTAGTGAAAAGGATTCATGTTAAAGCTGGTGGATGGGATGTGTAGTGATTGGAACCAGGTGGATCACCTTATGACATCCTTGACTGAGGTTGTTAACCACAGCCAAGCAGGAAGCCCTGGCTGACCAATGTAAACAGGGGATTTAGTATCTTCTGAGTTTGCAGACTGATTCTGAGCTTATTTACTGCACACACATACATAAAGAGTGACTTGATGATAGGAAACTGGCCTGTGTGCAGTTACTTCAGATGCCAATCGAGAGAGCGTTTCTGCACAGTAATAACAAGTGCTTCTGGAACTGCACACATCTGGCAAATGATTGACAGGCTTTGGGGAGTTACAAGAGGAGACACTCACTGCAGGATTCTAGCTTCGACCCTGTCATTTAACTCTGTATTCATTGCACAGATGTTATGTATTTCTAACATTTTGCTTGTCTGTCTTAGTTTCCTAGCATTTGCATCTTTTTATAAACCAGTTTAGGAAGAAGTAGTTAAGAAATTGGAGCAGGAGTAGATGATTGGTCCCTTAAACCTTTTTAACATAATGGCCGATCTTCAAGCTTGTTCCATTGTCCCTTTCATATCTCTGGATCCCTCAGTGGGCAAAAGAATTAAATTTTTCATGGACTTGGCACATTTAACCATATTACCTAACAGAATTCCTCTCTAAACTCTAGGCTAATTGTCAGGCGATACAGACAAAATCTGGGACTGTCTACAATGGGGGAAATATATGCAGAATATTGCAAAGTGACAGGACAGCATGCAAGAAGAAAAGAAATTCCATTTACTCCACACTAATGTCTCATTTGTCCACTACGCATCCCTTATTCCATTATGCATAATTATTAATTATCAGGGCATTCAACCTCAAATCCAACAAAGCTGAAAAGGGACCAAAGAAAAACATTTTCAAAATAACTTTCAAAATGGTATCACTGTGAATGACAAGTTAAAACACAAAGAATATTGTTCCATATGTACAGCAATATTTGCTAAGTTAAATTTAAAATAACCTGGCTGTCTCATGCAGCTAAAATATGCTCCATGCTCTATTGTCAAAAGCATTGCAAATAATAATCAATGCAATTCTGGTGACTCATCACTTACCCATGGCAGGTGTTGCTAATGTCTGTCTCCCAACAAGTTGTGCAGGTCCGAGTCCATCGAGGAATTCACTGAACTGACTGTCAGCTCCTAGTCTCATCCCAGGGAATAAACTGAAATAAACATTAGCACTTAGTGTGGCTGGAAGGATTCTGCTGAATAACTGCTTCAAATTAACATGGCGATTGAGTGCTTCAAGAAAGGAGGACATTCACATGAAGCATTGGTTGAGAGACCGCAGTTCTCTGGATGAAAATCAGTCCTGTCATGTCAGCTGTTAGTTCTGGTATCACCTTCCACCATTTCAATGGCTAGCTTTCCTTCTATTGTAATTTTCCTTCCAATCTCTCCCATGGAAGTGCTCACCCGAGTCGCCAGACAATACCCAGCAGCTTCCATTTGACTATGTCTTTAATGTTGAAAAATGACTCAAGCAGTTTACTCCAGGCACAAGGGAAATGAGAAGGAAGTCATTATGCAGTATGATCAAAATATTGATCAGAGAGGGAGTTTCAATATCTCCAATATTCTGGATTCTACCCTACATTGACTCAAATTACCTCAAATCTTCACCAGTTCTTTGTCACTCCAATATCCTTAGTTTATTTAGAGTCTCTTTCTATTGTTGAATTTAAAGATCTGATTTAATTCTTTCTCCCATTCTGAATGTAAGCTTTACGCCTGGAATCTTAACTATGTGTTCTCTCGACAGATGTCTGTTGGAGAGGCAGAAATTTGGGAACAAGAGCCATGAATGAAAGGGAAAGATCATCTGGCTGGATAATAAGGCAATAAATTAGCCTGGGTGGACATATAGAAGTAGGGAAATGTAGGATGGTGAAGCCTGATATTGAGCAACTAGAGTCACTAGAATGGCAGGTGATGCTTCTAAGGGTCAGCCAATTCTGAATCCAATCTGCCACATTTCCCCTTATCCCATGTTCCTTACTTTCTGCATGAGCCTACCATGGGGAACCTTATCAAATGCCTTACTTAAATCCATGTACACCACATCCACTCCTCTACCTTCACCCACGTGTTTGGTCACCTCTTCAAAGAATTCAATAAGGTTTGTGAGGCATGATCTACCCTTCACAAATCCATGCTGACTATCACAAATCAAACTGTGCCTATCCAAGTGATCATAAATCCTATCTCTCAGAGCCCTTTCCAATAATTTGCCCACCACTGAAGTAAGACTAACTGACCTGTAATTTCCGGGGTTATCCCTATTCCCTTTTTTGAACAAGGGAATGACGTTTGCCATTCTCCAATCTTTCGGCACTATACCCGTGGACAGCTTATGGCAGAGACACTAATTACAAACACTAAATGGCTGTTCTAAGTCTGGAAATTAACTGCCCAAAATACTGCTAGTGTCAGAAAATTGGCATGCATTTCACATACCCAAACAGACGTTTGGACCTTGGTATGTGTAAATTAAAAGCTTAACACATTGTTTGAGGAGTGTCATTACCCACCCCAAACAAGGACACCAATACTCTCCCTCCCCACCACCACTGATATCCACTGACCTCACCTCAACTGATATAAGATTACAAATTAGGAACAGAAGTTGATCATTTGGTCCTTCGAGTTTGCTCTGTCATTCAGTAAAATCATGATTGATTTCTTTCTGCTTTGAAATCTGTGTTTCCATCTATCCCTGAAAATCTGTGATTCCCCTGCCTAACAAGAATCTAACCAGCTCTGCTTCAGAAATATCTAATGGCCCTGCTTCCATTGCCTTCTGAGTGAGAGTTCCAAAACTACATAACCCTTTAAGAGAAAAAAAACTCACCTCATCTGTCATAAAGTGATTTAAAAAAAAGTATTGCTGTGCCTTCTAGTTGTTGACTGGAAAAAGAAATATCCATTTGATATCCACTCATTTACTTCAATTGAGTGACCCCTCACTCTTCCAAACTCCTGTGAAAACAAGCTCAGTCTGCCCAACCTTTTCTCAAAAAACAACCTGCTCATTCCAGGTATTTTTGTAAAGCCCTTCTGAATCACCTCCAATGTATTTACATATTTCCTCAAATAAGGAGACCAAAACTACAACACTTCATTCATTTATTCCTTATGTGTTTACTGCCAGCCAGCCAGCCAATCTTCTATCCATGCAAATATGTTAGCCCCTGCACCATCAGCTTTTATTTCCTGGAAGAAAAAAAAATTCTAGAAATCTAAATACAGTCTTGGCTCCCCTTAATTCTCAGCCCTTTAAAAAAAGTCTACTAAATTTGTAGACCTCAAAAACAATGTTGACCCTTCCTGATTACTTCCAAGTGTCCAGGTACAACCAACAATGATCGATCCTAACACCTTCCCCCTGAAAGACATCAATTTAACTGACTTATAATTTCCTGTTTCCTGTTCTTGAATAGAGGGGTGATATTTATTATGAATCAGTCTGGAACCTTTTCTGAATCTAGGGAATTTTGGAAAATTAACACCATAACATCTACCACCTCATTAGCCATCTCTTTTAAGACACGAGGATGAAATTCATCTAGGCCTAGAGACTCGTCAACCCACAGCTTCAATCAGTTTGCTTAATTCTGCTTTCCTTGTGTTTGTAATTTCATTAAATTCTTCCCTTCCTTCTGGGCCTATCCACAGCAATCATGGGAAGAGCTTTGGAACATTGCAGCTGAGAGCCAGAGTGGAGCGGGCTTGTGGCCTGGAGTGGCGCGGAACGACTGAGAGCCAGAGCGGAGCAGGCTGGAGGCCTAGAATGGTGCAGAGCAGGCTGTTGGCCTGGGAGCGGGTTGAGAGGCAGAGCGGAGCAGGCTGGAGGCCTAGAGCAGTGTGGAGTGGGCTGTAGGCGTGGAGCGGCTGACAGCTAGAGTGGAGTAGGCTGGAGCGACGAGGGTCAAGCTGGAAGCTTGGACCAGTGCAGAGCGGCTGAGAGCCAGAGCAGAGCAGCTGAGAGCCAGAGCAGAGCAGGCTGGAGGCCTGGAGCAGCATGGAACGGTTGACAGCCGGGGTGGAGCGGGCTGGAGGCACAGAGTGGAGCAAGGACGTTTGTTGGACTGCGGTCTGGCACATGCAGTCAGCAGTTTGTGAGGCCAGTCAGAACACATGTAATGTGTTTATCTGATTGTAATGTTTATCCTTTTAACTAATACTATGAATCACTGTAAGGTAATGCAACTTCTTTTCTTTTTTATTCCGCTTTTTGTATCTGAGATTTGTACCAAGGTACTTTATGCCTTAGATGAGAGGCGACATTGTAACGTTTCACTGTTCTCTTGTACTTGAGTACACGTGACAATAAAGGATGGTAAGAACTGCAAATGCTTGAGTCAGAGAGCTGGAGCTGGAGGAACACAGCAGGCCAGGCAGCATCAGAGGAGCAGGAAAGTTGACGTTTCGGGTTGGGACCCTTCTTCAAATAAAGGATTCTCCAGCATCTGCAGTTCCTACTATCTCTATTCTATTCTATTCTTTTCTATACCTACTGATCCCACAATTTCGTGATTGCCATTGACTCCATTGCACACTGGCTCCCATTGCCCACTGATACTCACTGACCCCAATCATTCACAATGCTAATTAACCCCACTGTCCACTAACCCACTGACATCTGCTGACGACCTCACCCAAGACACCCACGAACT
This sequence comes from Ginglymostoma cirratum, assembly GCA_024137785.1. Taxonomy (NCBI): domain Eukaryota; kingdom Metazoa; phylum Chordata; class Chondrichthyes; order Orectolobiformes; family Ginglymostomatidae; genus Ginglymostoma; species Ginglymostoma cirratum. The sequence continues at coordinate 27,625,496 of JAHRHZ010000073.1, forward strand.
CCCCTGGAGTCATGATCATATTCAAAGGTAGAGCAGGCTTGAGGGGTCGCATTACCCCTTCAGCTCCAAGTTCTTACGTTCTATGTTTATTGCCCAATACTGCCTATTGACTCCATTGTCCACTGACTCCATCGCCTAATGATGTCCACTGATCCCACCAATCCAATCACTGACCACAACACACACTGATGTCGACTAACACCAAAAGTCCAACTGACGGTATTGACTCACTGACCACTGATCCCCACTGACCTCATTACCCACTGATACCCAAAGACCCCACTGCCCACTGGTATTCAATGAATATTTCCCCTCTGTGTTTACTGTGGAGAAAGACATGAAGACTTGGGAACTTGGGGAAGATATCTTGGGTATCTATATCTATCACAGCAGAAGTGGTGGTTGGAAGTATTAAAAAGTATAAAGGTGGATAAATCTCCTGGTCCTGATCAGATATATCCAAGAACCCTGCAAGGTGCTAAAGAACAAACTGCGGGGGCCTTGGCTGATATATTTGCATCATCATTTGCCACAGGTAAGATCCTAGAAGGCTGGAAGGTAGTAAATGTTGTGCCATTATTCAAGAAGGGCTGCAAAGAAAAACCTGGGAATTATAGACTAGTAAGCTTAACATCTGTGGTAGGTAGGTTACTTGAGACCTATTCCCCTTAGAACTGACCTAAGCTTCACATCCCTGAACACTCTGGGGTAATTTAGCATGGCTGATCCACCTAGACTGCACATCTTCGGATTGTGGGAGGAAACCAGAGCAAGCCCACACAGACACAGGAAGAATATGCAAACTCCACACAGACAGTTGCCTGAGACTGGAATTGAACCCAGGTCCCATGGTGCTGTCAGGCAGCAGTGCTGACCACTAAGCCACCATGCCACCCAATTTTGTTTATTGTAACACACCCCATATGACTACTGGCAGAATTCCAGCTGAATTGTTACATAGAAAACAGCCCAGAATGAGGTTTTCATTGGTGAAGCCACATTCAGCAGTCAGTGGAGGTAAAAAGACCAGGCAGAAAGAGTTATGATAGGATAGACTGAGAGAAAGACATCTGACATTGAATTCGAAAAGTAAGGTGAGAGGACACTGTCAGAAGTGGTTACAAATTGGCTACTGGAAGAGTCAAGATATTATGTGGTCCTCACAAACATATGCTGAAGATGTTTGGTTACATTAGGTTTGTACGTTTAGATAATACTTTACATTCAGACTCTTCACACACTCTTTACTATCAAGTTATAAATTAACTGTTTTTCATGCATAATATTAGAACCAAAAAAACCTTGACCCAATTTGATCTCTTGACACATTGATCTATAAAACAATTAGTATAAAGTTATGAACTTGTCTTCTACACGATTACTACAAATTTGGTTTGGCAAGTCTGCATGAAAAACTCCATAATTATTGTATCACATGCACCTTCTGATTTATACTTGTACATGACAACTGTGGTTTGACAGTCTACTCCTAAAAATATTTTCTGTCCCTTGCTTTTCTTAGCTCCACCCAAGAGATTTCTGAAGGTGAGATTTCTGTAAAATGTTTATTAGAACAAAGCAATTTGTCTGTGCTATTACCATATCAAATTTGTTCTGAATACTTCATATTGGGATATAATACCTTTAGATTTCCTTTATTTCCCCAAGGTTCACCTTGAGTTCTAATGCATTATTCTGTTAAATTATCAGGAAATAAAATATCTATGACAAAATAACCAGTGAAAATGAGAGCCAAATAGGAACTGAAAGAACATATGAATTGGAGTCAACTGGGAAAGTTAGTACAATTTGGAAACAGTTTGAGATACCAATGACAAAAGGGAGTCAACTATGGAGAGATAACCACTAGAAATAGAAAGGAGGAAAGGAGAGAATAATACTCAACTAGGGGAAGGGTTGTATTGTGGTAACGTTACTGGATAAGTAATCCAGCAGCATCCTAGTTAATGGTGTGGAGGAATGGATTCAAATCCCACCATGGCACAGGGTAAAGTTTGAATTCAACAAACATCTGGAATAAAAAACAAGCCCAATGTCGATCCATGTGAACATTGTTGATTATCATTTTTAAAAATACCCTGATTTACTCATGTCCTTTAGGGAAGGAAGACTGTCACTCTTTGTTGGTTTGGCCTATAATTCCAGATTTACTCCAATGTGGTTGACTTTTAACTTGTTAAAAACAGCTACTACGTCTCCTTGAATGGGCTCTATTTTGATTGTGGCTTTCTGACATTTCTGCTGTTCATCACTCTTTGAATGGCTTCTAATTGTATTGGTGATAACTCCTAGTTGACTGCATTTATTCTGGCTATTATTCACTAGTTGGAAAGCTATTTCTAATGGGCATCAGCAACCTCCCATTGGGAAGCTGACTTGGTGTGATTGCCTGTACAAAGGAGAGGAGAATGGGATTTGAGAGCATTTACAATGATTGATTAGCGATAATTAAACATAAACAAGATTTCACTTAGGGTAGAAAGAACTAACAAGTGAAATTTGGAAATAGGTTTTCGCCTAAGGTAATAATAAATTTTAGAAACAATTGTTTATAAGACCATACTATGCCAAATGTCATTTTCAAGATTGAAACAGGTTTTTACAGAAGTTAAATATACCAGATGCTGGAAAGACTGGGCAGGTCAGGCAATATATTTAAAGAGAAACAGGTACCATGTTAGGTCAATGACCTTTCATCAGAATAGATTTATTTCTCATTTAGCATCGCTGAGAAAAGATCTGTTGAAAAAAGCCGTTGAAGCTTTTGCCTTGCATTTATCAGGACAATTTGCAAGAAATACCAAAGTAAAGGGGAAACTATTTTTATCTTGTATGGGAAGTGGGTCCTGATTGGTTAACAATAGGATTCGGATTCATAGAGGCATAGCCATTGAGAATGCACCAATTAGATGATGACTAACAGTTAACTACTAAATTTTGTTTGAAACAGGCAAATTGAATGACTGGTCAAGGCATTGCTCTGAGAAATGAACTAGAATATAGTGTATCTGTGTCTATGTGGGTTTGTACTCATTCTGTCTGCAAAGTTTAGGGCCCAGTGCATTAATATTATGCAGCTTCCAGTGTGCCAAACTGCAATCCAGATTCACAATCATAAATTAGTTGTCACTGAGTCCTACAGCACAGAGATAGGCCCTTGGGCCCAAACGGGTCCATGTCGATCAAAATGTATATCCACGCTAATCCTGTTTTCCTGCACTTGGCCCATATGGTTCTAAACCTTTTCTATCCACGTATTGTCAGTGTAATCTTTGCATACTCAGGATTATTAAGCAAATGTTGAGCCAATGCTGCATGTAAAAGTTTTTACTCTTGTCAGAGTCATAGTCACAGAGTCATACAGTAAGCCTGCACCGACATAACTACCACTAAAGGCACTCTAATACCAATGTCCTGCTCTTGTCCCATATCCTTGAATGTTATGATATTTTAAGTGTTCATACAATTTGTTTTTCCAGATTGTCAGTTTTCTGGCCTCCACTACATTCCCAGGCAGTACATTCCAGATTCCCACCACTTTCTGAATGAAAAACCTTTTCTCAAATGCCCTTTAAATCTCCTGCCCCTCACCCTAAAATTATGTCCCCTTGTGTTCTCTATCCACCCTGTTCATACCCTTCATAATCTTATACACCTCAATCATGTCCCCCTCTCCCAGTCTTTCCTGCTCTAAAGAAAACAATCTAAGCCTAGTCTCTCCGTAAAGGTCAACTTCTGCATCCTAGGCAACATCCTGGGGAATCTCCACTGTACCCCCTCTAATGGTATCACAGCTGTCCTGTAGTGAGGTGACCAGAAATGCTCACAGCATTCTAACTGTGGCCTAACCAATGCTCAGTACAACTCCAACATTACCTCCTTGCTCTTTTCTCTCTACCACAACTGACGAAAGTAAGTGTCCCATATGCCTTCTTAACTATCATATTCACCAGCTCTGCAGATTTCAGGAATCTGTGAATAATTACCCCAAGATCCCTCTGTTCCACTAAGCTACCTAGTCTCCTGCCATTCATTAAATACTCCCTCATCTTGTTGTTTCTCCCAAAGTGTATACCTCACACTTATCAGGGTTAAATGCCATCTGTCACTGCTCAGCCCATCTGACCAACCTATCAATATCTTCCTGAAACCTACAAATGTCTTCTTCACTATTAACCATCCTACCAATCTTGTGGTCATCTGCAAACTTGCTTAACATTCGCCACACATTTTCATATGTATCATTTATGTATTTAACAAACAAAAAGGATCCCAGTGCTGATTCTTGTGGTAAAACACTGGACACTGGCCTCTGGTCACTCGAACAGCCTTCTAATACTACCCTTTGTGCCCAATTACTAAGCTAGTTTTTGATTCATCTTGCCAAATTTCCTTCAATTCCATGTGTTTTAATCTTCTCAATAAGTCTCCCATGTGGGGCATTTCAAAAGCTTTGGTAAAACCCATATAGACCACACCAACTGAACTTCCCTCATCCATACACTTAATCACATTTTTGAAAAACCACTCTAACAAATTTGTCAGGCTTGATCTCCCTCTGACAAAGCAATGCTGACTATCCTTAATTAACCCATGCCTTTCTAAGTGGCTATTGATTCTCTCCTTCAGAATTTTCTCCTAAAGTTTCCCTACCACTGACATGAGACTCGTGTGTGTAATTTCCTGGTTCATCTTTCTTGAAAAGTGGAACCACATTAGCTATCCTCCAGTCCTGGTGTCCAGAGAGGAATTAAAAATTTGCGCTGGAGCCCTTGCGATTTCCTTGCCTCCCACAGTAGCCTGGGATGCAATTCATCTGGGCTAGGGGATTTGCCCATTTTTAAGCCTGACAGAACCTCCAATTTCCTATGTAAAACTGTGCAAGTTTCCCTCAGCCCCATTTCCTGAATTTAGTACCTACATTCTCCTTTTCCAGAGTGAAGACCAAAAAGAAATATTAATTCAACACCCTTCCATTATCTTCTGTCCTCTTCTGTCACCCTCTTCTGTCTTGCCGAAACATCCTATAGCCTGGAATGAGAAGTTGCCACACCAACACTACCTCAACCATGTTACTGTGATAGCAACAACATTGCACTTCCTTTTGTCAATCCACATCATTAACTCATCAGTATTAACTGTTACATTCCTAGCATTAACGGCCATCCAGTCTTGTCTTACTGTCTTGACACCCAATATAGCTGAACTCACTCTGACTTGCTTCCTTTGCTACAGCTTGAGGTGTCTCTGTTTTACCAATATTTGTGTTCCCTCCTCCTGCCAGACTAGTTTAAGTTCCTCCCTACAGCACTAGCAAACCTACCTGCAAGGATGTTGGTCCCAATGTGGTTCAGGTGCAGATGGTCCCATTTGTACATGTCTCACCTGGTCTAATAATGATGGCAATAATGGTCTAATAATGGTCCCAGTGATACAGGAATCTAAAACCTTAATTCATGCACCAAATCTTGAACCACACGTTTATCTGTCCTATTTTTCTTTTTCCACACTCACTAGCATGTCACCACTACTTCTTTACTGAACACCATTGAGAATTACAACAAATTAGTCAATACAACTTGTTTTCTTTAAATTAAATCTACACTGACATCCATTTTGTCATCCTAAATTTTTCTAAGTATCAATTAATTTTATCCCATGTTATTGTCTTTAAAGGTTTGCCCTGACATTGGACTGACCAGCCTGTGGTTCCCAGGTTTTTCTCCTCATTTTGCTAAATCTTTGCCCTGGAATAACTGGAAACTGCAAATTTTTGTGACAAACATAGTCTTTAACCTGGAATCTGACAAATTGATGCTTGCCTATCACAGGGCATATCCACACCAGCCAGCATAGTGGCATACTTACTTTCCCTCAGAACTGTAGCTGTTCATGCTGCCGTCAGTAGATTCCCGGCTGGCTTGTCGAGTCATACGCCGCATTTCCACTGCCATTCCAGTCTCTGTGCTTCTCTGGATGGTATTTTTGGATTTCCTCCCTCCAGTTTCTGTGGAGAAACACGGCTTTGAAATTATTGAGCAATATTTTTGTATCAGACTCGCCCAACAACACAGAAATCAGGACTTGAAAAATCTTTGATAAGTCAACTGCTGCTTCTTACATTTACTAAATTTCAAAGTTACAATGATGGATTATTTGAAGGCCGGTTTAGCGAAGCAGCCTGAGGCTCAGTGAAAACAGAGCCATCTTGCATCTTCCACTCTGTACAACTGCATGTTATCATTACAATATTAATATTTTTAGGTGCTGTGGTAATGTTTGAGAGATGTTGACATTCTGCTGGTATCTTAGCCAAGTGCTAATGCCTTAACTATGTGCCAAGACGCTAAGGGTCACACTCCTTGCTTCCAACTGAAATTTGCGACTGGAATTTCCACTCAGTAACTCAAGCAACCTCTGTGTAAGACACAGAGAACAAAAACACAAAAGATTGGAACCTTTTCATCAAAGGTGACTTATAGTTCAAACCACTTCTGCTAAAGTCCACAGGCCTTGTCCATAAAACTTACCATGCTACAAGTTTAAAACTAAGGGATTCTACTGGTACTGCAAGACTCTTCGAATTCATAGATTAGTAGCAACCTGCTGCACATATTACCATGTTTGCAATTTTGACTGCCTGACTTAAAAAGAAATGCACTTACTTTAGAAGCAATTGAGAGAATCACAAAATTTTGCGCAACATGCTTGCACTGGCTCTATTATCAAGAATAAATCTCCTGTTTTTTCTCAATATTTCTGTATACTATTACTATGAAATAAAAGCATCCAATGCGCTCTTTAATGCTTCAATTGAACATGCCTCCACCACATTTTCAGGCAGCGCATTCCATACTCTGCTTGCCGTGCGAAAAGATTTTTTCCACACATCATCCTTGCTTCGTTTACATAACATTTTAGAACATAGAACATAGAACAGTACAGCACAGTACAGACCCTTCAGCCCATGATGTTGTGCCGACCTATTATCTTACTCTAAAATCAAATGACCCTGCATACCTGACACTTTACTATCCTCCATGTGCCTATCAAAGAGTTGCTTAAAAGACCCTAATGTACCTGACTCCACTACTACTGCTGGCAGCACATTCCACGTACCCACCACTCTCAGTGTACAGAGCTTACCTCTGACACTTCCCCCCTACCTTCCTCCAATCACCTTAAAGTTATGCCCCCGCGTAATAGTCATTTCCGCCCTGGGAAAAAGTCTCTGACTGTGCACTCTATCTATGCCTCTCAACATCTTGGATACCTCTATCAAGTCATCTCTCATCCTTCTTCATTCCAATGAGAAAAGCCCCAGCTCCTTTAACTTTTCCTCATAAGACCTGCCCTCCAGTCCAGGCAGCATCCTGGTAAATCTCCTCTGCACCCTCTCTAAAGTTTCCACATTCTTCCTATAATGAGGTGACCAGAACTGAACACAATATTCCAAGTGTGGTCTAACCAGGGTTTGAAAGAGCTGCAGCATAATCTCACGGCTCTTAAACTCAATTCTCCTGCCAATGAAAACCAACACACCATATGTCTTCTTTACAACCATATCAACTTGGGTAGCAACTTTGAGTAATCTGTGGACATGGACCCTAAGATCCCTCTGTTCCTCCACACTGCCAAGAATTCTGCCATTAACCCTGTATTCTGCATTCAAATTCGACCTTCCAAAATGAATCACTTCATACTTTTCCAGGTTGAATTCCATCTGCCACTTCTTTGCCCAGCTCTGCATCCTGTCAATGTCCGTTGCAACCTGTAACAGCTCTCCACACTATCCACAACTCCACCAACCTTCGTGTCATCGACGACTTACTAAGCCACCCTTTCACTTCCTCATTCAAGTCATTTATAAAGATCACAAAGAGCAGGGGTACCAGAACAGATCCCTGCGGAACACCACTGGTCACCGAGCTCCAGGCTGAATACTTTCCATCGACTACCACCCTCTATTGGACAGCTAATTCTATATCCAGACAGACAAATTTCCCTGAATCCCATGCCTCCTTACTTTCTGAATGCACCTACCATGTGGAACGTTATCAAATGCCTTTTTAAAATCCATATCCAGCACATCCACTACTCTACCTTCATCGATGTGCTTTGTCACATCCTTAAAGAATTCAATGAGGCTTGTGAGGTGTGACCTGCCCCTCACAAAGCCGTGCTAACTATTTCTAATCAAGCTGTGCTTTTCCAAATAATCATAAATACTATATCTGGGAACCTCTCCAATAATTTGCCCATCACAGAAGTAAGACTGACTGGTGTGTAACTCCCAGGATTATTCCTATTCCCTTTCTTGAACAAGGGAATAACATTTGCCACCCTCCAATCATCTGGTACTACTCCTGTGGACAGTGAGGAGGCAAAGATCATCACCAAAGGTGCAGCAATCTCTTCCCTCGCTTCCCATAGTAAGTTTGGGTATATCCCATCTGGTTCAGGGGACTTATCTATCCTCACGTTTTTCAAAATTTCTAGCACACCCTTTCTCCTAACATCAACTGTTTGAGCATATCTGCCTGTTTCACACTGTGCTCACAAAAGTCAAGGTCCCTCTCACTGGTGAATACTAAAGCAAAGTATTCATTAAAGGTCTCCACTACCTCCTCTGACTCAGCGCACAAGTTCCCTCCACTATCCCTAATCAGCCCTACCCTCACTCTGGCCATCCTTTTGTTCATCACATAAGTATAGAACACCTTGGGGTTTTCTTTAATCCTACCCGGCAAGGCTTTTACATACCCACTTCTAGCTCTCCTAAGTCCATTCTCTAGTTCCTTCCTGGCGATCTTGCAGCCGTCTGGAGCACTGTCCAATCCTTGATTCCTCAACCTTCTTCCTCTTAACTTGGTGTTCCACATGTCTTGTCATCCAAGGTTCCTTCAACTTACCATCCCCTCCTTGCCGCAGTGGGACAAACCTGTCCAATACTCGTAGCAAGTGCTCCCTCAACAACTTCCACATTTCTGTCATGCATTTCCCTGAAAACATCTGTTCCCAATTTACACTCTGCGGTTCTTGCCTAATGCATTGTAATTTCCCCTCCCACAATTAAATACTTTCCCGTACTGTCTGCTCCTATCCGTCTCCATGACTATAGTAAAGGTCAGGGAGTTGTGATCACTGTCACTGAAATGCTCTCCCACCAACAGATCTGATACCTGGCCTGGTTCGTTGCCAAGTACCAAATCCAATATGGCCTCCCCTCTAGTCGGCCTATCTACATATTGAGTCAGAAATCCTTCCTGGACACACCTGACAAAATCTGCTCCATTCAAACTATTTGTACTTAGGAGGTTCCAGTCGATATTAGGGAAGTTGAAGTCACCCATGACCCTCTTATATCTACACCTTTCCAAAATCTGCCTCCCAATCTTTTCATAGAACATAGAACATAGAACATTGCAGTGCAGTACAGGCCCTTCGGCCCTCGATGTTGCGCTGACCTGTGAAACCAATCTGAAGTCCATCTAACCTACACTATTCCATTATCATCCATATGTTTATCCAACGACCATTTAAATGCCCTTAAAGTTGGCGAGTCTACTACTGCTGCAGGCAAGGCATTCCATGCCCTTACTACTCTCTCAGTAAAGAATCTACCTCTGACATCTGTCCTATATCTATCACCCCTCAATTTAAAGCTATGTCCCATTGTGCTAGCCGTCACCATCCGAGGAAAAAGGCCCTCACTGTCCACCCTATCTAATTCTCTGATCATCTTGTATGTCTCTATTAAGTCACCTCTTAACCTTCTTCTCTCTAACGAAAACAGCCTCAAGTCCCTCAGCCTTTCCTCATAAGACCTTCCCTCCATACCAGGCAACATCCTGGTAAATCTCCTCTGCACCCTTTCCAATGCTTCCACATCCTTCCTATAATGCGGCGGCCAGAACTGTACGCAATACTCCAAGTGCGGCTGCACCAGAGTTTTGTACAGCTGCACCATGACCTCATGGCTCCGAAACTCAATCCCCCTACCAATAAAACCTAGCACACCGTATGCTTTCTTAGCAACCCTATCAACCTGGGTGGCAACTTTCAGGGATTTCTCAGTGTCTCTGCTGCAGTTCGGGAGTCTACAGAAAATTCTCAATAAAATGACTGCTCCTTTCCTGTTTCTGACTTCGCCCATACTGACTCAGTAGAAAATCCTCCTCGATGACCTCCCTTTCTGCAGCTGTGATACCATCCCTGATTAGGAATGCCACTCCTCTACCTCTTTTACCTTCATCCCTATTTCTTTTGAAACATCTAAACCCCAGAATATCCAACAATCATTCCTGCTCCTGTGTTATCCAAGTCTCGTAATGGCCACAACATCGCAGTTCCAAGTACTGATTAATGCTCTAAGTTCGTCACCCTTATTCCTGACACTTCTTGCATTAAAATAGTAACACTTCAACCCATCCCACTGACTGCAACTATGCCCGATCAACTATCAATCCTTTCTCACAGACTCTCTTGCATGCTGTATCTGCTTGTGCACCAGCTACCCCATCCTCTGATCTGTAGCTCCGGCTTCCATCCCCCTGCCAAACTAGTTTAAACTGTCCCAAAGAGCCCTCGCAAACCTCCCGCCCAGGATGTTGGTGCCCCTCCAGTTCAGGTGCAACCTGTCCTTCTTGTACAGGTCCCACCTTCCCCAGTTATCCCAATGATCCACATATCTGAAGCCCTCCCTCCTACACCAGCTCTGAGACTAACCCTGAGATTACTACTCTGCTCGTCCTGGCTTTTAGCTTCCAACCTAACTCCCTCTCTTCACTTTTCAGGTCCTCACCCCTTTTCCTAGCTATGTCATTGGTACCGATGTATACCATGACTTCCTGCTGCTCACCCTCCCCCTTATAAATCCTGTCGACTCGATCAGAGACATCCCTGACCCTGGCACACGAGAGGCAATACACCGTCTGGGGTCTCGCTCGGGACCACAGAATCTTCTGGCTGTTACCCTAACCATTGAATCTCCTATCACTATCACTCTCCTATGCTCCCCACTTCCCTTCTGAGCCACAGAGCCAGGCTCAGTGCCAGACACCTGGCCACTACGGCTTTCCCCTAGTAGGTCGCACCGCCCACCCCCACCACCCACCAATTGTATCCAAAGCGGTATACTTATTATTGAGGGGAACAGCCACAGGGGATCCCTGCACTGTCTACCTATTCCCTTTCCCTCTCCTGATGGTCACCCAAGTTCCTTTAAGAAGGGTCACCGGACCCGAAACGTTAACTCTGTTTTCTCCTCCACAGATGTTGCCAAACCTGCTGAGCTTTTCCAGCAACTTTGTTTTTGTTGCTTTATCCTGTAACTTGGGTGTGATAACCTCCCTATAACTCATATCTATCACTCCCTCAGCCTCCCGAATGATCTGGAGTTCATCCAGCTCCAGTTCCCTATCGCGGTCTGTGAGGAGCTGGAGTTGGGTGCACTTCTTGCAGGTGAAGTCAGAAGGGACACTAGTAGTGACCCTTAGCTCCCACATCCTACAAGAGGAGCATGCAGCTGCCCTAGCTTCCATCCCCTCTACTCTAGATTGCCAAAAGAATAAAAAACAAGCTTACTTTACTGACCCTCCACACAGTCTTCTATTTTGTCTAGAGGAGGAAGATGGGTGGGAGCCAATGCCTGAATATATTAGTTCATTTACCCGACTTATACGGGAACCTTACCTTCCTGGCTGCCCCCTGGCTCGCGCTCTCATCTCTCCCGCTGTTGAAATTAATAAGGCCGCTGACTCAGGAGGCAAGCTTTTTTTATTCGGGACTCTTACCTTCCCGGCTGCCCCCCAGCTTGCGCTCTCCCACCAGTGAAATTTTCTTCTCTCCAAGGTAAACAGTCCTAACATCTTCAATCTATCCTCATAGCTAAAGTTTCTCATTCCTGGAACCATTGTTGTAAATTACTTCTGCACTCCAATGCATTCACATCTTTCCTATAATGTGGTCCCCACAAATGTACACCATACTCCAGAAGAGATCTAATAAATGTCTTGTACAAGTTCAACATCACCTCTTTAAGATCCACTCAGCTGACTGTGGAAGAGTTTGTCTCATGAGGAAAGATTGAGTTGAAAAGACCAATTGGAGGTTAGAACAACGAGAGATTGTTCATTTCAAATTTCAAACTCCACTTTAAGACAAGGATACAGAGGAATTTCCTCTCCCAAAGCCAACACTTTGACTTGTGTTGAGTCTCTCATCTTTTTTCTTCCTCCATAAGTCCCTCATCCTCTAGTAGCTGTGCCACTTCCTTTGAAATGATTGATGGAATCATCGCCCAGCGCCTCTTCAGGCCCACTGTTGCAGATCACTGATTTAAAAATATTCTAAACTTCACTTGAGATCTATTGCCAATGATCTCTGATGATTGACATACCCCCGGAAGGAGGCATTCTTTATCAATCTATTCTATCACCTCTAACGTTGCATAATTTTGAAAACTTCAGCTAAGTGATTTCTTCGCTTTTTCTGTTCAGAGAAAAATTCAAAACACTGCCAATCTCTACTCAAGACTGATTCCCCCGGTAACATCATGGTAAACCTCCCTTTCTGAGGCCCTTTCATCCTTCCTGAAACGTGGGATCCAGAATGGTCCACAATGCTCTGAGTCTCCATTCCATTCTGCTCTATTCCCCTTTTTATGAACTTAATGTGTGGTTTATTTAATCATCTTATCAAGCTGTCCTGCCACCTTACAGGTCTTGTGTATGTGGACATCAAAACCTCTCTGTTCATTGAGATGCACACTAAGATTACCCTCTTAATAGTCTCCTATCTCTCCGTATTTATGGTCTCAAAGATCATCAGCTTAAACTTTTCCTCAATTAATTCCCTCCACCCATTTCACCATTATTGCACTAGGTGAAGCCTGTAACTACTTCACAACATGTAATCAACAAAGCCATTACGTTGTACCCTGCACCTGACTCTAGAGCAATTATATATAAGGACAAGAGCAATGGACCCAAAAGTAACCCTTAATTCACACTACAAACCCAGTCTGAAAAAAAGACCAACCTCTGTTTCCTGCTGCCGAGCCTGCTTCATATCATAGGATGAAGTCCAATGACAGTGGGATAAGCATCTTCATTGGGTATTAATAGCCCACTTCAGTGCACTCATTTGGGATAGGTTGGAAAGGCTATTCTCAGATCTTTCCATCACAAACTCAAACAGGCCAAAGTTCCCATCCACCATCCTCCCACCTGATGAAATGCCCTTCTCTGAACTCTGTCATGAGAGTGGCATGAAATAACATCCTATTGTGAACAAATGTCTCTGCTATTTTTTACTTTTTGTCCTTCAGCAATCTTTTGCTAGTTCTTCAAATTTCTCCCTTGTGCTTTTGAGACGTATTGACTTATATCTTTCTGTTCCCCAGTTCCTCCAGCCTAACCAAGTTAGTTTAAACCACCCCTGTCGCTGATAACTCCAGTGAACATTCAAGTTATAACATTGCCCCCGGCTCTGTTCAGAATGCCATGACTAGTGGGAGGGAGGAGGTCATTCAGACCATTCATCCTGCTCTAATGATTCAAAATGATCACGGATGATCTCACTGAGGCCTGAACTCCAATTATTAATAGTCCTCAGTAATGCTTAACTTGCTTTTCAGTCAAAAAATCTGTTGAACTTTGCCTTCAATATACTCAACGATCCAGCCTGCACTGCTGTTTTACAGACTAACAAGCCTATTAGTCTCCTTCTCATTTTTATGTACACTGGGAGATACCCCCATCTTGAAGTGTGTCTCCTAGATCCAGACTCCCTTACAATAGAGAACATTGGTGGAATCAGTAAGAGGGAGAACCAACTCCCGGCAAACCCAGAAACCATCCCAGGCACACTTACCAAGGAGACACAGGGACTAAGGACTGGTGTCGAGGGAGTACGCCTTACAGGGGCAACAGCTCTCCCTACGGCTCTGCTGAGTACAAGAGTTGTTCATATCTGACTAAGCAGCAGCCACACCTAGGGGAGATTCCCAGCCCCAGGGAACTGAATCCAAGGGAAGGTCACACCATGGCCTTTCCACTGTCTAATTGGCGTGCTGTTCAATAGCTCATTGCAAAAAGAGGTAGGGCAGCTCTCTTGTAAACTTTCCAGAGACTGAAGGGATCCCGATGCCTCAAGAAGAATATTCCCTTCATCTTAGCATTGTCTTGTCAAGTCCCCTCTGAATTTTATATGTTTCAACAGAATGCTCAGAGGATATTTCTAATTAGAAGGGACTGAGATGAAGAGAAATGTCTTCATCCGGAAACTGGTGAGCCTGTGGAATTCTCTTCTACAAAAAACAGTTCAGGCCAAAACATTGAATGTTTTCAAGAAGGAGTTAGATCTAATTTTTACGGCTAAAGCAATCAAAGAGTATGAGGAGAAAGCAGGAACAGGGTATTGTGTTGGACGATCAGGTATGATCATTAAATAGTTGAGCAGACGTGAAGGGCTGAATGGCTCCTATTTTCTATGTTTCTATGGATCATCTTCATTCTTCAAAACATATCTGAGTCAATGTCCCACCTGCTTGATGTTTCCTCATAGGTCAAACCTTTCTACAACCTATAATCTTGTACATGCCACCCTTCCCAATATCTAGTGCCAATGCCCCAAGAATCTGAAGCCCTCTCTCTCTCATTTTTCCAGCCAAACGTGCTCCTTTGTTCCTGTTTCTGTACTCACTCACACATGAGACTGGGACTAAACCTGTGGTTACTGCAGTATAGGTCCTGTTTGTAATTTTTTCTTCATGTTTCTGATAAACTGCCTGATAACACTTCCAAAAATAGTTTACAAAAGACCCTCAGGGATCTTGACAGGGTGGGTATGGAGAATATGTTTGCTCGAAAGGGAGGAGGAGAATGGGGCCGGTGGAGCGCGGGGTGGGGTGGTGTTGGGGATAACTATTTAAAAATCAAGAGTCATCCAACTGGTACAGAGATGAGGGAAAATATTTTCTCACAGAAGATCTTAGACCTTCCTGAAAAAGGTGGAAGAAACAGAGTCCTTGACTATATTTAAGGCAGACGTGGATAATATCTTGGTAAGAAAGGGGGTGAAAGGTTATTGGGGTTAAGTGGGAAGTTGGAGTAATCAGTTCAGCAATGAACTAATTGAGTACTGGAGCAGGCTCAAGGGCTGACTGGTCTATTCCTACTTCTAGTTGTAAGAATACTGCATTTCTACTGTTTCTTTCTCCCCCGTGTACAGTTTGAACATTCTTCCTGTGTCTGCACGGGTTTCCTCCAGATGCTCCGGATTCCTCGCACTGTCCAAAGATGTGCAGACTAGGTGGATTGGCCATGCTAAATTGCCCATAGTGTCCAGGGATGGAGATAGTAAGAGACTGTCAAACAGTTCCTCAATAGAAATTGAATGTTAACGAAAAGAGACCACTGATCAGGGCCAATGCAAGAACGTCAAATTTCTAACAATTTCTACTATTTATTCTGTGGGAGAAAAGGGTGCTGATTGGTTGCTCTGGGGACAGCAACTGGGTGGAAATCCTAGTTGGCAGGGTTCTAATGCCATTCTAGGAGAGCCTGGCAGTAGGCAGAGTTAGCTGATTTGTTGAAATTTGGGAATGCCAATGTCCCACTCATATCCTCGTTACATATGAATTACTCAAAGCTCAGTGAATCATTCATTGGTCTATTCAAAAGGAAATACTTCGCAAAGGCAAACTTGGGTTCATTAAAACTAGAATTAGGAGAATGGGGAATAGAGTTAGAGCCGAAAAATCAAATTATTATGATCAGAGTTATAGAGTGGACAGCCGGAGACTTTTTCCTAGGGTGAAGGTAGCTATTTGAGGGGGCATAGTTTTAAAGTGAGTGGAGGTAGATATAGGGGAGACATCAGAGGTAGGTTCTTTACTCAGAGTGGTAGGGGCGTGAAATGCATTGCCGGAGAGGGTAGTGGAGCCGGCCTCATTAGGGGCATTTAAGCGGCTATTAGATAGGCATATGGATGAAAGTATAACGTAGGGGTGGAGGTTAGATAGACCTTAGGATTAGGGTAAAAGTTCGGCACAATGTTGTGGGCCGAAGGGCCTGTACTGTGCTGTACTGTTCTTTGTTCTATTACTTTGTGTCTCTTTTTAAGAGGAAAATACAAAAAGTTTCCCATAACTAGAGATCCAAATGATGAGGGACAATGAGGAGTTGAAGGCAATTAGTATCAGTGAAAAGAGTGTACTGAGAAAGTAACGGGACTAAAAGTTGATAAATCCCCAAGATCTTCCCAGAAAGTTGACGGAGTTGGCTATAAAGATAGTCAATGTATTGGTGATATTCTTCCAAAATTCTATAGATTCTGGGAAGAATCCTGCAGATTTGAAGGTAGCAAATGTCACCATATTATTAAGAAAGGAGCAAGGGAGAAGACAATAGTTCTTGCTATCTCTAAGTGAGGGAACCACAGACCTATTAGCTTTACATAAATGGTAGGGAAAATGTTAGAATCCATCACAAAGAGCGTGATAAATGGGCACTTAAGCTAAAATGATCTAACTGGCTACAGTCAACATAGATTTGAGAGTAGAAAATTGTGATTGACAAACTTGGAGTTTTTTTGAGGAGGTTACCAACAAAATTGATGAAGTGGAGTTGATGGATATAGTATATTTCAGAAGGCTTTTGATAAGGCTCCCCACAGGAGGCTGATTAACACAATTAAAGCAAACGGGATAAAAGGTAGTATATTGGCATGGACTAAGGATCAGCTAATAAACAGCAAACAGGGAGTCAGAATAAATGGGCCATTCTTGCATTGGCAGGCTGTGACAATTGGGTTATAGCAAGCAGTGGGACGTGGGCTCCAGCTGTTCACAATATAGATTAATGACTTGGAAGTGGGAAACCAAATGTAGTATCCCTAGATTTGTAGGTAATACTAAACTGAGTAGGAACATATGTTGGGAGGAAGATGAAAAGTGCCTTCAGGGAAATTTGTCAGACTTAATGAAGAACATACAGAAAAATGTGAGGTTATCCACTTTGGTAGGAGAAACGAATGTGCATAGTATTTCTTAAAGGGTAAAATACAAGTAAGTGAGGACATACAAAGGGAACTAGGTGTCCTTGTTGATAAGTCATGATAGCTAATGTGCAGGTACAGCAAGATATTAAGAAGGTAGTGGAACAATAGTCTTTATTCCAAGAGGTTTTGAGCATACATATCATGAAGTTTTGTTTTAATTTTATAGGACCTTGGTTGGAATGCACCTGGAGTACTGTGGTACGGTTTGGTCTCCTTTTCTCGGGAAAAATATTATTGCCATAGAGGGAATGGAATAAAGATTCAAGAAATTTGTGCTTGGGAATGGCTAGACTGACCTATGAAAAGAAACTGGGTAAACTAGACCTAGTTTAGATAGACAAGGAGGATGCTGGTAAGAAGTTTCCCTTGGTTAGGAAGTCAAGAACTAGGGAGAAAAATTTAAAAGTAAGTCTGTGTGGGATATCTAGGGTTGGTGTGGACTTGTTGGGCCGAAAGGCCTGTCTCCACAGGATTCTATTAATCTATTAATTGTAATAACTACACATTTGGAAAATCATAACCTAATCAAGCAAAATCAGCATTGCTTCATGAAAGAAAAATGTCTGACTAATTAGAGTCTCTTGGCGAAGTTTCAAATAGTGTGGGTAGAGAGGAACTGGTAAATGAGTTGTATTTGAACATCCAAAATGTATTTGACAAGGTAAGATTATCTCATGAGATAAGTGCCTTTTGTGTTAAAGATCGGGTTTGGCATCGATACAGAATTGGCTAATTGTAAGAAAAAACAAGTGGGGATATGGGATTCTTTCTCAGGTTGGTGACATAAACAGTGGTCCACAGCGATCAGTGCTGGGACTGCAACCGTTTTACTGTACATACTAATAACTTGAAGGAAGGAAACAAATGTACTGTAGCCAAATTTGCAGACAACACAAAATTAGGTGAAAAGGCAAGTTGTGAGAGGGATACGAACAGCTTATAGAGAGATATGGGTAAGTGGACAAAAAGTTTCCAAATGGGAGGATAATGGGGGATAGTGTGAAGTTGTTCATTTTAGAAAAGTAAAGAACAGAGTATGAGTTAAATGGAGAAAAACTGCACAATCCTGCAACATTAAGGATCTTGTGGGTACTTGCGCATGAAACACAGAAAGCTAGTATGCAGTTACAGCTGGCAATCAGGAATGCTCATAGAATGTGGCCCATATTTCAAGAGGGTTAGAAGTATAAGAGTAGGAAAGTCAGCAACTTTCAATATATAAGGTGCTGGTGAGACCACATCTGGAGTACTGTGAGTGGTTTTGGTCCTCTTATTTAAAGAAAGATATTGTTTCATCACAGGAAATTCAGAAAAGGTTCACCAGAATGCTCCCTGGTATGAAGAGATTGTCTTGCGAGCAAAAGCTAAACAGTTTGGGACTCTACTCACTGGAGTTTAGAAGAATGAAAGGTGGTCTCATTGAAACATATAGCATCCTTCAGGGCTTGACAAGGAAAATGCTGAGAAGATAATTTCCCTAGTCTACAGCCAGAGGGCATAGTCTCAGAATAAGTGGGTGCCAATTTAAGGCTGAGATGACGAGATAGTTCTTCTCCCAGATAATGTTCTGGGGACGTGGGTTCGAATCCTGTCACGGCAGATGGTGGAATTTGAATTCAATAAACATCTGGAATTAGGAGTCTAATGATGACCATGAATCCAGTGTCGATTGTTGGAAAAAACCCATCTAGTTCACTGATGTTCATCAGGTAAGGAAACTGTCATCCTTACCTGGTCTGGCCTACATGTGACTCCACAGCCACAACAATATGGTTGACTCTTAACTGTCCTCTAGGCAATTAGGGATGGGCAATAAATGCTGCCTAGCCAGTGAGGCCCTCATTCCATGAATGAATAAAGAAAAAAGATGGCAAAGGGATAGGCGTTCATAAATAGAGGAGGCATTGCGTATGGAATCAGGGATGAGCCTTTATAAAGCTTTGATTTGGCCATAATGAAAGAACTGCAATCCAGTTCTGGTACCTATGCTTTAGGAAGAATGTGAGAGACTGAGAGAGGGTGCAGAGGAGATTAATAAAATGGCCCCAGCAATTGGTGGATGGGAAGTTTATTTGTACGGTGAGTTGGAGAAGTGGATGCTGGTTGGAGTAAAGAAGATTGAGAGGAAATTTGATAGAGGTTAACAAGATTGTGACAACTTTAGATATAGTAGACAAAGAAAATCTGTTCCCATTCTCTGATGTTCAAGGGGCAGGAAACACAGATTTAAAGTCTTGGGAAAAGATTCAGGGGAATATCAGGAAGAATATTTATCCATAGTTTGTGCTAATGATCAGGAACTTGCCCTTGAAAATGGTGGATGCAAAAAATAATTAATGATTTCAAAAGGAAATTGGATGGGGATTGAAGGAGCGAAAATTGCAGGGCTATGGAGATTGAGCAGACAATTGTAACCAACCTGATTAATCTTTGACATCTGTTGTTTGCTAGCTGGGCTGAATGGCCTCCTTCTGTACCATAAATAAGGACACAATGGTGCTGTTGAATTGTCACTAGATTAGTGATAATCTCTGGGGATATAGGTTCAAATCGCACTAACGATCACTGGTGGAACTTATACTCAATTAACAAAAGTCGTCTGGAATTGAAAGCTAGCCCGTGAAACTGAGAACCCATCACTGATTATTGTAAACACCCATCTGGTTCACCAATGTCCTTTAAAGAAGGAAATTTATTCTCTATACCTGATATGTCCTCCTTCAGACCTAGAGCAATGTACCTGACTGTTAGCCGTTCCCTGTAATTGTTGAATAAATTCAAGAATAATTATGGCAAACAACAAATTTCATAGAATCCCTACACTGTGGAAACAGGCCCTTTGGCCCAACAAGTTCACACCAAACCTTGGAGCGACCCACCCCCCCAACTCTACACCTCCCTGAACACTACGGGCAATTTAGCATGGCCAAACAACCTAACCTGCACATCTTTGGACTGTGGGAGGAAACCAGAGCACCCAGAGGAAACCCATGCAGACATGGGGAGAATGTGCAAACTCCACAGAGACAGTCACCTGAGGATGGAATCGAACCCCGGTCCCTGGTGCTGTGAGGCAGCAGTGCTAACTACTGTGCCACCTGGCCTTGCTAATGACACTCAGATTCCATAAAAGAATAAGGAAAAAGGACTTTATGTTAATTACCGATTACGTATTCTGCAGGTTCCATTTTTCAGTTTTTCAATATTTGTCACATTTTTCTAAGATATTTAACTGCAGACATAAAGAACATACTGACCCAATTATATTCAAGTTGTGTAGGGCGATTGGGCAGACGGGGTTGTTTTCCTTAGAGCAGAGGAGACTGCGAGGGACCATGGTTGAGATGCATAATGTTATGAGGGACAAGAAGAAACTTTTCCCTTGATTGAGAGATCAATGTCTAAGAAGCATACATTTAATGTAAGGGGCAGAAGATTTAGAGGAGATGTATGGAAAAACTTTTTCACCCAGAGGGTGGTGAGAATCTGGAACTCACTGCCCTGTAAGGGTGGCAGAGGCTGAAACCCTCATAACATTTAAAAAGTATTTTGATGCTCACTCGTGATGCCAAGGCATGAGTCAAAGGCTGGAAACTGGGATCAGAATGGTCAGGTTGATGTTTTTGACTCAATGGGCAGAAAGGCCTTTTTCTATTCTATATCTATGCTCTATGACATACGAGTATATTGGCTACAGAGTACTGAAACAGTTCTTTCAGTCCAAGTAGCGCTTGCTAGCCATTTTGTCTAAGTTAGAAGTAATTGATCAACTCTCTATGCTGCCCTTCGCATAGTACCTGTTAACCCAAGTGCATCTTTCATTCAAGATTATTTTCATGACTTTTTTTTCCATAATTTTCAGTTTAAATGGTCCAAACATTAAAATGAACAAAACTGTTTCTTTAATGACTACAACCATAATGAGTCACACATATTTATTTTCCACTGCATAACATTGCAGA
This sequence comes from Ginglymostoma cirratum, assembly GCA_024137785.1. Lineage (NCBI taxonomy): Eukaryota > Metazoa > Chordata > Chondrichthyes > Orectolobiformes > Ginglymostomatidae > Ginglymostoma > Ginglymostoma cirratum. Next base: position 27,646,543 of record JAHRHZ010000073.1, read on the forward strand.
TGTTTAAAAAGATCAGAAGTATTTCTGATTTGGAGAACAGAGCTGATGGTGATTAAACAAGCATTTCTCAATATTTATTGACGCTGATGTCAGTAAATGGACAGATGTTGAATCGGTACCTGACTTAATAAAGTTCTTTTCAAATAATTACCTAAAGTTTAAATTATCATTCAAAATGAGAAGCTAAATATCACTGAATTTTACAGTATAGAGGAAGGCCATTCAGCCCATCTTAGCACTTCAAAACAGCCGTACAATTCGTCACACTCGCCTCTCTTCCCACAGTCCTGCCAATATTTTCATTTTGAAGATTTATCTAAGTCTGTTTTGAAAGTTATCATTGTATCTGCTTCTACTCACTTCCCATCAGATATCATAATAATTCCTTCACTGTATAGAATCACCTTTTCATGGCTAGCCTGGTTCTTTTGGCAACCACCCTTACTTGTGTCTTCATTTTACAAAATTCTTCTACCATTGGCCAAGTAAGTCCCTATCTACTAGTGATATTATGAATTTGATCATTCATATTACATAAAATCCTGTGAAATAGGAGCAGGAGGAGGCCAGTTGGCCCTTTGAGTCTACAGTCAAATGATTTAATTGTTATTTCAACTCCACTTCCGATCTGTCCCTCATAAATCTCAACTCCTTTTCCAATGAAAACAATGTCTAATGCAGTCTGGATAACACTGTTCTTTGTAGGACAAAACTCCAAACAGTTATCAGCCGGGGCACTGAGTTTAAAAATTGGCAGGTAATGTTGCAGCTTTATAGAACCTTAGTTAGGTCGCATTTGGAATATTGTGTTCAATTCTGGTCGCCACACTACCAGAAAGATGTGGTGGCTTTAGACAGGGTACAGAAAAGATTTACCAGGATGTTGCCTGGTACGGAGGGCATTAGCTATAAGGAGAGGTTGGAGATACTTGGGTTGTTCTCACTGGATAGATGGAGGTTGAGGGGAGACCTGACAGAGGTCTACAAGATTATGAAGGTCATGGACAGACTGGACAATCAGAAGTTTTTTCCCAGGGTGGAAGAGTCAGTTACCAGGAGCCATGGGTTTAAGGTGTGAGGGGCAGGGTTTAAAGGTGATGTACGAGGCAAGTTTTTTACACAGTGGGTGGTGGGTGCCTGGAACTCACTGCAGGGGGAGGTAGTGGAAGCAGGTACTATAGTGACTTTTAAAGGGGGTCTTGACAAATATATGAATATGATGGGAATAGAGGGGTACGGTCCCCAGAAGGGTAGGGAGTATTAGTTGTGATGGGCAGCATGTTGGTGCAGGCTTGGAGGGCTGAAGGACCTGTTCCTGTACAGTAATTTTCTTTGTTCTTTGTTCTTTATCACCCTTAGAGAAAAATTCTTACTCACCTCCATCTTTGTCCAGCTGAAAACTTGGGAAATGCATTACATAAAAGTATCCAGCTCTAATTTTTTTTATGTGTTAATAGGAAAAGATATAAAAGTTAAAGGAAAAGTTTTCCACAGGTAGAGGCTGCAATTTAAAAGGTTTTCTGCTATGAAGATAGGGTCATCAACGCAATACAATAACTTGCAGTTGTATAGGAACTTTTAGGTAGTAAGTGGTCCCATGGCTTTTTGGAGTTGCATGACAGACAATATTTAATATCTAGCCTTAAAAGGCACAATGAAGGGTGGCGACCAAAAGCTTGGTCAAAGAGCAGGTTTAATAAGTTTATTTCAAAGGATGAAACTGAGGTGGATGGAGAGAGACGAGAAGGTTGGAGGGGAATTCCAAGGTTTTGGTTACAGACAACCGAAAGGACAATTGACAATAGCAGTGGGTGAAGGTGGCTGAGCAAGGGGGTAGGTGGGTAAGGGGCTTGGCGGATAAATAGCTGATGTGTGAGAGTGGAGGTGGGTGAGTGGTTAGTGAGGGAAGAGTAGATGGGTGAGGAGATATTTGGGCAAGGAGGGATTAGTAGCTGTTGATGGGTGAAGGTGTAGTTGTGTTAGGGATTATAAGTAGGTGATTGGGTAAATGGGAAGAAGGTTTAGGTGTATGAGGAGTTAGACGGGCAAGGGGGTAGTTGTACAAGGGGGTGGTTGGGTAAGGGGGTAGGTGAGGAGCTCTTCAAAACTGGCACTGAGTTGATTAAGTACTGGTGGAATGTTGACCTTTCAGAAGGAAATCAGTAGGACTCTGTCTGGAATTGAAAAACCTCTTTCTGGGAATACACACAATGCCCCTGCACCAGCACACCTCCACAACAGGATCGGTACTGTTCAGACAGAAATAAAGGTGCTACTCTCTCTGACATCAAAAGAACAGTGCTCCAATCTATAATCTCCTCACAATCTTTCCAAGCAGCAACCGTGCTGGGGTGCAACACGAATAAAGTCAGTGGATGCAAACTGGAATAGAGGCACTGTTGGATGTTCTGAGATAACAGAAACATTGAAAATAGGAGCAAGGGTAGCCTATTTAATCCTTTGAGCCTGCTCCATCATTCTATCTGATCATCGCTGATCATCCTTCTTAGCACCCTGTTTCCTCCCCTTATATTTTAATCCCTTTAGTCCTAAAAACTATATCCAACTTCGTCTTGAAACCATTTAATGTTTTGGCCTCACTCGCTCTCTGTTCCAGAGCCTCACTGCTCTTTGGCGGAAGAAATTTCTTATCTCTAATCAAATGATCTACCCCATATCCTTAGACTCTAACCTTTAGCTCTGGATTCCCCAGTTGTCAGGAACATTGATTATGCATTTACTCTCTATAGCCCTGTTATATTTTTTCTGTTTATACTTTATAAGGTTTCTGTCAGATCCTCCTATATTTCTAAAATCCAGCGAATATCGTCCTAACTGATCAAATCTCTCTTCATACATGAGTCCTGCCATTTCAGAAATCAATCTGGTAAACATTCATCAAGCTGATGATGAGATACAGTCATTTCCAGGATTTAACTCAGTGAGTAAGTAATACTGTAATTGGAACATCACTGATTGTCAAGTAAGTTGGACTGAAGAGAAAGAGAGGAGGACGAGGATAAAGGAATGACCGAACAAGTGGGAGAAATGAGGCGGAAAGGGATGAATAAAGAGCACGAAGCTACAAAACAAAATTCAACAAAATATTTCAAGATAAAACAGGAAGCATGGTGCTGGATGAGGTTCAAAATGCATTGCGATGGCGAAGAGTATTAGTGGATTCAAAAGATAAAATTGACACTTATTCATTTAATTAATTAGATGGAAAATCATTCACTTGTAGGAGAAAATACCCTTAAGTGATTCCTGTGAGAAACATTAGGAATGCTAAATTGCTCTTTATTTGTAATTTTCCAGTTGCATAAGGGACACTGAGCCAGACAGGATATATCCAAGGTTACTACGGGAAGCGAGGGAAGAAATTGCTGTGCCTTTGACAATGATCTTTGCGTCCTCACTGTCCACTGTAGTAGTACAAGATGATTGGAAGGTGATAAATGTTAGTCCCTTGTTTAAGAAAGGGAATAGGGATAATCCTGGGAATCACAGACCTGTCAGTCTTACTTCTGTGGTGAGCAAGTTATTGGAGATGTTTCTGAGAGAGAGTATTTACGCCTCACAAGCCTTACTGAATTCTTTGAGGATGTGACAAAACACATTAATGAAGGCACAGCAGTGGATGTGGTGTATGTGGACTTTAGCAAGGCATTTGATAAGGTTCCACGTGGTAGGCTCATTCAGAAAGTAAGGGGGCATGGGATTCAAGGAAATTTGGCTGCCTGGATACAAAATTGGCTGTCTAATAGAAGACAGAGGGTGGTAGTAGATGGAAAGTAATCAGCCTGGAGCTCGGTGACCAGTGGTGTTCCACAGGGATCTGTTCTGGGACCGCCGCTCTTCGTGATCTTTACAAATGACTTGGATGAGGAAGTCGAAGGGTGGGTTAGTACGTTTGCCGATGACACGAAAGTTGGTGGAGTTGTGGACAGCATGGAGGGCTGTTGTAGGTTGCAACGGGACATTGACAGGAGGCAGAGCTGGGAAAAGAAGTGGCAGAAGGAATTCAACCCCGAAAAGTGTGAAGTGATTCATTTTGGAAGGTCGAATTTGAATGCAGAAAATAGGGTTAATGGCAGGATTTTTGGCATTGTGGAGGAACAGAGGGATCTTGGGGTCCATGTCCATAGATCCCTCAAAGTTGCTACCCAAGTTGATAGGGTTGTAAAGAAGGCGTATAGTGTGTTGGCTTTCATTGGCAGGAGAACTGAGTTTAAGAGCCGCGAGGTTATGCTGCAGCTCTATAAAACTCTGGTTAGACCACACTTGGAATATTGTGTTCAGTTCTGGTCACCTTGTTATAGGAAAGATGTGGAAGCTTTAGAGAGAGTGCAGAGGAGATTTACCAGGATGCTGCCTGGACTGGAGGGCAGGTCTTATGAGGAAAGGTTGAGAGAGCTGGGGCTTTTCAAATTGGAATGAAGAAGGATGAGAGGGGACTTGATAGAATTGTACAAGATGATGAGAGGCATAGATAGAGTGGATAGTCATAGACTTTTTCCAAGGGCGGAAATGACTATTATGAGGTGGCATAACTTTAAGGTGATTGGAGGAAGGTATAGGGGAGATGTCAGAGGTAGGTTCTTTACACAAGAGAGTGGTGGGCTTGTGGAATGTGCTGCCGGCAGTGGTAGTGGAATCAGTAGCATTAGGGAAATTTAAGTGACTCTTGGACAGGCACATGGGTGATAGTAAAATATAGGGTATACAGGGTACTTTGATTTAGTGGGATAATAGGTCGGCACAACATCATGGGCCGTAGGGCCTGTACTTTGCTGTACTGTTCTATGTTCTAAATCCAATGAAGTTAGGAACTGCCACGCATACAGCAGTGATTTTGCCTAATTAAATCCTAATTGTCTGACCTACTCATTGGTCCTGTCCTGAACTGATGGATAGTTATTTAATCCTGGTAGTGTGTGGCAATTTACAGCAATAAATAATTAAGTAAGGCAAATTGCCTTATTGACTTCCTCACACCCATGAAAAATCAGCAATCTACAAAAAGATAAATATTGGAGGCTGGACTGTATTTTTGTTTTACATTCTGCTTATTTGTTGTCTTTCACCCCAATACTGGTATCATTTACTGTTTAGGGACCACTGCTGTTTGTCATTTTTATAAATGACTTGGACGCAGACATAGGTGGATGGGTTAGTAAGTTTGCAGACGACACTAAAGTCGGTGGAGTGGTGGACAGTGTGGAAGAATGTTGCAGGTTGCAGGGAGACTTGGATAAACTGCAGAATTGGGCTGAAAGGGGGCAAATGGAGTTCAATGCAGATAAATGTGAGGTGATGCACTTTGGGAAGAATAATAGGAAGGCAGAATGCTGGGTCAATGGAAAGATTCTTGGTAGTGTGGATGTGCAGAGGGATCTTGGTGTCCAGGTACATACATCCCTGAAAGTTGCCACCCAGGTTGATTGTGCTGTTAAGAAGGCATACGGTGTGTTAGGTTTCATTGGTAGAGGGATTGAGTTCCAGAGCCGTGATGTCATGCTGCAACTGTACAAAACGCTAGTGCGGCCTCACTTGGAATATTGCGTACAGTTCTGGTCGCCCCATTACAGGAAGGATGTGGAAGCATTGGAAAAGGTGCAGAGGAGATTTACCAGGATGTTGCCTGGTCTGGAGCGAAGGTCTTATGAGGAAAGGCTGAGAGACTTGGGTCTGTTATCATTGGAGAGAAGAAGGCTAAGAGGGGATTTAATAGAGACCTACAAAATGATCAGAGGATTAGATAGGGTGGACAGTGAGAGTCTTTTTCCCAGGATGATGACGTCGGCTAGTACGAGGGGGCATAGCTGCAAATTGAGGGGTGATAGATTTAAGACAGATGTCAGAGACAGGTTCTTTACTCAGAGAGTGGTAAGGGCGTGGAATGCCCTGCCTGCCAATGTAGTTAACTCAGCCACATTAGGGGCATTTAAACAGTCCTTGGATAAGCATATGGATGATGATGGGATAGTGTAGGGGGATGGGCTTAGATTAGTTCACAGGGCGGCGCAACATCGAGGGCCGAAGGGCCTGTTCTGCGCTGTATTGTTCTATGTTCTATGTTCTATGTTCTATTACTAAGCAAAGAGTAAATGGATAGTAACACGGATTTTTAATTGTCGCTCAAATCAGCCTATGAAGAGTTAAAACAGCACTGCAGTGGTTGTCTTTCAAAGACTAGACAGATGGTACTTCAGTTCTTAGACTTCTTAGCTGTGGCAGTTTCCAAAAGCTACTTGATAAACTGAAGCTCAACTGGTCTACTTAGCAAAGTTCTCACAAACAATGGGACAGAAATCAGAAAGGACATCGATTCATCATTCATGGAAAATGCACCGTTTGCCGCATTTATTTCAGGATTGGTGTTTTCCTTCCCCCAACAACCACCAGTCCTCGATCAAAGGGAAGGCTCCAAGTATACCTAACTGTTTTTCTGCACAGCTGGCACCTTTTCAGGCCCAGTACCTTCCAGTTGAGTGCTTAGATGTTCACCGTTATTGACAGGCTATAGAGTCAAGGAGAGGAAGCGGTCAGCACGTATTTGAACTCATAGTGGAGAAAAATTATATTCAACATCATAAGGGCTGAAAGGCCCAATTCTTGTAGTGATCATTGGCAATTAATAACACACAAACACAACAGCATTAAGAACCAGTAGGTTTTCTAACACGGGGTGCAGGGAGGGGAACTGTGATATGTAGTACTTTACTGTTCATCCGGTTTAAAACAGAGGCCAGTGAATTGTGCACCATCTCAGTTCTGAGTCATTCACTGCCAGGTCAGAGAGGGACTCCTCAGCCATATCAAGCAATGCTGAACACAGGGTTGACCACCACTGCAGAAACCACCGTCTTATGAGACAAAAGGCTGCCACAGGCTGATCCTAAATTCATTACATTTATTAAAGCTTTGTGCAACTTTAAACATTCATAGCTCTGGAGGTCCATATTATAGAAGGCATCATGAAGGATTGTAAATTGCATGTGAAGGTACAATTCATGAAGTTTTGAAGCATTACAGTTTGTATTTCCAGGCTTCAATATATTTGTCATCTTTTGTGGCGCAATGTTGAATTCAAAGTTTCAAAAATTCACCTTCTAATTTTCTGTTGCCATTTTCACTTTCAGCATTGGTATCAATATTCAAATGAAAACATTTCTATAAACTTATCTCCTGTTAGATGCTATTTGTCTCTATCACATGGACATCCAGTTATTAATACCTAAAATTACACAGGTAGTTATTCTGTGCATTTCCATAAACCCACTTCCAGACACTCTGCAGTTGTTTTGTCATCATTGTTCACGCTGTAATCAAATTTCACAAAGGATAGAAATTGCTGGAAATGCTCAGCAGGTTTGTCAGCATCTGTGAAGAGAAATCAGAGTTAGCATTTCAGATCGAGTGACCCTTCCTCAGAACTGATGGTAGCTGGGAAAGTATCAGTTTACATGCAGAAGATAAGGTGTGTGGAGGGGTAAGGAGTAAATGATAGGTAGGGATAGACCCCAAAGAGAGAAAGAAAACGTCCTGAGCTTCCAGTTCCCTGTCACTTCAATGCACCACCCTGTTCCCTGGCCAACATCTCTGTCTCAGGCTTGCTATAGTGCTCTTGCGAAGCTCAGCACAAACTGGAAGAACAGCATTTCATTTTCCACTTGGGCACCCTGCAGCCTTCTGGGCTCAATATTGAGTTCAATAACTAGTGAGTGGAACCAGGTTGATCTTGTTGACTACGAAGTCATTGATTAGGGTTGCTAATGTGGGCAATCAGGAAAGCCCTGGCTGACTAATATAACCAGGAGATGAGAATCTCCTCAGTTGGGGAAACGGACTCCAAGCTGGCTGGCCACTGCCAGTGTATTGTGTAAAAGTTAATAAAGGGTGACTTGGTGATGGGATACCAGCCTCTGTGCAGTTAGTTCAGTGACAATGAGAGAAAACAGGACATGCCTGAAGAACATTTGCTTGCTGCAGTCATCTTAGATTTGGGCATTTAAGCATTTCTGGCATCCTGCCTTTATTTGGAAAGCTTGACTCATTTGATCCTGCTGTTGAAGACTGGGCCCAGTATGTGCGAAGAACGCAATTTTTTTCCAGGCAAATGACATAGGGGCAGATGAAAAGCAGTAAGTGTCGGCAATCACAGAGCCACGCACAGGGCGTATCCTGAGCAGGGAGATCCTAAGCCAGGCCACAGCAGAAACCCACAACAAAGCTGAGCCTCAGGCAAGTGGCTAAAAGTTCTTCAGGATCTGGGTTGGCAAGCCATTGTAGTTGCTGTTGGTACATGGCTCAAGAGAGCAAAGGAGTCCTCCAAGTCCTAACATGAGAAAGAAAACTCATAGGCTGGTACCCAGGAGAGTGCACACCCTGGAAAGTCACCCGACACGTGGGTTAGAAAAATTAAATTGCTTCATGACATTCAAATCGGAACTGATTAGAAATAATGTTTGGTTAAATGGTCGCCCAGTTCCTTTGGTTGCAGAATCGATCTTTAACAAGATTCGCTCAGGCCTTCAACGCTTTAGTTTGCACAAAACCTCCTCCAGATTGAGAACATACACTGGGGAACTGCTGCAGATTAAGGGTATAACTTCGGTTCCAGTCTCCTATGAGAAGCAGTTAGTGCAGTTACCACTGATGTGGGAAAAGGGTTGGGACCAAGCATATCGGGCAAATTTAGTTGAGAAGGATTCACCTGGATTGGCTCAACATTTTTCGATTCAAAAACGGCTGTCTCAGTGAAGTCCTAGTGAAATATCAGGTACATTTCAGGAAGGGCTTGGGACTATCAAAGGGGCCAAAGCCACCTTACATGTTGACCAGGAAGCAATTCCGAGATTTTTAAAGGCCCGCCTGGTGCCATTTGCCTTGGGGTAGGAAAAAGTAGAGGTAGAAATCAGGAGGCTGGAGAGTGAAGGAATCATCAAACTAGTGATGGTTTGCAGAACAGGCAGAACCAGTCGTATTAATTATAAAGCCTCAGTTCGCCTTTGTGGGGATTTTAAGGAAACAGTAAAACAACTTCTTGCAGCTGGATAAACACCTGATCCCTCGCATAGAAACTTGTACACAAAGTTGGCGGAGAGCGGTGGGTGGGGGTCCTATCCTTTACGAAGCTGGACATGAGCTACACATACTTGTCATTGCGACTGGATGAGGAAACCCAGAAGTATACTACAATTAATACACATAAGGGTTTATATCAATGTACAATTACATCAATGCCATTGGGGTATCATCAGCCTGTGCCCTTTTCCAGCAGACCATGGAGAACATTTTACAAGAGCTATCCCAGGTTGCCATTTATCTGGATGACGTACTAATAACAGGGAAGACCAATGATGAGCACCTGGAGAACTTGGACATAGTGTATAAACATTTCTCCCAGGCGGGCATACACCTTATAAGAAACAAAATGTGGTCCAGGAACCCCAAGTGACCTATTTGGGTTACACAGTTGACAAAACCGGGTTACACCCCTTGGATGAGAAAGTGAGGGCAATCAAAGGAGCTCTGGCTCCCATGTCTGTACCAGAGCTTAGCTCTTTCCTTGGTCAGTGAATTATTACGGAAAATTCATACATAATCTGGCCTTCATCTTGGCACTCTTGCACCTGCTGTTGAAAAACAGTCAGCCTTGGAAATGGTCATGTAGCCTTTAGGGAAGTGAAAAAGCTATTATCATCTAAGGTGTTGGCCTACTACGATCCAAAGCAAGAGGCAGCGCTGACATGCGATGCGTCCACGTATGGTATTGGGGTAGTGTTGCCTCACTGGTGGCCTAATGGAGAGGAACGTCCAATAGTGTACACTTTCCGGACTTTGGCTGATGCGGAACACAAATATGCCCAGACAGAGAAAGTTTGGCAATCATCTTTGGTGTGAGGAAGTTCCGCCAGTACCTTTACAGATGGGAATTTGTCATTGTAACTTATCACAAATCTCTGCTAGGGCTACTGAAGGAAGACAAGGTGGTGCTACCCACAACTTCTGGTAGAATTCGACATTGGGCCCTTATTCTCAGCATGTACAAGTACAAGTCAGAACACCATCCAGAAAGCCAAGTGGCTAATGTGGATGTCTTAAGCTGCCTCCCACTGGCAGATACTCCACTGGTCGTGCCTCCCCTAGAACAGTCCATTTCGGTTTTAAACTTGCTGGACATCCTTCCAGTCACCGCTGACAACATCTGATTATGGTCACAAAAAAAATTTGGTCCCAGCAAAACTAAAACAGCTGCTCGTAAGTGGAAGAAACAGTAAGGCCATCACAACCAGGATTGAAATCTTTCTGGACCTGGCAAAACCAGATCACTCCAGAAGACGGCATATTACTATGGGGAGCAAGGGTGCTTGTCTTCCAGAAACTGGCTGAACTCCACCAGGGTATCCAGGGACTTCCAAGATTAATTTGCTAGCAAAAAGCTAAATTTGGTGGCCAGGGTTGGATACCAACATAGCTGCATTGGTGGGGCAGTGCCCAGAGTGCCAACAAGGATAAAATTTGTCTCCAGCAGCACCAATCATGGGAATAGCCAGGAAAATCCTGAACTCGGTTGCATGTCAGCTATGCCGGTCCTTTCATAGGCTCAATCTTCCTGGTCATTGTGGATGTCCATTCAAAGTGTTGGATGTGGATAAAATTCGTTTTTGGCGGTGGGGGGTGTGGGTGGTGAGGTGACACGGCAGGAGGGATGCCAATGAAGCCTCAAAGCGAAAAAGACAATTTAATTCAGGGTACAACGTTTGGTGCTGGAACCATGGATATAGCCCCGTATAGGTACAAGGTGAGGTTGACACAAGATCAGGTCCTGTGACTTACAAAGTTCAGGTAGGTGATACAGTCCTGAACATGTGGATCACCTGAAAGCCATTACCTCTCAAACAGAGCAGGAGCAAATCATACTTGGTCCTTCAGAACAGCCAGAAGGCCTGTTGGAAACTGTAGGTTCAGCCCCTCCATTTAGGATTGAGGAAACCTCAGATATGGATGCAGCCTCGATACCATTACCACTGGAAGAAGAGGAGGAAACTCTCACAAGATGCTCTGGATGCAAGTGGACTACGGTATGGTAGACGCTACCCGTGTCTCAGTCTGAATCAGAGGAACCAGGCTTAGGGCAAAAATGTTGCAGGAAAAGCTACAAGCTAATGACCAGTCCTCACATCATTGGTCTTTGGTTGGGGGAGGGATGTAGTGATTGGAACCAGGTTGACACTGTTGACTATGAGGTCAGTGATTGGCCCAGGTTAACAACCCCAATCAGGAAAGTCCTGGCTGACTAATATAACCACGACATGAGAATCTCCTCAGTTGAGGTGACTGATTCTGGGCTGGCTGGCCACAGTCAGCAGACTGTCACAAGTAAATAAAGGGTGACTTGGTGATGGGATACTGGCCTCTGTGTAGTTATTTCAATAACTTTAGTGCTTGAGCTCTCCCATGTCCTTACCCCAACCCCCAAACCCCAGGCCTTATTATCACATAGACTACTATTTCATACAACCTACTGATGGCACTAACAGCCCCTGCTGCTATTCACCCTTCTGGCCAAATCATTATTAAATCCTTTGTTTTTCCAACTGTTCTTCTCTCTCATTGGGCTCTATCCCTACCTATTGTTTACTCCTTACTCCCCTCCCCCAACCCTATCTTCTGCATTTAACTGATATTTTCCTAGCTGCAATTAGTTCTAAGAGTCACTTAGCTGAAATGTTAACCCTGATTTCTCTCCACAAATGCTGCCAGATCTGCTGTGTATTTCCTGCAATTTCTGCTTTTGTTACTGCTTTACAGCATCCACAGTTCTTTTCTTTTGTATTCACAAAGGACAGACCTATTTTATTCCTGCTTCTTATTTTCTCACCTTCTCTCCTCAACGTGCTGATTCCTGTTTCGGTACAGGTCCAAGGGTACTGGGCACCCTCCAGTACCTTGCCCAAATGGCTATTCTTCATGTGTGACCCTAGGCAGTGAGCACAGATAGTCAGTGTTGGCAAACTAATCAATTGTGGAAGGCACCATGGTCATATAGTCATAGAGTCATACAGCATGGAAACAGACCCTTTGGTCCAACCAGTCCACGCTGACCATGTTCCCGAGCTAAACTAGTCCCACCTGCCTTTATTTGGCCATATCCCTCCAAACATTTCCTATTCATGAACTTATCCAAATGTCTTTTAAACATTGTAACTATACCTAAATCCACCACTTCATCTGGCAGTTCATTCCACACACGAATCATGTGTAAAAAGGTTGCCCCTCATGTCCTTCAATGTTTCTCCTCTCACCTTAAAAATATGCTCCCTAGTTTTGAATTCTCCAATCCTAGGGAAAAAACACCTTTGTCATTCATCTTACTTTTGCCCCTCATGACTTTATAAACCTTAATAAGGTCACCCCTCAACCTCCTAGATCCAGTGAAAGAAGTCCCAGTCTTTCCAGTCTGTTTTTACATCTCAAATCCTCCATTCCTGGCAGCATCCTGGTAACTTTTTTCTGAACCCTCTCTAGTTTAAAAATATCCTTCCTACAACACAATTACCATCCATTTCTGTCTTAAGTCCACGTATAAGAACTTTCAGCAAGGACCACTGAATAGTGATGAATATTCGTACATCTATCTGATCTTTTCTCTCTTCAAGCTCAGGAACATTTAGTGTTAGTCAGTGGTAGTCTAGTACCTGTCATATAATTGGTCCTGGAAATCATGCATGGTGCACAGAAGGAAGCCTTCTACCTCATTGTTTAACTAACAGTTGGTATTTTCTTAATAAGTAACAAAGACGGTTGACGAGGATCATGCAATTGATGTTGTGCATATGGACTTCTGTTAGTTTAATAAACTGCCATAAAACAGAGTTTTCAGTAAATATGAAGTCCGCGGAATGTAAAGACCAGTAATAAGATGAATACAAAATTGGCTGAGCAACAGAAAACTGAGAGTTTTGGTGAATGGATGTATCTTAGACTGGGAGGATGGTTTACCGTGGAATTCCCCACGGGATCAGCCTGAGGACCTATGGTTTCATAGAATCGTAGAATCCCTACAGTGTGGAAATAGGCCCTTCAACACAACTAGTCCACACCAACCCTCAGAACATCCCACCGAGACCCATTCCCCTATCACCTACCTAATCTACACATCCCAGAACACTATGGGCAATTTAGCACGGCCAATCCGCCTAGCTTGCACATCTTTGGACTATGGGAGGAAACTGGAGCACCCGGAGGAAACCTACGCAGACAGACAGTCGCCCGAGAGTAGAATCGTACTCGGGTCCCTGGTGCTATGAGGCAGCAGTGCTAATCACTGAACCACATTGCTGCCCCCAAAATTCTTAATCTATACTGATAATTTGGAGTTGGATGCAGAGGGCACAGTTCTAAAATCTGCAAGCAACACAAAACTCAGAGAAATTGTGAACTATGAGGAGCAAAGTGTCACACTTAAAGAGGAATACACATGAGAGATCTTATACAGTGCAGAAGGCTGTGAGGGGGCATGTTTTGGTAGGAGGAATGGGGGAAGGCAGTAAAAGAGGGTACTAATCTAGAGAACGTTCAGGAGTAGAGGAACATGAGTGTATATGTGCGTAAATCATTGCAGATGGCAGAACAGGTTCAGAAGTTACAAAGCATATGGGATCCTGGGCTTTGTAGGTCAGGACACAGATGAGAAAACCAAAGTCCTTCTGAAGCTTGTTACTGTCCTCCTGATTGCAAACAACATTTCTAAATTTGTATCATCTCTAAACTTTGAAATGCCTTGGACCTCCAAGTCCAGATCATCAGCATATACCAAAAACACCAGTCATCCTAATACTAATCCCTAAGGAACACCCAAATCTGCAGTCTGATAAACAACCTTAATCAACTATTCTCCACTTTCATGGGACTCATTAGTGACCGTGCTTCAGTTCATTCTGTCAAAAGTTCTGCAATTTCCTTCTCAAATTTCTGCAAATTACCTCACTTTTGTTTTTTTTCAAAATATCCCTTATAACCTGCCTATTTCTTAGAGCAAACCTTCAGCTCTCCAGGGTCACATGGGGTTCAGCGTCATATTTTGTTTTATTATACTCCAATGAAATACCTTGGGATGTTTTACAATAATAAAGGGTTTATAAAAAAATAATTCATTATTGTTGTAGCAGTAGCCAATCAAATATCTGTGTTGCTCCAACTCCTTAATCCTATAGCTTCCACTTTCAAAGGTTTTTAATAACTTAAGAAAGTTAATTTATCAAGTCTCGTCAAGCCCATATGGTATGGCATTAAAGGACTCAATTAAGTTAGCCCATTGTGATTTGCCTTTAATAGTCGCATCCTAACTTTCATTTATTGTTCCAAACTTTTCCAAATGCTGATTGCTTTTGTCCTAGATTATTATCTTCACAAGTTCCCCCGGCACTAACTGCTGACTGCTAATAGGGACGACATCACGAAAATGTTTTACTGCTTTCATACAATCCCTTTAGTGTGGAAACAGGCTATTTGGCCCATTGAGTCCACACTGACCCTCCAAAACGCACTCCACCGACACTTTCTGTGAACAAGGCATTTTCCTCCTATTATCAGAGGCTGTAACTCATAATCATTCGTCCCTCTCTGTTAACCTCTGCCTCCCATGACAAATGCATCTATTAAACAGCAGTAATAAATTGCAAAACTAATTACTCAATAAAATGGTTTTCTTTAATTATTAATAATTTGTTGCAAGACAAATGTCAAACATCTCTAGAAGGGGCAGTTGTGATTTCTTAATCTGCCCATGCACAATTCATATTTGCCTTTTATCTTGTTTTCTCCCGACTCTGTATGAAGAACTAGTGTAGAAAACATTCACAAGCTCTCACAATTCTTTTATCTGCGCCTCTCGCAACTTCATTCATAACCGCTTTAATCCAAGGGTACCCTTAGAGTCATAGTCATACAGTATAAAAACAGGCTGTTGGGCCTACCATTCCTATGCTGACAAAAATACACTAAACTGTACTAATCCTATTGACCTGCACTTGATCAATAGTCTACTATGCTCTGATATTTTAAGCATTTGTCCAGGTGCTTCCTAAATTTTGTGAGAGTACCTGCATCCACCACTCACTGAAGCAGTGCATTCCATATTTCTACCACCTTCTGGGTGAAAAAATCTTGACCAAACACTGGCATGTACATGGCCTCACGGTATTTTATGCAACTGGACTACTTGGGTAACATTTAACAAGGTTATTGAAGAGTACCATGTCAAACCTTTTGTCCTATTTAAAAAGAGGACAAATTTTACATAATAATTCTGACTCATGTTTCTGCTGACAGCTTTGCATTGTTCAAAATTCACTCTTACAGTTTATCTCATACAATCAACTTCACTGAAATACAACTTTGCAAATGCAATTAAAGTGATGGTTGGAATTGTAGATAATGCTCAACTAACTCAGGCATATCCACATGGACTCAAGACTGGTAGATGATGCTTAATTTGCATAATGTACTCTTTAAATGGGCAGGATAAATGCTCAAGATTCATACACTCTTCAGCAAAAATCATTGAAAAAGCTGGAGAAACAAAGAACTGGGTGTTCTCATGGATAATGGCACATGATCTATGTTGTGAAATGATATTTGCATCAAATAGAGCATTGGGTACAAACAGATGACAACTTAATTTAAGATAAAGCATATTATCTGAACAATACTGATGACCTTGATCAGACTTTGCTTGGAATAATGTGTTCAGTTTTGGTCTCCTCACATGGTGGCTGATATTGAGACTTTAGTAAGGGTCCAGTGGGAGGGTTGTCACCAGACATTTGATGCATTTTATTTCTCAAGGCAGACTAAAAAAATTGCACTCCAGCCTTTCAAGAGGTGCAGAATTCAGATAATCTGGCTGAACTTTCTTAGGTGACGAAGGGAATAGATCATGCTCCACTTGACAGTTTACTCCAATGAAGTAGGTCAATTTGTAATTTTAGAGCTCGGTTAGATGTGAAGAGATGGTTCTGTTTCCCCACAATAATGATCAGGCCCCCTGTAACAGACTGGTTCATTCAGTAGATGTGGACTCATTGGGTTCCTTTGAGTGAAAAGTAGGTCTGTTTCTGACATAACACAGTGTGAAGCTGGAGGAACACAGCAGGCCAGGCAGCATCAGAAGAGCAGGAAAGCTGACATTTCGGGTCGGGACCCTTCTTCAGAAATGGAGCATGGGAAGGGGGCTCTGAAATAAGTGGAGAATGGGGGGGTTGGGCTGGGGAAGGTAGGTGGGATGGTGAGTGCAGGTAGGTAGTGGTGGGGATTGGTCAGTGAGGTGGGAGGAGCGGATAGGTGGGAGAGAAGACGGACAGGTCAAGGAGGCGGGGATGAGAGGGAGGGTTGGTCTTGGGATGAGGTCAGGGGTGGGGATATTTTGAAGCTAGTAAAGTCCACATTGAGACCATTGGGTTGTAGGCTTCCAAGGTGGAATACGAGGTGCTGCTCCTCCAGTTTCCGGGTGGCGTCATTCTGTTTCTGGTTGGGGCAGTGATCACTCCTTACAGGGCCAGATGTCCTGGACTAGATTCAATTGTCTGGATCTGTCAGAGAGCAATTTCCAGGTAGGTTTCTTTAGTAGTGAGCTGGGGTATTATCATAAATGAGTCTTCAGATTTTGTGTGGGACAGACTGGGTGGATTTGAGGATCCTTTTTTAAAAATTCATTCATTTTCTGGGATATGGGTATCACTGGCTGGGCCAGCATTTATTGTCCGTCCCTAGTTGCCCTTGAGAAGGTGATGGTGAGCTGCCTTCTTGAACTGCTACAGTCCACCTGCTGTGCTTTGATCCACAATACCATTACAGAGGGAATTATTATCCTATTCTTATCCTATTGTTCATACTTCCTTGGTCTATGTGTGTGACAGAATCAAACACAGTCAGATAATTTTGTCAACATGACAAATACAGCAGGAAGATTCTCTCTACTTACTGCATATGCCATTTTTATGAAAACAAGGAGATTTTGAAGAATCCCTCTGGTCACTTCAGGAAACAAATTTTTAAACTGTGTGTTTATAATGATTTTGAAAAGGTGGCAGAAGCAGATTCAAGAATAAATTTCAAAAGAGAATATAAGAAATCATGTAAAGGCACTACTATGCAAACATGAGGTAACAAGGTATAGAGCTGGATGAACACAACAGGCCAAGCAGCATCAGAGGAGCAGGAAAGCTGACGTTTTGGGCCTAGACCCTTCTTCAGAAATGGGGGAGAGGAAGGAGTTTCTGAAATAAATAGGGAGAGAGGGGGAGGTGGATAGAAGATGGATAGAGGCGAAGATAGGTGAAGAGGAGACAGACAGGTCAAAGAGGCGGGGATGGACCCAGTAAAGGTGAGTGTAGGTTGGGAGTTGGGGAGGGGATAGGTCAAGGAAGCGGGATGAGGCTAGTAGGTACGAGGTGGGGGTGGGGCTTGAGGTGGGAGGCGGGGATAGGTGGGAGGAAGGTCAGGTTAGGGAGGCGGGGACAAGCTGGGCGGGTTTTGGGATGCGGTAGCGGGAGGGGAGATTTTGAAGCTTGTGAAGTCCACATTGATACCATTGGGCTATGCAAACATGGCTCAGATACTCAACTAATTGCAGAGCTCTTGTTGCCAAAAATCATTTGACTGTGTTTGAGGGCTCAGATGCTCAACTAATTACGGAGCTCTTCCTAGGAATCAATACTGACACAATAGACCAAAGAGCTTCTTCATTGTGAAATTTCTCAACAACTAAGGATAGATAACTGACTATGACAATAAGATGCGTATTTAGTTTAAGATGCGTATTTTGACTTGGTGGTTTTTTTATGAAGATTGAGATAGAGGTGCTAGGCCATTAAAGAGCTTATGAGACCGTGGGGTTTTTTTAAAATTTGGTACAACAGAAGCAGGCTGAATGGGTGTGGTCAAGCTCCCACAGAACCAGGATTTTTAGTATTAATTTATGGCAGGTACTGGAGCCTTGAAGCTGAATGTGGAAACTCTTGTTCCTCTTTCGGCTACAGCAAAAAGCTGAAGTTCTCTTCTTGCTGCAAGGATTACAACCTATTTTATGGAATTAGCCACTGTCAAGGTTGTATTTATGGGATGGCACTATATTGGAACAGTTAATTAGTAGTAGTTAATATACACATATAATGTTGTGAAGCATCTCAATAGAGTTATGCATTGTCTTAAACTCAGCTGTCCTCTGTGTGTACCCAATATTCTCCTTGGTGCAAATATCATTTCACAACATAGCCAATTCTTTTATTTTATTTTGTATATGTTTTAACTATCGTGTTTTGCTTAAAGTTATGCAGTTTGACCAACTAAATTACATCTGCACTGCAACACCTTACAATTACCTTTAAAATAAGAAAAAAGTTAGTCTAGGGTATGTTAAGGTATTTTGAGAGGCTTGGTCTGCTCCGTAACAAATTGGTGGCTTGTCTGGGATCAAAATCTCTAATTCCAGGTCAAGTTTGGGATTATTGGATTCAAAGGCAGTGAGTGCTGAGTATTGGTTTTTTATTATATTACAGCTGTTGCATTCAGTTCGTTTAAATAGGTTATGCCTTGTATAGTAATGGCTTTTTCATGACAAACAGTCTCCTGAGGGTACAAGAAGTCACTCTGGGGGTTTTACAGAAAGTGAGTAAGGCAAAGCTTTTGGAAGTGACAGACAATATGGAGTTTCGGTTGCCTTTGTCCATGCAAAAATGGGAGGCAATTGCCGCAAAAACTTGACATTTACAATTGCTGGAAGTGCCATCGGATTCATTGGAAATGGCTAAAATTCAATTGCAAATGAAGCAGATTGAACATGAAAAGGAATAAAACAGTTTGAATTATGACTGAAAGCAGAAGAAAAGCAGAAAGAGAGAACAACTCTAGCAGAGGAAAAACAAAAGGCAAGTATAGATCTGGCAGAACAAAAAGGCAAGGAAGGCCCAAGCAGAAGAAAGGGTGAAAGAGACAGCTTTTGAACTTTGGAGGTTGTAATTGAAAACACAAAGTTGACTTAAAATCAGAGATAGAGGTGTAAGGTAAAATTAGCGATGAGGACAGTGATGGAGAGCAATCCTATCACAGCCAAAGTCCTGGTGGGGATCTGCTTAATTATGCTCAAGCATTGCTTAATCTCGACAAGAAGGATGTAGAAGCCCTTTTCATTTCATTTGAGAAAGTGGCTAAACAAATGAAATAGTGGTGACCATGTGGGTATTGTTGATTCAAACAAAGTTGGTAGGTAGAACTCGTGAGGCATTTGCATCACTGTCACAGGAGTGACAGTGTGGGAGTATGATGACGCTTAAAAAGCTATCTTAAGCACTTGTGACTGAGAACCAGATGCCAAGAGACAACATTTTAGGAATCTAAGGAGGGAACCCGGTCAAACCTAATTAGAGTTTGAAAGGGTCAAAGTAATTTTTGATAGGTGGATAAGGGCGTTGAAAATAGATCAAACGTATGGTGCTCTTAGACGATTATTTTGGAGGAGTTCAAAACTTCACTTCCTGAAGTGGTGAAAACTCATGTGGAAGAGCAGAGAGTTAAGACTGCAAGATGAGCAGCAGAATGGCAGATGTTTATGAGTTGGTTATGAACCAAAGCTTGCAATTTCCATCTGTGAGGGTTAGAAATTGGGGGAAAGAGAACTCCTTAACTGTTAACAGAAAAGGAGATCTCATTGAGAATAGAAAAGGTTGTTTACCACAGGGCAGAAAGGAAACCCACAAGGGGAAAAGAGAAGTAAAAATCCTCAGGTGTCTTCACGGTAATGAAGTAGGCCACATGAAGTTGCAGTGTTGGTGCTTTAGAAAAAGCACTGGGAGGATGGATGTGGGAAAGCAGGATAAGCCAGTGAGTTTTGTCGAAGATGTAAAGGAAAGCACAGTGGAAGCTAAAAAGCTGCAAAAGAGTGGACAGCCTAGTCAGAGTTTGGCTGAGAAGAAACTGCCAGATTTCTTTAAAGAATTTACCTGCTTGGGTAAGGTTTACTCAGTTATTCCAAGGTAAAGAAATTACGATTTTAAGAGGTACAGGAGCAAGTCAATCTTTGATGGTGAAAGATGAGGTATGTAATTCAGAAGGGGAAATGCCAGAAAAATGTAATATGTGGAATTCATGGTGAGAAGAGCTTTGTTTCATTATATAAGTGAAGTTGAAAAGTCATGAAATGTTGGTAGGTGTAAAAAAGAAATTCTCGGTTCCAGAGATATGGTTTATCCCTGGGAATGATACAGTAGCACCACAAGTGGGAGTGATGCCTACTGTGGTTGAAAAGGCAGTGGAAAATCAGACAATTGGGGTACTGGAGGAAGTATATCATGGGTTTGTTGCAAGGGAAATAGAATTTATAAGTTTTATGAATGTTTGTTATAGTTGTACAGGACGTTGGTGATGGTGCATCGGGAGTGGCGTGTACAGTTTTGGTCTCCTTATTTGAAAAAACGATGTAATTGCATCAGTGGCAGTTGAAAGAAGCTTCAATCAACTCATTCCTGGGATGAAGGACTTCTCTTTTGAAGAAAGACTGAACAGTGTGGTGATTGTAATAAGGTCAGCCAGCTGGACTTCATAGAATGTGAGTTCCCTGATTGGGGCTGTTAATCTGGCTCAATCAGGGAACCCTGGCTGACATAAAAAGGTTGAGTGTCAGGGAAACTGACACTTGTGTGCCTGACACTGAATGAGGCAGTACTAAAGTCAAGGACTATTCACATGTTAATAAAAAGTGACTTGGTAACAAGTGGCAACTAAAGTAAAGCACGATCCTGAAGAAATGTGCTGGAAACAATTTATCTTTGATTTGGAGAAACGTTTTCTTACATGATGCCTTTAGTTTTGGAAGTTTCACTCATTCGACCCTGCCGTTGAGGACAGGGCTCATATGTGAAAAGACTGCATTATTTTTTCTGGGCAACCCAACATTGTGGCTGATGTAAAATAAGTAATTCTCCTGAGAGCTATGACTTTCTCTGTCATTAAAGGCCTAACTTTTCCTGAGGCACCAAATATTAAAACCTTTCAAGAATTGACTGACACAGTTAAGGAATATTATGATCCCTGGCCTCTGCTAATTCTGAGATGCTATTGCTTCTACTCAGTAATCGAGTCGCATTTGCCAGCATTTGGCCTCTACCTGTCTAAACTCTTCTTATTCATTACCTATCCAGATGCCTTTTAATTGTTGTAATTGTATCAGAGATAAAAGGTACTGCAGATGCTGGAGAATCCGAGATAACAAGCATGGGGCTGGATGAACACAGCAGGTCAAGCAGCATCATAGGAGCAGGAAAACTTGACGTTTCGGGCCTAAACCCTTCATCAGAAATGGGGGAGGGGAAGAGGGTTCTGAAATAAATAGGGAGAGAGGGGGAGGCGGATAGAGGATGGATAGAGGAGAGGATAGGTGGAGAGGAGGCAGACAAGTCAATTGTACCTGCTTCCATCGGTTCCTCCGGCAGCTCATTCCATACATGCACTATCCTCTGCATGGAAAAGTTGCCACTTAGATCCCTTTTAAATCTTTCCACTCTCATCTTAAACCTGTGCTGTCTAGTTTTGGACTCCCCCACACCGGGGAAAAGATCTTTTCTACTTACTCTATCCATGCCCCTCATGATTTTATAAACCTCTATAAGGTCACCCCTTAGCCTCCGAGATGCTCCAAGGAAAACACTCCCAGCCTATTCAACCTCACTATAGCTAAAACCCTCCAAGCCTGGCAACATCCTTGTAAACTTTTCCAAACCCTTTCAAGTTTCACAACATCATTCTTATATCACGAAGACCAGATTGCACGCAGTATTCCAAAACTGGCCTAACCAATGACCTCTGCAGCCGCAACATGACCTCTCAACTCCTATTGCATAGGTTCACTCAGGACATATCTTGACCAGAGTGAAGCCCTCCTTAAATACCCAGAAGTTTTCCAGGAAGGTCTAGAAACCATCAGAGGAGCCAAGGCCACCTTGCACATTGACCAAGAAACAATTCAGAGATTCTACAAGGACTGCCCACTGCCATTTGCCTTAGGGGCAAAAGGAGAAGCAGAAATCAGAGGGCTGGAAAGTGGAGAAATCATCGACCCAGTCCATTTCGGGGGCAGCACAGTGGCTCAGTGGTTAGCACTGCTGCCTCGCAGCACCAGGGACCCGGGGTCGATTCCACCCTCGGGCAATTGTCTGTGTGGAGTTTGCACATTCTCCCCATATCTGGTTGGGTTTCCTTGGGTAATCTGGTTTCGTCCCACAGTCCAAAGATGTGCAGGCTACGAGGACTGGCCATGCCAAATTGCCTATAGTGTTCATGGATGTGTAGGTCAGATGGATGATGAGTCTGGGTGGGATCCTCTGAGGGTTGGTGTGGACATTTTGGGCATAAGGGCCTGTTTCCACACTGTAGGGGTTCTATGGTTTTGCTGAATGGGCAGCACTAGTTGCGCCAATTTTGAAGCTCAATGGGTCAGTCACCTTTGTGGAGATTTTAAAAAAATGGTAAATCATTTCTCACAGCTGGATAAATGCTCAATCCCTCAGAAGCAGGATTTATACACAAAGCTGGCAAGAGGTCTGTCTTTCACAGAGCTGGACATGAGCCATGCTTACTTACAATTGTATTTAGACCAGGATTGCTAGAAGTATTCTACAACTAATACCCATAAGGGCTGGTACCAATATATGAGACTACCATTTGGGGTATTGGCAGCCTGTTCAATTTTTCAATGGATGAATAGAGAACATTTTGTGAGGTCAATCTTAGGCCTACATGCCGTCCTGATAACTGGGAAAACCAAAGCTTAGATAGCTTGAATATCATTCAATCTGGGTGTTTTTCCAAGGCAGGTGTACACCTAAGAAGGGAAAAATGTGTGTTCCAGGCCCCCCAAGTGACATACTTGGGCAACAGAGTTGATAAGACTGGTTATACATATTAGAAAATAAAATAAGGGTGATCAAAGTTGTCTTGATTCTCATGTCTGTCCAGAAGGTTGGGTCATTTCTTGGTGTGGTAAATTACCATCAAAAGTTCATACAAAACCTGGTATCCATCCTGGCACCTTTGTATCAACTCCTAAAAATGGGTCAGTCTTTGAAATGATCTCGTAGATAAGGGCTAACTTTCAATGAAATAAAGAAACAAATTTCACCAAGGCAACACCCACCACCCCCTCCACCAAGGTCTGGGAAAATCAGACTTAACCTGATGAATGTCTTCTCCCCATTAGCAACTCTGCCGGCACTCTCCCTGTAGATGCACATCGACTATGCCGGTCCTTTCATGGATTCAATAATCTTAGTCATTGTAGATGCCCAGTCAAAGTGGTTAAATGTGCATTCGTCAAACACTGGGATTATGATAGAAAAATTGTGCACATCTTTTTCAGCACACAGAATCCTGGAAGTGTTGAAAACAGGTAACAAGCCATCATTTAACATCAAATGGGATTCGACAAATAAGGACAGCTCCATATCATCCATTATCTAATAGCTTGGAAGAAATAGTGAGGTTCAAACTTCGCAGGCTAGATTGAAGAAACAGCCGACAACCTCGCTAGATACCAAGCTGTCATGGTGCTTGTTTGATTATAGGACCACATCACATGCAAGATTCTGCACCAGGTTAAGTCTGATCTTCCTGGACCAGGAGGGAGGGTGAAATGGCATCAGGAACTCCGGTGCTGGACCCAAGACTCCGCCAAGAGAGAGAAAAAGTTTGAAACAAGGGATGAAATTTGGTCTAAGAATCACAGAAATCGCCAGGCATGTGAAACAGGCATGGTCAATGTGAGGTCAGGACCAATGACCTATATAGTTCGGCTAGGACGACAGTCCTGAATATGCATGTGGACCAAGTGAAAGCAGCAAATTCACAAATGACGTGGAGAAAAATGTGCCTTGCCTCTCAGAATCTTTAAAAATGCAGGCAGAACCTGTGGATTCAACCTCTCATGACAGAAATGAAAAAGATAAACATAATAAAATTGACCAATACCCAGGACCAGATGTTGAAAGAAATAAGTGAAAGCACTACAGATGTTCTAACTGTGGATTTTCAAAGTGCTCTTTCTTCAGTGATTAGATTTAATTTCGTGCCACGACACTCTACTATTTCAGAACAGTAAGAGGGGCAACAAGAGAATTATAGGTCAGTTCTCCTGACATCTGTAGTCCAAAAATTACTGGACTCTAGAATTAAGGGTGGAGTAATAGAACACCTTGAATATTTTCAGTTGACAGGGAGAGCTAGTATGTATCTGTAAAAGATAGCATTGTCAGATGAGGCTGGTTAGATTTTTAAGGAGGTGATGAAAGTTGTTGATGGGGAACATCTCCAGACGTTATTTATAATAGGTTTTCAAAAGGCATTTCATAATACCCTTCGTAAAAGACTGCTCGTTGAAGGTGAAGCACATGGAATTAAAGAGAAATTACTGAACTGATTTGACATTGGCAGAGGGACAGAGTGGGGATAATAGGCAGATACTGTAAATGGCAGGATGTAATTGATGGTCTTCTCAATGATCTATGTTAAATTCTCAACTACTTATGAATGAACAAATAAAGCAATGATAAATAGAAGCTTAAGTAATGGAATTGGATGGCCTTATTGTAAATCAAAGCCACTTTGGCTCCTCATCCAATACATTGTTCCTAAGATGTGGTACTCCAATTGAGGAAGTATAGAACCGGAGGTGGGGCAGGGGGTCTGGGGTAAGACCATTGGACAGCATGTCTAAATATTAGACCAAAGCATTTAAAAGCTCACAGTATTGCATGTGTGGTCTAACCAGGCCTCTTCATAGTTGTATCACTGAAAAGGTCTCCTTGTATTCTAATTTGCTAGCTATAAAGGCAACATTTCATTAGCTTTTGATTAGATTCTGTCTCTTTTCATTACACTTTAAGGACATGTGAATCAAACCCCCCAAGACTTTTTGTTGTCTTCTGTTTCTAGCTTTTCACCATTTCATGGATTGTTGGGCAGATTTTCTCAGTGTAATTGCTGCTTTACAGCATTCAAGGCAGAAATTCTTGCTGGAAGAGGATATTACAGGAGACCAAATTGAGATTCTTTCAAAGCATGTATATTGTGTAAATGAGGAGTGGGTCTGGTTACACAAATGCTACCATTAGCTAACAGAAAAGAAACAGTAACTAGATCTTGTTCACATTACAGGAATGTTTGGTTGTGCTCATTCCTGGCATATATTGTGCTTAGCCTTCACTAGAATTGCACTACAATTGTAGTGAGGTTGTACCACAAAATTAATCCTTCATGGCTTTTCAGCTTTCAAATCATAAATGCTGAGATATAAACATTTACTTTGAAACAAGTCAATTTTACTATTACATATGTAAGCAAAGAGAACAGTTCAAGGTCAAACTAACTAACTACCCATGAGAACCAGATAGGCTCTCATTGTCAGAAAGCTGTGGTGTATAAAGGTTATAGTTCAACTGAAACTGAATGAGACAGACCAAGATAACAAGGTGTAGAGCTGGATGAACACAGCGGGCCAGACAGCCTGGCCTGCCATGTTCATCCAGCTCGACACCTTGTTATCTCAGACTCCAGCATCGGCATTTCCTACTATCTCTGAGACAGACCAAGATGTGTTTTCCAGGTTAGATCCCTGCGCTTTTTGAGTTACAGTAGGTAAACAAAAGGTATAGTTACTTTGTATCAGGGTGCGCTGGCAAGATGGATACAGAACTGGCTTGGTGATAGGAGACAGAGGGTAACAGTGGAAGGATGCTTTTTGGAATGGAGGGTTGTGACTAGTAGTGTTCCACAGGGATCAGTGCTGGAACATCTGCTGTTCCTGGTCTACATAAATGGTTTGGAGGAAAACATAGCTGGTCTAATTAATAAGTTTGCAGGTGATACAAAGATTGGTAGAGTTGCAGACAGTGATGGGGGGGGAGGTGGTGGGGATGGCCTAGTAGTATTATCACTGGACTGTTAATCCAAAGACCCAGATGATGTTCTGGGGATCTGGGTTTGAATCCCGCCACAGCAAATGGTAGAATTTGAATTCAATAAATATCTGGAATTAAGAATCTAATGATGATCGTGAATCCATTGTCAATTATCAGGAAAAACCCATCTGGTTCATTAATGTCCTTTAGGGAAGGAAACTGCCATCCTTACCTAGTCTGGCCTACATGTGACTCCAGTCCCACAGCAATGTAGTTGACTCTGGGCAATTAGGGATGGGCAATAACTGCTGCCTAGCCAGCGATGCCCTCATCCCATGGATGAATAAACGAAAAAAAAGGATATAGATCAGTTGGAGACGTGGGCAGAAAAATGAACTTTAATCCAGACAAATGTGAGGTGATGCATTTTGGAAAGTCAAGTACAAGTGAAAATTATACAGTGAATGGCAGAACACTTAGGAGTGCTGAAATGCAGAGGGATCTGGGCATGCAGGACCACCAATCACTGAAGTTGGCAGCACACGTAGATAAGGTCTATAGCATTCTTGCCTTCATTGGAAGGGGCACTGAGTATAAGGATAAGCAATTTATGCTGCAGCTTTATAGAACTTTAGGTAGGTCATACTTGGAATATTGCATACAGTTCTGGTCACAAAACTACCAGAAGGTTGTGGATGCTTTGGCCAGCATATAGAAAAGGTTTACCAGGATACTGCCTGGTATGGGGGATTTTAGCAATGAAAAAAGGTTGGACAGACTATTTGTTTTCACTGGAATGCAGGAAGTTGAGTGGCGACCTGATAGAAGCTTATAAGATTGTGAATGGCATGGATAGGGTGGAACGTATCAGGCTTTTTCCTAGGGTGGAGGGGTCAATTACCAGGAGATACAGGTTCAAGGTGAGGGGAAGAGAAGATTAAAAGAAATGTGCGAGGCAGGTTTTTCATACAAAAGGTGGTCAGTGCCTGGAACGCATTGCCAGAGGAGGTGGTGGAGGAGGAGCAGATACAATAGCAACATGCAAGAAGCACCTGGATGAATACATGAATAGGAAAGGAATAGAGGGACACAGATCCTGTAAGTGAAGACAGTTTTAGTATGGAAGGTCAAAATGCAGCGGCCAGACTTGGAGGGCCAAATGGCCTGTTCCTGTACTGTACTGTTCTTTGTTCTAATTGCATAGGGTAATCAGATGAGGAACTATACAGTGGCTTTCACCTTTCCCTGCCCAAAGATGAGATCTGACCAGGGTTTCACTCTATTTCCATTGTGTCATTTTTACAAGAGGATGGAGTGGTTCAGTTGTGAATTTACAAGTCACTCTACGCATTTACCTCGGTATTCACAGGGGGCACTACCCAACATGACATACAAACTCTGCTAAAAGCAGGCATTCCTTGTGTTATCAAAAAGTGTATAAAGGTGAACAAAACACTACAATTTGCAACATCATTGTTCCCAACTTATAAAATTGGAAATGACAATGTAACCACAAAGTTAAACACTCACCGGTCTGACTGAGCTGAGATGTACTCCTACTTCTCCTTGTCAATCCAACAATGGCCACCATTTTGGCACCCAGACTTGATCTTCGCTTCTTGCCCCCTGATCCTATTGTTCCCACAGCCGTATCGGACTGACTGCCATCGTTATTTTCCAGACTATACATCTCCTCACTGACACTTGTGCTCTTCATAATATTTCGCCCTGATGTCCCCATTTGTCTGCTTTGCATTTTAGAGGTAAATGCACTTTTTTTCCACATTCAATTCATCATGGGAAAACATGGAAAGGGAAGAAAACAGATTGAAAATAAATTGGTACAGTTTACCTTAAACTGTAATCCTACTGTTTGAGAATAATAATGAAAAAAACTCATACTTCTGCGAACCTTGATTTCTTTTGGATCAGATTTGTTGAGATTTCTTACAAACACTGAGAGTGATGGGACAGAGTTCTAACTGAACCAGATTCTTGATTCACAGAGTGATATTAAATTTGCAGTACACCTAATTACCAAATGAAAGAAATACTGCTCATCCGGAGCCACACAGATGAGGCAGCATCCAGATTCAATCCCAGGCTGTACTGAGTGAGTTAGTTGATCTCAGTTTGTTGATAGTCTTCCTTAGATTACAACTGGTGGCTTCAACTGCAGCCTTAGACTGTGGGTGAAGATGAGGCCTGGCTATGGGTTTGTTTTTTTTAATTCTCTTGTGGGATGTGGTTGTTACTGGCCAGCCAGCATTTATTGCCTGTCTCTAGGCTCAAATTAAGCACTCTGCCAGGACATGAAGACTGGCACTAACAGTCACACAGGATCAGGAACCTACATCATCCAGTAGGAATTAGCTTCCTCAGGAGAGGAAGGGGAGACAATTAGTAAAGAACAATTTTATAGATAGCACACCCACAATGCATCATTGTCCCGTTAGCACCATTAAGTTTAAAGTTTCAATTCCTGTTGAAACTGAATAGCATCTTGATGATGAGGAAAGCTGAGTTTGATGGGCAATGTTGAGTGATCATTTGACTAAAAATTGCTTCAATTTCTATTTGACTCCTTTTATGATTCATCAGAGCAGGCAGTATTCTCCACAAGCATTGAAACGACACTCAAGGATGGAACTGACGAAGCACTATGATTGTAACTTGTAACAGAAAGACAACTACTGAATACTGATGTGTTTCATTGGATTCACAGTATGATCCACAATAATCATGATTAAAAAACAGAAGAAACACATGCCAACCCATGACAGTTACTGTCCAACTGGAGATGGGATCAGTGATTTAATTTCTTAAATTCACACAAGAGGAAATCTTACATTGAATCATAAGGTCTATTCCCTATCAAGCAAGGCGAAGAATCAAAACTAAGGAATACCATAGAGTTAGGTGTAAATCCTGTACCTCTTGCAGTGCAGAGATAACTTCTATTAAACATATTTCCTGAGTTTGTCTAACTGGCAGTTTATTTCACAGCCTGGTGCCAGAATATGATATTCGACTCTGTAGTTTTAATATAAAGAGGACCACACAGCAGTCACAGAATAACTGAACACAGAATGAGGCCTACCAGACCATCATGCCTCTGCTGGCTCACAATACCAAGTCGGCACATTCTCTATCCTTTCCCCTTTTTTCATTAAAAGCAATAACAAACTCTCTTTTGAAAATTATTATTGAATCTCTTTATATCGTACCTTCAGGCAGTTGATTTCAGATCAGAACTCAATGTGTAAAACTGTTCCTTCTCACATCTTTCATCAATTAACATAAATCTCTTTGTTCTGTTTCACATCCTTTGGCCAATCGCAACAACTCATCATTTTGAACACCTTTCTTTAAGTTTTCCATTAACAGCTCTGTGCTAAGGAGAACAATGCCAGTTTCTCTACTCTCGCAACATATCTGAAGTCCCTCATAGCTGCAGCCATTAGACTAAATAGGATTGCAGATTTATAGAAAACTGAGACTAAAACATTAGTGATGAACTGAAAATGATTGTCTCCTCCAATTTAATGCAGGAAACCTCCAGAGCACTGCAATGCTGTTTTGATGCATAAATGTGAAGTTAAATGAGACAGTTTCCCGAAAGCTTCTGTCCCAAAAAACATTTACACCACAAAAAGCTGAAAGTGCAAGTTTAACTTTACAAATGAGAATGGATCTGGGTGGGACCAGCAGTCCAGCTCCTTAAACATTGAGATTTAAGGATTGAAACATGATAGAGAAGGAAACAGAAGGAATACAAGTCAAATTTGATCTAGAAAAAAACTGAAGGGTCTAGGCCCGAAACGTCAAGCTTTCCTGCTCCTATGATGCTGCTTGGCCTGCTGTGTTCATCCAGCTCTACACCTTGTTATCTCGGATTCTCCAGCATCTGCAGTTCCTATTATCTCTGACGAGAGAAAGGTTTGATTAACAGAAAGGTAGATAGAGACTGAAAAAAAATGTAAGGAAGCAATTTTAATTGTTAAAAACCGCAAGAACATGTATTCATCCACAAGAGTGTGACACCAGATTTTCACTTCTTCCCCTGCTGAGACAAATAGGGCATCACAAGAATAGAAGTCTCATTATTAAAACCAGTGGTAGACCACTAAGTACCTGCTGGGCTGAGTTTAACACTGAGTTTGCAAATAGAGACTTTCACTGAAATTCACGGGGATACTCACAGCAAGGTACTGATTTTCTTTGAAACCAACATTTTCTATCATCCAGTAATTCATGATGACTTGCAACTCACTTTGTATGTCTTCCTTACTGCAAAATACTGCATGATTAATTTTGAATGATGACGTTGATTATAATCACCATTATTCACCCAGTATTTCCTGAGCTATTCACCTATCATGACAAACTGCTTTAAGAAGTCATGTATTAAACAAATAAATAAATAATTTAGTCCCATGGTCAGTTTTTGTACATTAGTGTTTTCCCACTATTCCAGATGGCATCAATCACACTGATTCCCCTTGACATTTCCTATGTTCTGTGGAATTCCTGGAGCCTTCATTTGATCTTTGAAGTTGAGACAATGTGATGTTAGCTCAGCAAAACCTTCAACAGCTGCTCCTTTCCTTCATACGTGTTTTTAAAAAAGAAATATTTTAAACCAGTTGTACAGCACTGTCAACACATTTGGAGAAGGTAGTGGCATTGCAGCAAGTCACCGGACAGGTAGTTTAGAAAAAGGCTCAAGTGACCATAGATTCAAATCTGTCCACAACCAATCACAAAATCTGAATTCAGTGAATAAATCTGGAATTAAAAGCTAGTCTACAGGTGACCTTGATACGATTGTCATTTATCATTAAAACTCATGTACTTCAATGGAAGGAAATCTTCCATCCTTACCTGGTCTGGGGTACATTCAATTCCAGACCCACAGTAATGTGGCTGACTTTTAACTGTCCTCTGAAATGGATGAGCAAAACACTCAGTTGTAACAACTACTTGAACGGAAAAAGGAATGGAAACTGGATGAACTATTTGCCATCGACTTTGGCACTGGAAATGACAATGATAAAAGCAGGTGGCTCAGTGGTTAGCACTGCTGCCTCACAGCACCAAGGACCTAGGTTCAATTCCACCCTTGGGTGACTGTCTGTGTGGAGTTTTCACATTTTCCCCGTGTCTGCATGGGTTTCCTCCAGGTACTCCGGTTTCCTCCCACAGTCCAAAGATGTGCAAGCTAGGTGGATTGGCCATGCTAAATTGCCCGTAGTGTTCAGGGATGTGTAGCTTAGGGGGATGGGTCTGGGTGGGATGCTCCAAGGGTCGGTACGGACTTGTTGGGCTGAAGGGTCTGTTCCCACACTGTAGGATTCTATTCTATGATTCTTCCTTACTAACATTCAGGGACAAGTGACAAAACTGGGACAGCTGTCTCACAAACTAGTCAAGCAACAGCCTGACACAGTCACTCTCATAGAATCATACATTATACATAATGGCCCGGCACCACAAACACGACACCTGGATATATCCTATCCCACCGGTACAACAGTGGATACAGGGATAACAGGGTGTACAGCTGGATGAACACAGCAGGCCAAGCAGCATCAGAGGAGCAGGAAAGCTGACATTTCGGGCCTAGACCCTTCGATACAGTTGGAAGGAAGATGTTTTGGGAGTCTTCAACATTGTCTACAGACCCTGTGAAGTCCCAGCATATCAGAACAAACATAGACAAGGAAGCATCCTGCTGAGTAACCATCACCAAAAGGTCATTTAACGATGGTTAATCATCAGATTAACCAACAGATCAGACAATTGCACAAGAAGCTGTCCATGTCCAAATGCAGCAAGACCTGGACGACATCCAGACGCGGGCTGACAAATGGCAAGTAACATTTCCACCCCTTAAATGCCAGCAATGACTTTTTGGACTGGAGTCCTGTGACCAGCGGTGCGTAACAACAATTGGTGCTGCATACATCCTTTTTTGGTCATTTATAAAAATGATTTGGATGTGAATATTGGAGGTATTGTTAGTAAGCTTTACATGACATCAAAATTAGCGGTGTGGTGAACATAGAAACACAGTACAAGAGTACACCATTCAGCCCTCTGACCCATGGCTGATCATACAAACTCAGTATCCAATTCCCATTTTCTCTTCATACCCCTTGATCCCTTTAGCTGCAAGGGCCACATCCAGCTCCCTCTTGAATGTATCTAATGAACTGGCCCCCAACAACTTCCTGTGGGAGAGAATTCCACGAGTTCACTACTCTGAGTGAAGAAATCTTTCCTCATCTCTGTTCTGAATGGTTTACCCCTTAGTCTTAGACTCTGACCCCTAGTTTTGGACTTGCCCAATGTTGGAAAAATTCATCCCGCACCTAGCCTGTCTAGTCCCATCAGGACTTTATGTTCCTATGAGATTCCACCCCCCCCATTCTACTAAATTCCAACAAGAACAAGGCCACTCGATCCAGTCTTCCTTCATATGTCAGTCCTGCCATCCTAGCAATCAGTCTGCTGAACCTTTGCTGGACTCCCTCAATGGCAAAATGTCCTTCCTCAGAAATGGAAACCAAAACTGCACACAATATTCAAGGTGTGGTCTCGCCAAGGCCCTGTAAAACTGCAGCAAGACATCCTTACTCCAATACTCAAATCCTCTCGTTATGAAGGCCAGCATGCCATTAGCTTTCCTCATGACCTGCATGCAAACTTTCAGCGGCTGTTCCACCATGACATCCAGTTTTGTTGCACCTCACTTTTTCCTAAACTGCCACCATTCAGATTCAGATTCAGATTCAGATCTGCCTTGCTGTTTTTGCCACCAAAGTGGATTCATCCACATTATATTGCATTTGCCCAATCAACCAGTCTGTCCAAGTCACTTTACAGCACACACTGCAACCCAGCTTAGTGTCATTTGCAAATTTGGAGATATTGCATTTGATTCCTTCATCTAAAGTATATCGTGAACGGCTGGGGTCCCAGCATTGAACCCTGCAGTATCCCACTTGTCACTGCCTGCCACTCTGAGAAGGACCCAATGCCAACTCTCTGCTTCCTGTCTGCCAACCAGTTTTCTACTCATGCCAATACATTACCTCTGATACCATGAGCTTTATTTTTCCTTACTGATCTCTTGTGTTGGACCTTATCAAAAGCTTTTTGAAAACCAGATACACAATATCTACTGATTCACCCTTGTCCACTCTACTGGTCACATCCTCAAAAAGATCCAGAACATTTGTCAAGCACGATTTCCCTTTAGTGAATCCATGCTAACTTGGACCAATTCTGTCACCGTTTTCCAAATGCTCGGTTATTACATCCTCAATAATTGACTCCAGCACTTTCCCCACCACCTTGTTTAAGAAGTAGGGTTACGTTACCCTCCAATCTATTGGAACTCTTCCACAGTCTACAGAATACTGAGGAATGATCACCAATGCATCTGCATCACTTCCTTAAGTACTCTGGGATGCAGAGCATCAGGCCCTGGGGACTTACTGGGTTTTAATCCAATCAATTTCTTCAATACCATTTCTTGACTAATGAGGATTTCCTTCAGTTCCTCCTTCATGCCTGATGCTCTGTCCCCTGGCAGAAGGTTATTTGTGTCCTCCTTCGTGAAGACAGATCCAAAATTCAACTGGTCTGTCCTTTCTTTGTTGTCCATTATGAATTCACCTGATTCTAACTGCAAGGGACCAACATTTGTCTTCAGTTTTTTTCTCTTCATATATTGGGAAATTTTTGCAGTCAGTTTTTATTTTTTCCGCAGGCTTACTTTCATATTCTATTTTTCCCTTCTAAATTAAACCTTTTGACCTCCACCTCTGAACTTAAAATATCTCCCAGTCCTCAAGTTGCTGCTTTTTCTAGCCAATCTATATGCCTGCTCTTTGGCTTTAACACTGTCTCTGATTTCCCTTGTTATCCATATCTTGCCTGTTTTTACTCTTACACCAGATAGGGATGTACAATTGTCGAAGTTCATCCATGTTTTCTCTAGAAGTCTGTCATTGCCTTATTTACTGGCAACCCATTAAGTATCTTTAACCTAGCAAATGCATGCTTCACACCATCAAAGTTAGCTTTCTTTAAGTTCAGGACCCTTGTCTCAGATGTAACAATGTCACTCTCCATTTAATGAAGAATTCTACCATATTATGATCACTCTTCCCCAAAGGATCTTGCACCACAATGTCGCAAATTAATTCTCTCTCATTACACAATGCTCAGTCTAGGATGGCTTGCTCTCCAGTTGGTTTCTCAACATATTGGTCAAGGAAACGATCTCCATAAATTCCAGGAAGTTCTCCTCCATTGAATTGCTACCAGTTTGGTTAGTCCAATCAATAAGTAGATTGAAGTCACCCATAATAACTGCTGTTACCCTCACTGCATGCATCTCCAATGTCCTGTCTGATACAATCCCCAACCTCACAACTATTGTTTGGTGGTCTGTACACAACTCCCATTAACGTTTTTTATTCCCTTCGGTGTTCTGCAGCTCCACCACACAGATTCCACATCATCCAGGCTGATGTCCCCCTTACTATTCTGTTAATTTCTGCTTAACCAGCATAGCTACCCCACCTCCCTTTATCTTTCCATCTATCTTTCCTGAAAACTGAATAACACTGGACATTGAGTTCCCATCCTTGGTCACTGTGGAGCTAGGTCTTCATGATTCTAATTACATTGTATCCATTTATAACTGTCTGTGCAATTAATTCGTCCACCTTATTACAAATGCAGTGAAGAAGGCTACCTCAAAGTATAACGGAACCTTGATCAGATGGGCACATGGAGCCCGGAGTGACAGATGGAATTTAATTTAGATACATGTGAGGTGCTGCATTTTGGTAGGGCAAATCAGGGCAGGACTTATACACTTAATGGGAAGGTCCTGGGGAGTGTTGCCAAACAAAGAGACATTTGTTTGGGGTGTAGATTCATTGCTCCTTGAAAGTGGGATTACAAGTAGGCAGGGCATGAGGTTGAGGAGAGAATTTGAGGTAAGATTTTTTATATCCAAAAAACACAATCTGCCGTTACCTCCTTGACAGACAACAACAAGAAGACACAACACATCCATACACACTAGTCACCCAATCATACATCAGGGACATATTAGCGATGACCAAATGACTACTCAGACCCCTAAGTATCAGGGTAGGCCAAAAACCAACAACCACACTGCAATAGCTACTGACAGACGTGAAGGAGGCCATACCCACAACCAATAAAACTAATGCAATATACAAAATACCATGCAAGGATTGTGAGAAACATTACATCGGCCAAACTGGAAGAAAACTGGCAATAAGGATACACAAACACCAACCAGCCACCAACAGACACGACCAATTCTCGCTGGTCTCAAGACACACGGACAAAGAATGACACAAATTCAACTGGGACAATACATTCATAACAGTACAAGCCAAACAGAGACATGCCAGGGAAGTCCTGGAGGCCTGGCATTCCAACCAGAACTCCATCAACAAACACATTGAACTGGGCCCCATATACGAACCACTGAAAACAAAACCAGAAGTAATACCAACCACCCCAGCAAACTGAACACCAATGCTCCACCGGAGGTGCACTAATGATGTTACCTAGCAGGGTGACAAAACGTCTGCAGTCAAACACACTGGCTTGATGAGCAAGTCTGAAACCTCAACAATGAATTGCACTCCAATGTCTCTTTGTTCAGCAATACTCCCCAGGGTCTTACCATTTAGTGTATAAGTCCTGCCCTGATTTGCCTTTCCAAAATACAAATACTTCACATTTATCTACATTAAATTCCATCTGCCACTCCTTGGCCCATTGGCACATCTGATTAAGGTACCTTGGAACTCTGAGATAGCCTTCTTTGCTGTCCACTACAGCACCAATTTAGGTGTCATCTGCAAATTTACTAGCTACACCTCTAATGTTCACATCTAGATTATTTATATAAATGACACACAGCAATGGACCCAGCACCAATTCTTGTGGCACACTGCTGGTCATAGGCCACCAGTCTGGAAAACAACACTTCACCAACACCCTCTGTCTCCTACCTTTGAGCTAGTTCTGTATCCAAATGGCTAGTTCTGATGGGTTGAAGGACTTCTTCTGCACAGTATTTTTCTATTCTAAGGTATTGGAGAATTATTTTAAGAAAGACCATATGTAGGGTTAAGGGGAAAATGTAGGAGTTTGGCACTGAGTCAAAACGATTAGAGAATGGAAGCAGAAATGATAAGCTAAATAGCCTCCTCCTGAACTGTAACATTTCTGAGAGTCTGTAGGTTTTGATGGGCGAAGCCTGAGCACAGATTGGTTCTGACTGAGATTCCTACTTCAAGGGTATCACCAAAAATGGTGATTTCATTGAGTTGCCATTTGTGGAATCCATGTTCTCGTACTTTTAATTTCACCTCTGCATATCATTCCTCCAAGCTCAGTTAGTTCACCTTCTACCACCCTTCATATTTCCTTCACTCCATTTCCCTCTTTCCCCCCGATCCTCCATTCCCTGTCCTCCATTCCCCCAACCTCTATTTCTCCCCTCTCCATTCCCCATTTCACCCTTTCCTGCCATCCATTCCTCTCTTCCTGCCCCACCCTCCAATCCTCCATTCCTCGTTTCATCAATTTATCCTCTTATAGATATCATCCTAATGGTGCTGTAGGTGTTTTCCACCAGAGATACTTGAGCAGTACAAGGTGATAATTCACCAGCACCTTTCCAGGGTAATTAGGGATGGGCAACAAATGCTGGCCCAGCCAGCGATGCCCACATTCCATGAATCAATACAAAAAGACAGCATGAGGCTCCTTGTACATAGGAATTAGGGCACCACTCATTTGGGAATCTGGACCATTCTGAGTGGGGCTTATATTGGGTGTTCTTTCATGTTGCTGTGTGGACATAGAAACCTTTTCAGCCAGTGTGCTGCAGGGAGTAATATCTGATTCCCAAGGCAAAAACCCAAAGATCATTGGGCTTGATCTAAACAACCAAAGAGAGCACAGTTATCTCCATGGAAAGTTCACTTGCCCAAAATGGGTGAGACAAAAGCTGAAAATCTCTCCACATTCACCAACACTCCTCAGAAATCACTGCTCCCCTCAATCAATAAACTTTGGAAAGCCATGACTCAGCAAGACAATTCATACAAACATGTGAACCAGGCCCCTCAATTCTGTTCTGTTATTTAAATATGTTCATAGAATTATAGAATCCTACAGTGTGGAAGCAGCCCATCAGCCTACTGAGTCTACACCAACCCTCCGAAGATCATCTCACCCAGACCCACCCCCTACCCTATCTGTAAAACCCTGTATTTCCCATGGCTAAGCCACCTAGCCTGCACATCCCTGAACACCGTGACCAAGGAGGAAACCATAGCACCAGGAGGAAACCCACATCGACACAGGGAGAATATTCAAACTCCACACAGTCGCCAGATGGTGGAATTGAATCAGAGTCCCTGGTGCTGTGAGGCAGCAGCGCTAACCACCAAGCCACCATGCTGCCCGCTGATGTCTGATCTGTTTGTCTTTCAAATTCCACCACCACCTCCACAAGGTGAATTGTGATAGGCAATAAATACTGGTATTTCTAGTGACATCACATCCCACGAATAAATAAAAACAGATTCATCTGAGCCTGATGGTTGTTTGTGAGAGATAGTGAATGATGGCACTTCTCCATCACTGCTGTCTTGTTGCTTTTCTGTCTCTTGCCTTTCCATCTCTTCATGGCCAGATTCTGAATGGAGCAAGCCATGAAGATAGGATAGCAATGAGTATATGAGGGGAGGGGTGCATGTTTCCACCCTCTGCAGTTTGTGAATCATAGGAAGCTTTGTGGGGAACGGCATACGAAGATTAGATAAGCCGGAATCTCACCTTTGACGGTTTCAGGCCCATCAATGCCCATTCACGACCATTCCAATTGTGACAAGTGAAAGCTGCGATTCTCACCAGTTGAAGGGTCAGGAGGCATACTTTTAAGGTGAAAGGTAGGAAGTTTAAAGGGGATTTGAGAAAAAGATTTTTCAATCAGAAGTGGTGGGAGCCTGGAATGCACTGCATGGGAGAATAGTTAAGGTGGAAACCTCACAACTTTTAAAAAGTACTTGGATAAACATTTGAAACATCACAATATTGAAGGCTATGGGCCAAGTACTAGAAAATGGGATTACTGTAGATCGGTTGGTACAGACTTGTTTGGCCAAAGGTACTGTTCTGCACTGTTTGGCTCTCTGATCCATCCCCTCCACTGAAAATTCATGCCACTGTACACTGATTTGCTTCACTGCCTCCAATCATACACCAGCCTGCGCTAAGGGAGAGAGAGTAATCAGAGGTCACATTGACCATTAGGATTGAAATGAGAAATGTCTTCATTCAGAAAGGTGAGCCTATGGAATTCTCTGCTACAGAAAACAATTGTGGTCAAAACATTGAATGTTTTCAAGCAGGAGTTAGATATACTTCTAAGGGCTAAAGGCAGCAAAACATTTATGGAGAAAAAGGGAGCAGATTATTGACTTGGATGAAAAGCAATGATCATATTTAATGGCAGAGCAGGCTCAAAGGGCCTACTTTCTATGCAATGTGTCAACAAGAATGGCGCAGTGCCTGAACACTGGGCAACAGTGTGAGGGATACAGCAGTGCTAAGTGTGAGAGAGTAAGGTAAGGTGAATATTGAGCATGAGTTGTGATGGACAGAAATTGCTGATCTGTGAATGGTGTGGATGATGTTAACAAAGTTATGTCTGAGGCAAGTAGTGCAGTGGTGGGTTCTGGCATTTGAAGATGGCCTTCACCAATCGTGTAAGGTCATTGAACCTTTCACATTATTGCATCCAGTTGCTCAGAGCTACACTTCTGGCATTGACCATCATAGCCTTCTGCTCCTTCTGCCTTCCAAAATGGATTACATCTCTCCTCTTCGACATCTCCTTTAACAAGGCATCTAGTGCAGCATTTGAACATCTAGGAACCGACTGCAGATTGTTCTTTAAGCTAAACTTACTTACCTACTGCTTTTGAGTATCTGCTTCAGCTAGACAGCACTGCAGATCAGCTTTAAGTGGTTCTAGACTCCCAGGATTTTGGGAACCCTGTCCAGGAGAGTAGCTATTCAACAGCATAGCGACTGCTGTGAACATTCAAACAATATCATGGTTGTGTGCTGGTTATGTTGGTGCTTACTTAGGTGAGGCGATGGCCTCATGGCATTATTGCTAGGCTATTATTCCAAACAGCCAGTAATGTTGTGGGAACCCATGCTTGAATTCCACCACGGCAGATGGTGGAAATTGAATTTAATAAAAAAATCTGCAATTCAGAGTCTAATGATGACCATGAAACCATTGCCAAGTGTTGGAAAAATCCATCTGGTTCACTAATGCCCTTTAGGGAAGGAAACTGTCCTCTTTACCTAGTCTGGCCTATATGTGACTCCAGACCCACAGCAAAGTGGTTGATCCTTAACTGCCCTCCAGGTAATTACTGAATGGGCAATAAATGTTGACCTAGCCAGCGATGCCCATAACCCCTGAATGAATAAAAATAAAATGACAAATGTTACAGGACATTTTGTGTTCAAATGGGACATGGAGAATCTCTTAAAATGTGAAGCCTTTTGAAGTGATCTAATCCATTCAAGGTCAACAATCACGTTCCAAAATACATTGAAACAGGGTTTGCAATTGCCATTAAAATAATCAAAGTGAGCACAAATGTTAAATGTTGACCTTTTGTTTAGAAAGAATGATAGAAAACATGACATTGAAAAATTGACACTTCCTTTATAATAGGAATTTCATACATTGCTACAAATTCATTAGATTTACTCTGCCGATGTGTACCAGCCATCTACAGAATTTCTTGGTATATGGCCCCGTTACAAGATGAATCACAACTTCTGTCTTCTAAAATTGGTGATGTGTGTCTCCTTTTTTTTTCTGGAGCTTTGGCATCTGCTACAATCAATTTCACGAATGCTGACAGGGCACTGACAACTTACCTAATTCTCAATAATGAAAGCCCAGCCTATTTCTTCAGTAAGCTATTCAACTATGAAAGCTGTAAGTAACAGGACAATGCCTACCCTTTTACAATGTCCACATTAATACACTCTCTATCAGAATCATTCTCCTCAACATATTGATGTAGATAATCTGTCATATATTGAAATTAACAGCTGCTGTACAATGGCTCATCTAATATCCTAGCTCCTGACGTTCACTGCAAGGGAAAACACAAACTGTCTGACTGCATTGAAATCAACACAGAAATACCAATTCACAATGATCTTCAGAGCTTATTGAACATATGACTTGAATCACGTAAACCTTTCAGTAGCTCTGTGAAAGCTCTGAACAGGTTACAACAAAAAGAGCTTTTGAGTGATCTTACAGTCCAGCTTCTAGGTTTTAACTTCCCTTGGAAACATTGGTAATTAAATAGTAATAAGGACTGGGAATCCTGGCTGAGTTTTCTTTTCTCCAGGCGACATGTGTTAAATCCACTTTTTTCAAATAAAAATAGGAGCTGCTCTCCCAGTTTTGAGCAAGAATGAAATTGGGGTCTTTCATTCCATACCATTTAAGACATCAGCAAAATTCTCTGGACTTCTCCACATTGAATGTCAATATTACAGTGCAAGGCAGTAGGAAACCCCAGTCTCTTCCCGAACATTGGGTGTGTGTCATCTTTGGCAGGTTTCATGGAGAGTTTCTCTCCATAAACACTGGCGAGTTTTCAATGCACCACACCCCTATGGCAGTGATGGGTCAGGGGTAGCAGCTGCAGCATGTCAGTGCTCCTACACACCAAGGTGATCCACAGTGATCAACTTCATGACTTTAGATCAGAGTTGAGGAGCTTGAGTCTGAGCTGTAGATGCTGTATTGCATTAGTTAGGGGAAAAGCTACGTGGACACTTTGTTCCAGGAGGTAGACAAACTCCTTAGGTTAGGCAATTCAAACTTATGAATTTGCATTGGACACTGGTTAGGCTCACATCTGGAGTATTGTGCACAGTTCTGGGTGCCACATGTAGAATGTTGCATGGATGAGATATTTCAGTTATGAGGAAAGATTGGAAAGGTTGGAATTGTTTTCCTCTGTGAGAAGTATAAAAGGAGTTTTGATCCAAGTTTTAAAAATCATGGGGCACCTGGACAGATTGGATAGGGAAGCATTGTTCCAAGTTGTAAATGGATTGAGAACCAGAGAGCAGTTTTCAAAAGAAGCAAATGTAAGGTGAGAGAAAGTTGTTTCACACAGAGAGGGCATGGAATGAACTCCCTGGAAATGTGGTGGAGGCAGGTTCAATTGAGGTATTCAAAAGGGTATTGGATGGCTATTTAAATCAAAACATTGTGCAGCATTATGGGGAACAGGCAGGAAACTGGCACCAAGTCAAAATAATCAGAGGGCCAGCATAGAGACAATGTCGCCCTTCTGCACTGTAACAATTCTGTGATTCATTCCAGCACTGGAAGAAATGAAAATGGTCTGGTAATCTCCAAGTAAGAATGGTCTTTTGTCGTTCATGTTGTATTATTTTATGTTTATTTATTTATTACTATATTTATGATGGGAATATTATTTTAATCTGGTGAGACATTCCTGGACAATGATGTTTTTAGAATTGCATGGGCTTTGGTGAGAAAGCACCAAATGCTGTGTGCAATATTAGTTTTCAAATTTATGTAAGGATATAACTGCATTGGAGATGGTACAGTACTAAATTAGTCGTGGCACGAGAGGCTGAGTATATTATGCCTATGTGATCTGTAATTTAGGGAAATGAGAGATGATTTAAAAATAATATAGGAAGGCTTGATGGGTAAAAGGCTGAGAGGCTATTTCCCCGACTGGGGAGTCTAGAGCAAGGGGGAATTAGTCTCGGGTAAGGGCAGACCATTTAGTACAGAATGAGGAAATATTTCTTCACTGAGAATTGTGAATCTTTGTATTTCTCTACCCTAGACGGTGGAGAATGAATTGTTGTCAATTCCATTTAAGAATAAAATAGACCAATTTTTGGTGTCTCAGGGAATCGAAGGATATGGTTTGGGCCAGGAAAGTTGAAGCCCAAGATCAACCACAGTTGAACTGAATTCCAGAGCAGGTTTAACAGGCCAAATTATCTACTCCTGGTCCTTTTGCTTACGTTCATCTGAATGCCATCTATTTTATATTGGTGAAAGCATGATTAATGGATATGCCATAAATACCATCCTAGAGTCAGTAATCTTAGTGGCTTTAATTCTACAGGAGTTGACTCATGTTGCCCTATATCTGTTTATAAGATGGAGTATCTCAGGAACAGCTATATGTGTCTTCAACCTGCTCAGTTCTTCACTAAATAGGGACTGAATAAACACTCGGTAAGATAGGACTTAATAAGCAAATTTGTACTTTTTCAATTGGTTAATGTACAGAAACACAGAAAACTGCAGGAGTAGACCATTAAGTCCTTTGAGCCTGCATCACCATTCAACATGGTCATGACTGATCATGCAATTTCCGTATCCTATTCCTGGTTTCTCTCCATATCCTTTGATCCCTTTTTAGCCAAAGGGCCATGTCCAGATCCTTCTTGAATATACCTAACGAACTAGTCCCAACAACTTTCTGTGGCCGACAATTCCACAGGTTCACTACTCTCTGAGTGAAGAATGAAGCGTCCTGAATAGCTTTCCCCTTATTTTTAGACTGTGACACCTAGCTTTGGCTTTCCCAATATCAGGAACATTCTTCCTGCATCTAGCCTGTCCAGTCCCATCAGGATTTTATATGTTTCTACGAGATCCCCCCTCATTCTTTCATTTAGGATTTCAAACAATGAGGACAGACTGCTGATTAATTAATAGGGCCACAGAGAAAACAGGTAGATGACAAATAGATCTGAGATAGAAATTCAAGGAAGTGGACTGAGAAAATTAATTTGAAGTTGAGAAAGATATTAAACTGAACTAGGGTTTGTTTATTTCAGGAGATGTTGGTGTGAAGACATTTATTATCCATCCCTAATTGCCCTTG
This sequence comes from Ginglymostoma cirratum, assembly GCA_024137785.1. Lineage (NCBI taxonomy): Eukaryota > Metazoa > Chordata > Chondrichthyes > Orectolobiformes > Ginglymostomatidae > Ginglymostoma > Ginglymostoma cirratum. Next base: position 27,689,567 of record JAHRHZ010000073.1, read on the forward strand.
ATCTGAGTGTCTGATTAGGCCATTTCAGAGGACAGTGAAAAGTTAATCACGTTGTTGTGGTCTAGAATAGATTGTGGGCCAGACCAGATTTCCTTCCCTAAAAGGTATTGTAAACCAGATGGGATTTTAATGATAATTCAGTGTAGTTTCGCACTCACCAATGCTGACACTAAATTTCCATACCCCGTTTTATTCAGTAATTGTATTTAAATTCCATTGGCTGCTGTGGGAATTTTTGAACACATGTCCTCAGAGTTTCAATCTGAGTCTCTGAATGGGGGCAAGCAGATGCAGCAGGCGGTGAGGAAAACTAATAGCATGCTGGCCTTCACAGCAAGAGGATTTGAATACAGGAGTATGGATGTCTTGCTGCAGTTGTACAGGGACTTGCTGAGGCCACATCTTGCGCGCAGCTTTGGTCTCCTAGTCTGAGGAAGGACATTCCTGCCATTGAGGGAGTCCAGCAATGATTCACCAACTGATTCCTAGAAATCCAGGACTGATCCCAAACGATCCAGTCTTTCTTCATATTATCAGTCAGAGACTCTTCTACCATGACATCTAGGTTGCATTGCACCTCACCTTTTCCTAAACTGCCACTATTCAGATAATAATCTGCCTTCCTGTGTGGATAACCTCACATTTATCCACATTATATTGTATTTACCAAATATCAGCTTGTCCAAGTCACCTTGCAGCCCTTTAGCATCCTCCTCACAGCACACATTGCTATCCAGCTTAGTGTTGCCTGCAACAGATAGGATCAGATTCATTTATTTCAGTCAACAATGTCTTCACATACTGATGTCAAAATAATTGATAAATGATGAAAATAATTAACAAGGGTGAAGCAGCAGCATTGTGGTAATGCTACTGAATGAGTAACTCAAGACATCCAGATTAAAACTCTGCGGACATGTGTTCAAAAATTCCCACAGCAGCCAGTGGAATTTCAATTCAATTGCTGAATAAAACGGGGTAAATTTAGTCTCAGCAATGGTGACCATGAAACTACAATGAATTATCATTAAAATCCCATCTGGTTTACAATACCTTTTAGGGAAGGAAATCTGGTCTGGCCCACAATCTATTCCAGACTACAACAACATGATTAACTTTTCACTGTCCTCTGAAATGGCCTAATCAGACACTCAAATCAAGGGCAATTAGGGATGGGTAATAAATGTCTTCACACCAACACCTCCTGAAATAAACAAACCCTAGTTCAGTTTAATATCTTTCTCAACTTCAAATTAATTTTCTCAGTCCACTTCCTTGAACTTCTATCTCAGATCTATTTGTCATCTACCTGTTTTCTCTGTGGCCCTATTAATTAATCAGCAGTCTGTCCTCATTGTTTCAAACCCTAAACGAAAAGATTAGGGCTTTCCAATATAGCAAGTGCGTAGTGTATTTTCTAAATATCTATACAGGTTAATAAATTGTTTATCAGTTGATACCTATTGAAAACAAGTTATAATTCGCATTTCTTCAATTCATTCATGGGATACAAGTGCTAGTGGTTGGGCCAGCATTCATTACCCATCCCTAACTACCCCTAAGGTGGTAATGGTGAGCCCCCTTCTTCAAGCGCTGCAGTCCCTGGGACAATGAGTGGTGTTGCAGAAGGAGGGAGCAGGGAAGTTCAGGAGCTTGATCCACCATCCGAGAGGCTTTTAATAAAGATTGTCAGGCGTAGTAAGGCTGGAAATTCTCTGCAGCTCAGCCATCATTTGTGGACGGAAAGAGAGTTAATGCTTGTGTTTCATCGAAGTTAATCGTTTGTCTTGACAGACACTGCCTGACTTGGTGGGTATTTCCACTGCTTCTGTTTTTATTTTAGATTTCCAGGATCTGCAGCATTGGTTTTCAGTCAAACTGCACTTCTGCTTAAAGAAAATTCACATCCAAAATATAATTAATACATTCTCATCTTTTTGGTAGAAAATGGATAACTTCTTCACTCAGGTTGGGTGGATCCAGATCAGCTGGTCTGAAATCATGGTCCCATTGCATTCATTGGAGTTACTGCACAGGATTTCTCCCTTATTGTTTGAACAGAGGTGGTGAAATAATATGAAGACCTAACTTAGGACTTCCGCCTTGTTTGTTCTTTTTTTAATCCTTCATTTTAATCAGTGTAAATGTAAAATGGAGGATTTTATACAACAAAAGTTTCCAGTGGAGTAAAAGGGACACAGAATTGAGACACAAGATTGGGACACATAGTTGGATTAAGAGGCATGATGTTCGCATCTGATTCTACTCTGCCTCTAACGTTGCCAAATCTTGTGCTGACACAGCTACCTGTAACAGAACATGATTCATTTTTCAATGCTAAAAGCTTCTTTCTTAACAGAACAGAAAAACTGACCAAAATAAACAGATCAAGTCACATGCCTTTAATTCACTTGAGACCTTTTCATCATGTATAACTGGAGGAAGTTCAAAATGTTAATCAGTATAGGTGGGCAAATCTACAAATTAAACAATACAGAATATGATTTTGATGCTTACAATTCATCTGGACTATCTCCTAAATGAGCTGAATTTCAAATGATTGGTGCCAACTTTGAACTAAAAGACCCCCAGGCTGCAATGGCAATGCAATGTGAAACGATTTTACTTGGCTATGGATTGTGCATTCCAGTGCAATGGCATGTGAAATTTCTCTGTAATATTAGACATGGAAAAGTGAATTTCCAAGTAACAGTGAGAAACACGCAAATACATACAACCTTCTTTGAAACATGGAATCATAGAACCCCTACAGTGCAGAAACAGGCCATCTGAGCGTGTGCACAGACCCTCTGAGGAGCATCCCACCCAGACCCACCTCCATTCATTCCCCGTAACCCTGCATTTATCATGGCTAATCAACCTAGCCTAGATCCCTGGACATTATTGGGCAATTTACCACTGCCAATCCATTTAATCTACATGTCTTCGGACTGTGGGAGGAAACCAGAATATCTGGCAAAAGCCATGCAGATATTGGGAGAACATACGAACTCCACCAAGACAGTCACCCAAACACTGGAATCAAACTTGGGTCCCTAGCACTGTGGAGGCAGTGGTGCTATCCACTTAGCCACTGTGCTACCTAAAAGTAAGTCTTAAGAAAATATCACATTAATGAACTGTGGGGAGATTTCTGGAAAGATAATCTAAAACATGTTCCCTTGAAGTAAAACATTAACACTATTTAAAGGGACACTTACTGTATTTGGGAGATTTAGATTTATTTAGGAACAGTGTTCCCTGAAGAATGGGTTGGAAATTCTGAATAGTTTTTAGCTCTATTCTGCACCCTCTCATTTCTGCACTTGCAGTGTGATTTGCTTAAATGGACAGTTCATGAGCAGATACAATTTTCTAGCAAGAGATGGAAGTGATATCACAATAATGTCGTTATCTCAAAAATTGTTTAGAACATAGAACATAGAACACAGAACAGCACAGCGCAGTACAGGCCCTTCAGTCCACGATGTTGTGCTGAATTTTTACCCTAATCCTAAGGTCTATCTAACCTCCACCCCTACCTCATACTATCATCCATATGCCTATCAAATAGCCGCTTAAATGCCCCTAACGAGGCCGACTCCACTACCCTCTCCGGCAATGAATTCCACGCCCCGACCAGTTGTGCATTGGGCATTGTTAGTGAACCCTTAGTAGATGACAATGCATCTTTTAATGCCTCATTAGCCTCAAATTTGCCACATAAACAAACTTCCAGAATTTTTTTTTTTTTTTTTAGAATCCCTACAGTGTGGAAACAGGCCCTTTGGCCCAACAAGTCCACACCGACCCTTGGAGCATCCCACCCAGACCCATCCCCCTATAACCCACACACCCCTGAACACTATGGGCAATTTAGCATGGCCAATCCACCTAGCCTGCACATCTTTGGACTGTGGGAGGAAACCGGAGCACCCGGAGGAAACCCACGCAGACACGGGGAGAATGTGCAAACTCCACACAGACAGTCACCTGAGGCTGGAATTGAACCCGGGTCCCTGGTGCTGTGAGGCTGCAGTGCTAACCACTGAGCCACCACTTTTTCTTTATTATCCAATTTAAATTTCAATATGAAACTGTAGATACAAAGAATGATTTTAAAACAGTTTAGGTACTTTATGTTGTCTTTTCATTAATTTTTAATTTTTACCCTTTTCTGAAAGTGCATCACTGCCCGTACTTGTGATGCTGACAGTTTCTACATTTCTGACTCTCTCTAAGACTGTACCAGGAACCAACGTTCCTGTGTCAAAGGTCGAGTGATCGTGTGCCTCCTTCTCAATGGTTTTAGGCAGTGGTCCTGGGTCTGTAACTATGGTGTGTTGGTTAGACAGGTTTTTGGGATTCATAGGCTTAGCTTTAGATTTCTGTTCTTCCTCATCCTCCCCATTCATACTGCTGAGACACAGAAACTCACGAATGAATGATGAACTAAAACACAAAACAGGGGAGAGAAGCAGAAGTAAAAGAAAATCCAAATAATGCAGACAGAAAATTAACTCACGTGTGAGCAACACAAAAGGGTTAATGCAGCGAAAGGGAAATGTTTCAAACATGAAGCTTAAAGCAAAATGAATGAAAACCATGCTTAGATGCAAGCAAAATTAATACAACAAAACTAATTTGAACTAGCTGTATGATGGCAATCAAATGTCATTTTGAAAGAATTAATGAGGCTTTCATAGAATCCCTACAGTGTAGAAACAGGCCATTTGGCCCATCAAGTTCACACCGACTCTCTGAAGAGCATCTCACCAAGATCCTCATAACCCCACATTTCCTATGTCTAATCCTGCACATTCCTGGTACTACAGGCAATTTAGCATGGCCAATTCACCTAACCTGCTCATCTTTGGACTGTGGGTCAAACCTGGATCCCTAGTGTTGTGAGGCAGAAGTGCTAAGCACTGAGCCGCCATGCCGCCCTCATTTGAAGGGATAACCCATACGTACAGAAATCTAGTTAACCTCCTCAAAATTATGCTTGTATTAGCAGGTTTTGTTCAACCTCCCCACAGAAATGAGAGACATATTGCAGCATACCAAGTGTTTGAGCCCATGCCGAAAAATTCATGCAGATGAGTTACAACTTGTCAGGAAAAAGGGCACAGGGTGTACTTATCTGAGGGCATCATCTGGGAGGGGAGCATGTTCTCACCTCACAGCAAACTAACACCAATGATTAAATGTCTCTCTGGTGTCAACTGCAACAACAACTTTCATTTACATAGCATCTTTTACAGATTAAAATATCCCAAGCTTTTCACAGGACTATTCTCAAACAAAACAAGACACTGAGCTGCATAACGATATGTTAGAGGCGATTCTATACTAGAAAGTTAGATGGAAATCCAGCGACTACAACTTCTGACATTCTTAAGATGGAACGCAGTGGCAAAGTGGTAACATCACTGGAATAGTAATCCATGATCTTCTGATAATAGAACAAAGAACAAAGAACAAAGAAAATTACAGCACAGGAACAGGCCCTTCGGCCCTCCAAGCCTGCGCCAATCGAGATCCTCTGTCTAAACCTGTCATCTATTTTCTAAGGGCCTGTATCCCTTTGCTCCCTGTCCATCCATGTACCTTTCCAGATACATCTTAAAAGACACTAACGTGTCTGCGTCTACCACCTCTGCTGGCAACGTGTTCCAGGCACCCACCAACCTCTGCGTAAAGAACTTTCCACGCATATCTCCCGTAAACTTTCCTCCTCTCAATTTGAACTCATGACCCCTAGTAATTGAGTCCCCCACTCTGAGAAAAAGTTTCTTGCTATCCACCTTGTCTATACCCCTCATGATTTTGTAGACCTCAATCAGGTCCCCCATCAATCTCCGTTTTTCTAATGAAAATAATCCTAGTCTACTCAACTAATGTTTTTATGTTCCCATGAAAAGGGTTCAAATCCCACAATGGCAGATGATGAAATTCAAATTCAATAAAAATCTGGGATAGAATGCTGGTCTAATGGCGACCATTGTTGATTGCCATGAAATATTTGTGGTTCACTCATGTCCTTTAGGGAAATAAATGCACCGTCATGACTGAGTCTGGACTAAAAAGAGAATACAGCAGCCAGCACTGTTGTGAAGTAGACTGGGAGGAACTTGATACTAAGCAACATAAGTGGAGAGTAGTTAATTCAGTGAGTTGTATTGTAGGTGGGATTGTGTTTTGTAGGGTGTGTCTTCAAACAGTTTAAAATTAGAAAGCACATGGAGTAGGGTCAGATGAGTACTTCTACTTGGTCAACTAATCAAATTGCTGCAGTCCATTAGGACAAACAAAATAAGGTAGGGAGTTCAACATTGGACTGTAGTGAGTGTTTTTGGGGTGTGCAAGTTCCCTAGCTTAATTAGTACAAAGTGTCCCTGGGTTGCAAACGGGTTCTGCTGTGGAGTCAATTCATAAGTCGCTTTACATGCAAGTTGAAACACAATGCAGGATAATGAAAATCAACAGTTTGTAAATACAGGAAATGTTTGTATGTCAGGTCTTTAAAATTACACCTCTGTACTGGATCACATTTATGGGCGGGTGGCTGTTTGCCAGTGTCGTCAAGGAGTTTTTAAGCATGAATGGCAGGTAGCAGGGAGATGGGAACCTGAGCACGGAGACAGTGAAGGGGGAAACAAGGATAGAAATGAAATACAGAAAATTAAGAAACGAACGTGGAAAGCAGAAAAAGCGAGGGCGACAAACAACTAGGGCCATAATACAAAATAAAGTGATAAATAATAAGATTAAAAGGACAAGTCTAAAGGCATTGTATCATAATGCATGGAGCATCTACAGTAAGGTAGATGAATGAACAATGCAAATATATACAAATAGTTATGTAATTGTTGCAATTACAGGGACATGGCTAAACAGTGATCAAGGATGGGAACTGAACATACAGGGATATGCAATATTCAAGATTGACATACAATAGGAAAAGAAGATGAGGTAGTTTTTTGGCAAAGTAAAAATGAATATAATAGAAAGGAAGGACACTGGCTCAGAAATCTGTGGAATCTGTAAGCATTAAGACAAGAAACAGCAAGGTGCAGAAAATGTTGGCACGGGAGGTTGTCCAAAGGCCCCCAAACAGTGAAAATGCAAGGGAAGGCATTAAACAGGAGACTACAGACCCACGCAGCAAAGGTGATCATGAGTGCCCTTAATCCACACAACAAGAATAATAAAGTGGACCAGGATTTCTTGCAGTGTATATGACTTGGATTTTTATAACAATATGTTGAGGAGCTAACTAAAGAACACGTTATTTTAGACTGGGTATTGTGCAATGAGAAATGATTACTTGGAGGGAAGACAATGACCGAGTGGGATTTTACTGGACTATTACTCTAGAGACTCAGCCAATGATGCCATATCAGGTGGTGAAATTTGAATTCAATTTTAAAAATCTGGAATTAAGAATCTACTGATGACCATGAAATCATTGTCCATTGTTAGAAAAACCCATCTGGTTCACAAATGTCCTTCAGGGAAGAAAATCTGACATCCTCATGTGGTTGAGCTCACATGTGACTCCAGAGCAATTCATTGCCTTCATTGCAAGAGGATTTGAGTTCAGAATTAGGAATGTCTTACTGCAGTTGTACACAGCTTTGGTAAGTCACATCTGGAGTATTACGTACAGTTTTGATCTCCCTACCTAAGGAAGGATATACTTGGCATACAGCAAGTGCAACAAAGGTTCACTAAGCTGATACTGGAAGTGGCAGGTGTGTCCTATAATGAGGGATTGATTCAACTGTGCCTGTATTCACTAGAGTTTAATAAGATGAAAGGGGATCTGATTGAAAAGTATAAAGTTCTAACAGGGCTGGACAGACTGGGTGCAGGAACGATGTTTGCACTGGCTGGGGAGCCTAGAGCCAGGCGTCTCAATCTCAGGATACAGGCAGACTATTTAGGATTGAGATGAGGAAAAGTTTCTTCACTCGGAGGATGGTCAACATGTGGAATTTGGTACCACAGAAGCTGCGGAGGCCAGGTCACTGAGTATATTCAAGAAAAGGATAGATAATTGTTTTCTACAATTAAAGGCATTTTAATTGTAGAAAATTACAATTTTCTACATTGGCTTTAGAGTGAAGAAAGTACTTTTGAAGTTTAGTCACTGGTATAATGTAGAATATGCACTAGCCGATTTACACACAGTTCCCACAAACAGAAAGATGAAAATGAGCAGCTAATTTGTTTTTGTGATGATAATGTAAGAATTAATCAATAATCAACCAGGGATAACTACCATGATCCTTTTCAAAGCAGTGTCATGTTCCTTTTGTTAACCCAAGTGGACACTTGGGGCATAAGTATAATGTTGCATCCAACACTCCAGCACATTCAACAGTCCATCACTCCTTCAGCACTTCACTGCAGTGTTAGCGTTGACTTTTGCATTCAATTCCTGGAGTGAGAGCTCCTAAATCCAGAACAGTGTGACTCAGGAGTGAGAGTGCAACAACTGACAGATATTCAGAGTAACTACATTCAGATAACAATGACATTGTTAGAAAATATGATAAATCTTTCTGAATGTGATTTTTGAAATATTGTACCTGCACACAGATGCTGTCGATATATTTCTATACATATGGCTATTTAGTCTTCTTTGTCAGGTACTTTTTATTTAAGATCTTTGTACCCGTTTTGTTTCTCACTGGGTCCTCAATGATTTTGGAACTCCCTCCTAAAACTTGTGATCTCTTTGGCACCAAACTCTCCTTTCATCTCAATATCCACACTTTTTTCAAATACACCAGTGTCCAAACTCACTTACCTGACAAACTCCATTCACCCAAAAGCCCTGTGCTGGCAACTCATTAAGCAATGCCTTGATCTTAAAACTTCAAGTATATTATTTGGCAGTGGAATATGCCACTTTTAAACATAATACCGAATTGATTGTGTAATGATATGCTTTATCCCAGAGGATCTTTGATGAAATCACTGCTCATTAATCTCATTACATTCTAAATGTGAAATAGTTTTTGGAAGATTATCACATGAGTATTTTACAAATCATCTTCCAGACTGCATTTGCCAATTTGATTTGGCTCTGTCTACAGCAAGATTGAAATACTGTACAAAATTGTCCTTGTTACAAAGCTCCAATGTTTCCTTGTTTAGTACCCTAGTCAACTGCAGAGGGGATCTATGAAATACCACCACCAGTGTTTTTTGACTTTACTATTCCTAATTTCATTCATACAGATATAATTTCATGCTTGTCAGTGATAGAGAGAATTCGAGTGATAGAGAGAGGGATAGAATAAGTGAGTGTTGAGGGAAAATGGGAGTAACTGGGAGAGTTTATGTGAGACTGAAGGAGTGACAGGAAAGTAGGTGTGGGGACGGAGGGAGCGGATGTGAGAGGCCTTGAGGGGTGTAGGTGTGTGGGGGGACAGAGATAGTTGGTGGGGTGGTGGGGAAGAGGATAGAGTGTGTGGGAGGGACGAGTGTATGAGCCAGATGTACACTCAGCTTTCCTCTCCCTTCTCCAAAAAAAAATCCAAAAAGCAGGTTGGGAGAGGACAAAAAACTACTCTGAAATGCAACTGCTTCTGACCCCCATTTTGCTATGAAGTGTACAGAGATCAGTTTGGAGTCTGCGCCACCTGAGAGAAATCTTCGGTTTGTGATAATTAAACCTAACTTCTTTGAGTAGCCCAAGCCTTTCCCTCATGACCAGAACTTGCACAAGCCTGTCTTTCTCTGGCTCTGCTTTGCAACTGAAACATCAAAAAAAGATTTAGTTGGTTCAATCTGTTCCTTCACAATTATTCATGACAGAATATATTAAAATTTGTCTTGTACCTAAATTATCAAATTGCTGCTTTGGATTTATCTAAGTTCACAATTATTACTGTGCCAAACCTAATATTTCTGAAATCTGCTGAGTGAGATAAAATGGACAAGCCTGCTGCAATAGGTTACAAAGCATCTAGGGAGATTGGGAATGACTAAACAAGAGGATGCAGGGCATTGCTTTGAAGTAACTATGGGAGATATCAAGGAACAGGCAGCTGAGCTTTACCTCAAGTCACCAGAAGCTGAATGTCATCTCCTTCTTAGATCATCTTTTCCTGGCTTCCTTTCAGTATGCCCCATCTCTCTTTCACTTTTCTACTAACACCCATGATATCCTCATCTCTTCTTTTTTATTTGCTACATCTCTGCTGTTTTCTAAGGATTTCAACCTACTTCACAAACACAGCATGCAAAATAAAATCAAAACAACCTAATTGGAACCTAACTAATTGAGCAGAATGTGACAAACAACTCACTTCACTGGTTGATAATAAAACAGCTTCTTCTACTTGCCCATTATAGATTGTACACTGTTAACTTTATCCCTAAAATTTAAAGAAAAGCCAATAAGTTTAAATACAGCTTAAAGCCTATGAAAACACTACACATGATGCAAAATCAAGGAAATGTTCGAATTGGATCCCATACATCAATATGAAATGAAAAGGAAACATTCAACCATTAGCACAATATTGAAATGCTGCTGAACAATGAAATATAATATTGTTCAGGTGAAAAAACCTCCAGCAAACCCAGCAGCAACATCAAATAAATGAGATGTATAATACCACTGCGTATAAAATATAAAGTAGCAGAAACTGCTTTATACATTGCCTAGAGGTGAAACTCACCTGATTTTGCGACTGCCCCTTGGCCGCTCTGATTGCACAGACATGTAGCTTGTGCTGCTGAGGCGTGAGGCACTGCTGGTTCGGGAGATGGCTGAGACATCACTGGCATCACTGTCTGATGATTTTACTGAAATATTATCAATGCTTCTGCTCTGATCCTTGTACAATAGATGCTAGAAGTGAGGAAGGTAAGAGATCATTATTAATTTTAATATCCGCACTAACGAACAATGTCATTTATGGACTTCAGTACTTGTGTGATGTGTACATAGGCCATACATCCGAATGATTGGCTGCTCAAATCAACATGTACTTCCACTTGTTCATAACAGGCAGAGCACAGGCCATATTCAACCAGCTCACACTTGCAGAATGCTAAACAAAACCTCTACTGTTAGATTTGATTCTGTGATCAGAGAGCAGTCACTGAAGAATCCAGAGTCTGCCAATAAATACGCTAAAAACCAACTTAAGATTAAGCACTACGCTTGCAACATTTACACATTCTCTACTGACACCCAATCACACCCAGATTTTCTGCAAACTGAAGGAATGTGCTAAAGCATTATGTCTTTTTGAATTACCCAGGAACTTAGGGAATCTGTCCTAGTTTCTTGTGTTAACTCCACAGCAATGCCTCAGGCAATTAGAGTTCACTTGCTGACCAAAAAGCTGCATCATCTTCTATAGTGCAAATTGTTGCGATGGTTTGAAATCTGGCATTCTTGCATTTGTCCTGATGAGTGAAAAATGAAAAGTGTCAATTTCATGTCTCTCTTTTCAGCAGTGTTTAAACTTGTTTTTTGCTTCCCCCTTCAGACAATTCTAAGAACCTGGCATGTTCCTCGCTTGTTATCTACAATTACTTATTCCTTAACTGGTGTGGTTTTTTGAGACCAATGGTCAGTATCCTCATGACAAGCAAATGAGAACTAAAGGCTTTACTGATTGGCCCAGGTTAACAACACCAATCAAGAACCTCATTGTTAACAAGGTCAACCTGGTCCCAATCACCACAAAATCTGAAACAAAAACTGAAATTGATAGAGAAACTCAGGTCTGATAACTTCTGAGGAAAGAAAGCAGAGTTAACATTTTGGATCCAGTGACCCATTTTCAGAACTAATAATAACTAGGAAAAGGTGGATATATTACACTGAAGAAGTAGTGGGGTAGGAGGATGGAGGGAGTAAGCAATACATGGAGTTGGACTCCAGAGGGAGTCCATGTGGGAACCCTGCAGCCTTTAAGATTCGACAGAGTTCAATAAATTTAAAGAACAAAGAAAATTACAGCACAAGAACAGGCCCTTTGGCCCTCCAAGCCTGCGCCGATCCAGATCCTCTATCTAAACCTGTCAGAGATAGTAGGAACTGCAGATGCTGGAGAATCTGAAATAACAAGGTGTAGAGCTGGATGAACACAGCAGGCCAAGCAGCATCAGAGGAGCAGGAAGGCTGACGATTCGGGCC
>JAHRHZ010000073.1:27702138-27712902 GCA_024137785.1 Ginglymostoma cirratum
AAACATCAGCCTTCCTGCTCCTCTGATGCTGCCTGGCCTGCTGTGTTCATCCAGCTCTACACCTTGTTACCTAAACCTGTCGCCTATTTTCCAAGGATTTGTATCCCCTTGCTCCCTGCTCATTCATGTATCTGTCGAGATACATCTTAAATGATGTTATCGTGCCCGCCTCTACCATCTCCGCTGGCAACACGTTCCAGGCACCCCCCCACCCTCTGCGTAAAGAACTTTCCACGCATATCTCCCTTAAACTTTTCCCCTATCACCTTGAAATTGTGACCCTGAGTAATTGAGTCCCCTACTCTGGGAAAAAGCTTCTTGCTATCCACCCTGTCTATACCTCTCATGATTTTGTAGACCTCAATCAGGTCCCCCCTCAACCTCCGTCTTTCTGACATAAATAATTCTAATCAACTCAATCTCTCTTCATAGCTAGTGCCCTCCTTACCAGGCAACATCCTGGTGAACCTCCTCTGCACCCTCTCCAAAGCATCCACACCCTTTTGTTAATGTAGTGACCAGAACTGTACGCAGTATCCCAAATGTGGTCGAACCAAAGTCCTATACAACTGCAACATGACCTGCCAACTCTTGTACTCAATAGCCCGTCCGATGAATGAAAGCATGCCGTATGTCTTCTTGACCACTCTATCCACCTGCGTTGCCACCTTCAGGGTACAATGGACCTGATCACCCAGATCTCTCTGTGCGTCAATTTTCCCCAGGGCTTTTCCATTTACCGTATAGTTCGCTCTTGAATTGGATCTTCCAAAATGCATCACCTCGCATTTACCTGGATTGAACTCCATCTGCCATTTGTCCGCCCAACTCTCCAATCTATCTATATTCTGCTGCATTCTCCCACAGTCCCCTTCACAAAATGCTACTCCACCAATCTTAGTGTCATCTGCAAACTTGCAAATCAGACCATCTATACCTTCCTCCAGATCATTTATGTACATCACAAACAACAGTGGTCCCAACACGGAACACCACTGGTCATAGTTCTCCATTTTCAGAAACTCCCTTCCACTACAACTCTCTGTCCCCTGTTGCCCAGCCAGTTCTCTATCCATCTAGCTAGTACACCCTGGACCCCATGCGACTTCACTTTCTTCATCAGCCTACCATGGGGAACCTTACCAAACACCTTACTGAAGTCCATGTATATGACATCCACAGCCCTTCCCTCATCTATCAACTTTGTCACTTCCTCAAAGAATTCTATCAAGTTGGCAAGACATGACCTTCCCTGCACAAAACCATGCTGCCTATCACTAATAAGCCCACTTTCTCCCAACTGTAAATAGATCCTATCCCTCAGTATCTTCTCCAGCAGCTTCCCCACCAATGATATCTGGCTCACTGGTCTATAATTTCCTGGATTATCCTTGCTACCCTTAAACAAGGGGACAACATTAGTAATTCTCCAGTCCTCCGGGACCTCACCCGTGCTCAAGGATGCTGCAAAGATATCTGTTAAGGCCCCAGCTAATTCTTCTCTTGCTTCCCTCAGTAACCTGGGATAGATCCCATCCGGACCTGGGGACTTGTCCACCCTAATGCCTTTTAGAATACCCAACACTTCCCCTTCCTGATGCTGACTTGACCTAGAACACCTTGAACTGGAACACTAGCTCAGAACACCTTCCTCCATGTCCTTTGAACACCTCCACACCCAGATCCTGTCCTCATATGGGCTCCTTTAAGCACAGCCAACCAACTTTCACCAACTTATGATCCCCGTTACCAGATTTCTTTCTCCCTAGCTTACCATTATCTATCCCTTTGTTTACGTAACTGTATTTCTCTGTCTCTACCTATTGCTTACTCCTTTGCACCCCACCACTGTCCCTCCAACCAAATATATTCCCTGACTTCAGCATATACCATCTTTTTCTAGCTACTCCCAGTTCTGAAGGAAGTCACTGGATCCGAAATGTTAATCTTGCTTTCTCTCAACAGATACTGCCAAACCTGCTGAGTTTCTCCAGCAATTTGTTTTTGTGAAAGAATATAAGGAATCGGAGGAGCAGCCATTTGGCTCATTGAGACTTCTTTGCTATTCAACAAGATAATGGCAGATGTGACTGCGAATGGCAGATGTGACTGCGAACTTAAATCTACTTTTGTGACTGTCTCCTCCCTAATCTCATTTTCCTTTGTTAATCAAAAATATGTCTCAATGGCCCACCTCCAGTGCTCTCTATGACAGAGAATGCCAAAAACTGCCTTTCAGAAACTAAGAAAATTATTCTCATCTCTGTCTAAAATGGGAAGTCCCTTATTATTAACTGTGCTCCCTTGTTTTTGATTCCTATAAGAGAGAATATCTTGTCAACATTTAACTAGTCAAACCACCTCAGAATCTTTTGTTTTATGACAATGGTATAGAATATGGCTGACTGATGTTTGAAATCTATTAGCCAATTTAATATCAGGGACTTTCATGGAGTACAATTTCAAAATAGAACTAAAAACATTGACTTAAAATGGCTACAGGTTGTACCTCCTCCTCACAGGTTGGCTAAGTTTAATAAAACTAACATGGATTACACAAACGCCAGTCAGAACTTTTACCGAAGGGAACTGAGGCCAATCAACGATCCTCCACACCACTGATGGGAGGTGTTAGAAGACCATTATCTCCCATTTGATTTGTACCTTTGTGAGAATCCTCACATGTTGGAATAAAATTATCAAGCCTGAAAACATAATTTCTGCAGATATGGAAGATATGCCTAGCTTGTACTTGAAGGCGCTTTTAGGTTAGAGCAGGGGTGTTGGATTTTTGATAGTGGAATGAACACTGGCTAAAGAAGGTTCTGTCTCTGCCTCTTCAGAAGAAAAGCGCCGAGTGACAACACTGACTAGACTATAAGAAAACATCAGGAAACTGAGGACATTAAAATAACTGCAATATTACCTAATGTTGATTGGTGATAAAATCAACTAACTAATCATGGTCTCAGGTTACAACTTAATGCCTTAAGGACATCCTAAGAACTTAAAATCTTCATTTTGGACTGGACATGATCCCCTTTTAATTTTGTACAACTGCATTCATTTGTTTGTATGTGTCTGAAGGTGTTTGACACAATAGAATCAGGAGGAATGTTATAGTTCATGGAATAAAAGGGTCAGTAGCAACATGATATAAAATTGGACGAGTATCAGGGAACAGAAATTAATGGTTACTGGTTATATTTTGGGCCAGAGGAAGGTTTGTATTGAAGGTCCCCAGGTATTGGAACCCTTGCTTTTCTAAATAAATATTAATGATCTACATGTTGGTGCGCAGGGGACAATTTCAAAGTGCGCAGACGACGTAGAACATGGAAGAATTGTAGAATGTGAAGAGAACTATAGAACTCTGAAAGCATACTGACAAGTTAGTAGAGTGAGCAGATAGGTGGCAGATGGGATGAAGTTCAGTGCAGAGAAGTGACAAGTGATGCACTTTGATTGGAAGAACATTGAAAAAGGGAGCAGGTATCTATGTATGCAAATCTTTGGAGGTGGAAAGACATGTGGAGAGATCAGTAAATAAAGTGCTCTCTTCTTTATTGATACTTAGAGTACAAAAACAAGGAACTTGAAGAAGGCATTAATTAAACTTCAGCTACAGTATTGAGTAAAGTTCGAGGTGGGGGGGGCAGGGGTTGGTCACACTATCAGAAGGATGTGAATGTTTTGAAGACTATGCTGAAACAATTTACAAGAATAGTTCAGGGATGAGGAATTTCAGTTATGAGGATAAATTGATGTGATTGGAACTGATCTCCTTGTAGAGAAAAAGACGAAGAGAACACCAGATAGTAGTTTTCAAAATCAATGCAGGGGCTGGATAAAGTAAAGAGGGAGAAGCTATTACCACTCATAAAAGAATAAAGAATGAGAGAACACAGTTTGAAAGTGACTTGCAAATAGCAGCAGATGTGAAGTGAGAAAAAAACCTTTTCACACAGTGAGTAGGAGGGTATGAAACGCACTGCCTTGAAATATGATGGAGGCAGGTTCAATTGAAATATTCAAGCTGGCATTGGATGAATATTTGGATAGAAATAGTCTGCAAGGATATGGGGAAAAGGGCAGGAAAATGACACTAAGTCATGATGCTCATTTGCACAGCCAGTTCATTTAGCAGGCACAATAGACCAAATGGTCTCCTTCTGCACCATAACAATTCTGCTACCATGTGAGAAGGTTGTAAAGACGGGAGCTCATTCAATTGTTTGCACCAGCTATATCAGTTTCAATAGGATCACCTCTAATTCTTTTAAACTCCAATGAATGCGTCAAGGGGATCATCTCTGCATTGCATCCTCTGTAAAGAGGCCTGATTGCCCACTGGCCAGAAAGGTGGGAGAGCAGAATAGATTGGAGTTGTGCATTGTGACTGTGCAGAAACATAATGTAGTAGATTCAATGGGAATTTCCAGGGATTCTGAAATGCAATGGACAACAGTCCTGCATCTGGAAGCTTCTGAAAAAGCCCCTTATAGCACTGAAAAATTCTGAGGGTTCTGGTTAACAAATTAGACTCACTTAAGCTCAATAGATACCCAGGAAAGTTACAGAATAAAAACTGGGTATCTATTAAACAGACCCAGACATGGATCTTAAACTTCCCCCTTCCTAATTACACTCCTCTACCACTTATATCCCTGTCAATCACTCTCCAACAAAACACCTTTTCCCCACTTCCTTCCAACCTATCAACTTGACTCGATTACACCCTTTCTACTCTTCATCTCTCATTCCTGAAATGACCTGTTGATCCCCTCATATCGCCAGACTCTACAAGCCCTTGACCTGAAATCACATTTCCAATACCCCCCAACAATGGTCTGATGCCATCTCCAGATATCCCCCACTGGTGTGAACTCACCCCCAGAAACAACACCCACCTCCCTCCTGACTCCTCGGTTATTGCGACTTGCTCTGGTGCAGATGGCAGCCATTCGCATTGGACTGTTTGTACCTGAACAGAGCCGCGACTAAGTTCCTTGCAACATTTTGTTAGCTCAGTTGGAGAGTAAATCAGCAGGGGTTTGGGATTCAGGAGTTAATATCAGAGAGGAGTAGCAGGGTGCACAAAATACACACATATACACATGCACACACGCTCTCTCTCTCTCTACCTGTCTCTGTCTCTCTCACACAAACACATCCTCTTTCACACACACACAGAGTCTCTTTCTCTCACTCTCGCTCTTTTTCGCTCTATCTAACAGAAACTGGTGGGCTTTTCTGTGTATCTGAAGTTAGCAACTAACTCGTCAGTATTTTTGCAGATGTGGTGTTTTCTTAAAAGGAAAGGTTTTAAAGCTGGGCTGTGCAGTGGATGGGTTTTGTGCACTAATGAACAGTAATTTTCTTACAAAATTTCTTAGAAGCCCTTAGAGTGTGGAAATGGGCCCTTCATCCCCACAAGTCCTCACCAACCCTCAGAGTATCCCACCCAGACCCATCCCTCTAATCTCCACTTCCCTGAATACTATGGGCAATTTAGCATGACCAGTTAACCTAGCCTGCACATCTTTGGACTGTGGGAGGAAACTGGAGCACCCAGAGGAAACCCACGCAGACATGGGGAGAATGCGCAAACTCCGCACAGACAGTCGCCTGAGGGTGGAGTCAAACCCGGGTTCCTGGTGTTGTGAGGCAGTAGTGCTAATCACTGAGCCTCCACGTTATGTCTTAAAGTCAAACAAATTTCAACTTTTAGAAAGAGATTCCCTCAATTCACCAAACTCCCTTCCTCTCTGTTTAAGCTGAATTTCTGATGCAACAAAGGTGATCAACCGTATCCCAAACTATAATTCCAGCTTTTCCATGAAAATCGTGTCAGCAATATTGCTCACATATAGGTAGAAATCAATCCCATTTCTTTGAAAACATTGCGAAAGAAGATGAGAAGTTGAAGCTTTTTATACGAAATGGGAAGAGAGTGCTGACTGGTTGGACCATCATTGCCATGGAGATGCAGCAAGAACAGTTACCTGTCAATCTTAATTCTCAGACCAGACAGGTAGACTCTGATGGGTCAGGGTATTGCCATGGGGATGCAGTTTGTAGTTCCCCATTTGTCTTGTGCCCTACCATGACATCCAGGAATGGGAGCTGTTTGTTCTTCTCCTCCTCTCTGGTGAATTTTATTCGGGTGAGGGTGTTATAAACTTATAAACTACACCCTCACTGGAATAGTGTTTAAATAGTGTTTTCATGCAGCTTCGTTTGTGTGTGCTGGGATGGTTATTGTTGAAGTTCAGTACCTGGTCTGAGTGTGTGGCTTTTCGGTGTACTTTCATTTGCAGTTCCCCATTTGTCTTGCACTCTGCCATGACGTCCAGAAATGGGAGCTGTTTGTTCTTCTCCTCCTCTCTGGTGAATTTTATTCGGGTGAGGGTGTTATAAACTTATAAACTACACCCTCACTGGAATAAAATTCACTAGAGAAGAGGAGAAGAACAAACGGCTCCCATTCCTGGACGTCATGGTAGAGTGCAAGACAAATGGGGAACTGCAACTGAAAGTACACCGAAAAGCCACACACTCAGACCAGGTACTGAACTTCAACAGTAACCATCCCAGCACGCACAAACGAAGCTGCATGCAAACACTATTTAAAAGGGCAACACCACACTGCAGCAAGACAGAACTACGCCAAGAAGAAGAAGAATACCTCTTCCAGGTTTTCAAGGATAATGGATATCCAAAGAATTGGGTCGGAAGATACCTACATGAACAGCATCAGAAAGTGACTACACGGCCCAACACACTCATCACACTACCCTATATCAGAAACACATCGGAACTCACCACCAGACTCCTACGACTGCTGGGCATCAGAGTGGCACACAAGCCCACGTCAACCCTACGACAACTGCTCACTCGAACTAAGGACCCACTCCCTGCCGTGGACAGGACCAATGTCATCTACCAGATCCCCTGCAGAGACTGCGAGAAACACTGCATCGGACAAACAGGAAAGAAACTAACAAGAGTACATAAACACCAATTGGCTACAAAAAGACACGACCAATACTCACTCATCTCAAACCACATGGACAAAGAGAACTACCACTTCGACTGGGACAACACCAAGATCCTGGGACAGGCTAGGCAGAGACAGGCACGAGAATTCCTAGAGCATGGCACTCCATGAAGCATGCTATTAATAAACACATTGAACTCGACCCCATATACATTCTACTACGAAGGAAAACCAGAAGTGAGGCAATCCATCTCAATGGAACCCAGAGTTTAAAAACTAGGTGGGAAAACACACCAATGCTTCATCAGAGGCTGCATTGAGGATGTTACCAAGCATGGTATTGAAACGTCTGTGAAATAAGAAACCAGCTCGGCGAGCCAACCAACCTCAACAACCTCAACACCCACAATCCGAGCTACAAATCTACTCCAAAGCCTTACAAATATATCACACTGTGATACCAGCTGATCTTAAATTGGTTTCAAGTTTACCTCCTAGCATAGGTCAGGTTATTTAATAAATTATTTCCAAAGCAGAATCAGCTCTAATGGTTGATATGCTTTTCTGAGGCTGACAAGCATGGGCTGGTTCAGCACAGGCAGCCTGCTGCCAACAGAGAACATAGAACATAGAACATTACAGTGCAGTACAGGCCCTTCAGCCCTCGATGTTGCACCGACCTGTGAAACCAATCTGACGCCCATCTAACCTACACTATTCCATTATCATCCATATGTTTATCCAACGACCATTTAAATGCCCTTAAAGTTGGCGAGTCTACTACTGTTGCAGGCAGGGCATTCCACGCCTTTACTACTCTCTGAGTAAAGAACCTACCACTGACATCTGTCCTATATCTATCACCCCTCAATTTAAAGCTATGTCCCCTCGTGCTAGCCGTCACCATCTGAGGAAAAAGGCCCTCACAGTCCACCCTATCTAATCCTCTGATCATCTTGTATGTCTCTATTAAGTCACGTCTTAACCTTCTTCTCTCTAACGAAAACAGCCTCAAGTCCCTCAGCCTTTCCTCGTAAGACCTTCCCTCCATACCAGGCAACATCCTGGTAAATCTCCTCTGCACCCTTTCCAAAGCTCCCACATCCTTCCTATAATGCGGTGACCAGAACTGTACGCAATACTCCAAGTGCGGCCGCACCAGAGTTTTGTACAGCTGCAACATGACCTCATGGCTCCGAAACTCAATCCCTCTACCAATAAAACTTAGCACACCGTACGCCTTCTTAACAACCCTATCAACCTGGGTGGCAACTTTCAGGGATCCATGCACATGGACACCGAGATCTCTCTGCTCGTCCACACTACCAAGAATCTTACCATCAGCCCTGTTCTCTGTATTCCTGTTACTCCTTCCAAAGTGAATCACCTCACACTTTTCCGCACTAAACTCCATTTGCCACCTCTCAGCCCAGCTCTGCAGCTTATCTATGTCCCTCTGTAACCTGCAACATCCTTCCGCACTATCCATAACTCCACGACTTTAGTGTCATCCGCAAATTTACTAACCCATCTTTCTACGCCCTCATCCAGGTCATTTATAAAAATGACAAACAGCAGTGGCCCCAAAACAGATCCTTGCAGTACACCACAAGTAACTGAACTCCAGGATGAACATTTCCCATCAACCACCGCCCTCTGTCCTCTTACAGCTAGTTTCTGATCCATACCGCTAAATCACCCTCAATCCCATGCCTCCGTATTTTCTGCAATAGCCTACCGTGGGGAACATTATCAAACGCTTTACTGAAATCCATATACACCACATCAACTGCTTTACCCTCATCCACCTGTTTGGTCACCTTCTCAAAGAACTCAATAATGTTTGTGAGGCACGACCTACTCTTCACAAAACCATGTTGACTATCCCTAATCAAATTATTCCTTTCTAGATTATTATAAATCCTATCTCTTATAATCCTTTCCAACACTTTACCCACAATCGAACTAAGGCTCACTGGTCTACAATTACCAGGGTTGTCTCTACTCCCCTTCTTGAACAAGGAGACAACATTTGCTATCCTCCAGTCTTCTGGCACTATTCCTGTAGACAATGACGATATAAAGATCAAAGCCAAAGGCTCTGCAATCTCATCCCTAGCGTCCCAGAGAATCCTAGGATAAATCCCATCCGGTCCAGGGGACTTATCTATTTTCACACTTTCCAGAATTGCTAACACCTCCTCCTTATGAACCTCAATCCCGTCTAGTGTAACAGCCTGTATCTCAGCATTCTCTTCGACAACACTGTCTTTTTCATGTGTGAATACTGACGAAAAATATTCATTTAGCGCCTCTCCTATCTCTTCGGACTCCACGCACAACTTCCCACTACTGTCCTTGACTAGCCCTAATCTTACTCTAGTCATTCTTTTATTCCTGAAATACCTATAGAAAGCTTTAGGGTTTTCCTTGATCCTACCTGCCAAAGACTTCTCATGTCCCCTCCTGGCTCTTCTTAGCTCTCTCTTTAGGTCCTTCCTGGTTAACTTGTAACTCTCAAGCGCCCTAACTGAGCCTTCACGCGTCATCTTTACATAAGCCTCCTTCTTCCTCTTGACAAGAGATTCAACTTCTTTAGTAAACCACAGTTCCCTCGCTCGACCACTTCCTCCCTGCCTGACAGGTACATAGTTATCAAGGACACGCAGTAGCTGTTCCTTGAACAAGCTCCACATTTCAATTGTGCCCAGCCCCTGCAGTTTCCTTCCCCATCCTATGCATCCTAAATCTTGCCTAATCGCCTCATAATTGCCTTTCCCCCAGCTATAACTCTTGCCCTGCGGTGTATACCTATTCCTTTCCACTGCTAAAGCAAACGTAACTGAATTGTGGTCACTATCACCGAAGTGCTCACCTACCTCCAAATCTAACACCTGGCCTGGTTCATTACCCAGTACCAAATCCAATGTTGCCTCGCCTCTTGTTGGCCTATCTATATACTGTGTCAGGAAACCCTCCTGCACACATTGGACAAAAACGGACCCATCTAAAGTACTTGAACTACAGCGTTTCCAGTCAATATTTGGAAAGTTAAAGTCCCCCACAACAACTACCCTGTTACTTTCGCTCCTATCCAGAATCATCTTTGCAATCTTTTCCTCTACATCTCTGGAACTTTTCGGAGGCCTGTAGAAAACTCCCAACAGGGTGACCTCTCTTTTCCTGTTTCTAACCTCAGCCCATACTACCTCAGTAGACGAGTCATCATCAAACGTCCTTTCTGCCACCATAATACTGTCCTTGACTAATAATGCCACACCTCCCCCTCTTTTACCACCTTCCCTGATCGTACTGAAACATCTATCCCTGCTCTATCCATGTCTCCAAAATGGCCACAACATCGAAGTCCCAGGTTCCAACCCATGCTGCAAGTTCACCCACCTTATTCCGGATGCTCCTGGCGTTGAAGTAGACACACTTCAAACCATGTTCCTGCCTGCCGGTACACTCCTGCGACCTTGAAACCTTATTCATGACCTCACTACCCTCAACCTCCTGTTCACTGGAGCTACAATTCAGGTTCCCACCCCCCTGCTAAATTAGTTTAAACCCTCCCGAAGAGCATTAGCAAGTTTCGCCCCCAGGAGTTTCAAAATCTCCCCTCCCCCAACCGCATCCCAAAACCAGCCCAGCTCATCTCCACCTCCCTAACCTGTTTTTCCTCTCACCTCAAGCCACACCCCCATCTCCTATCTACTAACATCATCCCGCCCCCTTGACCTGTCCGTCCTCCCTGGACTGAC
>JAHRHZ010000073.1:27713302-27779155 GCA_024137785.1 Ginglymostoma cirratum
CCCCGCCCCCTTGACCTGTCCGTCCTCCCTGGACTGACCTATCTCCTCCCTACCCCCCTACCTACACTCACCTTTACTGGCTCCATCCCCGCCTCTTCGACTTGTCTGCCTCCTCTCCACCTATCCTCTCCTCTATCCATCCTCTATCCGCCTCCCCCTCTCTCCCTATTTATTTCAGAACCCTCTTCCCCTCCCCCATTTCTGATGAAGGGTTTAGGCCCGAAACGTCAAGTTTTCCTGCTCCTATGATGCTGCTTGACCTGCTGTGTTCATCCAGCCCCATGCTTGTTATATTGGTACCCCTCTGGTTCAGGTGTAGACCATCCCGTTTGTAGAGGTCCCACCTACCCCAGAATGATCAAATGGACGTGCTACGTGATACAGTCCACCAGTCATCAGGATGGAGGGCGAACATATCTAGCATTTCACCAGCGCCAAAACCCATATCATGTTATTCATTTATGAATCACTTGTTGGACTTGTGTAAAGGTGGTAACCTGCCTCATGACGTATATGATAGAATTTGTTCTCATGGTCACTACACCCACCATGTCTGGGTCACCCTTGACACACAGATGTGATGTCCCTTTTACATCCTATCGTATCCATTACTGATTCTGCACAGTGTGAATTGGCCAAATGACGGTGTGAAACTGTTGCAATCATGCCTAAATAAATTTTCCACATACAAAGTGAAGGATTCCTTCAAATTCACTAAGACCATGTAAGAGCTACATATTGAGAGCAATAGCATGCCCATGTGCTCTTTCAACATTGCCAGCTTATTTATCAGTATACCTTTCAAACAAGCCATTGAAATCTGGACATATCACCTGTGTATAGTTTGGTGTTCATCAAACTCATGAACTTAGCAACATGTGCTGTTGACTTCAGTTCCATTAACACTATATATTCCCAAATAGATGGTGTTACCATGGGATTTTCTTGAGGTCAAACTCTTGTTAACATCTTTGTTGGTAACCATGAGAAACATATCTTTGATGGCATGATCACTAGCCTCCCTTGCATATTTCCAACACATAGATGACATGTTTGCGGTACTTGAATCTGCATTAAAGAATTTCTTTATTCTTGTTCTATGATCTCCATCCTGGGCTGAAATTTATCACTGAAATTTACCACCTTTCCTTGTTATATTCATTGAGAAATCAGCCAAATTGGTTCTCAACTCCTATTTACTGAAAGCCTACATTCACTGGTCAGCACACATATTGGATTTCCTACAGTTCCACAAGATAAATTTTATTGGCAACTTTATGAATATTGTCCTCACCATCCTCTCACTATGTAGACTTGATGCTGAGATGGGGCCTATCAAAATAATGCTTGTAATAACAGATACCCTGATCAAATCAGCACTTGCTGTACATCACAAAAACGCACGAAAGGGCCTATGTCCATCACTTTGACTCTGAACAGTGCTTTGTCTACTTCATTATCTGGGAAGGGGAAGGTGTCTCAAAAATTTAGCTGCAGGTAAAACTAGCCATCTCACACTATCACTATCAAGTAAATCAATGAGTGGTTTTCTCCACTAAGAGGATGTTGCCCATCCACTGCTGCATTCTATCAATTGTTGTGGATAAGATATTGGTTGAACATTAACCTTCCAAGGATCTCAATTGGTGGTGGGCAGGAAGGGAGTCCACTGACCTCCCAGAATAGAATTCATCGGGTGGAGGTCCCATCACCAGGGACTTCACCTGTAATGCTCCTGCCTGATGAATTCTCAGTGTCACGCAGCCTCCGTGCCCCCATCCCCCTACATCCCTGGCTATACCTCTCAACTAATAATGGGGGAGGGTTGTCTCAATTTGTCATATCACATTTTCCTCCTTCAGTAAAAGATTATCCACTACAAATAGAAGAATGGAAACAAAATGTGGAATTCATAAAACAACGCTTGCTCTATCAAAATACACTTCAGTCAGTTTATGAACTGGTGCTATGTAAAGAAAGAGTTTGAGGTTTGAGGGACTAAATGGCCCACTCATTTTGTTCAGTACTGACTAATTGTTTGATAGTTCAAAACTGAAACATTGTTGAAAGGAGATACGAGTTTGAGATTTTTTGCTATGCACTTGACAGGTCTAGGATGCAAATCCTCTTCTGTCTGATAACTGTAACATGAAAAGCTCTGATATTGTGTCTCCTTTTCACAATGTTTAACTCTCTCATTACTGTACTCTCAGTCAGAGGGTTATTGCACTACTGCAGAACAGAAGGGGGTCATTCGGCCTATTCAGTCCAGGTCTGCTCTCTGTCAAACTACCCAATCAGTCCTATTGTCCAAGATGAACCTCATAGCCTACAGGTTTATTTCCATCAAGACCTCGCTCATGTTTCTTTCAAAATCATTCATTATTTCTACCTGCTCTACCGTTGGAGGCAGAA
Organism: Ginglymostoma cirratum; assembly: GCA_024137785.1. Taxonomy (NCBI): domain Eukaryota; kingdom Metazoa; phylum Chordata; class Chondrichthyes; order Orectolobiformes; family Ginglymostomatidae; genus Ginglymostoma; species Ginglymostoma cirratum. The sequence continues at coordinate 27,715,718 of JAHRHZ010000073.1, forward strand.
AGTCCAGGCCATTACCTATTACCACATAAAAATGTTCACTTTCCTTGACTCCTACAGCTCTCAGTGAAAACCTTAAATCTGTGTCTCCTAGTCCTTGAGTCATCAGTCAACAAGAACAATTTTTCTTCATCTGTCTTATTGAAATTCTGTCATCATTTTATATTTTATATTATCAAGTCTTCCCTCAAGGTCTTTTGCTCCGAGAACAATCCCAGCTTCTCAGACCAGCCTGGATTAAAATTCTTCATCCCTGAACATTCTGGTCGGAGCAAAGGAACAGGAATAGGCTATGCTGCCCGTCAAGCCTATACCACCATTCAATACTATCGTGGCTAGTCGAACAATGGCCTTTGATCCACCCTATCACCGCAACCATGTACATCATTGATAGATTTTTTTTCATTATCAATTTCTACCTTAAAGATATTCAAAGACTGAGACTCTGCAGCCCTCTATTGGGCACGATTCCAAACATTCACCATGCTCTGTATAAAAAATATTCTCCTCAACACAGATATAAGTGACTTCCCACCTTATTTTGAAATTGAGTCCCCGGTTCAAAACTCTCCAAATGGGGAAAAATATTATCTGCATCCACCCTATCTATTCCTTTAAGTATTTTAAGTATCTAAGTTTTAATGAGACCATCTTATTCCTCAAAGAATACAGGGCCAGTTTGCCCAATCTCTCTTCACAGAATAGTGCTGCTATCCCAGGAGCAAATCTGGTGCGTCTTTGTTGCGCTCCCTCTATTTCCAGAGGCTTAAGCTGTACACAGTACTCCAGGTGTGGTCTAACCAAGCTGCTATACAATTGAAGCATGACTTCATTACTCCTGTTCTCAAATCCTCTTGAAAAAAGACTAATAAAGGCTATTCTGTTTGTGTTCCTAATAGCATGCTGCACCTACATATCAGCTTTCAGTGAGTTATTGACAAGGACACTTAAGTCCTTTTTCTCATCTATACTCTGCACCCTCTCACCATTTATGTTTATTCTGCACATCTATTCCTTCAAAGTGGATAACATCACATTCTTCTGCTTTTTGCCCATTTATTAAGTATGTCCAAATCTTCCTCACAACACATATTGCCACTTAGCTTGGTATCATCTCAAATTTGTAAGTATTACAAATTTGGTCCCCATCCCCAATTCATCGATAATGAACTGCTAGGGCCCCAAGGACTGTTCTTTTTAGGACCACACTAGTTTTAGCAAAACCAGGGCTTTAGAATGATTCAGTTTAACTTCCTTGCTTTTGTAATAGATACCTCTATTTAAGAAACTTGAGATTCCATAAGCTGCTGTTAACTGCACTCTCAGCATGCCCTACACCCTCGAAGATTGATGCACTATATCAGATTGAATTCCGAATTGAGTTTTGATGCAAGCCTGGCATTCACCGAGCTCCATGAATCAAGACTGAAGGATTGAGCTGTTTTGTCATTCAGTTGTAATCCTCTCAATTCACAGCAAGCATTCAGCATAAGTATGGATGCAGTATGGTAATGATGCACTCAAGTGTAACATTAATTTCTTACTTCTTTATCAATGATTCCACTAAGAAAAAAATATGGATTGAATGCTAGGTTGACTTGGACACAGCCACCTCCACAGACCTGGAAAGCTCCAGGTTCAAACATAGGGGAAAATGGCAAAGTAAGTACTGGTATTGGTCCCATTGACTCTGTCAACGTGACCAGTATTGGAAGACATGAAATCATTGCAATAAACATTTAGTTTATTGTTTAGTTCCTTCACCTGACTTGTAAATGAAGGAAATCAGAAAATAGCACAGGGCAGCAAAATTAATGTGTGTCTTGTCAGTGTGTAGTGTAAAGCAGCTCATCATAGAATCCTTACTGTGTGGAAACAGGCCCTTCCGCCCAACAAGTCCACATCGAACCCTAGAGCATCCACCCAGACCCATCCCCCTATAACACACCTAATCTACACATCCCTATGGGCAATTTAGCATAGCAACTTCACCTAACCTGCACATCTTTGGACTGTGGGAGGAAACCGGAGCATTCGGAGGAAACCCACGCAGATACGGGGGAACGTGCAAACTCCACACAGACAGTCACCCGAGGCTGCGATAAAACCCAGGTCCCTGGCGCTGTGAAACAGCAGTGCTAACCACTGAGCCACCGTGCCGCCAGCTAGCAGACTTTTTACCTTACTAAGGTTATTATTTTCTTTCTTGTATAAAGCTCCCATGGCAGCACGATCAACAGCCTGCCTCCAATTAAGCTAACAGCAAAGGGGGATGGGTGGGCACCATAGAACAGCATCCTAATTTATTCTTAAAAGATCATTCGTTCAGCTGCTTTTGACAATGAATCAAGCTGGACTTTCCAAAGAAGTTAATTTCCACTTGTGTTTGAGATTAATCTGGGAATGGTGCAATGCAAGAGAAATTCTTTAATTCTTCACAAACAGGAAACTTCACAACCACAAAAAAGTACATGGGTGAGTACTTGCAATGCCAAGGCTGTGGGCAAGTGCGGGAAGGTGGGATTAGTGATAGATTAGTGATAGATTGATACAGATTTGATGAGCCAAAGGCTTTCTTCCGTGCTATATAGTCATATACTATACTAGGCCCAGAAGAGTGCACTAGCTTCCATAAAAAGTGTGATTCAGAAGGACCACATTCAGTGAAGTTGGTGCACTTCCCTTGTCACTGTCTGATCACTCCAGGTAAATGGTAAGGATAACACAGGAAAGAGCAACAAGGCTGAACAGTTGAGTTGTGTGGGACCAGCATTGTGGGTCATCTGAAATGTTTGTTGTAATAGTGCATTGTGAACATATATTACACATATCTAATGGAGTCCTGCTTGCAGTCTCTGAACATCTTCATCCTGTTGTTACGTTCGGTGTCATGTTCTGGACTCGTCATTTTTCAAAACTTGCCCTTTCTGTAGTGCCAGAGCACACACCATCATACATTAGGTAAACTGAAGGGCATCACTGGATCTTTACAGGCATCTGGATTATATCTTCAGAAGTCCAAAGGCCTGTTGGATGGTTGTTCCAGATTAGCAGGTGTTTTTGGGAGAGTGGAGGTTGCAGGACTCTTGTGAATTTAATTTCCAAATGGTATCCTGTTACCACTTGCGCACCAAATTTATGTTACGATCTGGCTAGGAACTAGCATCACTAGTTTATTACTCAGAGCAAACAGGTGATCAATGCAGACTATAGACTGTGACTGAACATTCCACAGAACACATCAAATATCAAAATACAAGCAAAACCAATCCCATGATTTAAGAACAAAGAACAAAGAAAACTCACAGCCCAGGAACAGGCCCTTCAGCCCTCCAAGCCTGTGCCGATCCAAATCCACTGTCTAAACCTATCACCCAATTCCTAAGGATCTGTATCCCTCTGCTCCCCACCTACTCATGCATCTGTCCAGACGCACCTTAAATGAATCTACCGTGCCTGCCTCTACTACCTCTGCTGGCAACGCGTTCCAGGCACCTACCACCCTCTGTGTAAAGTACTTTCCGCGTGTATCCCCCTTAAACTTTTCTCCTCTCACCTTGAACGCGTGACCCCTCGTTATTGAATCCCTCACCCTGGGAAAAAGCTTATCTCTATCAACCCTGTCTATACCCTTCATGATTTTGAAGACCTCAATCAGGTCCCCCCTCAATCTCCTTTTTTCTAATGAAAACAATCCTAACCTACTCAACCTCTCTTCATAGCTAGCACCTTCCATACCAGGCAACATCCTCGTAAACCTTCTCTGTACCCTCTCCAAAGCTTCCACATCCTTTTGGTAATGTGGCGACCAGAACTGTACACAGTATTCTAAATGCGGCCGAACCAAAGTCTTGTACAATTTTAACATGACCTGCCAGTTCTTATACTCAATACACCGTCCGATGAAGGCAAGCATACCATATGCCTTCTTGACCACTCTATCCACCTGTGCAGCCACCTTCAGGGTACAATGGACCTGAACTCCCAGATCTCTCTGCTCATCAACTTTTCCCAAGGCTCTTCCGTTTACAGTATAGTTCGCTCTAGAATTAGACCTCCCAAAATGTATCACCTCACACTTGCCCGGATTGAACTCCATCTGCCACTTCTCCGCCCAACTCTTCAGTCTATCTATATTCTCCTGTACTCTTTGACAATCCCCAATGCTTTCTGCTACTCCCCCAATGAATTTCTCAGCAATTCCCCCAGAGACATTAATGACACAGAGGGTTATCAATTTCATTATGCTTCATAAGGGGATACAATTCTTCATGTTTACTGATATGGCCTTGACACACTTTCTCAACAGCTGTTCCATCATGCACTGCATCGGCAACTGCTGTTTGATCACCCGCCATACTCCCTATTTAAAACAATAATTCCCATTTAATACATCAATCTCCTCGACACTCACTATGGTGTCTTATTTCAGTTGCATCTTCTGCAGCAGGAAACAACATTTTTAAAATGACTGGGTGACCCAGACAACTTTTAGCTCAGTATGTGTCGCACCCAATGTGGAGCAATGATTGTTATGGTATAGTCTCAGCTACCATACCTCTTCATTGAGTTGACTTTCTGTTGTTCATCCACGACTCCTGTTTACTCATTCCTTAATTTGGTTTTCAATTGGACAAGAAATTTGCAGCTTTGCCACAAAATAAATATTAATAAAATGCAACCGGTGTATTTGCTAAACAAATTTCAGTTATGTTAACTGCAAGATTTTAGTACAACAAATAAGAGTTGAAGAGGGGTGGAAGGAGCTAGAGGCACAGATACATAAATCAGAAAAAGTCGACATCTTCAGAACAAAAGTTACAAGTATCTGGAAAGAATTTTAAGCTTCTAAAGAATTGGATAGTTAGAAACAGAGTTGTTAGAAGTATAAAGTTTAACTCTCAACCTTTGTTGTCTTCAAATAAAGTTGCGACCTGGTTCACTGACTGCAGACTCATGTTGTGTACTCCTTTCCTAGGTGTCTGGGTAAATTAGTCTGGGTAAGTTAATATTATACACACTGGTTGAGGAGTCTGCAGGGTCTTAGAAACAACCTGATCCAGACAATACAGGTATACACAGTTGGGATCGAGTGAATCCCTAGAGGAGTATAAGGGTAGTAGGTGTATACTTAAGAGAGAAATCAGGAGGGCAAAAAGAGGACATGAGATATCTTTGGCAAATAGGATTAAGGAGAATCCAAAGAGATTCTACAAATACATTAAGGGAAAAAAAGTAACTATGGAGGGAATAAGGCCCCTTAAAGGTCAACAATGACATTGATGTCCGGAACCACGGGAGATGAGTGAGATATTAAATGAATATTTTGCATCAGTTATTACCATGGAGAAGGAGATGGAAGCTAGAGAACTTGGCGAAAATAATAGTGATATCTTGAAAAGTATCCATATTACACAAGAGAAGGTGCTGGACATCTTAAAACATATAAGGTGGATAAATCCCCGGGACCTGATCAAATGTACCCCAGAACTTTGTGGGAAGCTAAGGAAGAGGATGCTGTGCCTCTTGCTGAGATATTTGTATCACTGATAGTGACAGGTGAGGTGCCAGAAGACTGGAGGTTGGTTAATATGGTGTCATTATATAAGAAAGGTGGTAAGGAAAAGCCAGGGAAGTACAGACCGGTGATTGTGACGTCTGTGGTGGGTAAGTTGCTCGAGGGATATTTTGAGGGACAGGATATATGTGCATTTGGAAAGGCAAGAACTGATCAGAGAGAGTCAGCATGGCTTTGTGCATGGCAAATCAAGTCTCACGAACTTGACTGTGTTTTTGAAGAAGTGATAAAGATTGAAGGCACTGTAGTAAATGTTGTCTATGTCGACTTCAGCAAGGTATTTGACAAGCTTCTCTATGGTAGACTGGTTAGCAAGTTTAGATCAAATAGAATCCAGGGAGAGCCAGCCATCTTGCTACAAAATTGACTTGAAGGTAGGAGACAGAGGGTGGCGGAGGAGGGTTTTATTTTTGGACTGGAGGCCTGTGACCAGCGGTGTGTTGCAAGGATTTGCGCTGGGTCCACTGCTTTTCACCACTTATATAAATGATTTGGATGAGAATATATGGTATGGTTAGTACGTTTGTAGATGACCCCAAAATTGGTGTTGTAGTGGACAATGAACAAGTTTATTGCAGATGGACCAATGAGCCGAGGAGTGGCAGATGGAGGTTAACTTGGGTAAATATAAGGTGTTGCATTTTGGCAATGCAACTCAGAGCAGGACTGATTCCATTAATGGTAGAGCCTTGATGAGTGTTGCCAAACAAAGGGATCAAGGGGTGCAAGTGTACAGTCCCTTGAAAGTGGAGTCACTGGTAGACAGGGTAGCAAAGAAGGCATTTGGCATGCTTGCCTTCATTGGTCAGTGCACTGAGTTGAGGAGTTGGGATGACATGTTGCAGCTGTACAGCACATTGGTTAGGCCACTTTTAGTATACTGTGGTCAATAATGATATCCATGCTATAGGAAGGATGCTGTTAGACTTGAAAGGGTTCAGAAAAGATTTACCTGGTTGTTGCTTGGATTGGAGGGTTTGAGTTATAGCAAGGTTGAATAGGCTGGGACTTTTTTTCCCTTGAGCATTGGAAGCTGAGGGGTGACCTTATACAGGTCTATAAAATCATGACGGGCATGATTAGAGTGAATAGCCAACATCTTTTACCCAAGGTAAGGGAGTTCAAAATTACAGGGCATAGGTTTAATGTAAGAGGGGAAAGTTTTAAAAGGGACCTGAGAGGCAACTTTTTCACGCAGAAGGTGGTGTGTGCCTGGAACGAGCTGCTAGGGAAGTGGTGGAGGCGGGTACAATTACAACATTTAAAAAGCATCTGGATGGGTACATGAATAGGATGTGTTTAGATGGATGTGGGCCCAATCTTGGCAAATTGGACTAGACCAAAGGGTCTGCTTTCATACTGTATAACTTTATAACTCTATGGCTCTATCAGAGGCTGGTCAGGCTGGAACTTCTGTCCCAGAGCGAAGGAGTCTTGAGAGGTGATCCTTTTGAAGTTTACGAAATCATAACAGGCACAGATAGGGTGAATAGCCAAGGACTTTCCCCAAGGCTAGGGCAGTCCAAAACTAGAGGCCAAAGTTTTAAGGTGGGAGGGGATAGAATTAAAAATGGACCTGAGGGGCAACGTTTTCACACAGATGGTGGTGCATATATGGAACAAGCTGCCAGGGGAAGTGGTAGAGGTAAGTACAACATTTAAAAGACATTTTGACAGGTTCATGAATTGTAAAGGTTTGAAGGGATATGGGCCAAACACAGGCAATTGGGTTAGTTCAGTTTAGGAAACCTGGTTGGCACGGACATGTTGGGCCAAATGGTCTGTCTCTGTGCTGTATAACTCTATGAGAACAAACAAAGATAGCACTTGGATTCATTTCTACAAGAATGGAATGAAAAAGCAGGGAAATTATATCGAACTCGCACAGACTTGATCAGACCACACTTGGAAACCTGTGAACAGGTCTCCGTAAAACAAAAACAATACGTGACTAGAGAAAATGCAGAAAAGACTGACAGGGTTAATACCAAAAATGAAAGATGATACAAACTCTCAAGAAAGGTGGGGCTTGTCTCTCTCAAAACAGAAAACTATGGACTGTCTTTTATTTCACTTGTAGCTGAGCTATGGGAGTCACTTCTATTCCATTTTTAATTGCCCTTGTGAAGGTGGTGATGAACTGATGAAGATTTTGTTAAATAAGATGTTTTCACTGATGTAAGTCACAAGAACTAAGGTCATCAATGTTAAACTGGCACAAATAAATCCAATGAAGAATCAGAAGAAACGTCTTTATGCAGAGGGTGGTCAGGATTTGCCTTCATCGGGGCATTGAGACAACTATTATAAATGCAGTTAAGGACAATCAGTGGTTGAAGGAGAGTGGATGGATATTGATACATAACCTATGCAATATGTCATTCTTACCTTTGTACATTGATCACGTTCCTGTTCGAAACTGGTTACTGATTCCACAGACTGCTTGGTGGGATGCACTTTCCCCTTTGCCTGCTTTGTTCGCTCCTCCTGTACTACTCGGAATCCTGTAAGTAATACAGATGTTCACGATGATCGAAAGGAAATTTTATGTGGAACAAAATTTTGGCTACCTAAAAACAAAATTTTTTCAATTATTTTCCTGTTGGATTATAGAAACTTAAAGTACAGAGGAGGCCTCTTAGCCATTTGTGCTTCTTTGAAATAGCAGACATGCTGAGTCTCACATCTCCACTTTAAACCTAGACAACAAGGTGCGGGGCTGGACGAACACAGCAGGCCAAGCAGCATCTGATGAAGGGTCTAGGCCCGAAACGTCAAGCTTTCCTGCTCCTATGATGCTGCTTGGCCTGCTGTGTTCATTCAGCCCTGCACCTTGTTGTCTCGGATTCTCCAGCATCTGCAGTACCTTTTATCTCTCCACTTTAAACCTGCAAGTTTCTTATCCTCAGCTCCCTCTTTGACTCTCTTAAATTTATTTCTGGAACCAGGTTCCATCACCGTTTCCGGTCAAATATGCCCTCTTGGTGATATACCAATGATATTGAATCTCTGGTTATCTACTTCCGAGATTCCTTCACATTGAGAATAACCTCCATTGTGTTGTGTGGCACTATCCACTGTGCTAAATGGGGCAGATTTCAAACAGATCCAGCAACTCAAGACTGGACATCCATAAGGTACCGTGGGCCATCAACAGCAGCAGAACTGTACTGCAGCACAATCCGTAACCTCATGGCCCGCATATTTCCCACTCAACCATTACCATCGAGTCGGGGATCGACCCTGGTTCAATAGGAAGTGCAGGAGGGCATTCCAGGAGCAGAACCAGGCATACCTGAAGAGAAGGTGACAGTCTGGTGAAGCCACCAAACAGGACTACTTGCACGTCAAACAGCATAAGCAGCAAGTGATGGACAGGCCTAAGTGATACTATAACCAACAGGTCAGATCTTAGCTCCGCAGTCCTGCAAAATACAGTCATGATTGGTGATGGACAATTAACAACTCAGCGGAGGAGGAGGTTCCACAAGTAGCCCCATCCTGAATGATGGAAAAGCCCAGCACATCAATGCAAAAGATGAGGCTGAAGCTTTTGCAGAAGTCCTCAGCAGAAGTGCCGAGTGGATGATCCATCCTGGCCTCCTCCAGTGGTTCCCAGCTTTACAGATACCAGTCTTCAACCAATTCAATTCACTCCACATGATATCAAGAAAACAGTTGGAGGAACTGGATACTGCTATGGGCCATGACGACATTCCAGCAACATTACTGAAGACTTGTGCTCCAGAACTTGCTGCTCCCCTATCTAAGCTCTTCCGGTACAGTTAAAACACTGGCATCTACCCGATAATGCTGAAAATTTCCCAAGTATGTCCTGTACATAAAAAGTCAAATCCAACCCAGCCAATTACCATCCCATCAGTCTACTGTCGCCTATCAATAAAGTGATGGAAGTTGTCATCAACAGTGCACTGCTCAGCAGTAATCTGCACAGTGACGCCCAGCTTGGGTTCTGCTAGAGCTACTCAGCTTCTGACCTCATGGCAGCCCTGGTTCAAACATTGACAAAACAGCTGAATTCCAGGGGTGATGTAAGAGTGACAGCCCTTGACATCAAGGCTGTATTTGACCGAGTGTGGCATCAAGAGGCCTGAGCAAAACTGGAGTCAATGGGTATAGGCGGCAAACTCTCTGGTGGTTTGGTCATACCTGACACAATGGAAGATGGCTGTGGTTGTTAGAGGTCAGTCATCTCAGCTCCAGGCCATCTCTGAAGGAGTTCCTCAGGATAGTGTCCTAGCCCCAACTATCTTCCACTGCTTCAGCAATGACTTTCCCTCCATCATAAGGTCAGAAGTGGGGATGTTTGCCGATGATTGCATAATGTTCAACACCATTCACAACTCTTTAGACAAGAAGCAGTCCATGTACAAATGCAACAAGATACGGACAATATCCAGGCTTGGGCTGACAAATGGCAAGTAACATTCATGCCACACAAATGCCAGGCTATGACCATCACCAATAAAAGACAATCTAACCACCGCCCTTTGACATTCAGCGGTGTTACCACCACTGAAACCCCAGTATCAACATCCTGGAGATTATTTTTGATCAGAAACTCAACTAGACTCACCACATAAACATAATAGCTACAAGACCAGGTCAGAAGCTAGGAATACTGTAGCGAGTAACTCACCACCTGAATCCCCAAAACCTGTCCAGCATCTACAAGGCACAAGTCAGGAGTATATACTCAATTGACTGCAGCCCCCCAAAAAATTCAAGATGCTTGACACCATCCAGGACAAAGCAGCCCGCTTGATTGGCACTACACCCAAAGATCCTCAGACAGCATCTTCCAAACCCACAAACTCTTCCATCTAGAAGAACATGGGCAGCAGAGACATGGGAACATTACCACTTTCAAGTTCGTCTCCAAATCACTCACCATTGGAAATATAACACTGTTCCTTCACTGTCATTGGGTCAAAATCCTGGACTTCCCTCCTTGATGGCATTGTGGATCAACAGCAGGTGGACTGAAGCAATTCAAAAAGGTACCTTCTCAATGTCAACGAGGGACAGGCAATAAATGCTTGCCAGCTAGCGATGCCCACATCCCACAAAATGAATAAATTAAAAAGTAGTTTTTCTACTAAATCAAAACTGATCTATTCTATTCAATCATCATCTTGAAAATGTCTTAATCTTTTCTGTTCTGAGGAGAACAATGCAAACTTTTCTTCCTCTCCTTATAACTCCACCTCCTTTAACCCACATTCTGCTAAATCTCTACCATTTCCTTTCTAAAGACTTTTTTTCTTGAAATGTAGGGCCGGAGTTGTTCATAATATTCTTAAATAGTGAGTTATAAACTTTCAGTAGGATTGCTGCTTTTAAAGTCAATTTCTTCATCTATAACTCCAGGTAATAAAACAAAATTTTCAACACCTTATCAACCTTGTCCTTCTAGCAGGTCTAGAAGGTGTTGCTTAAGGAGAATTCATGAATTTCTACAGTGGAATGCTTTGTCCTGGATGGTATCAAGCTTCTTGAGTGTTGTTAGACTTGCACTCATCCAGGCAAGTGGGGAGTATTCCACTACACTCGTGACTTGTGCCTTGTAGATAGTGGACAGTCTTTGAGGAGTCTGGATGAGAGTTACTTGCTGCAGGATTCCTAGCTCCTATTTTGTTCCTGCAACCACAGTATTTATATGGCTTCTCCAGATGGGCATCGCCTGGCATTTGTGTGGCACGAATGTTACTTGGTACTTGTTAGTCCAAGCCTGGATGTTGTCCAGGCCTTGCTGCAGTTGGATATGGCCTGCTTCAGAGAAGCTGGGAAAATTATCAGTGAAAAGTATTACAAGCAACTGAAGGAGGCTAACGCACCCTCTACAGACCCCTTCTCCTGCCTCCAACACACCCCATCCTCCTGGACAATACCCCAAGGCCTCCCACCCCACCTCGACCTCTTCCTTTCCAACGGCCGTCGCAACATCGATCACCTCAACCTCCCCACCCCTCTCACTCACTCCATCCTGTCCCCCACAGAACGTGCAGCCCTCTACTCCAACCCTAACCTCACCATCAAACCTGCGGACAAGGGATGCACAGTAGTGGTATGGCGCACTGACCTTTACATAGCCGAGGCCAGGTGCCAACTCTCTGACGCCTCCTCTTACCTCTCCCTTGGTCATGACCCCACCCCGACCACCAAAACATCATCTTCCAGACTATCCATAACCTCATCACCTCAGGTGATCTCCTGCCCACAGCTCCAAACTCATTGTTCCCCAACCCCCCCGCACCGCCCACTTCTATCTCCTTCCCAAAATCCACAAACCTGACTGCCCTGGCCAACACATTGTCTCTGCCTGCTCCTGCCCCACTGAACTTATCTCCGCTCACCATGACTCTGTTTTCTCCCCCTGGTCTGGGACACCACCCACGCCCTCCACCTCCTCCAAGATTTCCAATTCCCTGGCCCCCAACACCTCATCTTCACTATGACCATCCAATCCCTGTACACTTGCATTCCCCACGTGGATGGCCTAAAAGTCCTCTGCTTCTTCCTCTCCGGCAGGCCCAACCAGTCCCCCTCCACCAACACCTTCATCCACTTAACCAAACTCATTCTTAGCCTTAACAACTTCTCCTTCAACTCCTCCCACATCCTGCAGACTAAGAGGGTGGCCATGGGAACCCACATGGGCCCAAACTATGTCTGCCTCTTCGTAGGAAACGTGGAAAAGTCCCTCTTCTGCAGCTACACTGGCACTATCCCCTACCTCTTCCTCCACTACATCGATGACTGTATCAGCACTGCGTCATGATCCTACGAAGAGCTTGAACAGTTTATCAACTTTACTAACACCTTTCACCCCAACTTCAAGTTCACCTGGACCACCTCTGACACCTCTCTCTCTTTCCTGGGCTTCTCTGACTCCATCTCTGTTGACTGCCTCAAAACCGATATCTATTTTAAGCCCACCAACTCTCACAGCTACCTGGACTACACTTTCTCTTACCCACCTCCCGGCAAGAATGCAATCCCCTACTCCCAATTCCTCCACCTCTGCCGCATCTGCTCCCAAGATGGGGCGTTCCACTCCCAAACATCCCAGATATCCTCTTATTTCAAGGACCGCAACATCCCCTCTTCAGTGGTCGAAAATGCTCTCGATTGCATCTCTCGCGCTTCCCACTCCTCTGCCCTCACATCCCCCTCCCTACAACAAAAACAAAAACAAAGACAGAATCCCCATGTCCTCACGTATCACCCCACTAACCTCCGGATTCAACGTATCATTCTCTGCCACTTCTGCCACCTGCAATCTGACCCCACAACCAAAGATATATTTCCCTTCCCACTTCTATCTGCCTTCCATAGGGACTGCTCTCCACAACTCCCCCGTCCACTCCACACTCCCCACTAGCCCCACCACCCTGGCACCTTTCCCTGCAACCGCAGGAAGTGCTACTCCTGCACGTCCCCCCTCACCTCCATCTGAGAACCAAAAAAACCTTCACCTGCACATCCACCAATGTGGTTTACTGCATTGCTGCTCCTGATATCTACATGGGTGAGACCAAGCGGAGGCTCGGAGACCGCTCTGTAGAGTACCTGCGCTCTGTTCAAGACAAATGACAACAGCTTCCAGTCGCAAACCCATTTCAACATAGGCGACATGTCCATCCAGGGCCTCCTCCGGTGTCACAATGACACCATCAGGAAACTGGAGGAGCAGCACCTCATATTCCGCTTTGGGAGCCTACAACCCAATGGTCTCAATGTGGACTTTACCAATTTCAAAACCTCCCCACCCCCGGCCTCATCCCTTGACCAACCCTTCCCATCTCCTTAACCGGACACAACCTCTCCATCATCTCTCCCACCTATACGCCCCTCCCACCTCACTGACTAATCCCCACCACTGCCTACCTGCACTCACCTATCACCATCCCACCTACCTTCCCCAGCCCTACCCCTCCTCTCTCTATTTATTTCAGAGCTCCCTTCCCCCTCCCCCATTTCTGAAGAAGCGTCCTGACCGGAAAAGCAAGGCGTGGGGCTGGATGAACACAGCAGGCCAAGCAGCATCATAGGAGCAGGAAAACTTGACGTTTCGGGCCTAGACCCTTCATCAGAAATGGGGGAGGGGAAGAGGGTTCTGAAATAAATTGGGAGAGAGGGGGAGGCGGATAGAGGATGGATAGAGGAGAGGATAGGTGGAGAGGAGGCAGACAAGTCGAAGAGGTGGGGATGGAGCCAGTAAAGGTGAGTGTAGGTGGGGGGGTGGGGAGGAGATAGGTCAGTCCAGGGAGGACGGACAGGTCAAGGGGGCGGGATGATGTTAGTAGATAGGAGATGGGGGTGGGGCTTGAGGTGGAAGGAGGGGATAGGTGAGAGGAAAAACAGGTTAGGGAGGTGGAGATGAGCTGGGCTGGTTTTGGGATGCGGTTGGGAGAGGGGAGATTTTGAAGCTTGTGAAATCCACATTGATACCATTGGGCTGCAGAGTTCCCAGGCTGAATATGATTTGCTGTTCCTGCAGCCTTTGGGTAGCATCACTGTGGCATTGCAGGAGGCCAAGGATGGACATGTCGTCTGAGGAATGGGAGGGGGAGTTGAAATGGTTCGAGACTGGGAGGTGCAGTTGTTTGTTGTGAACTGAGCGCAGGTGTTCTGCAAAGCGGTCCCCAAGCCTCCGCTTGGTTTCCCCGACGTAGAGGAAGCCATAACGGGTACAGCGGATGCAAGTATACCACATTGGCAGATGTGCAGGTGAACATCTGCCTGATGTGGAAAGTCTTCTTGGGGCCTGGGATTGGGGTGAGGGAGGAGGTGTGGGGGCAGGTGTAGCACTTCCTGCGGTTGCAGGGAAAAGTGCCGGGTGTGGTGGGGCTGGAGGGGAGTGTGGAGCGGACAAGGGAGTCGCGGAGGGAGTGGTCCCTCCGGAAGGCAGATAAGGGTGGGGAGGGGAAAATGTCTTTGGTGGTGGGGTCTGATTGCAGATGGCGGAAGTGTCGGAGGATGACGCGTTGGATCCGGAGGTTGGTGGGGTGGTACGTGAGGACGAGGGGGATTCTTTATTGGTTATTATTGCGGGGACGGGGCGTGAGGGATGTGTTACGGGAAATGCGGGAGACACGGTCGAGGGCGTTCTTGACCACTGTGGGGGGGAAGTTGCGTCAACTTTCCTGCTCCTCTGATGCTGCCTGGCATGCTGTGCTCCTCTAGCTCCACACTGTGTTATCTATAACAGCAACTGAAGGAACTGGCAAATGCCTGGACCTGATGGCCTACATCCTAGGATTATAAAATGACAGCTGCAGATACATAAAGTATACTGGTTATGATTTTCCAAAATTCCTTTTTTCTAAAATGGTCCTAGTGAATTGTAAACTAGCAAATTTAGCTCTACGATTTAAGACAGGTACATTTTTTTGACAGTGTAATTAGTAAGACAGACAAAAGGAAGCCAGTAGATGGAATAGCTTAGACAAAATACAAGAGAGTAATTTCTCAATGATACAAAAGTTAGATGGAAATGTAAGCTTTGAAGGCCATGTAAAGAGGACATAAAGAGATATCGACAGGTTAAGTAAATGGGCAACAAGGTGGCCAATGGAGTATAATCTGGAGAAGTGTGAAGCCATTCCACATTTTTTTGTAGCAAATAGAACAGAAGAATGTTTTCTAAAAGGTGTGAAACCTCTTGATGCTCCAAGTGACCTGTGTGTGTTTATTCAAGGAACTCAGGAAGTCTGTCCGACAATGGCAGGCAAGTAGCATGCAATGAGAAGACTGAAGTACAAGAACTAATAAACCTTACTACAGTTGCACCACACTTTGCTAACAGCACACAGAGAAGATTAGGCACAAGTATGGCCCTGTATTGAGGAAAGGTAATAAAGGCAATACAGAGATGTTTCACTGGATTGGTGCTGGGGTGTGGGAGTTATGCTGTTATGAGGGACTGAGTAAATTGGTGATATTTCCTGGATTTTTGACAAATGAAATAGAATCCACTTGCTCCTTTCTGATGGTGCTAAAGATAAATTTCATTACTAATCACAGATAAACAGCAATGGTACAGACAATGTTACTACCTTGTTCTAGGCCGTAGCTTTTAACCGGAACCTGCGGAAGCTGTCTACTCCTCCGACTCGACAGTGGCATTCCAGTCTGGACTGGGCTTCCTTGTTGGTGGGATCTGTGAACATGGAACAAGCATTAAGTAAACTTCCCAATCTCACCATCCTCAGCTCTGTCTTTTGCTTTTCTAGATCCCCAAATCTTCCCTGTCTTTCAAAAAGATTTTCCATCTCTCCCACCAATTCTTTGTCAAGATGTATTTTATGAGAAAAGGTAGGAGGTTTTAGTTGTCATGGGCAGCATGTGAGTGCAGGTTTAGAGGGCCAAAGGGACTGTTCCTGTGCTGCAATTTTCTTTGTTCTTTGTTTTTCTACCACGTTTCTTTGAACCCTTTGGTCACCTCCTTCAATAAAACCTTTTTCTTTCATCTAAGCTCTGGAATATGACACAATAGTCTCTGCCACTGACTGGCACTGCCCTTTTACATAGACAGCATTTCAGATGGTTTTCAAGAGACATCAAGGCAATGCACTTTGCTGTGGCGTGACAGGAGCTTCCTTTTCTGCACAATCATGAAGTTTTGCTGCAAGAAATTCTTAATTTACAGACTTCCCAGACATTTTCATAAGGACTACAAATCCTTCAAGAATTCTGTCAGTGGTTGTTCCACAACAGAGAATACCCCTTCCTTCCTCTCTTTGTTCTCCCAGCCCCCTTTCCGCATATTCTCACACACAACCCTTCCCCATCTCACCTTCCCTCTGTTCCCACGCACACCCTCTCTCCATCTCCTTCTCCCCGTTCCCTCTGTTCCCACAGACATCCCCTCCCCAGTCCCACTCAGTGGTGATGTCACAACACACTTCACTCAAAAGGCAGTTGGGACCTGGAACTCACTTCCACGTTGAGGCTGAATTGAAAATCTCCAAACTGCAATTGATAAATTGCTGCTCAGAAAGAGATTAACGAGTACAGAACTACAGCAGGTTAATGGACTTCAGATAAAGATCAGCCATGATCTCATTGAATGCTGAAAAAGTCTTGAAGGGATGAATGGCCTCCATGTGTTTCTATGATGTTGTAATTCAGTGCAGATAGAGTAAAGCAATTTCTTCTTCAAGGTGGCAACTTTGTTTGCATTACCTTGATGTTTGCTGACCAGCTTTCCTGTCCCGGATTCCAGTGCGGCTTAGCTCTGGCATACTACGATAAACAACACAGGAGAACAGAATCAGAATCACCTCTGGTCGGGCCACAGGTGGGAGGGGATATGAGGAGTGAGGGGTCATTAACTAAAGTAGGTTTGAAAGCTGCATTGAGAACTGAAAGATTCAAAACTGAACTAATTGCTCCAGCCAGTAGAAAAATATAAATGATTATTTCTCTACAATTCTACCTAGTGTCATTTCCTGCACTGCTCTCCCTCTGCACAACTCTACTCATTATGTCACCTGGTACCATATCATTTTTGACAGTGGCATTCCAGTCTGGACTGGGCTTCCTTGTTGATGGAATCTGCGAACACAGAACAAGCATAACTAAACACCCGAATCTCTCCACGCACAGCTCTCCCTTTGCTTTTCTAGATCCCCAAATTTTTCCTGTCTTCCCAAAAGATTCCCCATCTCTCCCACAAATTCTTTGTCAAGGTGTACCAAGCTTCTTCAGTCCCTTTGGTTACCTCCTTCGATAAAACGTTTCTCTTTCAGCTTTACAGATCGACAGAGAGTCACAAAATGGTATCTTTGACAGTGGTGGAGTTCGTTTGATCGAAAACAAAAGACTTCTATTTTTTAGCAATTAATAAGGCAGATCCTATCAAAAATCCAGGTGAACCAAGATGAGTACCATTTTTAGTCTGATTCACCATTACAAATGGACTTAAAAAGAGGACAGGAAATTTGACTTGATTCCACCATGCTCAGCTGGATTTTTACAATGATAGTTATCACGATCACCATTACGTATCTCACATTTATTAAGAAAACTTAAATTCCACTACCTGGACATCTGGACTACCAGTCCAGTGACATTACCATTATGCCATCTGCCATCCTTATTATTTGACAAACTCATCAAGCATGCAGTCCGATACATCTTGCAAATGGATAAAAAAAACTGTTTAAGAATCAATTTTGTTTAAAAACAACTCTAAGACTCTGTTTTAATTACATTTACCTTCTTTACTTCTAGTTTTCTTCAATTCCCACCAGAAGATGCACTCTGCGGTATAATTCCACTGTTCACATCCCCTCTGTATTATCTCATCCACAAATCTACTTTCCATTTCCCATAATGTGGAGGAGCCAGTGTTAGAATGGGCAAATTCAGGAATCATGCGACACCGGGTTGTAGTCCAACAGGTTTATTTGAAAACACAGCTTTTGGAGCATCAGTCCTTCTTCAGGTGACCTAAAATCTTAGGTGTTCAGGTGACCTAAAATGTCACCTCTTTTTTACACTGATAAAACCTTTAGTTCTCTCAAGACCGTGACTTAAAAGGAATTCAGTGATTTATATAGACATATTAATCAATTAAAACCTTCTAATTGATGCAAGATTTAACAGCATATTAGGTTTGTGTAGTACATCCTCATCAATGGTGTGAACTTTTGATCTTTTACTTATAAATTCTGTGTCTGATACTACCTCTCTCACTAACACCTGAAGAAGGACTGAGGCTCTGAAAGAATTCATAGAATCTCTACGGTGTGGAAACAGCCCTTCAGCGTAACAAGTCCACACCAACCCTCAGAGCATCCCCCTATAACACCCTAATCTACACAACCCTGAACACTACGGGCAATTTAGCATGGTCAATCCACCTAGCCTGCACATCTTTGGACTGTGGGAGGAAACTGGAACAACTGGAGGAAACCCACGCAGACACGGAGAGCGTGGCAAGCTCCACACAGTTGCCCGAGGGTGGAATTAAACCCGGGTCCTTGGTGCTGTGAGGCAGCAGTGCTAACCACTGAACAATTGTACCACTCCCTTGTGTCAATACGGCATTTTATATGGCTTGTGTTTTCAAATAAACCTGCGGACTATAACCCAGTTTTGCGTGATTTCCATTACTCAGGAACAGAGTATGATTGCTGTTTGGGATATTTGAACCAAGACCCAGCCCTGTTCGTAGCTGATAAGTGCACACAAGCACTTCTGTTATGGGGAACAAAATGGTAACTGAAATTGGGGAAATTGCTGTTATTCTTCTCCAATATTAGTGATGCACCCAAATTTAGATTGTGAATGGTCTGAAACATTCAATGGCTTATAATCAATACCACATGGTAAATTTACTCAATAAACAGTGACCCATATCATTCATTTTAAATTGTAAGTACACATGACATTGAATTACTAAGTGTAAAACGGTTGAATTAACATGCATTCTTGGATTAAAAGATTGCTTTTGCACTCTTGTGTTGATGTATATCTTCTGATGGGCTGGGTCAAATTTTCCTGGAGCACAGGAGGCTGAGGGCAGATCTGATTGAGAATCTTCTCCCTACGGCAGATGTGTCCAAGACCACGGGGCACAAATTAATATTGAGGAGTAAATGTTTTAGTGGAGACCAGAGCAAAAAAATTATTTTATCCAGACAGTAGTCATAATAGGAAAAACACTACCTGAAACGGTGGTGGAGGCAAGTTCTCTTGCAACATTTAAGAAGCATCTGGACAAGGGTATAGTACGCTACGGACCAAGTGTAGGTAAATGGGATTAGTATTCTTTTGTGTTTTCTGGTCAGGATAGACCTGGTGGGATGAAGGGCCTGTTTGTATGCTGTACGACTCTATGAGTCAGGTATTCAGCCCTTCAAGCCTGCTCTACCATTAATATGATCATGGCTGATCATCCAAATCAGTGCCCTGTTCCACTTTCTCCACTTGACTCCTTTGTCCCTAAGAACTACTTTAAAACCCTTCTTGAAAATGTTCAATGTTTTTGTCTCAACTACTTTGCATTGTTGGATTTATGAAGTCCACAAGCCAGTTTGCCTAACGACACTATCATTCCTTATTTGCACACTCTTCTTAAAAAAAAGCTAAGTTTACTGTTTGCTGAAACACAAAATTCCAGATAAACAACATCTTGAAAGAAACATTTTCATTCTTGTTTGCAAATTCCTTGCCTTTCTCAAGTCTTGTCAAACCCCACAATCCTGTGAAATACCCATGCCCTCTCATTCTGACTCTAGAAACAGGGAGTCTCATGAGGTGATTTTTAAGAAATGATTTAATTTAAGGGCTAATTTCATTCTAAAGTCAAGTCTGTAATTTAGCATTTAAATAAAATTTACTATTTTGATTGGG
The DNA here is from genome assembly GCA_024137785.1 of Ginglymostoma cirratum. NCBI lineage: Eukaryota > Metazoa > Chordata > Chondrichthyes > Orectolobiformes > Ginglymostomatidae > Ginglymostoma > Ginglymostoma cirratum. Next base: position 27,735,681 of record JAHRHZ010000073.1, read on the forward strand.
TACAGTTTAATTGCAGTTTTAAAGCAGGAATTAATAGGTACTCAGCTGAAACTAGTTAATTAGACAACCTGTTTGATCCAGGAGGGCTCCTGCCCACATTGGATTGCGCCTTTGTTGTGTAAGTGGAACTTTTTCAAGAAGGGTTTTAAAGTAGCTCTTTGGGACAAAGGAATCAAAAAGTACATGGAGAAAGTGGAATAGGGCATTGAGTTGGTTGATCAGCCATGATCATATTAATGGCAGAGCAGACTCAAAGGGCTGAATAGCTGACTCATAGAGTCGTACAGCATACAAACAGGCCCTACATCCCACCAGGTCTATCCTGGTGAAACAGTGAGGAGATGATCAGTCCTTCTGTTTCTCTACTTGGTGAGAACTTCTGCTCTTTAATATCAAGTAAGCACTTAGGGAATTTGGGGCATAAGGGGATACAGGAGCCAGTGGGGGAGGAGATTTGGGGATTAGAAATAATGAAAAATAGTGCATGACAGGGAAAAACCATACGTTCATTGTTTGGTAAGTAACTACTAATTTGAATACCTGTTCTATATTTGTTTCAGATTAAAGGCAAATTAGAGAAATGTTTTATAGATTAAAGTTTAAAGACAGATGGGAAATTTAAACAAATTAATTAAATAATTTAGAGATGCCAAGCCAGGCAAAATGTGTTGTACCTGCATGATGTAGAAATTAGTGGACCCTGTTGTGACTCAGTCACCATATCTGTTGCAAGTGTTGGCTGCTTAAAGTACTTTGGCTTAGAGTTGATGAACTACAGTCTGAGCTTCAAGCACTGAGAAACAGCAGGGTGGGGAGACCAACCAACAGTCCATCAGGAAGTGGTCAGCATGTAGTGTCCTTGAGACCCTGAGGGAAAAGAGAGATGGATCCCGTTGCATGGTTCCCTGATCAGACTGTCAAAGTCATTTGGCAGAATGCCTCATCACCAGAACCTTCCAACAAGCACCAAGACAGTGCTTGACTGGTGGTGAGAAGGGGTATCCTTCGTATACCCCTGGACTCTCTGTGTCACCATACACTGCCCTTGAAGCAGCTGCAGGGAGACTGTCACACATCTCCTGCTGGAATGTGTCTTTGCAAAGGGAATCTGGAGAAAGACGCAGTGGTTTTTTTCGTCAAGGTTTATCCTAAACAGCTCCATGACGTGTGTTCCTTTGTCTCGGTGTGCGTCCTGGGAAATAGACCAACATCGAATGCACCTGAAGGACCAGCAACTCAGTGAAAGATGCTCTTTGGTCTGCCTGAAACTTGTTAGTCTTCTAGAACAATGAGTTGACCCTGACTGCGTTTTGCAGACTGGCACATTCCAAGGTCCAGAATTATGTGCTGAAGGACGCAATAAAGTTTGGGCCAACTGACGTCAAGGCGCAGTGGGGAAAGACCACTGTCTGAGGTCTTCCTGCTGAAGCTAAGTGGTGGTCTGTTCAGTTATCGGACCCTCCCAGTGTCTCAAATGTATGTAAATATTGGTATTGCATATATAAGAAAGGTCTTTGGTTTTCTGGATCGAGTTGAAGTCCAATGTTTTGTTTGTTTACTTGATATGCAGGTGTACAGAATCAAACTGCATTTGTGACTATTTGTATAATATATACAAAAATTTTCTATGAATAAAGTATATGTTTGAAATTTAAAAAAACAGTATTTGAGGAGAAAGGTGCTCTGTGGTCTGTTCCCCATGGCATACACTGAGACAAACATCAATTGCACCTGGAGGGCTATCAACTCAGAGGAAGACGCTCTTTGGTCTGCCCGAAACTTGTTGGTCTTCCAGAATGCAAAGTTGACCTCAACCTAGTATTGCAGACTGGCACATTCCAAGGTACAAGACTATGTGCTGAATGACACACTTAAGCTTGGGGCAGCTGCCACCAAGGTGCAGTGGGGTAAGACCACTGATGAGGTCTTCCAGCTGAAGATAAATGGGTGTCTGTTCATTTAGTGGACCCTCCTAGTGCCTCAAATATATGTCAATAATAGTATTGTGTCTAAAAAAGAGGTCTTTGGTTTTTTTGGATAGAGTCTAATGTTTTGGTTGTTTACTGAATATGCAACTGTACAGAACTGAATAGGCAGGGATTTATTATGAATAAAGTATATTTTTGAAATAGAAAATATTGAGGAGAAAGGAGGTGAGGGTCCCCTCTCCGTCCTGTCTATTGCTCGTTCTCCCTGAGATACAAACAGCTAGGAGGCGGCGGCAACGATGCAGTGGACCCCTTCGGAATCTGGACCAGCATGTCGCAGGTCAAGGTGACCCTGAGGGTGGATACCAGTGGGAACATCCTCCACCCGCCCTCCAACTTTGCAATTGGAAGGAGCTGAGGCTACCCGATGTATAGGGGCAGCTTAGAGTGTGCCGAGCTTCCAGAAGGGCAGCGCACATAGCAGCAGACTGCAGTGACCCTCTGCAGGAACTGCAAACAGGAGGACTATATGACTAAGGACTGTATGGAGTCCAAGAGCTGCAAACTATGTAGGGGAGCAGGTCAGCTATATAATGTCTGCCCAAGACAAGGGAGCGCCACCTATGCTCAGATGGCCAGAAGTGGCAAGCAAGCCATGGACACCCAAAGGTCAAGAAAGGTACCATCCCCAGCAAGAACACTGATACAAGGGGCACCCAGAAAGAGGGACTGGTCAGAGAGAAGGAAAAGGTAGCTGGTGTGGAGGCATAAAAATTGACTAAGACTCACCTGAACAAACGGAGTCAATGAAGGAGGAGGAAATGGGCAGCATGGTGGCTCAGTGGTTAGCACTGCTGCCTGACAGCACCAGGCACCCGGATTCGATTCCAGCCTCAGGCGACTCGCTGTGCGGAGTTTGCACATTCTCCCCATGTCAGCGTGGGTTTCCTCCGGGTGCTCTGGTTTCCTCCCACAGTCCAAAGATGTGCAAGCCAGGTGGAATGGCCATGCTAAATTGCCCGTAGTGTTCAGGGGTATGTGGGTTATAGGGGGATGGGCCTGCGTGGGATGCTCCAAGGGTCGGTGTGGACTTGTTGGGCCGAAGGGCCTGTTTCCACACTGTAGGGATTCTATGATCTATGATCAATGATCTATGATCTATGAAATAAAGCAGGTGAGATAGTGGATACCAGTGAGGAACAAAAGAAAAACATGTCAGCTTCCAAAGTCCCACAGCAAAACAGAAAGAGGCAGCTGCATGATGGCCACACCAGCAGCTCCTCTGACAACGAAGATGTGCAGAGGCATGGCCATTAACAAAAAAGGAGGCACAGCAGCACAGGTGAGAATGTGAGGTGCAACCCTCCCCCACCCCCACCCCCCCCCCACCCCCAAACTTGGAAATTCCAGACGTCCTAAGGGGCCCAGTGAAGCCCTAACTCCAGCTTTCAGGAACCACGGGGGGACCCACCACACCACAGCTCCGGGCAACCAGGAACAGAAATCCGAATCAGGAGTTGCGCACAACAGTTCCTCTCTCAAACTCTGAACTGGACCTTACTAGCTTCATTCTCGCCCCAATGACACCGGAGCAAGATAAAGCCCCCCGCCCCCCCTGCAAGAAGAAACAGGAGAGCTATCTCAGAGCAGACAGTGTCCAACAGTTTGCCCATTCCACAGGGATACAGGGAGACCCCAGTGACAAGACTTTGGGTGAACAGTCTTTGGGCGATTGTACGAACTTCTAAAATGTTTTTAAAAATTGCCAGTGTTAATGTGCATAGTGTTAAATCTACTACGCGATATGTCTTCACATTGGTTTACCTGGTCATCGTCACATGAAACATACAGTTTCTCTATAAGTATGGGATTCCGCACCTCAGGAAATGTTGACTGTACGGACCCACAGGCCTTTGATTTGGTCGGGAGAATCGACAGCTGTTTCCCGGCCTGGTTATTCTGCTGTAAGGAGGCAACTTCACCATTTCCAAAGGAGCTGGTGGGCAGACGCTTCCTCGCAGCAGGTGTTATGTAGAGAAACGCATCCCTGAGTCTAATTAACACTTAGATTGGTAACGAGTCAGTGGCTGGCCATCCTGCAGCAGCTCCCACTGCTGCTGGTGACGTCCAGGATGGTCATTCTGGCCGGAGATTTCAACTGCATCATCAATGCAGATGGATGATCCAGAGGGACTGACAGCGAACTGGACTCCATGTTCAGATTCCTGATGGAAACAGTTAAAGTTGCCAAACTGCATAACATCTTCAGCACCCCTGCAAATGGAGCACAGCATAAATACACCTGTTCACAGCCAGCAGGTCTATCTGCTCAAGGATAGATTTCCTGTTTGCATCCTGCACGTTCTCAGTCAGATCCACCGGTGTCAAGCCCGTCTTCTTCTCTGACCACTGCCTCCTACAGAACAACCAGTGGGTTGACAAAGGAACGTGGAAGCTGAACATATTGTTGCAGAAGGCTGTGAAGACGAGATGTCTTCAAGAAAGAGATAGATTTATTAGTAAGGTGTAAGGGTCACAGGGAGAAGGCAGAAGAATGGAGTTGAGAAATATATCAGCAAAGGTTGAATGGCAGAGCAGGCTCGATGGACTGAATGGCCTAACATTGCTTCTATATCTAATGGTCTTATGGTCTAACAACAAAATTAATCAACAAACAAGTCCATCAGGGAGTCCTTGAGGAAAAAGGACAGGGTGAATCCTGTTGCTTCGTTCCCTCAGCAGGCTTTCAAAGTAATTTGGCAGAATGCTTCATCACCAAAACTTTCCAGCGGGCACTAAGGCTGGTGGTGTGAGATCCTTCACGTATGCCTTGTTGGTCTGCGCCACCGCACGCTGCCTTCGATGCAGTCGCGGGGTGGGGGGTGGGGTGGAGCGGCAGGGTTGAAGTTGTCACACATCTCCTGCTGGAATGTGCCTTTGCAAAGGAAGTCTGTAGAAAGATGCAATGGTTTTTGTCAATGTTCATCCTGGGCAGTTCTGCGATGCGGGGACTTTGTGTTATATGGTCTGTTCCCTAGGACGCTGGGACAACATTCACTGTGCTTGGAGGACCATCAACTCAGTGAAAGACCTTCTTTGGTCTGCCCAAAACATGTTGGTCTTCCAGAACAAGCAGTTGACCTTGAAAGAGTTTTGCAGGCTGGCACATTCCAACGTCCAGGACTATGCGCTGAAGATCACACTAAAGCTTGGGGCAGCTGCTGCCAAACACAGTGGGGAAAGACCACTGTCCAAGGTCTCCCTTTTGAAGGTAAATGGGGGCCTGTTCAGTTATCGGACCATCCTAGTGCCTCAATGCATGAAAATATTGTCTTGTATGTTGAAGAGATACTTTTGATTTATTGGGATAGTCCAACTCAAATGTTTGTTTGTTTACTTGTTTACTTCTGTTCACCTCAAGTTCACCTGGACTATCTCTGATCTGTCTCTCTCTCCTTCCTGGACTACTCTGTCTCCATCTCTGGTAACCACCTGGAAACTGATATCTATTTCAAGCCCACCGACTCCCACAGCTACCTAGAATACACCTCCTCTCACCCACCTTCCTATAAGAATGCCATCCCTTATCCCCAATTCCTTTGCCTCCGCCATAGCTGCTCCCAAGATGAGGCATTCCACTCCTGGAGAACCCAGATGTCCTCGTTGGTCAAGGACAGCAATTTCTCCTCCACAGTGGTCGAAAATGGACTCCACCGCACCTCTCGCATTTTCTGCACCTCAGCCCTCAAACCCCCTACCCGCAATAACAATAAGAACAGAATTTTTTTGTGACAATGTATATTTATAAAGATATTTTTACAACTTAAGTACACTTTTGAAATAAAAGAGAGTTATCTGAATGCTGAGTTTCAGGAGGCAATCATACTGTAGATTAGATACTTCAAATTTGGCTAGTGGCCATGGGCGGGACGGTATGACTAAAAGTGAGGCAGATAGAGGAAACCTGCCTGGTGTGAAGCTAAAGGACATCTCAAACTGGCTTAAAAGATTATTGGAGTGGGAGGGGGAGGATCTAGTTGTTATGGTCTGTATTGCGACTAACAACATCAGGAAGAGATAACAAGGTGTAGAGCTGGATGAACACAGCAAGCCAGGCAGCATCAGAGGAGCAAGAAAGCTGACGTTTCGGGTCTGGACCCTTCTTCAGAAATGGGGGAAGGGAATGGGGCTCTGAAATAAATAGAGGGAGGGGGAGGTGATGATAGAAAGTGGATAGAGGAGCAGATATGTGGCGAGAAGACGGACAGGTCAAGGAGGCGGGGATGAAGCCAGTACAGGTGAGTGTAGGTAGACAGTTGGAATGGGGGTCGGTCAGTGAGGAAGGAGGAGCAGATTGGTGGGAGAAAAGACGGACAAGTCAAGGAGGCGGGGATGAGGCTAATAGGTAGGAACTGGGGGTCTGGGTTGGTCAGTGAGGTGAGAGGAGCAGATAGGTGGGAGAAAAGACGGACAGGTCAAGGAGGCAGGGACTAGACGGGCTGGTCTTGGGATGCGGTCGGGGTTGGGCGGGGGGGGGGGGCGCAAATTTTGAAGCTTGTAAAGTCCACATTGAGACCATTGGGCTGCAGGGTTCCCAGGCGGAATAATGAGGTGTTGTACCTCCAGCCTTCGGGTGGCATCGTTGTCGCAATGGAGGAGGCCCAGGGTGGACATGTCGTCCAACGAGTGGGAGGGGGAGTTGAAGTGGTTCACGACTGGGAGGTGTTGTTGTTTGTCACAGACCGAGCGTAGGTGCTCCACAAAACAGTCTCCAAGCGTCCGCTTGGTTCCCCCGATGTAGAGGAAGCCACATCAGGAACAGCAGATACAATATACTAAATTAGCGGTTGAGCAGGTGAACATCCGTTTAATGTGGAAGGTTTTCTTGCGGCCAGGGATGGAGGTGAGAGGGGAGGTGTAAGGGCAGGTGTAGCACTTCCTGCGGTTGCAGGGAAAAGTGCCAGGGGTGGTGGGGCTAGGGGGGAGTGTAGAGCAGACAAGGGAGTCGTGGAGAGCGGTCCCTCTGGAAGGCAGAGAAGGCCGGGGAGGGAAATATATCCTTGGTAGTGGGGTCAAATTGCAAGTGGCTGAAGTGGCGGAGAATGATGCATTGAATCCGGGCATTGATGGGGTGATACGTGAGGACAAGGGGAATTCTGTCCTTGTTGTTATTGCGGGTAGGGGGTTTGAGGGCTGAGGTGCGGAAAATGCGAGAGGTGCAGTGGAGTCCATTTTCAACCACTGTGGAGGAGAAATTGCTGTCCTTTACCAACGAGGACATCTGGGATCTCCAGGAGTGGAACGCCTCATCTTGGGAGCAGATATGGCGGAGGCAAAGGAATTGGGGATAAGGGATGGCATTCTTATAGGAAGGTGGGTGAGAGGAGGTGTATTCTAGGTAGCTGTGGGAGTCGGTGGGCTTGAAATAGATATAAGTTTCCAGGTGGTTACCAGAGATGGAGACAGAGTAGTCCAGGAAGGAGAGAGAGACAGATCAGAGATGGTCCAGGTGAACTTGAGGTTAGGATGGAAGGTGTTAGTGAAGTGGCCGAACTGTTCAAGCTCCTCATGGGAGCACGAGACAGCGCTGATGCAGTCATCGATCTAACGGAGGAAGAGGTGGGAGATGGGGCCCGAGTAGCTGCAGAAGAGGAACTGTTCCATGTATCATACGAAGAGACAGGCATAGCTTGGGCCTATGCGGGTACACATGGCCACCCCTTTTGTCTGTAGGAAGTGGGAGGAGTTGAAGGAGAAGTTGTTAAGGGTATGGGCGACTTCGGTTAGGCGGATAAGGGTGTCAGTGGATGGGGACTGGTCTGGCCTGCAGGAGAGGAAGAAGTGGAGGGCTTTTAGGTCATTTGCATGGGGAATGCAATTATATAAGGGCTGGACGTGCATGGTGAAGATGAGGCGTCGAGGGCCAGGGAATTGGAAGTTTTGGAGGAGGTGGAGGGTGTGGGTGGTGTCATGGACATTAGTGGGGAGTTCCTGGACCAGGGGAGAAAATGGAGTTGAGATAAGCGGAGCTACGTTTGGTGGGGCAGGAGCAGGCAGAGACAATGGGTCGACCAGGGCAGTCGAGTTTATGGATTTTGGGAAGGAGACAGAAACGGATGGTGCAGGGTTGGGGAACGATGAGGTTGGAGGCTGTGGGCAGGAAGTCACCTGAGGTGATGAGGTTATGGATGGTCTGGGAGATGATGTTTTGGTGGTCAGGAGTGGGGTCATGATCAAGGGACCGGTAAGAGGAGGTGTCAGAGAATTGGAACCTGGTCTCGGCTATGTAAAGGTCAGTGTGCCATACCACTAGTGTGCCTCCCTTATCCGTGGGTTTGATGGTGAGGTTAGGGTTGGAGCAGAGGGAGAGGAGGGCTGCACCAGCTGTGGGGGAGAGGTTGGAGTGGTTGAGAGGGGTGGCGAGGTTGAGGCAATCGATGTCACAACGGCAGTTGGAGAAGAAGAGGTCAAGGGAGGGTAGGAGGCCTTGGGGTGTTGTCCAAGAGGAGGGGGTGTGTTGCAGGCGGGACAGGGAGTCAGTAGGGGGGGGGGGGGGTTAGGCTCGCGATTAAAGAAGTAAGCGCAAAGGTGGCAGTGGCGTGCGATTAAAGAAGTAAGCGTGGAGGCGGAGTAAGAGGTCCTGTTTGGCAAATATCAGGAATTTGGAACAAAATTAAAGAACAGGATGTTAAGGGTTATAATCGCTTTAAATTAGTAAACAGAAGTTGGATGGGACTCAGGGGAAGTCAGTACAGTTTCAAAATTAAGTTAAATGAGACTAGAAAAACAGTCATGAATCCCACTTCAGGCATGGCATGGAGCGGCAGAAGTAATAAGCGTATTAATTCAACCGAAAGAGAGAAACAGTAAACAAGTACACATCAGTGGCAAGGGACAGGTTGCAGCGAATGTCCCAAGTAAGAGCTCTGTGTGCGAATGTACAGAGTGTAGGAATAAACTAAATGAGCTGCTGGTGTGTTTTATTCACCTGTTTACTATTTCTCTTTCAGTTTAACTAGTACACTGCTTACCTTCACTGCTCCACGCAGGCACAAATTTGAATTGAAGATGAAGATATAGTAGTCATTACTGAGACATGGCTGTAGAATGGTTGGGATTGGTAACAAAATACACCAGGTTATAATATTTACAGGATGGACAGGGAAAATGGCAGAGACAGCCTTACTGATTGAAAACAAAATTACTTCAATGATGAGGGAGGATGTAATGAGGGGAAAGCATTTAGTGGAAACTGTATGGGTGGAACTGATGTACAGTAAAGGATCTAAAACTGAAACAGCTCTTGTGTACAAACTCCTGGCAGCTGCTCTGAGATGCCAGATTGTATAAATGCAGAAATTAGACAAGTAGCAAAGCCAAAGTGGGGAATCTTAACTTTAACACAGATTGGGAGAGACAGATTTACACCTGTCTGAAAGGTAGTGAATTTCTGGAGTGTGTCCAGGACAGTTTCCTACAGCAACTGGATGCAACAAGGTGACAAGTAATATTGGATTTAGTAATGAGTAATGAGCCGAATTTAATAAGTAACATAATTGTGTGTGAACATTTATCAAATAGTGATCATTAAAGGATCAAGTTCAATAATAGTATTTGAAAGTGAAAAGCATGAATCAGCTGCTAGAATTTTATATTTACGTAAGGCTGACTTTAACAAGAAGAGACATTCCACAGTAAACTGGGAAAAACTGTTAATGTGTAAAACAACTGAAGAACAGTGAAAGATGTTTAAACAAATATTTAACATGGTATAAAACAAATTTATTACTGAGAGGGAAAAGCACCACTTTACAGAAAAGAAACAGCTATGGACAACTCAACAGATAAGGGACAGTGTAAAACTAGAAGAAAGGGCTTACAAAAATGCAAAAAATAGTACAGATCCCACTGAATGGGAAAGATAAAGATCACTTAGAGGCAACAGAGCAGCTTATAAGAGCTACTAAAAGGGATTATGAAAGGAAACTTACGTGGGACACCAAAATCCATAAGAAGATATTTTAGTTACATGAAGGGAAAGCGGGTGGTCTGAAGCAAATCTGGCCCACTAGAGCCTGAAAGTGTGGATATTACCAATGACTATGGGAAATGGCAGGCATAATTACTTTGCCTCAATATTTATAGTAGAAAAGGAGGAAAAAGCTTGGTAGAAGTGCCGAGGAAATTAATAGTGGATCAGGAACAGAGACTGAATAAAATTAACATAAGTAAAATATTGGTAACAAAGAAATTGATGGAATTAAAGAGTGACAAATCCCCAGGACTTGACGGTTTTCATTCAAAACTGTTAAAGGAAGTAGCTGAACACATTCTAGATGTCACAACTTGAATCTTTCAAAGTTCTCTAGATATAAAAGTCACACCTCTGGTTTGGGAAAATTGCACATATCATTTCACTTTTTAAGAAGGGTGACAGGTAAACCAGAGAACTATATATATAACTTAACATGTATGGTGGAGAAATTGTTGGACTTTATAATCAAGGACAGCGTAACTGAAAGTAGAAAGTTTTCAAGTTAATCGGAGACAGTCAGCATGGATTCATGACAAGTAAGTAGTGCCTGATAAACCTCACTGAAATGTTTGAAGACATGACTCAGGCAGTAGACAGGGGAATATCCATGGGCATTGTTTACATAGACAGCCAGAGGCATTTTTTTTCTTTTTTTTATCCCTACAGCATGGAAACAGGCCTTTCGGCCCAACAAGTCCACACTGACCTTCAGAGCATCACACTCAGACCGATCCCCCTATAACCCACCTGAACACTACGGGCAATTTAGCATGGCGAATCCACCTAGCCTGCACACCTTTGGACTGTGGGAGGAAACTGGACCATCCGGTGGAAACCCACACAGACACGGGGAGAATGTGCAAACTCTACACAGACAGTCGCCCGAGGTGGAATCAAACCCGGGTCCCTGGCGCTGTGAGGCAGCAGTGTTAACCACTGAGGCACTGTGCCACCATTTGATAATGTCCAACTTAACAGTCTGTTGACTTAGGTGGATGTCCATGGAACTGCAGGCAAATTACTGACACAGCTGGCAAACTGGTTGAACGGCAGATGAGTAAGGATATAAAAAGTAGGGATGATGGGTTGGCACTCAAATTGGCAGGATGTGACTGATGGTGTCCCACAAGAATCTGTGTTAGGGCCTCAATTATTCACATTACTTAACAACTTGCATAATGGCCATAGATTAGATTAGATTTTATTGTCACATGTACCTGAGTATAAGAGTACATTTAAAAGTGTACAGAGGCACCACTCTCCAGCACCATCTTAGAATACAATGGTTAAAATTGAAAACAAGAGCCGAAATTAAAGAAACAGAAACCAAAGGTAAAGAAAATGTCCAGATCACCACCATTACCATGAGTCTTGAGCTGAGCTTACCAATGTTGTCTGTGCTGGACTCGCCAATGCTGCGGTGCTGCCACCGCTGCAGCTGCAACTTCACCACCACCAATGCCATTGCCTCAAGTCCTGCACCTTGCTGCGAACAAAGTCACCACATTCCAGTGCCACCACCCACCTCTATAACCCTTTATGCCACTGGTAATCAGAAATCTATCAATTACACCTTAACCATACTCAAAGTCTGAGCTTCCACAGCCTACTGTGGTACAGAATTCTAAAAGTTCACAATCCTCTGATGTTTGCTCTTGTGGGGAAATCTAGAACAAAAGATCATAGTTTTAGGATAAGAGTAGCAGCTTTAAAACAGATGAAAAGAAATTACTTGTCTCAAAGGGTGACAAGTCTGTGTAATTCACTACGCCAGAGTGCAGTGGATGACAGGACATTGAGTAAATTTGAGGAGGATATAGACAGATCATTTATTAGTAATAAGTGGAAGAGTTATGGGAGCTGGCAAGAAAGTAGAGTTGAGGTCGAGATGAGGTCATCCACAACTGTATGAAATGGCTGCGCAGGCTTAAGGGGCTGAATTGCTTTCTCCTGATCCTAGTTTGTCTGTTTTTAGGTTCTAATTCTCAGAGATTTCTTCCATTTTTTTTCAGTGAAAACAGACACAAACTTATCTTTTAACTTTCCTGTTAACCTTTCTGCCATTTCCCTATTCCCCATTATAAATTCTCCTACCTGTGCCTATAACAGACCCAAATTCAATTTAGCCCAATGTTTTCTTTTTAAGTTTTATTTAGTAATTAACTCACTGCCGCATTTCTTCTAGGCATGCCCACCTTGAAGAAGTTCTGCTCCTCTCCTAGCTACCATCAGTCCTGAGGAAGGGTCACTGGACCCAAAACATTAACTCTGATTTCTCTCCACGGATGCTGCCAGGAAGAAGAGGAGGGTGGCTGCATTAGTTAATGATGATATGAACATAATTCAGAGAGATGACCTAAGTTCAGGAAATCAGGATGTCGAAGTGGTTTGAATCAAAATGAAAAATTATGAAGAAAATAAGTCACTTGCAGTTTACAGGACTAAAGGAGTAACCACACATTAGTATAAAAGGAATAAATAATGGGAGCTTGTCTGAAAAGTGTAATGATAATCGTGGGAGATTTTTTTATCTACAAATAAACTTGAAAAATAAGATGGGTAAAGGTAGCTCAGATGAGAAATTCACAATGTTTCTCTGGAGCCAACCCGGTAGTGTGCAATGATTAATTAAGAGATTCATAGAGTCGTAAAGCATAGCAACGGCCTTTCAGCCCACCAACAAACAGCAAACTATACTTATCCTATTTACCTGCACTCGGTACATAGCCTTGATATTTTAAGTGTTTGTCCGGTTGCTTGTTAAAGGTTGCGAGAGTACATGCCTCCACCACTCTCGCAGGTAATGTATTCCATATTTCTACTACACTATAAGTGAAAATATTTTTTCCTCTGATCCCCTCTATGCCATTTACTCCTCATCTTAACTTAAGCCATCTAGTCTTGAGGCACATTTGGCATGGGGAAAAGATTCTCATGATCCATCTAACTATACGTCTCATAATTTTAACATCTCAATTAGGTGCCTCCTCCGTCTCTGCTCCAAGGAAAACAAATGCAGCCTAATCAGTCTCTCCACATGACTGAAATTTTCCAATCCAAGTAACATCCTGGTGAATATAGTGGTTACAAAGTGTGGAGCTGACCAGGCAGTATCAGAGGAGCAAGAAAATTGACGTTTCAGTTCGGGACTCTTCTTCAGAATTTTCTTTGCCCAGCTTACTATTTGATCAATATTAGACTGGAGCCTGAGACCATCCTCCACGATTAAGAATACAAACAATTTTCATGTCATTTGTAAATTTACTAATTATACCTTCTATATTTGTATCCAAGTCCTTAATGTTCATAACAGCGAGAGTCCCAGCAGCAATCCATGTACACCAATGGTCATAGGCTTTCAGTTACAAGAATAATCCTCCACCACTACCCTTTGCCTCCTATTTGCAAGCCAATTTTGGATCTAGTTTGCTAACTTGCCTTGGCTCTCATGGGCTCTTATGTTTTAGGTCACTGGATACCTTGTCAAAGGCCTGCTGAAACCATGTAAACCACATCAACTGCATTATTCTCATCAATACATTTAGTCACCTTTTAAAAAAAATTCAATTAAATTAGTCAGTCAGGATCTCCGTCCAACAAATCTGACTATCCTTGTTCAATCCCTGCCTTAATGTTGATTAATCCTGTCCTTGAGAATCGCTTCTAACAATTTCCCTACCTTTCATGTCAGACTAATATGTCTGTAATTTCCTAGCCTATCCCTGTTGCCCATCTTGAACAAAGGAACTACATCAGCTATTCTCCAGTCATCTGGTACTTCACCTGTAGCCAGCGAAATATAAAGCACCTGTGCCAGGGCCCCAGCAATTTCCTGCATTGCCTCCCATGGCAGCTTGGGGATTTAGGCAGCTTTATGCCCACTAGATCATTGAAACCTAGAACTCTTACAGTGTGGGAAAAGGCCATGCAGCCCATCAAGTCCTGGATTGAACTCCAAAGATCATCCCAACAAGACCCACAGCCTCCCCATCAATCCTTTCCCTGTAACCCTTCCGTATCATGGCTAATCCACCTAACCTGCACATCTTTTGACTGTGGGAGGAAACCATAGCATCCAGAAAAAACCGATGCAGACATGGGGAGAACGTGCAATCTCCACACAGTCAGTCACCCAAGGCTGGAATCAAATGCAGGGGGCCTGGTGCCGTGAGGTAGGAGTGCTAACCACTGAGTCACCGTGTTGCCCTTGTGGCTCATGCTTGCTAAAGCATCTCATACTGCCTTTTTATTAATCTTAACATGCTCCAGTACCTCATCATCCTAACTTAAATCTCCAGCTGCAATGTCTTTCTCCTTCGCAAATACAGGTGAGAAGTATTCATTCAAGGCCTTACCTATGAGCTGGGTGTATTCTGGCTCCATGCTAGAACTCTTAGGGAAGGTACCCCTAGGTAACAGTGGACATAATCTGTTTGAATCCTGCTTTTAGTATGAGGGAAAGAAGTGATTCCAGAACTAGCATTTTAAACCTTAAAAAGGGAAATTATGAATGCATGAAGCTGAGCTAGCTGAACTGAACTTGCAAATTGGGGTAAAGGATAGATCAGTAGAGATTTTCAGAATGCACAAGATAGATACAATTCAACAAGAATGAAAATCTTCGATGAAGGGACTGATCATCCTGGGGGAGATAATGGGAGTGGGGTGTGGTGGGGTGGAGAATGAATGTGTGTTTGAGAGTGAAAGAGAGAGAGGGAGAGAAAGGGTAAGCAGGAATTATGGAGTAATCAGTTCAGCCAAGATTTTACTGATTTGTGGGGCTCACTCAAAACAGGTACATGGCCTTCTCAGCACTGCTTCCTCACAGCGCCAAGGACCTGGGTTCAATTACGGCCTCGGGTAACTGTGTGGAGTCTGCACATTCTCCCCGTGTCCACGAGGGTTTCCTCCGGGTGCTCCAGTTTCCTCCCACAGTCCAAAGATGTGCAGGCTAAGTGAATTGACATGCTAAATTGCCCATAGGGATGCGTAGATTAGGTGGGTGAGAGGGGGTTGAGTCTGGACGTGAGAGGGGGACGCTCTGAGATTCGATGTGGACTTGTTGGGCCGAAGGGCCTGTTTCACACTGTAGGGATTCTATATTCTATTCTATGTCTATCCTACCTTAAGTATATTCAGCAATGAAGCATTCATAACCCTTGAAATAGATTTCCAATAGATTCCAACTCTTTGAGCAGAGGAATTTCTCATCCAAGTCCTAAATGATTGACCATTTATCCTGTGACTGTGTTCCCGTGTTCTGGATTCTTCAGCTCAGGGGAAGGAAAATTGTCTCAGTGTCTATGCTTTCAAGCCCCTTTGAAAACTTCTAGATCACAGTGAACAGGCCTAATTTCCTCAGTCTCTGACCACAAAAACAATTAAAAATGTGCAACGGCTTATTTAGGAATGGACAGGAGCAGCAGCGATGTAAAGTAGAAAGGGTGGGAGACAGGAGAAGAGGCAAGGAAGGAAAGGGTAGGAAGGAAAGGTTAGGAAGGAAGGAAGGAGATAGGGAAGAGGGGAGCATGAAGAGTTAATGGGAGGGAGTGGTTGGAGGTGACAGGATAGGTAGGGCAATCTGGGAATGGACATGAGAAGGAAAGGCAAGAGTTGACGCAGAAGGCATTGTGAGTGGGGAAAGGGAGGGGGTGGTTGGAGAAAGAACAAGTAGAAAGAGGGAGAAAAGAGATGCGAAAAAGCAGGTTGGGAAAGAAAAGGTTTCAGAGATAGTAGGAACTGCAGATGCTGGAGAATCTGAGATAACAAGGTGTAGAGCTGGATGAACACAGCAGGCCGAGCAGCAACAGAGCAGCAGGAAAGCTGACGTTTCGGGCCTTCTTCATTTCTGAAGAAGCGTCTAGGCCCGAAACGTCAGCTTTCCTGCTCCTCTAATGCTGCTTGGCCTGCTGTGTTCATCCAGCTCTGCACCTTGTTATATCAGGGAAAGAAAAGGACCAGTGAAAAATGAGGGAGTAGCGGAGAGGGGAGGAAGAAATGGATTGGAGTAGGGAGGAGGAAATAGATAGGGCAGATGGGAGGCAAGTAGATGGTCAGAAAGGGAGAGAAATGACAGTGGGAAGAAGGGAACAGATGAGAGGGTGGGAGGGGGAGACAGAGAGAAAGAGAGAGAGGGGCAGATACACATTTGATTATTTCATTGAGCGATGCTTAGATAGCAGCAAGTTTGTCTGCTTTTTTAGAAGATTATGTATTACCCTCCTCTAGAAATATTTGAATTGTAATAAAAGCTGTAACAAAAACCATTAGAATGAAAATATAGACTATCTTAAGCTTTGATAGAAATGTCCTCTTTGTGGAGGTCTGCGCAGCATCTCGGCAGTACCAAGTATCAGAAACATCCAATATAAACCTAAATAAAAACTGAAGAAAGGAGCATCTGCCAGACCTGCTGAGCTTTTCAAGCAACTTCTGTTTTTATTCCAATGTAAACCTCTTGTTATTAGATTAATTAAGCATCATCTGGCTACACAATTTCAATGGATTACTTGTTCAGTGGAATGACTAAAGCCAGTTCAAGCTGTTCATTCAACCTGCATTTTTTAAGGATCATCTACAGAATATTCTTGTCCCAATTCCATTTGCATCAACACTCTTCTTTCACACCCAATTTCTATTTCTTTATTGTTTCTGATGCAGAATAATATAGGTTGTAGTTCTTGTTCTTCATCTAATTCAGCGTTCCATGCTGAGGCAAACTTTACTGCATGAAGAAATGTGATTCTCATCTCCTCATTTCACAACCCCTTGATTCAAGGATTAGTATCATCCTCAAAATACCTTCAATGAACTTTGTCATATTATAACTACCTTCGGGTACCTGCCATTCAACAATTCCTTAATTATATTTTAGTGCCATTGCACAAATTACTCAATTGCATAATAGGTGAGAAGGGAAAGGTGTCTTACAAGAAAGAATCACAATACATTGCAGGCTTTAAGAACTGCTTGCAATACACATAGCAAATTTTCTTGTCATAACTTAATTTTTTTTAAAGTACTGTATTCTTCAAATTATTAATCTAAATTGAGCTGAGTTCTGCTGGGTTTCCAGGAGTATCATAAGGGATGTAAGAATTCAACTACCTTGGGAGATGCTGGTGATGGATGGGGAATGGCAGAGGAGTGGGACTGCAGTGTTGGAGAGGATCCATGATGGAGACTAGCTGCTCTTCAAACATCTCCTTTGTTTTCAGTAACAGAATGCATTCCAACAGTGATCTGGATCAGATTAATCAGATTCTATCCTACCTTTCAGTTCCTGATGCAGTGCTTTTTCTACCCTGCTTGTGGTTACCAGACATCTCCAAGGTTCTGAACATGATCCGAGAAAGCAAAGAGAGAACAGAGATACAGGGAGAAAACAAAATGAATGAACTATGAAATAAAAACAACCAAATCTGTTGGAATTAAGATGTTCCAATTGGCAGCATTATAAAGAGGCAACATGTTAGATACAATGCTAGTTTTTTTTTTACAATGACTTCTATCAAAAACCTATGTATACCATGACAAAATAAATATGTCTTTATCAGCTAAGGTAAGTTAAGACTCAACAATCTCAGCCCACAGGTTCTTGCAATAGAAGGACACATCACAAATCTGGGCTGCAGCTCTGTAGGCCCAATTTACGATCTGTACAACCTTCCGGTTATTCAGTTATAGAAAACAATGCAGGTCATGAATCTGCACCTGAAATTATCAGTGAACACCTTTACTGCATAAAGCCCTGTGGCAAGAGTGGCTCAATCTTTGAACTTTCCCTTGTATAATCTCTAATTTGCCATTTGGAATAAACTGGAATTATCCAATAGCGCATTCGAAAGTCATTTTCATAAAGCACACGCCAACACTCTCCATTGGTGACAATGAAAACAAAACTTTCTAAAATTATTGCTCACATTTAGGATAGGCATAGATGGGAAGAGAGCATGTATGAAAGGAACAGTTTTACTGATTAATATGGTGAGTTGTGTACAGAATTTTCCATACTAATTTTGGAATCTTTGTGTGAAGAATAATCAGTCTCAGTTTGAAATGTTATTGATGCAGAGTTTTAGAATTCCTTCCACTAAAATAATTTTGTAATTGTTGGCTTACTTCAGATATTAATGACAGTTTCCCTGTTATCCTAAATGAAAGGGTCTTATTAAGATTAAATTAATCAGAGCAATTGGCTGCCCAGTACATTTCAGTTGCTGAGTGTTTGCTTTCCACCTGACGGGAGCTCACAGCTGAAGGTCTGAAATTGGAAGCACAGGATGTTGGGGAACGCAGTCAAACTTGCACTACTTTGCAATGCACCATTTCTGGCAAAAGCACAAAAGTAAGTTACTGTTTTAATTGCACCCCTCACAATTTATAATGCTGTTCTGGTACATCAATCTGTTAACAGAATCACCTGGATAAAGCGCAAAAATGCCTTACGATATAGATCTGTAATATAAATGTGTCATGACTGTGTTTCTGAGCCATGATGAATGGCAATCCCATACTTGATATTTGGTCTATACTGAAATAGCTGATCTCAGGTAAATATCACCAGAAACCAGTTGGCATCAGTGTTTCTGTAAAATAGAAAAGTGGCAGCAGAGATCAGGTTTACTCAGTCTCAGAAATGAAAACCAGATGCTTTAAAACACAATTTTAACATCTGCAATGTAAGGCAAAAGGGATTTAAAATACTGAGCCTTATTTACCAATGGTAGCTGGCCCGCATGTAAGTTCTGAATGTTAGGCAACAGCAGGCTCCTATCAGGAACTAAAGGAGCACTCTCTGCTCCTCAACTGCAATTGTGGTGGTGGACAAGTGGTTCCTTGAGGCAGTGGAGGCTTAAACATTACCTTTGGGGCCTGCAGGAGTACTCCTTCTCTGCGTCAACCCATAAGCAAAGTTACAGACTGGGGTTGCATCTGACTTCAAGTCCCTGCCTGCTAGATTGACTAAGCTGGCCAAAAACCACGGTCCAAATGCCCCAAGGCCTTCGGCTAAAATGGCAGTTCGACCCTCATGATATCATTGAAACTGAATCTACACGTTTAAAGAAGGATTCTGATTTTCAGCAAGTGGCCTCAACACCTGCTTTAAAACCAGGTAAAGCCTGGCCCTTTAGAATGGTCTAAGCATTTTAACTGTGCAGTAACTTCGCCACGAGGCTAAGGTTAAACTCCTGTTTCGGTAAGGTATAAGACAGCAACCAGTGCTTGTAGAAATGAATCAAAGTAACCTACTACCTTCAAAGATGGTTGAGTAATGCATACATTTACACGGGGCTTTTTAAACAGAAAAATGGCCCTTGAGGTTCTTGATGCGGGATGGAAATGTGAAGTACTGATAGCTGTATTCTTTCGAAATGATCTAGACATCTACCTTTAATCGCATGCAGCAGATCTTTGTCCTTTCCTGAACCTACCTGATTTATATTTTCTAATGGAAGAAGATCAGTTCTGTCCATGGGAAATAGAAAAATCCCTCTGTCCTCTGTTTAGGAAGCTTTCAAATATGGATTTTTACTCCTCAGATATTTTTGTTTAAAATAAAATCACATTTCTCTCTGGTCATCCAAATAATATTCTAAAAGCTGTGAGGTGCTCTTAAATTTTCCAACAGTCTTTTTCTGAAGCTTAGAAAATGGAGCATTCCAATTGTTGCAGGAAAAGACAATGCTGTTTTCCTGTGCACATCAACAATATAACTAGCCACGGATCACCCTGCAGTAATTACAGGCAAAACCAGATGAGTGGCTACATGACTCTAGCTTCTTTCATTCATACAAGTCACAGCTTTAGATGTGGAAAAGGTTGCAATCCACTGGAGATGGTCAATTGCTCTGGAAAGCTAATGTTACTGTTCAAATTACAACTTATAATGTCTTAGCAGATAAATTTACTTGAGCAAATAAGTCTTACTTCAAAGGAGAAAAAGCAAAAATATAGGACAAGAATATTGAGATTGAAATACCAAGGCATCTTAAGTGCAGTGAGTAATGATAATTAATAGAAATAGAATTATATATTTGGGCACTATTCACGTTCTACATCCACATGAACCAGCCATGACAGAAGGAAATTCAAACCATAGCATTAGATTTAGTAAGGAAATTAAATGGAATTTATGGGTGCATTGATAGTGAAATGTTCGCTGTGCAATTTTTAATGTGAAAAATCCTGATCCCACATCCCTCCCAAGCATCAATGAACTAGAAGGGCCTTGTTGCAACTGATTACTGGTAATGCATCACTGTCTGGTAATCATTAGTTTCTTATATATTCATTAAAATTTAAAAAAAGCACATTTTCCAAAAGGGATACTAATAGATTTTTAAACAACACTTATTCAATTAAAATGTGGCACTTGGGATATCAATTTATGAGCTGCAATTCAGAATTTCCTTATTATTTGAAAATTTGTTTTTAATCCATCGTATTTAAGTCTGGAATGAGGTGGTCTTCAGTTTTTGAAATGTGCCTCATTCAATTGAAGGCTCTAACCAATGCTGCAGTTCCTGTTCAGGACAACGGATTTTCTTGGTGCCTTTTCACTAAACCCACACTCACTCATTAAGAAGATCGCAGTCAAGTTCAAAGCTAAGTTTAGACAACATCCACATGTGCACCCTTTGCAACAGTAGCCACCAGGCATTGACCAGGAGTAGGACCCCTGTCTGATTATATTCTTCTCTGATACAAGAGCAGAGAAACTCAGGACAACTGCAATGTCCTTTTGCTAAGAGTTACTTCAGCAGGTAAGTGAGTGCCCAGGGCCCGATGGGATCTACCCCAGGTTATTGAAAGAGGCAAGACAGGAGATTGCTAGGGGTCTTGACCAAGTTCTTTGTATCCTCTCTAGCCACTGGAGAGGTCCTGGATGACTGGCAAGTAGCTAATGTTGTTCCTCTATTCAGGAAGGGAAATAGGGACAGTCCGGGAAATTACAGACCGATGAGTCTCACATCAATGGGAACCTATTGGAGAAGATTCTTAGGATAGGATTTATGCATATTTGGAAAAGCATGGCCTAATTAGGGACAGTCAACATAGCTTTGTGCGGGGCAATCATGTCTTACTAACATGCTTTTTTTGAGAAGGTGATGAGAGTGATCAATGAGGATACAGCAGTGGATGTTGTTTATGTGAATTTTAGTAAGCCTTTCAACAAGGTCCCTCATGGTAGGGCACATTAAGAAGATTAGGATACATGGAATCCAAGGTGACTTGGCAATTTGGATTCAGAATTGGCTTGTCCATAGAGGGTAGTGGTGGAAGGGTGTTCTTCTGGCTGAAGGTCTGTGACTAATGGTGTTCTGCAGATCTGTACTGTGACCGCTGATGTTTGTGATTTATCTGAATAGCATGGATGAAAATATAGATGGGTGAGTTAGTGAGGTTGCAGACAACACAAAGATCAGAGGAGTTGTGGATAACGTATAAGGCTGTCAAAGGATCATATAATCCCTACAGTGTGGAACCAGGCCCTTCAGCCCAACAAGTCCACACTGACCCTCAGAGCACCCCACCCAGACCCATCTAATCTACACATCCATGAGCACTATGGGCAATTTAGCTTAGCCAATCCACCTAGCCTTCACATCTTTGTATTGTGGGAGGAAACCAGAGCACCAGGAGGAAAACCACACAGACACGGGGAGAACGTGCAAACTCTATACAGACAGTCGCCCGAGGGTGGAATTGAACCCGGGTTCCTGGCGCTGTGAGGTAGCAGTGCTAACCACCAAGCCACCGTGCTGCCCAGGATATAGTGGGATATGGATCAATTGCACATATAGATGGAGAAATGGCACGTGGAGCTTAACCCAGGCAAGTGCGAGGTGTTGCATTTTGGGTCATCAAGTGTTAAGGGAAAGCATACAGTTAATCGCATGACCCTGAACAGCATTCAAGTACAGAAGAATCTCAGGGTCCAAGTCCTTAGTTCAAGGAAAGTGGCAACACAAGTGGATAGGATGGTAAAGAAGGCATATGGTATGCTTAACTTTATTGGTTGGGGCACTGAGTACAAAAGGCAGGAAGTGATGTTGCAGCTTTATAAAACTTTGGTTAGGCCACACTTGGAGTACAGGTAGTTCTCCTATAACTTGTTCTTGTGTGACCTTGAGCTACAGAAAATCACCTTATAGGGAAATCGCTAAAGAAAACTGCTATGCATATACAGCAGAAAGTTTGCGTTATCCAAGCACTGTCCACTATTCATCAATCGCGTTACAGCTAATTTACGTTAACGAAACACAAGTTATAGCAGAAATACCTGTATCGCATTCAATTCAGGTTGCCACACAACAGGAAGGATGTGGTGGCTTTGGAGAGGGTGCAGAAGAGGCTTACCAGCATGCTGCTGGGATTAGAGGATATAAGCTATAAAGAGAGGTTAGACAAAGTAGTGTTGTTTTCTTTGCAGCAGCAGACCTAAGGAGAGACCTGATAGACGATTATAAAATTACGAGAGGCATAAACAGGACTGACAGTCAGAATCTTCTTCCCAGAATGAAATGTCTTAATGCTACAGGTCTTGCATTGAAATTAAGGTGGGAAAAATTCAAAGAGCTGTGAGGGGCAAGCATTTTTTTCATCGAGAGTGGTAGATGCCTGGAATTCACTGCCGGGGTAGTGGTGGTGGCAGATATGATAGGAGTGTTTAAGATGCTTTTAGATAGGCTCATGAATAAGCAAAGAATGGAAGAATATGGACTACGGGCAGGCTGAACGGATTAGTTTAACTTGACATCATGTTTGGTACAACATCATGGGCTGAAGGGCCTGTTCCTGTGCTGTACTGTTCTATTTTCAGAGATCAGGGATTAAGCCAGGGACAGTTCATACAATACCAGACATAAATATGAGCATTCAGCCAATTAGCAGCTGTTCATTTCGTAAAGTACCATTCATCATGACAGGACTGATTAGGGTTAAAGTCACATAGTTCCCTAAATGTAAGAGCTATCATAAAAAAAGTACTGTGTGAAATAAGAGTGTGAACATTCATACTTCACAGCATCCCAAATCTAGTCTTAGCTTCACTTGAGAGATTTAAACTGTAGACAAAGACAAAATTGCTTTATTGCCATCAATCCATTGGTGGTTGCAATTTTAACAATAATGTACTTCTTGTTGTGTTTCTACTGTTTTTCATCTATATTCAACAGTCTTTCATTGAAATACCTTTGCGCTGCTCTGGCTTTAGCACTCAGATGTTTTTTGCTCTTTTGTTTAGGTATGAAAGACTCCTGCATCCTGACTCTTCACAATAACAATCAATGCGACACATGAAGTGAGAGGCACAACATGTACAAACGGAGGAGAGAAAGAGAGAGCAAGCAAAAGACAGACAGCAAGAGAGAGTGCACAAGACAGACAGAGAGAGAGAGGAATAAAGTCACATGCAGTGAAGGGAAGACTAGGGGTTGGCAAAGTAAGTAAGCAAGCTGTAAACACAAGATATTACCCTGAATTGTGGCTGCAACTAACCAGAAAATAACACTATGTTGGGTACTTTTAACTATTCTGAACAACCCATTTTATGCCTTCCCTGGTTTTCTTTTCTGGTGGAATTGATGGAAATGAAATTGAGACTGATGAGAAAATGGGCAGTAAATTTGTTACCATCATGGGGTTTATTTGGTAGTCTTGTTAATTTTATTTTCAAGCAAAATTACAAAACAAATTGGAGTTTTGTTTATTAAGGTGAGGAACGAGATTGCGAACCAGTCAACAGCAGCATAAATTTTTCCTCAGATTAGCTACAGCCCACATTTGAAGTACAGTGAAGCTCCCTCTGTTCACTCCAATAACTTACTTTGACACAGTCTTATTACATCGCACCTGTAACTGTGCTGCACAAAGTAAGGTTGGGAGCTAACACTTTGAATTTGTGAAATCCGAGACAGTAATGGCCAATCTGGAGTTTTGACCAAGTCATACCAGCCTAGCTCCTGTTCTACTAGGCCCTTGCACTCTGTCCACACTGGAGGGGTTGGGACAATTTTCAAACATTGAAATTGGGTCAAGGTGAGCAAACATTTCGGAAGCACTGGTGTATTACTTTCAACATTTGACATCAACAATGGTTTTATCTCTTTCAATGTAACTCCCAGTTTAGTTGTTCTTACACAAAGGACTGATTCAGGCTGCCCCAAGAGTGTTCTTCATAGGATCTGTCACCAAAGCAGTCAGGCTTGGATTAAATCCGACAAGCCCAGAAGTGAAAGATGAGTGTGATCATCAACTGCTTTAGAATAGGCAGAAACACTCTTAATGTCACAATGTATCATCATTAAACTAGTCAAATTAATGCTCATTTATAAACATTTATTCAACCAATGCATGAATTAAAAATCCAATACAGACCAGTTACCCAACAGCTTTTGAAAATTAAGCCTGAAATAACCAGTTTGATCTACCTGATACCTCATTTTTTTGAAAAGGAGATATTATATAGAATTTGCAGAGGAACAACATTAGAATAATATAGAAAACTATGAAAAGCGTTTCTATAATAATGTACTACAGGAGGACAAACAACACACAAGCAATACAGACAATGCAGTAAATGTCTCATTGGCGGCAAACACAATTGTAATGCAAGCATCAGAAAACGAAGCCTAAGTGCTGGGATAAAATATAGACCTATCCTGAAGAAGGGTCACTGAACTCGAAATGTTAACTCTGCATTTTCTCCATAGATGTTGCCAAGCCTGGTGAGTTTCTCCAGCAAATTCTGTTTGTGTGTGCAAAATGGATTAGCTCCCATCTTCTTCCATCACCCACTTTCTAACCAATTACCTTCATTATGAATTATTTTCTCCAAAATTAAAAGATACTTCATTTGATTTAATATCCGAATGGTTTTGAAATATGTCTGGTCAACAGCTTTAATGATTTTAAAGGATGCTTCTGAAGCATGTAACACAGCAGTTTTCTATTTAGTTGCTTAAATCCATGGTTGATTTGAGAATTGAACTATGTATTTTGTAATTATTTGGTGGATATCACAAAAATACAGGAAGATCGGATCAGGTGAATACAAAAATAGCTTTTGTAGGAGTCTGGGATTAAAGGGCAAATCTCATGAGACAACCTTCTGTGAAGGTCCACAGACCCCATTTAGAAAATTATCCCAGAAACTTTTCATTGAAGATAAAAGGGAGCTGTGCCGTATTAATGATCTACTGATGAAACACGAGGATTTCATGTTTTGCATCAATTCTTGGAACGTACAGGTGTAGAACAAAATGAAAATGAGAAAGGGCACAACTGCTTTTGTCTGAGACAATAATCCACATTACAAAAAAAGCAAATGGTCATATTTTGCTACAAATAACAGAAGTTGCCAAATAACAAAACAAATAGTTTTGTTCTCATATGTAATGAAATCACTTGATGCTTGACTTAATTCTTTCTCCGTTGGGAGATTAATCAATGTAGAGACTTGGGTTAGCAACCTTAGGTCAGAATAGTGCCATCTCAGATTCAGTGCCCATTCTAAAGAAGAGTCATATTAGACTCAGAACTGGGTTCTGATGATGAAATTCCCTCTTTTTAGTGCCATAAACGAAAATAGAACACAATATCTAAATGTTATTGGAGGGAGGTATTGGCCTAGTGGTATTATTGCCAGACTGTTAATCCAGAGACCCAGGTAGTATTCTGGGGACCTGGTTTCAAATCCCACCATGGCAATTAAAAATATGGAATTAAGAGTTTTAACAATGACCGTGAAACCATTATCCATTGTCAGGAAAGACCCATCTGGTTCATTTCTGATGAAGGGTTTAGGCCCGAAACGTCAAGTTTTCCTGCTCCTATGATGCTGCTTGACCTGCTGTGTTCATCCAGCCCCATGCTTGTTATCTCGGATTCTCCAGTATCTGCAGTACCTTTTATCTCTGGTTCAGTCATGTCCTTGGGGAAGGAAGTTGCCATCCTTACCTGGTCTGACCTCTAGACCCACAGCAATGTGGTTGACTCTTAACCGCCCTCCAGGTAATTAGGGATGGGCAATAAATGCTGGCCTAGCCAGCAACACCCTCATCCCCTGAATAATGTTAAAACGTGAAGCCATAAGTAAACTGGAAGCCATTTTTGATCAGTCTGAAAATATTACAAAACATTTTGAAAACACAAGTAAAACCAAATACATTTAACTGTCCTAACTTAATCTACACACATTGTTTTACATAACATTTCACGCATTCTTTTAATTAGTCAGTACCTTTCATCCTCTGGAGAGGCATGTTGGATGTGAATCCTGGGACTAGCAGGTTGTTTCCTACCTAGGGAGTGAAACCATCCGTTCCACCAATGAAACAGGGAGATACATAGACAAGTTAGGTAGAAACTGTGAGCCAGGAACAGCTAGAATAGGTTTAGTGGTAGATGGCTGACTAGGAGTATACCCCAGGTGTCTAGATACAAGTAACAGGAAGCCTAATCTTGTCTTGATCTTTAGAACGGTAATGCTGCAGAGTTGAGAATGATTCATGTGAGAATGGGGATGACAAATCCACCTGTGCTTTTGAACATTTTTCATTGGACATCCTGAAATGTTTCGTTTGAATTTATACTGAATTAGATTCAAAGGTCAAAGTTTCAGTTCACGGTGGGGGAAAGGCTGCACATGTCCAGTGTGTTTGTCCAATACACCTGCATTATTCCCTGTACATGTATGATGTGGTTGCCAGATCCATCCCTCCATATTGC
The DNA here is from genome assembly GCA_024137785.1 of Ginglymostoma cirratum. Taxonomy (NCBI): domain Eukaryota; kingdom Metazoa; phylum Chordata; class Chondrichthyes; order Orectolobiformes; family Ginglymostomatidae; genus Ginglymostoma; species Ginglymostoma cirratum. The sequence continues at coordinate 27,762,378 of JAHRHZ010000073.1, forward strand.
CTATTGCACACATATCATGTGGAGCGCCTGATATATGGTGAAGCCACCTATGGTTCTAGCTCTTCACAAGACCAAGGAGAAATATGTGAGCTGAGATAACAAGGTGTAGAGCTGGATGAACACAGCAGGCCAAGCAGCATCAGAGGAGCAGGAAGGCTGATCCTTCTTCAGAAATGGGGGAGGGGAAGGGGGATCTGAAACAAATAGGGAGAGAGGGGGAGGCGGATAGAAGATGGATAGAGGAGAAGGTAGGTGGAGAGGAGACAGACCGGTCAAAGAGGTGGGGATGGAGCCAGTGAAGGTGAGTGTAGGTGGGGAGGTAGGGAGGACCTCCTTGCCACATATGGCAAACAGTTTGTCCCACTACGCGGATAAATTAATTAATGCTTTGTCTTTGGGAAATATGGAATTTCTGCAGAACTGTAGCTTCCCAATAAAAATGCTATGCATAGAAATCGAAGCTAAATAAATTATTGGGATATGCTGTCTTTAAAATCAAGTCCTCTAACTTATTCTGCACCTTCCTTTTGTTCTCTACTCTCTTGCGGTGGATTTGGAATTCCAGTGGGGAAATCTAAAACCCTGTCCTCTCATGACACTGTTCTGAGTTAAAGTGAAGCTGCACTTGCCTCTGTGGCTATTTCCTACTTGCTTTAACATCTCCCCCCTTGGATTGCAAAGAAATTCACAGCCATTGTTTCCTTGCTGGGTAAAATCCCTTAGAGGTGTCAATCTATGTTCAGCACCTCATGCCAATCATGATGCATCATGGTAGTTTGGACTATCGTTGTCAGCGATTACTCTAACATACAGGGCATCAGAGTTGAACCTGATCCAGTATTCCTCTTACAATTCTCACACACGTGCACATGAACCCAGCGAGTTTGCTCAAATGAGATCAAGAGTAGGTCTCCTACTGATCTCCCAACTCATACTGGGGAATCCTAAATCTCACTGTAGAATGTTTCTGCCAATCCAACAGAAATCAGCGTTGTCAACACCAAGTGGAAATGACCCATCTATCCTTCCAAGTTGTTCACTCATTTAACCCATCTAAAGACATAAGAAAAGCTAAATTTGCTTTAAAGAGGCTTTAATCACATCACTGCTTAAAATTTGGATTCCAGTGTCATAATTCCAATTAAAGGGTCTGGTATTTCAGGAAAGGACATTATATTTTGAAACTGTTTATGCTGAAATTTCAAAAGGATACTGCTCTTGAGGGATGGAACACATTTTATCTCCGCCACTCAGTCTGCTCTTCACCCAAGTTCAGAAAGCCTCCCACGAGCCTAAATAGCTTTAGTTCTGGTACAAAGCTCCTTTCAATATAAGGTGATTAGTTGAAAGACTCAGATCATTTTAAAGGAGTCACGGTGGCCCTCCACTTTGTGAAAATGTGTGCTTCCCTTCTCCAAACACCAGATTCTGTTTTACTTCCTTTTGCAATGCAAGTTTTATTGTAATTTCTTGATATAAACCATACCTATTGTATGTTAACATTAGGTACTTATCTGTCTGTATTGAAAGAATGTAAGTGTGGTTGTTTTTGGGATGTGAGTTTTTGAGAATTTAGTTCTGTGTTCAAAGTTTACTGGGCAGGAACATAAGGACTAAAGGAGAGAAGACTGGATTCTTCAGCAGAAGAATCTCAAAAAGTCTGGTTCTGCGAGTAACCAATCTGTGTGTGTTGTGATCCTGGACTGGTCAAATGAGGTCATGCTAGTAGCAATAACCTGCCCTACAACACTGGCTGACTCCAAGGGGCAAACACCAGAGAATGAATCAAATAGCGAGAAAAACATGAGCTCAAGAAGGGAATTTCTTGCTTGACATTGTTTGACATCCAGTTTTCAGCAAACTACTGTGTTGTGTCCGAACAGATCACGTGTTTCAAAACCACTCTCTAGCTGGGGCACTGATCCAGTTGGCGGTTTACCACTTAGCTGTACAAGAAAACAGCAAACTCCTGTCAACCTTGCAAAGCAGAATAGTGATCAGCTGAGAGTGAGGGAGGAGGAAACCGCCAGGGTGCCTGGACCTTGTGCAGTGCTCAGAAAGTGTTGGATGGCTTCAAATGTATTTTGCCTGTTCAGATTTCAGCCAAATCCTTTTCAAAAGATATCACACATCTCCTAAATGTTCATTGCTTCTGAGTTGCTCTGTTCAAGGATCAAGCACAGCCAAAGTAGAATAAAATCTGCACAGGACTTGGAGGAAGAGAAGCCTTTAATATGGTGACAGATTGCAATTAATGGTTTTATATTTGTGTTTTCAATACCAAACTAGTTTTCCTGTTGTGAAATATTTCCCCTGTACCCAGAGCCTTAAAATAATTGCTTTTGGATCATATTACTGCACCTACATGTTTGTGACAAAGTAAAATACCCACCTGAATTTCTTTCAGTAATTACTTCCCCTTCTCTTCTGGGTTGCTGGGCATGGGACATTGCTAATCCTTTAGAGTCTCATCCAAGTGATTGTTCCTATGATAGCAATGAGTGTTAGACATCAAGATGAAATCTGCTGGTACTCAGAGAAACGGACAGGACATTTTTGAGTCTTTCCCCTAACCCGTTCAATGTAGCCAACTGGAGTCCCTTATGTTGAAGCTCAGGACAGTCAGATCCACCAGTTCCAGCACAATGAATCATCCTATCTAGGGTTATTAAGATAGATCATTTTGCTTGTAACGCATCTGATATCAATTTAGATTTAGCATTGCAATTCAAAACACTGATAGAAAATGCACTTCCACCTTTCTACTACTGTACATTAATATAGACAATTAAACCTGACCCATAATTTGAAAATTACAACTGACACTGTACATGTTGAAAAAGGGTAACAATGGAATTGTTAGGAATAGCCCCATATTCATTGAGTCTGGTAGCAATCAAGACACATGGATAACCAACAACAGCAGTCAACAGAATTTTTAAGAGTGTGAATCTTAGTGCTGCTCAGCTGGGAATGTTCCTTTAACATTTGTGTTTATTTTATTTCAATGTACATGCAATAGGTGCTTTTGCACCTTTTTTAAAAATCCAAATTGGTGTGCACACGTGGAAGAGAGTCACTGCTTCATTTTTGCTGGCATATCATAGTACCCAATTGTTTGTCATTGAGTCCACCTTTTATCCCAACAAACACCAAGTGACATTAATCCCATTTACCTGCACTTGGTCCAGAGCCAGCTATGCACTGGCATTTTAAGTGCTCATCCAGATGCTTGTTAAATGTTGCGAGAGTTTCTGTCTACTTCACGTTCTAAAGCAGTACATTCCACACTTCTACCATTGTCTGGGTGAAAAACAATTTTCCCTCAGATTTCCTCTAACTCCTCACCTTATACTTGTGCCTACCGATTTTGGACATGCCTGCCATGGGGAAAAAATTTCCATGACCTACTCTACCCATGCCTCACTTAATTTTGTATGCAGGGAAATTAATCAGTTAGTGCAGTGCAAATCATAGAATCCCGACAGTGTAGAAAACAGGCCCTTTGGCCCAACAAGTCCACACCAACCCTCAGAGCCATCCCCCTAATTTACACATCCCTGAACACTACGAGCAATTTAGCATGGACAATCCACCTAGCCTGCACATCTTTGGACTGTGGGAGGAAACTGGAGCACCCAGAGGAAACCCACACAGACACGGGGAGAATGCACAAACTCCACACAGACGGTTCCCCAAGGGTGGGATTGAACCTGGGTCCCTGGTGCTGTGAGGCACCAGTGCTAACCACTGAGCCACCGTGCCGCCCCAAATGATAATACAATGCCTGATAAATGCACAACGTGTCTTTAGACTGTGCTGTACAATATCCCCACAACAACAGCATACACATGCAATCATTTCTGGCCTTCACAGCTGAAATTTCAGCCAACTGAAGCAATCTGAGATAACAATGTAAAATCATGGAACAACATAGGGGCAGCACGATGGCTCAATAGGTAGCACGCTGCCTCACAGCACCAGGGAACCGGGTAGATTCCACCCTTGGGCGATTGTCTGTGTGGACTTTGCACATTCTCCCCGCGTCAGCATGGGTTTCCTCCGGGTGCTCCGGTTTCCTCCCACAGTCCAAAGATGTGCAGGTTAGGTGGATTGGCCATGCTAAATTGCCCATAGTGTTCAGGGATGTGTAGCTTAGGTGGGTTGGAGGGGGATGGGTCTGGGTGGAATGCTCCAAGGGTCGGTGTGGACTTGTCAGGCCAAAGGGCCTGTTTCCACACTGTAGGGATTCTATGGTCTACGATAAGATCATAGAGCCATAGACATGTACAGCTCAGAAACGGACACTTCAGTCCAACTTGTCCATGATGCCCAGATATCCTAAATAAATCTAGTCCCATTTGCCAGCATTTCACACATATCCTCTAAACCCTTCCTATTTATGTACCCATCCAGATGCCTTTTTAATGTTATAATTGCACTAGCCTGCACCACCTTCTCTGGAAGCTCATTCCATACACGCACCACCTGCTGCATGAAAAAGTTGCCCTTTAGGTCCCTTTTAAATCTTTCATCTCTCACCTTAAACCTGTGCCGTCTAGTTTTGGACTCCCCCACCCTGGGGAAAAGACCTTGTCTATTTACCCTATCCATGCCCCTCTAAAAGGTCACCCCTCAACCTGCCATGCTGCAGGGAAAATAGCCTCAATCTATTCAGCCTCTCCCTTTAGATCAAATTCTCCAGCCCTGGCAACATCCTTGTAAATCTTTTCATAGAATCCCTACAGTGTAGGATCAGGCCATTCAGCACAATAAGTCAACACTGGCCATCTGCAGAGCATCCCATCCAGACCGAACCCCTGCTCTATAACCTTGCATTTCCCATGGGTAATCCACATAACGCACACATTCCTGGACAGTATGAGCAATTTAGCATGGCCAAGCCACCTAACCTGCACATAGAACATAGAACATAGAACATAGAAAATAGAACAATACAGCGCAGAACAGGCCCTTCGGCCCTCGATGTTGCGCCGCCCTGTGAACTAATCTAAGCCCATCCCCCTACACTATCCCATCATCATCCATATGCTTATCCAAGGACTGTTTAAATGTCCCTAATGTGGCTGAGTTAACTACATTGGCAGGCAGGGCATTCCACGCCCTTACCACTCTCTGAGTAAAGAACCTGCCTCTGGCATCTGTCTTAAATCTATCACCCCTCAATTTGCAGCTATGCCCCCTCGTACTAGCTGACATCATCATCCTGGGAAAAAGACTCTCACTGTCCACCCTATCTAATCTTCTGATCACTTTGTAGGTCTCTATTAAATCTCCTCTTAGCCTTCTTCTCTCCAATGAGAACAGACCCAAGTCCCTCAGTCTTTCCTCATAAGACCTTCGCTCCAGACCAGGCAACATCCTGGTAAATCTCCTCTGCACCTTTTCCAATGCTTCCACATCCTTCCTGTAATGGGGCGACCAGAACTGTACGCAATATTCCAAGTGAGGCCGCACTAGCGTTTTGTACAGTTGCAGCATGACATCACGGCTCCGGAACTCAATCCCTCTACCGATGAAACCTAACACACTGTATGCCTTCTTAACAGCACTATCAACCTGGGTGGCAACTTTCAGGGATGTATGTACCTGGACATCAAGATCCCTCTGCACATCCACACTACCAAGAATCTTTCCATTGACCCAGTATTCTGCCTTCCTATTATTCTTCCCAAAGTGCATCACCTCACATTTATCTGCATTGAACTTCATTTGCCACCTTTCAGCCCAATTCTGCAGTTTATCCAAGTCTCCCTGCAACCTGCAACATTCTTCCACACTGTCCACCACTCCACCGACTTTAGTGTCATCTGCAAACTTACTAACCCATCCACCTATGTCTGCGTCCAAGTCATTTAGAAAAATGACAAACAGCAGTGGTCCCAAAACAGATCCTTGTGGCACACCACTAGTAACCGGACTCCCGGCTGAATATTTTCCATCAACCACCACTCGTTGCCTTCTTTCAGAAAGCCAGTTTCTGATCCAAACTGCTAAATCTCCCTCAATCCCATGCCACCGCATTTTCTCCAACAGCCTACCATGTGGAACCTTATCAAAGGCTTTACTGAAGTCCATGTACACCACATCAACTGCCCTACCCTCATCCACATGCTTGGTCACCTTCTCAAAAAACTCAATGAGGTTTGTGAGACACGACCTGCCCTTGACAAATCCATGTTGACTATCTCCAATCAAATTGTTGCTTGCTAGATGATTATAAATCCTATCTCTTGTAATCCTTTCCAAAACTTTTCCTACAACAGATGTAAGGCTCACTGGTCTATAATTACCTGGGCATCTCTACTGCCCTTCTTGAACAAGGGCACAACATTTGCAATCCTCCAGTCCTCTGGTACTAAACCTGTAGACAATGACGACTCAAAGATCAAGGCCAAAGGCTCTGCCATCTCCTCCCTAGCTTCCCAGAGAATGCTCGGAAAAATCCCATCCGGCCCAGGGGATTTATCTACCTTCACACCTTCTAGGATTGATAACACCTCCTCCTCACTAACCTCAATCCTTTCAAGTCAAATAGCCCGTATCTCAGTCTTCTCCTCTCAATATTCTCCTTTTCCTGAGTGAAAACAGATGAGAAATATTTGTTTAGCACCTCTCTGATCTGAACAGGGTCCATACACAACTTCCCACTTCTGTCTTTGACTGGCCCTATTCTTACCCTGGTCATCCTTTTATTCCCCATATACCTATAGAAAGCTTTAGGGTTCTCCTTAATTCTACCTGCTAATGACTGCTCATGTCCCCTCCCTGCTCTTCTTAACTCTGTCTTTAAATCCTTCCTGGCTAATCTGTAACTCTCCATCGCCTCATCTGAACCATCTCGTCTCAATGTCACATAAGCCTCCCTCTTCCGCTTAACAAGAGATACAATTTCTTTTGTAAACCAAGGTTCCATTACCTTATCACTTCCTCCCTGCCTGACAGGGACATACCTATCAAGGACACGCAATATCTGTTCCTTAAACCAGCTCCACATTTCGATTGTCCCCATCCCCTGCATTTTGCTACCCCATTCTATCCCTCCTAAGTCTTGCCTAATTGCATTATAATTGCCTTTCCCCCATCTATAACTCTTGCCCAGTGGCATGTTCCTATCCCTTTCCATTGCTCAACTAAACGTAACCGAATTATGGTCACTCTCTCCAAAGTGCTCACCTACCACCAAATCAAACACCTGGCCTGGTTCATTAACAAGTACCAGATCCAGTGTGGCCTCCCCTCTTGTCGGCCCTTTGGATCTTTGGATTGTGGGCAGAAGCTCACACAGACACAGGGATAATGCGCAAACTCCACACAGACAGTAATCCAGGTTCCTCGTGCTGTGAGACAGCAGTGTTAACCTCTGAGGCACCATGCCACCCTAAACATTTCTGAACTCTTTCAAGTTTTGCAACATCCTTCCTATAGCTGGGAGACCAGGACTGCATGTAGTACTCCAAAAGTGGCCTAACCAATGTCCTGTACAGCTGCAACATGACCTCCCAACTTCTCTACTCAATGCACTGACCAGTAAAGGCAAGCATACCAAATGCTTTCTTCACTATCCTGTCTACCTGCAACTCCACTTTCAAAGAACTATGACTCTGCACTCCAAGGTCTCTTTGTTCAGAAATACTCCCCAGGACCTTACCGTTCAGTGTATAAGTCCTGCCCTAATTTGCCTTTCTAAAAAGCAACACCTTATATTTATCTAAATTAAACTCCATCTATCACTCCTTAGCCCATTGACCCATCTGATCAAGGTCCCACTGTACTCTGAGGTAAACTTCTTTGCTGTCCACTATACCTCCAATTTTGGTGTCACCTGCAAACTTACTAACCATACCTCCTATCTTCACATCCAAATCATTTATACAAATGAAGAAAAGCAGTGGACTCAGCACCGATCCTTGCAGCACACAGTTGGTCACAGGGCTTCATTCTGAAAAGCAAACCCTCACCACCACCCTGTCTTCTATCTTCAAGCCAGTTCTGTATCCGAATGGGTAGTCCACCTTGCACTCCATGTGATCTAACCTTGTTAACCAGTCCACCATGAGGAACATTGTCAACCGCCTTACTGAAGGCCATGTGGATCGTGTCCACCATTTCGCCCTCATCAATCCTCTTCATTACTTCAAAAAACTTAATTATGTTAGTGAGACACGATTTCCCACGTACAAAACCATGTTGACTATTCCTAATCTGTCCTTTCCTTTCCAAATATATGTAAATCTAGTCCCTTAGGATTCCCTCCAACAACTTGCCCACCACTGATGTCAGGTTCACCAGTCTATAGTTCCCTAGCTTCTCCTTACCACCTTTCTTAAATAATGGTACCGTGTTAGCCAACGTCCAGTCTTCCGGTACCTCACCTGTGACTATCGTTGACACAAATATCTCAGAAAGGAGCCCAGCAATCACGTCCCTAGCTTCTCATAGAGTTCTAGGGTACACCTGATCAGGTCCTGGGGATTATCCACCTTTATACATTTTCATAGTCCAGCACCTCCTCCTCTGTAATATGGACATTTTTCAAGATGTCGCTACTTATTTCCCCACGTTCCATAGCTTCCATATCCTTCTCCACATAAATACTGATGCAAAATACTCATTTAGTACTTCCCCCATCTTCTGCGGTTCCACACATAGGCTGCCTTCCTGATCTTTAAAGGGCCCTTTTCTTTCCCTAATTTCCTTTTTGTCTTGTAGAATCATTTTGGGTTCTCCTTGACTCTATTTGCCAAGCTGTCTCATGTCTCCTTTTTGCCATCCTGATTTCCCTCTTAAGTATATGCCTACTGCCTTTACACTCTTCTATGGATTCACTCAATCTCTTCTGTCTAAAACTGATATATGCTTTCTTCTCTTTCTTGACCAAAACCTCACTTGAGAGTTTCTGGGACGTGGCAGAGAACTGAGGTTTCGGGATTTCAAACTAATCCGAACTGTTCAAACTGACTCTCACCGGGTTGTTTACAAGTTTGAGACCGGATTGATCTAGATGAACTGTCAAGCTTCTGGTGTTGAGAGCTGGAAAACATTTTCTATGTGGGGTTGTTACAAGTATGAAACACCTCAGCCAAGATAGCTTGATGCAGCACAACAGACTTGTCATCACCCAAAGTTTGGAAAAGCAATCTCAAGGGTAGCATCTCAAAATTGTTTCAGAATACTGGCAATTCAGACTTTTGGGTTTGAAAAAGGGTGAGTGCAAAACAGCAGTCAAGACATGTTCCTTGGTAGGAAATAATCATTGAGCTAAAAATTATTTGGCATGGAGCCAAGTTCCATGTCTGATGAAGTGTAGTGGGTGGGCACTCAAAGCATCTAAACTAGGAGCAGAAGTAGAAGTAGGCCACTCGCCCCTTCGAGCATGCTCTGCTACTCTATACGACCATGGCTGATCCTCTATCTTAATGCCATATTCCCACCTTCTCTCCATTCTCTTGATGTCTCTAAAATCTAAAAGCCAGAGGATCAGTCAGAAATTTTCCAGTTTCAGAGCAGCAGTAAATACTAAGGTACTGACAGGATGTTTCAATGCAGAGTTGTTCTCTCAACAATGTTTCAAAAACAAGAAATATAAAAAAAGTCAGACCACCATTGCAGAAGTGGTGAGTGTGGTGCCCCTCAACAAGCAGGTTGTTGGCATCATCTGTTCCTAAGTAGGTGGACAAGGCTCTTAGGTCTGCCAGGGGCCATGGTTCCCCTCACTAGCTTGCCCTCCTGCTGGTTGTCTTTCTCCTGAAGAACAGCAGGGAGGAAAGTAGAGTTGAGGCTGAGATGGGAACAGCCATGATGGTATTAAATGATGGAGCAGGCTGGAGGGGCTGAATTGCCTACTTTAGCCCGCAATTCTTATATTCTATATTTTCCAGGAGGGTTAGTGCCTTGCCACATTAGGAAGATCTGAGGTGGCCTTAGAGCCTTGTTGGTGGAACAGCAAACCAAGAGGCTGGCGGTGATGCTGGCAGTTTCCAGCCCGTATCTGCTTCTGTTCCTGCCTTTGATCGGGACTGAAAACCCCTTTGCCAGATTCATGCTGACGAGACTTTCTTTACGTGACATATTCTCAAGAATCAAGGAACAGTGACCGACACAACATTAAATAAAGCAGGAATTAAACACAAGTTAAAAGTCAGCATGCAAAGCTCAATTCCCAAAAGGAATGATCTCGAATAAAAACCCTCCTGATCCACTCGTACCCCCTATAGTTGTGAAGATGCTAGAAGAGATATGACAAATGAAACAAATTAAACTTCATGCTTCATGTTCACTAATAGGAAAGATTTGTAAGGTAAACAGAACTGTTTTTATTCAGGGACCCTCTGTGTTTCAGAATCTTGGATGGTTGTTGAGGTGATATCTGCAATGCTTAAACATGGGGACAGTTCACAAAACTCGAGAATTTCCACTGAAGACCATAAGGTAGCAATGTTCAAATTATTATTCAGAATAATTACATTCTATCAAGCAGGTCAGGCTAAATTAGTAAGATTTTCAATTCTTCCCACTCCCAGGATCAATCTTCTGAACAACAAAATTAAGTGGGGCAGTAATATTTCGTGAGTTTTTTGTTTATGTAATTGTATTACGATGGGATACTCCTGGATTACCCTACTAGATAAGGAGAAGTTTATTTTTTCTGAAGAAGGGTCCTGACCCGAAATGTCAACTTCCCTGCTCCTCTGATGCTGCCTAGCCTGCTGTGTTCCTCCAGCTCCACACTTTTGTTATCTCTGACTCCAGCATCTGCAGTTCTTACTATCTCTGAGTTTATTTTCTTTCTGTTTGGCATGCAAAGATAAACATCTATGACGTGTTAACCTATTACTGTCAGTGAAGGGAATGGTGAGGGCAGCACAGTCTTGTGATTAAATCTCCTGGAATGCATCCAACTACAGTCGGCAACCCTACCCACAGCGGATATCAGAGTCAATTGGGTTTGTCGCCTATTAGAACAAACAAGATTTCTGCTAAAGTCATAATGGATGATGAAGAAAATTGTATGGAAAGTGGCTACAATTGAATCTCACTGAGGCCCACTCACTGTTTCAAACAGCTTCTGGCCCGATGACTCAATTACCTTTCTGAAGTTAAGAGATAAGACAATTACCAACAGTACCTGTGAGCTACTAAACCTCTGAATGTGACACTTTCATTCTGTCTTGAGCTGATGCTCAGACACACCAACCCTTTCCAGAAGGAGGTGAACTGATAATATATAGCAGAAACCTGATTAACGACTTGCCTCAGAAACATACTGCCTCGATCATCCAAGATCAGAGTAAGAATGGAGGCTGGGACTTTGGATCAATTGCACAGCTAACTCAGTGAGCCTAAAAATCAACATAGTATGGCTGTTAAGGTCTGGTAAATACGTTGGACAGAAACAGGAAGAATTTCATTTCCATGTTTAGACAACTCTCAGGACAATAAGAGAAAAATGTTTAAAAAGGAGTTTCAATTTCCCAATTTTTGTTTTGACTTTTAAACTTTAGTCATTGCAAATTTTATCACTGTCAACATATGAAAGGCTCTCCACAGGCACAACCACTGAATTGGAAGAAGGGTGAGCAAGGAAAATGGGAAACTACTGAAAATGACAAACACTCAATGCAAAAGAAAGGTGAGATGTTAAAAGGTTCACATCTGAGGATTAGTCTAAGCAGAAGGGCAGAAAACACTGTTACAGTGTGAACATAAATCCAAGAAACCTACAGGGTCATAACGAAAGAAACACCGAATCATCAGCACAGATGACAAGGATAATAAAGGGTTGGATATACCTGTCTTGTTCTGATGACTGTAAACTAGTATCTGGTCTCAAACAGTTGGTGCTAGCACTCCTAGCCCTGTCAAGAGAGTGCTGTATTTCACTAATGTCAGTACATGGCATCCCATGGTGGAAGAGAAAGAGGACAGAAAAGGAAAACAAAGAAGGATTATAATGTTAGATTGTAAATCATAAAGGCAATGCACTTTCAAAAACATGATACAGAGAACAGTCAATGATTTGAACCATTCAAAGATGCTGGAAAGTTGGCAGGATGAATCGAAAAACAAATTCATTCAAGAACAAAACTACGACACAGTTAAATGTCAAATATTTGAGAAATCTTTGTGAATACGATACACAGGAAGATAAATTCTTTCATTCGCAAAAATCAGTTTAACAAAGTCAACATGTGTTTGGTGGAGTGAGAGTGTTGGCATGGTGATGTCGTGAACGATCTACATGCTGAGGGGTTGTATTTGTGACTGTGCAAGATGCAGCCCAAACACATTGTGACAATTTGATTTGGATGAGTTTTTAACATTGAAAAATGGCATAATCTTTGTTACACCCCAAACTCCTGTCCCTATTTTGAGGGCTGTTGTTAGGCTGCAGAATTTCTTGGAAGTTACACAATGTCTGCTGAGGGTGCAAAAGACTTTCCCAAGAATGCTTACAGTCAGAGTTATACAGCATGGAATCGATCAAACTCGACCATTTTGACCACATCTCCTAAACTGATCTAGTCACATTTGCCAGCATTTGGCCCATATCCCTCTAAACACTTCCTATTCATATACCCATCCAGATGCCTTTTAAATGTTGTAATTGTACCTGCCTCCACCACTTCCTCTGACAGCTCGTTCCATATGAGCACCACCCTCTGTGTGTAAAAAAGTTACCTCTCAGGTCTCTTTTAAATCTGTCCCTTCTACCTTAAACCAGTGCCCTCTAGTTTTGGACTCCCCCACTCTAGTAAAAAGATCTTGGCTATTCACCCGATCCATGCCCCTCGTGATTTTATAAATCTCTATAAAGTCACCCCTCAGCCTCCAAATCTCCAGGTAAAAAAGCCCCAGTCTATTCAGCCCCTTTCTATAGCACAAACCCTCCAGTCTGGGCAACATCCTTATAAATCTTTTCTGAGCCCTTTGAAGTTTAGCGTCTTTCCTTTATATTTTTCCGTTTATTATGATAAAGGCTGTGAAAAAAGTGAAGGCCTTCATTTCAGCTCAGCATTGCTCTTGAGGTCTGTCCATGGTGAATAGTAGGTGAACTGGCGTGGAGGATGTAAGGGGAAAGTGTGTTGCGGGGGAACTTGAGCTCACATTAAGTTGAAAAGAAGCTGTAATTGGCCATGGGCATAGGTGAGGTGAAATAGTTGGCACGAGTTAGTGTGATGGGTTATGGGCAATGTATGTGGGTGTTGATGGGGAGTAAAGGGTGACCAATAAGAGGCCTAATATTTTAACATCAAGTCAAACTCCCTCAGTCCTCAGTAGTCCCTGTGATTGCTCTGGTCTGCATCAGGCACAGGAAACTCCACTTCTCACCTACACTCGCTGATGAAGACTTGTTTAACAGAGCTTCTCTCTGAGGCAAGTGAGGCAAGCTGGAAAATTTGTAGATTCACACTTCCCACCTCAGTGGTGAAAATACAGCACCTTAGCACTGTTTCTTTTTCCGCAGGTGTTAGCTGACCCAATGAGTATTTCCAGCACTCCCTGTTTGAGTATCTTGCTCAACAGACACAGGGCAATGAGAAATCTCAATCTCTGGATGGTTTTACTCTATCTCCAAGCAATATACAAAAATCAGTTGCAGGATCTGACCATCAGAGATGAGCTAAACCAACTAAGTGCGTTTTCTTTAAATTGGTAAGGAGGAGGAAGAGAAAAAATAATGGGCTGAAGTACAGAATCTCTAGAAATTGATGGACAGGTACAGAGAATAATTTGAAATTTCAGTCGATTGTTTAGTCTTCATCTTATAGGGAGTGGAATACAAAAAAATTTGGAGAGAGTATGCAACACTAGTATAAAGCTCTGATTTAACTGGAGTACTATGTGCATGACTGGGTACTGCATCTCAGGAGGATTTCGGTCTTTGCATGGGCACGACAGATTCACCAGAATGATTCACCAAATGGGTTAAATAACCATGAGACTTTGCAAAAACTAGACTTGTGTTTATTTGAGTACAGATGACTGGGGAGTCAATATAACTGAGTTGCTTAAGTTCCTTCGAAGGAACTATGAGGATGGATAGAGAAACTACTCCCTTTGATCAGGCGAAGGACATAAAATTAAAATTAGAACTACATACTTCAAGGATGTTGTCAGGAATCACTAATTCACAACATGGGTGCGCAAACAGAAATAGAAATTGCTGGAAAATCTCAGCAGGTCTGACAGCATCTGTGGAGAAAAAGCTGAATTAACATTTCAGTCCAGTAATGCACATACCTGCATTTGGCTCATATCCCTTAATATCCTTGCTTAACAAAAATGTATCTGTCACAAATTTAAAATTAACAACTGACTCTGTATCCACTACCATTTGTGGCAGAGAGTTCAAACCTCTACCATTGTTTTTGCACAGAAGTGCATCCTAACATCTCTCCTGAATGATCTGGCCTGAATGACTATTCCTCATAGTTCTGGAATCTTGAACCAGTGGAGATAGTTTATTTTTATTTAATCTGTCTTTTCCTGTTAATACAGAGTCATACATCATGGAAACAGACCCTTTGGTCCAACTCGTCCATGCCAACCAAGTTTCCCAAACTAAACTAGTCCCATTTGTATGCATTTGCCCATACCTCTTTAAACCTTTCCTATTTATACACTTGTTCCAGTTTATCCAGCCTCTCCTCATAATTCAAACCCTCCAGTTCTGGTAACATCCCTGCAAATCTTTACTGCATCTCCTCCAATTTAATAATATCCAGAACTGTACACAGTTCCCCAAAAGTGGCCTCACCAACGTCCTGTACAATCATTGTTATCTTGAAAACTTTAATCAGATCATCTTCAAAATTGGAGAGAAAACAGGTTGAATTTGTATACTTTCTCCTGATAATGTAACCCTGAAGTACAGTTTCATTCATGTGAATCTCTGTTGTACTCACTCCAAGGCTAACATGCACTTCCTAAGGTGTGGTGCCCAGATCTGCTCACCATATTCCAAGGAGGGTCTAATCAGGGTTTTGTATAGCTACAGCATAAGTTCTGCATCTTTATACTCCAGTCCTCTAGATATAAAGGCCAGCACTGCATTTGCTTTCTTGATTATTTGCTGCACCTGTTTGGGACAGCTTCAAGATCTATGCACCTGAACACTCAAGTCTTTTTGGACATCCAACGTATTGAACTTCATATCATCTAGGGAATATCCTTTCCAGTCCAAAATGGATAACCTCACACTTGTTTACATTAAAATCCTTCTGCCACAGTTTTGCTCATTCATCTAGTCCATCAATATCCCTTAGGGGGAGGGTGAGCAACCAGCAGCCATGGTACACATCAGTGCCAATGACACAGGTAGAAAAAGGACTGAGAATGTGACAAACGAGTACACAGAGTTAGGATGGAAGATGAAGTCCAGGACAAACAGGGTAGTTATCTCTGGATTACTACCAGTGCCACATGATAACGAGGTAACAAATAGGGAGAGAGTGCAGCTAAACATGCGGCTACAGGGCTGGTGTAGGAGGGAGGGCTTCCATTATGTGGATAACTGGAGCACATTCTGGGAAAGGTGGGACCTGTACAGTAAGGACAGGTTGCACCTGAACCGGAAGGGCACAAATATCCTGGGAGGGAGGTTTGCTCGAGCTATACAGGATGGTTTAAACTAGATTGGCAGGGGGTGGGGAACCAAATTTGTAATTCAGAGGATGAGGTATTCAGCCTTCCAACAGACACCACAGGGAGTGAGGTTGGTAATAAAGAAATGCAGTCAATGGAGTGAAATTGTGGACACAGGGATGGTTTGTGTGTATACTTCAATGCTAGAAGTATCAGAAATAATGCGGATGAACTTACAGCATGAGTCAGTACTTGGAACTACAATGCTGTGGCCATTACAGAAACTTGGGTAAGCCAGGTACAGGAATGGTTGTTGGAAGTTCCGGGATTTAGATGCTTTAAAAGAGATAGGGAAGGTGGTAAAAGCGGCGGGGGAGTGGCATTGCTAGTCAGGGCTATTGCTAGGCAGAATAGCAGCTTCTGAAAGGCAGTTTGAGAATGACATGCCGACGCTGGAGAATCTGAGATAACAAGGTGTAGAGCTGGATGGACACAACAGGCCAAGCAGCATCAAAGGAGCAGGAAAGCTGATGTTTCGGGTCTAGACCCTTCTTCTTTTTTCCGATTATCCATCTTCTATCCGCCTCCCCCTTTCTCCTTATTTATTTCAGAATCCCCTTCTCCTCCCCCATTTCTGAAGAAGGGTCTAGACCCGAAACGTCAGCTTTGCTGCTCCTCTGATGCTGCTTGGCCTGCTGTATTCATCCAGCTCTACACCTTGTTGTCTCATCTATTGCCTGTCCCCCTGTCGGCTTCAAATAATCATTCAATTCTCTTTTGAAAGCCCTGATTAAAACTGCCTCCACCACACACTTAGCCAATGTGCTCTGATCCTAACCACTTGCTAAAATGTTCTTTCTCATGTTGTCATTGCTTCTTCTGTCAGTTAGCTTAAATGAGTGTTTTCTGGGTTCGATCCTTCCACTTTCTCTTCCCTCAGGAAAAAACCAAGAGAAGAATTGACCACGAGGTGTCTACAAAGAGTTCTATTTCTGAAAGGATCAAACCCAGAGAAAAGAGATAAAAGGTACTGCAGATGCTGGAGAATCCGAGATAACAAGGTGTGGAGCTGGATGAACACAGCAGGCTAAGCAGCATCATAGGAGCAGGAAAGCTTGACGGTTCGGGCCTAGACCCTTCATCAGAAAATCTGATTTTCTGATGAAGGG
>JAHRHZ010000073.1:27779555-27793794 GCA_024137785.1 Ginglymostoma cirratum
CTTGACGTTTCGGGCCTAGACCCTTCATCAGAAAATCAGATTTTCTGATGAAGGGTCTAGGCCCGAACCGTCAAGCTTTCCTGCTCCTATGATGCTGCTTGGCCTGCTGTGTTCATCCAGCCCCACACCTTGTTATCTCTTAAACCCAGAGAAAATTCCATTTTCTCCAATCTATCCATATAATTGAATCTGTCTTAAGTGAACCATTTTCATGAATCTTATCTGCAGAGTTGAACATTAGATGCAGCAACCTCAGTGCCTTGTCAAAAAAAGCACAAGGATATAACCCTACAAAGTGGGACTAGTCACAGAGGCAATGGGCCAGATGGCGTCCTTTGGTGTGGTATATCAATGTTTCCTGCCAGGTTGCTGGCAAATCCTTAGACAAGTGGGAAGTGGTAGGAGGCTGCACTCGTACACTTTTGGGTATCTTTCCTGACAAGCGGAAAGAAGAGACAGCAAGAGGTCAGTGCTTGGAGGGGAACATGATTGTAGCATGAAAGAGGTGACAAGCTACAGAGGGCAGGACCCAAATGAAGGATTTGGTTCTTTAACTTGTTTGAAAGACGAAAACAATATAATCAAACCCTCTCATTATTAAAAAAGAACAAGACTGTCAGTTGGACTGAAGTCAGGATGAATAGTGTTCAGGATACTTTGCATGTGCAGGGGCGGGTGGGGGGAGAAGAAAAAAAGGGTAAAAGAGGCAGACATGTGCATGTAAGCTTGGCAAACTTGCATCCTAGTAATCTAGACCTGGAATATCTGATAAGAAGAAACTCTGAATAATTACAAGACTTGAAAACTGTAATGAGATTTTATAATGATTGGTCATTAAATGGACGAGTTTGGAATGGAAGCCACGTAAAAGAGCTCATTCTCATCAATTATCAGTTTGAACTGCTACTTTTATAGGCTTGTGTACACAAGGTTCCACTCACAGTTTCTCTGTCCTCTTAACCCTTTACAACTATACAATTTACATTGCCTGTCCTTGTTCCCAAAGGCATCATTTCACTCAAATTTCAACTGTCAATCATTTTACCAGTCTGTCAAGCTCTCACCAACTCTGTTATCATTTACCTCATTGATTTTTTAAATTTCTCACCTTTGAACGATCAAAAAAAAACCTACATCATATCCTATGCATCCATAGAATCCCTGACAGTTTGAAAGCAGGCTATTTGGCCCATCCAGTCACACCAACCTTCCAAATTGCATCCCAACTGGACCCACCAATCCCAACCCTAACCCTGTAACCCTGCATTTTCCATAGTTAACCCACCTAGCCTGCATGTCCCTGGGCACAATGGGTAATTTAGCATGGCCAATCCACTTTACCAGCACATCATTAGACTGTGGGGGAAAACTGGAGCACCCAAAGGAAACCCACAGACACAGGGAGAACAAGTAAACTTCACACATTCGGTTGCCCAAGGGTGAAATCAAACCTGGGTTCCTGGCGCTGTGAGCCACCGTGCTACATGGATGACATCTGGGAAACATCAGTGCGAAAACATGCATTGAGTGATAACTCTGTCTGTTCCTTGATCAGATCTGTAACATGCTATCATTATCACTTTAATTACATGGGCTTTAACTTTATCAAACTAGTCTATTATGTGGCATTGTATCAAATGCACTTTGAATGTCTCTATATACAGTGTCTACCATAGTACTCTCTTCACCCTTTTTGATTACTTTATCAAAGAACTCAGTGAAAAGTTCTAGACAGGATGCCATTCCAACAAATCCATGCTTGATTTAATTTATTAACCCGCATGTTTTTTGGAAGACAATTCTTTTTTTCCTCTTGGATTATCACCGCCAGCACCCTCAGCATATTCCTTTCACCTTCTTTTGGATATTGTGTAGGATTTTAATCTTCCATTTATTTGGCAGAACTCCCAAATAAAATGAAGATTGGGAGCTTATGGCCAGAGCGCTGCTATTTTTACTCATCTCATCCTGCAACAGTACATCTCATGATACATCCCAAGCACATTCATAAACTTCCCACTTTGAACACTGCCAACATTTTGCATTCTTCCTCTTCATTTATTATTATCCTATCAAATTGGTTGGGTGGTTAACAGTGAGGTTGAGTGTCTTGTACTACAATAAAATTAAAACTGAATGGTCAAATGGGCAGATAAGTGGCAGGTGGAATTTAACCCTGAAAAATGGGAGGTGATACACTTTGGAAGGATTAATTTGACAAGGAAGTATTTAATGAATGGCATAGAGTCACAGAAATCATACACAGCATGGAAACAGACCTTTCAGTTTAACCAGTTGACTATATTCCCATGGGCAGCATGGTGGCTCAGTGGTTAGCACTGCTACCTCAACCCACCAGGGACCCGGGTTCAATTCATGCCTTGGGTGACTGTTTGTGTCAAGTTTACACATTCTCCCCTCTGGGTGCTCCAATATCCTCCCACAATCCAATGTTGCGCAGGTTAGACGGACAGGTCATGCTATATTGCCCATAGTGTCCAGTGATGTGTAGATTAGCCGTTGGACATGCAGGGTTACAGGGATAGGGTTCAGTAAAAAAAAAAGTCCCAGTCTATTTTTATGTTTCAAATCCTCCATTCACGGCAACATCCTGGTAAATCCTTTCTGAACCCTCTCCAATTTAATAATTTTCTTCCTGTTACAGGGTGACCAGAACTACACAGGATACTCCAGAAGAGGCCTCAGCAACGCCCTGTAGAACCTCAACACAATGTTCCACCTCTTATACTCAAAGGTCTAAGCAATGAAGGCAAGCCTGTTAAATGCCTTCTTAACCACCCTATTGGGACACAAATTTCAAAGAATTATGTATCTCAATCCTTAGTTCTCTCTGTTCTACAACACTACCCAGGACCCTACTATTACTTGTACAAGTCCAGTCCTTGTTTGTATTACCAAAATGCAATATCTCACATTTATCCAAATTAAACTTTATCTGCCTCTCCTCAGCCCAATTAATCAAGATATCTTTATCATTTTCTTCACTGTTCACTATACCACTAAATTTGGTGTCATCTGCAAACTTACTAGCCATGCCTTCCATATTCTCATACCAATCATTTACAAAAATGACAAACAAAAATGGACCCAGTACTGATCCCTGAGAAACACTGCTGGTAACAGGCCTCCAGTCCAAGAAACAACCCTCCACCCTCCAGGAAGTTCTGTGGAATACAGGGGCCTTGGAATGTTTGTCCATCGATCGCTAAAGGTGGAAGGGCATATTAGCAGGGTGGTGAAAAAAGCATAAGGGACATTTGCCTTTATCAATCAAGGCACAGATTACAAAAGCAGAGAAGTCATGTTGGTGTCATATAGAACTTTGATTACACCAAAGCTGCAGAACTGTGTGCAATTCTGGATGCCACATCACAGGAAGAATGTGAGTGTACTGAAGGAAGTTCCACCTGGGATGGAAAGTTTAATTTATGAAGAAAGATTGGATCGGCTTGGATTGTTTTTGTTGGAGCAAAGAAGACTGAGCAGCAATCTGATTGAGGTGTACAAGATTATGAGGGCCATGGACAGGGTGGATAAGTAGCAGCTGTTTCCCTTAGTTGAAGGGTCAGTCATGAGGGGACACAGGTTCAAGGTGACAGGTGGGACGGAATGTGAGGAAAAGCTTTTTACCCAGAGCATGGTGACAGTCTGGAAAGCACTGTCTGGGAGGGTGGTAGTGGCGAGTTGTCTCACATCCATTAAAATGCACTTGGCATGTCACAACATTCAAGGCTTTGGGCCAAGCGCTAGTAAATGGGATTAGGCTGTAGGTCAAGTATTTCTCATTTATGATATGACTCCTTTTGCTGCTTCAGGTTAATCTCTTTCTCTTTAGTCATTTAGGAAGTTTTAATTTTGAATAGCCTTCATATTCCTCCCATAAGAATAGATTCAGAACTATTAGTATATCTGGAATTATCGAGGTATGTCAAATTAATTAGGCTGAGCAGACTCAATAGGCCGAAGGGCCTCTCCTGCACTATATGATACTATAATTCAAGTTTTTGAACTATCTCTTCCTGTGACTCGACAGTGATAAGATTCATTTTGATTGTTGTAATGCTAAGTCATTTCTAAGTCATGTCCAAGCCTCCCTGGTATTTTCTCAACTTTGAGCCTTAACTGGTTCCATCTTTCACTTAATTATCCTCGTACTCAAGATATATTTATAAGACTTAGAATTATAGAACCCCTAAAGCTCAACTCTATACCTGCATTTCCCATCACTAATCCATCCAGTTTTCACATCCCTGGACACTATTGGCAATTTAGCATGGCCAATCCACCCTTCCTGCACATCACTGGACTGTGGGAGGAAACCACAGCAAGTGGAGGAAATGCTCGCAGACACAGGGAAAATGTGCAAACTCCACACAGACGGTTACCTGAGCATGGAACTGAACCTGTGTTCTTGTTGCTGTGAGTACTCACCACTGAGCCACTGTGCTGCCCCTGGTATTCCTGTTATTTTATCTACTAATCTTTTGCTATACACTCTCTTTTTGCCTTTTATTTCTGTTTCAGTTCTTCTCTGTTATTATCCTTGCTTCTCAAGTATATAGTAAACCCAATTTATGATATGACTTCTTTTGCTGCTTCAGCTGAATCACTTTCTCTTTAGTCATTTAGGGAGCTTTAATTTTGAATAGCCTTCATATTCCTCCCACAAGAATATATTCAGAACTAATAGTATATTTGGAATTATTGAAGTTTGACACTTCAGGCTCAGCACCAACTGAAACTACATGGTTCACAATGTTATCCATTATCTAACCCATTCCTACACCACAGCAACATTATGTTGTAAGCTAAACTTCTTACCTGCATTTGTCTTGGCGAAAACCATTTACTAGTAATGGCAATCTGGGAGGCAAAGTTCTACTGGAGTTAATTGATATTCTAGTGTGGGCATAATACAGCAATAGATAGAAATAAACAGGAAATGTAAACAGACACAAAGAACCTTTCCATCAGGTAGCCAAAGTGGAGAATATAATGTGATCCGGGGCAGTTACTACTGTAATCCATTCAATACTGATTATCAAGAATAACAGAGAATAAGGGTCCCGATCCGAAAAATCAACTTTGCTGCTCCTCTGATGCTGCCTGACCTGCTATGTTCCTCCAGCTCCACACTGTGTTATCTCAGACTCCAGCATCAGCAGTTCTTACTATTTCTAACAGAGAAGTGGGAACTGTTGAGGGAAAATGCAATAAAGATCATCATGCGATAACTATATGTGAATAGTGATACTGTATCTGGTGAAATGTCTGATCAGAGTGGGAATAATGTTCCTGTTGAAATATCCAGATTGGAATGGAAGTACTGTGTTGAATAAAATATCCAGATTATATCATTCTGTGTTAAATGTCTGCATTGGAATGGGAATATTGTTTTGTGATACATATCTGGATTGGGGTGGTAATATTGCTCTGTGATAAATATTCGGATCAGAATGGGAATATTGTTCGATGACAAATGCCTGCATCGGAATTGGAATATTGTTCTGTGATAAATATCTGGATCTGGATGGGAAAATTGTTCTATAATAAATATCTAGATCAGAATGGAAATATTGTTGCTGGCAAAAAATTCCAATGGGAGCAGGAAGGCCAAAAATGGAGCAATTGTAGCTGTGGGTGTCAGGAACTCCCCTGGCAGAGCTGGCACTGTCAGTGTAATGAAGACACAGTGGGGGTACCTCAGCAATGTGCCCTATGACACCATTAGCTCTTGAAGTGGGAGGAGGAGTGATTGGTGTGGTGGGGCATTCAGTAATTGAAGGCAGCTTCCCTTCAACGTCTCAACTTCTACACCCTCCCGTAGACCACTTTCAGACTTCAGGCTCCTACAGGGATCTGTCTAACATCGGGGAAGTCCATGAATTGATTGCCAGTAATTGGCTGATTACTACTGCTAGCTGGGTTGCTGTTGATATTGTGAACCTGCCTCCAGCAAGGACACTCAGATGTTTCACAAAACCCTTTCCCTCCAGTCTCCAAAGCAGTCTCTGTGTGGCTACTACCATTCTACACATTCTATCCTGAACTCCTTCTCAGGCTTAATGTTAGATGGGTGCCCGACTGATGGAATGACAATGGAATCTGGGCATTAACCTTTTCCAGGTTAGACTGTCAAAACAGAATCTCCGTTATGAAACAGGATGTAAATTGCATCAACCTAATTTATTCTGCATCTTAGTTTGCCTTTAATTAAAGACAATTCAATTAAAAAATATCAAAAATAATAAAGTTTGCTATTGAAACCCTCTGTTTAACAAAGTTCTATTTTGCCCCATTTTAAACACACACAGTTTTGATAGAAGATTTAGAAGCGTGTGAAACTGCAACAAGGGAAAATGAATAAACTTCTGGTTCATGGCAGATTAAAACCTTTATGTAAGTAGGCAGCAACAGAACATTCAACTTAAATGCAATATGGGGCAATGTTAGCCATATCTGACTGCAACGGCTTTCTTAGAGCTGACGAATAATACAATTGCTCGATGGAATATTTGCCTTGGTTTGTATCTTTCTCAATCAGCATGATTCAGGTTGAAAAGGATAATTTAATGACTGATGAAAATATTTATCTTTGTGCCAATTAAAGATGCAAACAAATAAGTTCAAAGACATGAAATTCTACATGCATGTTAGTAGAGATCACACTGAAAGTAATCAATGAAATTTTGATATGATGCAAGTGATGTTCTTGCGTCAGAAAATCAGGCGAGTGGCTTTTCATTGATACAGTTGACACAGGCTGGTGAAGTCATAGGAACACACTTTTGGACTGTTTTTCTCGTGGGACAGCTGCTTTGGTAACAGTAAAACTAGAAACCAAAAAATGTAACTGTGATAATGAGATTTTTAATGCTTTTCAAGCAATATATGATCTACTTCAATGTCATTAATTTGCCAAAGTTAACTGTCTAAATTCGGTGAGTGTAATTCGATGGCTGAATTAGAAGGAGAAAATAACAACGGTAGATTATGGCAAGGAGTTCCACTCGCTCGTAACTCGAGTCATGGAGAAAGCAAACACATCTAATGAGGGAAGACTTCAGGATGTAAAAATGTTCATCTTAGATACAAAGAAGAGCTGGCTGAGATCTGACAGAAATTGACTAAAAGCATAGGAAAAATATGGGAAATATTTGAATATTAGTAAGGTTGTGGTTGTCAGAAATATCTAACACACTGTAACAAGACAGAATAACATGAGCAAGGATACAGAAATAGAACATGTTAGAATTTAAAACAGACAGATATTCAAATTTATATTCGAACTTCATAAAGTAGAGGAGGTAGCTTTCATGCGTCAAATCAACATGCTGACTGCTATTACGTTTTACACAGTCGAGATCATAGCACTAGGGCGCTCAGCCATGGAGGGATTTATTCAAAATGTAGTGGATCTAAATGATTTATTGAGAATATTCTGGAAGATAGAGACTAGAAACAGAAGAAGTGTGAAGAAATATTGTCATGTCTCATCGGGTATCTTTTGCAAAGCCTTAATGTGCTCATGACTTTTTTTTATCCAGCTTTACTAATTTTGGAACAGGATGAGGCTTCACATTACGTTCTCATCACCAGTCTCACCAATTATTGAACCCAGTGTCTCTTACCATCAGGAACCTACATTTCCAGTCAATATGAGGAACAAGAACAAGAAAATTACTTCATGTAAACTGCATGTTGTAATCTCACTCCTCTGTCTCTAACTTAACAACCATGCCCACTACAAGTTCATTTCAGTATCGCCTACTTTTTGGATTCCTTAGAAGCAAAACTGTTGACCATTCTTTCTCATGCCAACTAACTATTCTGACACACTTCTGGCTGGTTTTCCATGTTCTACTCACAATCATCCAAAATTATGCTGTCCACAATCTAACACAGCAAATCCTGTTCACCTATCACTGTTGTACATTGGCTTTTGGTTAAATAATAGGTTCATTTTCAAAATTTCCAAATCCCTCGACGGTCTTGCTCCTCCATGTTTCTGTAATTTCCTCCAAACATACTCCTAAAAATTTGTGCTCCTTCAATCATGGTCTTGTGAACATTGGTTGCCGTGCTTTCCGCTATCTCAGCCGCATGGTCTGAAGTCCCCTTCCTAATCCCTCCTTTCTGACTTCTTCCTTTGCATGCACCTTTAAACCTATCTCTTTGAACAAATCCTTACATGACCAATTTTGTTAAACTGTGTAAAATGATCCTGTGAAGAATCTGGGGACATTTTACTTCCTTAAAAGGTGCTATATAAACACAAGTTTTTGTTGTTGACAGTACACACAGCGCCCTGCCTTCATAATTTCTATCCAGCATGTATCAAGGTTGTCTGCACCATCCTGCTCAAAGGCTTTCCCACAACTGTCCAGCTCAATAGCCCCATCCACCATTTACCAATCAAACTGCCATTTCCTGAACATTTCTTCAAACTGCTTCTCTTCTGAAATCTTTTCAAACATATTCATTCAAAGTCCCCTAGTCACCTTGCGTTCTCATTCCCCACCTATCACTTGACCCTTGGCAATGTGTCCTTAAAAACATGTAGCCGGTCTTTGATGTGACTGCTGAAGAATGTTCAGCTCCTGTTCATTCTTGACCCATTCACCACATCGTTACAATAGAGGCAAAGGTCAGTTTGATGGGCATCACAAGATTTGGAAAGACCCAGTAACCTGGAGGGCACACAAAGTGAATTTACTAGAAATGATATCTGAACTTCAAGAGTCAAAGGTATAAGAGAAAAATCGATATGATGCAAGTGCCATAGGTGCCATTGTGGACCATTGTTTTTGGTGTTAGCACCTGTCTCCAAGACACTGTAATGGTTGTTTCAGCAATAATTGGAGATTAAAAGCAAATCTCCTGACTTTGTACCAAAACACCCATTAGGAGAAAATGCATTCTGAAACAATAAACAAACAATCTCTAAATGACTCATAGCACAATGCTCCAGTTATTACAATTGTAGCTTTGTGGATTGGGCAGGATCTTCCTTAATGTTCAGGAAAGGTCCTTCACAGGCCAGTGAAGTGACCAACCAGATTAGATCACCTTTCTATGTGAATATGGAAATCCATTCTGAGAGGATTTTGAGGTTTCTTGTTTTATGGAGGAGATAGACAAAATTTTAATTAGTTATTATTGAAGCATTATGGAGCGCAGACAGGAAAACTGAGTTGAGGCTAATATGAGATCAGCCACGATCATATCAAATGGTGGAGCAGGCTTCAGGGGCTGAATTGCCTACTCTTGCTCCTAGTTCTTATGGTGTTGATGCGTTATTAGGAGTGTATAGAGGGTCACAAACTCCACTCTGCCAGGTCAGATCCAAAAGGAAGAATGGCAGTCAAAGGTCAATGCTCGGAATGGCTCAGTTGAAGGTCGTGGCAGTTTTGGTCCATGACAGGGTCTAGAAATGTTCCTTTCTGCAGATTGTTTGCTTGAATGGGAATTACTCTTGTGGAATACTTTCAAAGCAAAACAGATCAGAGAAAAGAGACTACTTACTCAGTAAAAATACTTGGAGGCAAATATAATATTTGAGAGTTAGGCATAAACACAGTTTTCAGTATTAATTTTGTTTTAAGAAAATTACCACCAACAATGAACAATGAACAGTAAGAGGATACTGTTTTCCGTAGTGTGTTTATATCACAGCAAACTTTTAAACAATGGTTACTTGAATACATCTAATCTTACAAGGATTTAGACATGAAGAGATGTCAGAAATGTAATCATAAGCACATGTTGTGATGAGCAATGGATCATCAAGCTCACATGTTGTTTTAGCAGATTCAACTTGTATATTAGCAGTATTGTCAATAGCTGTGGAGCATACCAAATACAGACCCTTGAAAATGAATGTTGCTCAATATTACTCACTGTGAAGATGAAAGGCAAAATAGTACAAATGTAAAGTGTAGCTGTTTTTAAACAACACAACAAGATGTCTATCATTGAACTGTATAAATTTACAACTGAAAACCATTGTTACAAGAAGAATGCTAAAACAATATTTAAAAACAAAGCTCATTCTCAGAATACATTCACTTACTATTTACCTGGCAGTATGCAGGCACTCTGCACTCCTTCCTCGTTTTGCTCTGGGCAGCATAAGGAGCTCACTGCACAGACATGATGAATGGGGAGCAATGCGGTGAGGAGAAAAAAATGGGGCAATGAAAAAGAAAGTGAGATCTAATGAAGATGCCACTGAGAGTGAGCAAATCATTTTATGTTTCAATGATATAAGCACTTAACGTCTGTAAACAATATTTAATAAGGCTGTTAGGAAAATACACTTAAATTAAACTGAACATTAATTTATAGAAGAATCATAGAATTATCATGGCTATTCTTCACTTAGTCCCATAACACATTTTAACTGCTCAACTGCAGCCATTCCATTCTCCATGAAAAAGAATCAAATGGCCTGGTATTATCAGAACTCTTCATCCCAGGTTGGATAGGAAAGAGCAAACTAAAAGGATATCCTGTTCCACATTGCATATTCACTCAGTTCAGAATTGTTCCAATTAACTTATTTGCTAAAAGAGTTTTTTCTAAGATACACAAAAATCACTGGCACAATGCAGCACTGTAAATATAGGGACAGCAGGCTATCTGCACTGATGGAACTTCACCAACAGGATGATATTCACACCAGACTATCCTCTCATCATGAGCAAAATAGAGGTATCCCACTGAGACAACAGATCAGCTACTGCACTGTTCTGTTGAGATGGTGGGCTCTATCATTATTACAAATTACTTGTAATAATACATAGTAAAAATACCAAATATATAATAAAAAAGAAATACCTAATAATAAACTTGGCTCTATTCTTTAAAAAAGGTTTATAAAATCATGAAGAGCATAGATAAGGTGAATAGCAAGGGTCTTTTCCCTACGGTGGGGAGTTCAAAACTAGGAGCCATATTTTTAAGGGGAGAGGAAACAATTTTAAAAAGGTCCTGGGGCAACCTTTTTACACAGAGTAGGTTGTGTGTGGAATGAATTGCCAGAGGAAGTGGTGGATGCAGGTACAGTTACAATATTTAAAAGATATTTGGATAAGTACATTAACAGGAAATGTTTGCAGGGATATGGGCCAAACACAGGCAGGTGGGACTAGTTTAGTTTGGGAACATGGTTGGCGTGGACTAGTTGGACCAAAGAGTCTGTTTCCATGCTGTATGACTTTATGACTGTAAGTATTTGAATGATGTAGCTTGAAGCGACGTTTACTTGATCACACAACTTAAGCTATCAATTATAAAGTTTAGCTATAAATTGTAACTCAATCTTCAAAGAATTTCCTAATTTTGTTTGAAACAAAACTTGGTAAAAAGAAAACTATATTTTCATAAGTCTGTCATGTCCAGTCTATAAACCACATCTCTTTGGACATTATCATGAGTTTCTGTCACTTTGCTTGGTTAATAAGCTGAAATTTTGTGTTACTAACACTAGCACATCGGCCATCAAACCTAGTGAGCAAGGCTAAAAGCAAACTTCTCCACAAGGAAAATTTCAGTGTTTCCACTGTCTCTATCATCACTCTGCTGCATCTATCATACTTGTTAAGAATGTGTGAAACTGTTGTCTTACTAGCTTTACATTAACGTGGTTACTAGCAGAAAAGCTCAGCCTGTGACAAATTTAAACACTGTAATCTTGTCTCTTCACCAATACCCATACAATCTAAGTGGGAAATCCCAATGTTTTTATACAATGTTCTCACATTGGCATAAACTGTTGTCTATTGACTCCAATACTGTTGCATTGTAATACTTACCAGAATACATACGTGCAAAGCCCCAGTAGGAGGCCATTCAGCCCACTGTGGCTGTGCTGACTCTTTGAAAGAGCTGTATTTCATAACTTTCACTATGTGAGCCATATGATGTTCTGAAAATTTCCTTTATTTTCTAAATCTGTCCTTTGTGTTTGACATAGGTTTCTCAAGGTTGTCCACTATGATGGTAGGTGTCAACGAAATGCTGTAATATAAACTTCATTCCTGTCTGTGCAATATAACAATTACCCTGGGTGAATCTCTGAGACCTGTACTTACACAGAAGATTAGCCACAGTTTGGTGCAGTCAATGGTAAATATTCATTTCTGCAACAACTCTCTGAAGGGGAGATTATTTTTCCCCCATCGACATTATTTGGGGATATTTTTCCATATTCTGAACAGTTTGTGCACCTTGAACCATTCAGCCTGTGCCAGCTCTATGAAAGAGTTATCCAATGCATTCCTTTCTATTATCCCAAAAATTGATATTCTTTGAGTGCAAGTCCAATGGCTTTTACAAAGTTCCTATGGGTTCTGTTTTCATGCTTGCAGGTAATGCATTCCAAATCCTCATAAGACTTTAGGTAATACAATTTTTCCAAATTCCTCCATTGTTCTTTTAGCAATTTGTTTAAATGTGTGACCTGTGGTTACTGAGCCATTTACATGGGAAAACAGCCTTTACGAAATCACTGAAAATCCCTAGACAAAAACTGCAGATGCAGGAACTCAGTGTTCTGCAGAAGGGTCACTGGACCCAAAATGTTTTCTCTCCAAAGATGCTGCTAGATCTGCTGTGTTTTTCCAGCAATTTCTGTTTTTGTCACTGAAAAGCCCTCATCATTTTCAACATCTCAAGTAAATCTCTCCTTACCTTTCTCTGTTCTAAAAAGAACTTCCAGCTGCCCAGTCTCTCTTCATAACTAAAGCTTCAAGCAAACCAAATACCATTCTGGCAAACTTCCTCTCCACCCCTTCCAAATATTTCCTTCTTAAAGTGTGCTTAGACCAAACTAGTGATTTGTAGGGGTTTAGCATGAGCTTCTCGATTATGCATGCCATACCCATGTTCACAAAGCCACGACTGGGTGGCCACCTCTGTTCAGTCAGCAAACATCGTCCCAAACTTATCATTGCCTGTTGTTGTTTTAATTCTCCAGTGAATGTTCCCAGTATAATCTTTCTACCTTTCGTCTACTGCAGAGTTCCAATTAAGCACGATGCAAGTTTAACAAACAGCAGTTCATCTTTTGAACTTGACATGTTATAGCCTTCCAGGCTCAACACAGAGATCACCTTCTTTAAATCGCAACCATTTTGTTTTATGTTTCTCTGTCGATTTGTTTCTTTCTTCACTCATTTCTATCATTTTATTCACTTTACATTGGGATGGCAGCTATCTTGGCACATTCTCTGGAAGTATCTTGTGTTTCTGAACTCCATTAGAGCTTCCTCTGGCTTTGCAGCATATCACATGCACCTCTAACCTGTCACAGACCTTCCCTTTTGTTCCTATCTCTAGCCTCTCTCCACATTCATTTCTCGCTTTTCCCAGTTCTGATGAAAGGTCACAGATACCGCCAAGCTTTTTTCAGCATGTTTGGATTTTAGTTTGGTTTCCAGCACATTTTGTTTTTATTACAAGATAAGGATATTCTCTTATTTCAGTCGTATAGAACAGCAGAATTTTTACAGTGCAGGAGACCATTCATCCCAAAGTGTCCTCACCAACCCTTTGAAAGAAGAATTTTCCCACCTTAACCCCAGAGACCTTTTTTTCAGTTAACAGTCTAAGTCTCCACACACTGTCAGGCAGTGTGTTAACCACACACTGTATGAAAATGCTTTTTCCTCCTTTTATCAAGTACTTTAAGCCTGCACTTTGCTCTTGATCCTTTCATAAGTGTGATGTTTGTCCTCATCTCCCCTGTCCAGATCCCTCAGAATTTTGAAGACCTTTCTCTTAACCTACTTTTCTCCAAGAAAAACAGCACCAACTTCACCAATCTATGAATCTTTTCTGCTGCCTCTCCAATGTCTTCACAGCTTTCCTTAAGTGTGGTATTCAGAACTGGATACATGACTCCAGCTGAGGATGAACCAGTAACTTACACAAATTCAATGTAACCTCCTTGTTCTTATACTCTAAACCCCATCAATAATGCCAAGGATACTTACACTTTAATAATCACTCCCTTCAAGGAGCTGTGCATATATACACCAGAACACTTTACTCCTACAACCCATTAGAAATGTACCCTCTTGTTTTATGTTGTCTCCATATGCTCTTCCTATCAAAATGAACCACTTTACATTTCAGAGATAAAAGGTACTGCAGATGCTGGAGAATCCGAGATAACAAGGTGTGGGGCTGGATGAACACAGCAGGCCAAGCAGCA
>JAHRHZ010000073.1:27798794-27837321 GCA_024137785.1 Ginglymostoma cirratum
GAGGAGCAGAAAGGCTGACGTTTCGGGCCTAGACTCTTCTTCAGAAAATGATTTTCTGAAGCAGGGTCTAGGCCTGAAACGTCAGCCTTCCTGCTCCTCTGATGCTGCTTGGTCTGCTGTGTTCATCCAGCTCTACGCCTTGTTATCTCAGATTCTCCAGCATCTGCAGTTCCTACTATCTCTAAAACAGTTACATAATAGGCCAGGCATAGTATTCCAAAGAACAGGAGAATTTCAGTTCGACTTCACTACTCTTGTTCTTGATCCCTTTCAAGAAAAGTCTTCCTGACTATTTGCTGTGTCTCCATATTATTTTTAATGTGTCATGTACATGAATCCTATACCTAATTGTCAAGGGCTCTCATAGGCCCATGCCATGGTCATCTACCCATCCTGTGGCCCTCTAATACCACAAGTAAAATTAGTGCTCACTTATGCCATCCATGTGCCAATCACCACCCCTCCACCTACAATGCCAATTCAGCCAGTATCCACTGTTGGTAGCCTGCAGAACAGATGAAGAGATGAGATAGAACTATGAAATTATATTCTAAAGGCCTACTGTAGACTTCACCATATTGAAAAACCAAAATTCTTATCGATAACAGATCACTTACTACATTTATGGTCGTTCTATTACATAAAAACTTGCAACAATCTCCAGAGGACACCAGCATTATAGATTTGGAGACAATAATGGCTGCAGATGCTGGAAGTCAGAGTTTATAGGCATGAGGCTGGAAAAGCAGAGCAGGTTAGACAGCATCCGAGGAGCAGGAAAGTCAATGTTTTGGGCTGAAACCCTTCATCAGGACTGGGGAGAGGGAGTGGAGCCCAGAGATAAATGGTGGGGGGCGTTGCTGGGGGAAGGGTAGGAGAGATGGTGATAGGTGGCTGTAGGTAGGAGGTATTGTGATTGGTCCGTGGGAAGGGTAGAGTGGGTAGGTGAGTAGGAAGATGACAGGTTAGGTCAGCACAGCAGGTCAGACAGCATCCAAGGAACAGGAAAGTCAACGTTTTGGGACGAAACCCTTCGTCAGGACTGGGGAGACCTGACTTACCCTGTCCATCTTCCGACTCAGCTATCCACTCCACCCTTCCCACAGACCATTCACAACACACCCTACCTGCATCCACTTATCACTATCTCTCCTACCCCTCCCCAATTCACAGCCCCCTCCCTCTATTTATTTCTGGACTCCCTTCTGCCTCCCCAGTCCTGACAAAGGGTTTCAGCCTGAAACTTTGACTTTCCTGCTCCTTGGATATTGTCTGACCTATAGACACCAACATTATAGACGCCAATGTTCACCTCCCCAATTGAATTTACTCCAAGTAACATCAAGAAACACTGGATACTTCAAAGGCTGTGGACCCTGACAACATTCCAGTAACAAAACTGAATTGTGTGCCCCAGATCAAGCCAGTATCTCACAATAGACCAAAACCCGAAAGAACTGCAGATGCTGTAAATCAGGAACAAAAACGAAGTTGCTGGAAAAGCTCAGCAGGTCTGGCAGCATCGATGAAGAAGACAATCAGAGTTAACATTTCCGGTCCAGTGACCCTTCCTCAGAACCAAAGTGAGGTTTAGAATGTCTATTTTCTGGAGGCTAACAATAGACTGGCACAAATTGCCCAGTAATTTCTGGCAAATCCCAAACTTGCTATACCTCTTTCTCACTAAGTATTACCGTGCTTTTCTCCATCCCTGTCAAGCTTGATTTTACTGGACAATGGAGCTACCTTCTCAGTAAATAGGTTAAGGATGAGTCTAGCTTTCCATGTTCCATTTATTGCCATTAACTGGTTTAAGATAGGATAGCCATCACCTCTGAGAACAGTCAGAAAATCTAATGGTGCAGCTCACTTGTCACAGTAGGTAGCAGAGAAGAAAGCACATCCCTTGGGGTTGGAAGCCACTGATGGAGCCAGGGGACCCATTATGGAGGCTATCCTTATCTGTGCCCTCACAGTGAGATATGCCAAGCTGATCATTTGTCCTGGGTTTCACCCACTGCAGGTTCAATCTCAGAGGTAGAAGAACAGGCCCTCACATGGCCATTAAGTTAAGGACCTCAATTTACTCAGAGAGACAACACTGGCACCTCCACATCATTGCTACCTAGAAGGAGGTAGGCTTTCCGATGTAACAAGGTGTGAGCTGGATGAACACAGCAGACCAAGCAGCATCAGAGGAGCAGGAAAGCTGATGTTTCGGGCCTAGACCCTTCTTCAGAAACCTGATGTCTTGCCTGCCACAAGTAAAATTTTGATAGGGCCAGCAGCAGTTGGAAAGTTCGTGGAGGGGGTGTGTGGTTGGGAAGAGAAGCAGAGCACACCACCCATAGCTTGGCATGGCACGGAATGTAATGTATCTGGACAGATAATAACAGTTGCATTCACTCAATGTTAATTTTCACGAAGTGTGTTTAATCTTCATTCCGCAAGGCAAGAACAAAGGGAAGTGGAGAACAGTAAAATCAGTCAAATGGTGCACTGGAGCTTATCATAAACTGAAATCAAAGGTCAGATTTAAAATGGCCTTGGTAGAATTCCACTACTCAACGATTCGCAGAGTTTATAACTTAATCCCTTTCCAAAATATTGTTGCAGAAGTGGAAGTTTAGATCACTGGAATTATTTTCAGACATCAAATGAAAATAATAGCAAGATGTTAGCCTTTAAAATTCAATTCAAGGTATAAAACAGAAACAAGAAAGGAATGGAGTAATTGTGCCGAAAACTGTACCTGTCTCTTTCATAAGTGTGATAACTGTCCATGTCCCTGGGCCTGCATTCGACTGGACTGCGAGAGGCATCTTGGTAACGAGTGGGGGAACGAGAACGGCGACTTTGATGGATTTCATCTAAACTCCTAAGAAGTGCGAAGAGGATTATCACTATAATCAAGTGTAGAAACTCTGTCTAGAAAACAATCAAGGTGATTTTGATGGAAATCAATTTTAACACAAGCACAAAACCCAAAACAACATTAGCCTTTACCCAAAGCTCCTGAAACTCCATGCAAGCTATCTCCTGCTTTCAATCAGACAAAACCGTTGCACTGACAAACAGGAGAAGTGAAGATTAAAGATTAGCCCAACATTTTATCAAATTCAACCAGCATTTGTGAAGAATGAAAACACACCTCTGCAGTGGAACACTGGGTAAGCGTGACCGGGTCCTGCCCTGGTCATCACCACGGTGAGGAGAGACAGAACGTGAACGATGGTGGGGAGTTCTCTGCTGATCTGGGACAGTTAATGTGCTTGATCTACTTTCTCTACTGCTATCCCTATAATCTGTTGGTGAAGATGCCAAAAACAAAAAAAAGGAAGTATTAATATTTGTTAGCAAAACATTGGTAAACACTAGCATTGCTGCAAATATAAAGCCAAACTGCAATGAAACAAGGACTTAAAAGTGTGATTCATTCAACCTTCCTTTTTGGTCATCACTTTTATCTGCTAAGTTATGAGACACTGCTTGAAATACATGCAAACCATCAGCAGTAAAACAGCCTGTGACCAAAATAAAGTGCTGTAGTGGTATGACGTAGGTTCAATGTGCACTATTATGATTAAGGCAACCAGTTTTCGCTTCAACATGAACAAGCCGAGAGGCCATGCAAACATCTACATTGGTAAAGCAAAGCCATGCGGGTTGCAGTCATTCAGAAATCTCATATCTAAGGGCATGTGCTGCTGTACAGCAGTTCAGCTGTGGAGCTCAAGCAGGAAGGCAGTTAGGGAATTTGTGGATTCCAGCTGTTTATTAAAGTTTATCCATCATTTTGCCCATAAATGATCACTCTTACTGCATCATAATTTATTTGTACACATGACCCTGTATACTACAGGTTAGCTACATGAACAGGATTTTTATCCAGCATAATATAAGACTAATATTCATGGCCACAGATTTTATCACAAGCTACAGTCCCAAATTGTTATACAATGAAATTTAATTGGAGAAGTTTTTTTTTGTTTTACATGGAGCAAGTATTGATTTAATTTGGAAGTTAAAGGGACTATCTAGGATCTGACAAACTGCAAATGTCTATGAAAACACAAAGCTTCCTCTGTCCAGGCAATCAAAGCTCTCCAGGCCTCTCAGGCTCCCTCTGACTGTCAATGGGAGGACATGCATGGGCATATTGCAAAGCAATTTACCCAGCAGTCAAAATTAGGGTGCTCTTAAATGATTGTCTCCTGCATTCTAAATTACTCTAAATTTACAGTCATGGATATTTAAGTAGTTCTGAATATTTAGTACTTTACTATTAATTATTGCGAGTCGTCAGTTATAATAATATCATGAAAACTTATAATAAAAATTTCAAATAAAAGTCTTATGAACAGCATGTAGCCTAGAGTTCAAATTTTATTCCCTTGGCAAGAAAACACTTTGAGGTTTTCAAATGAATTGAAATTAATGCAAAAAATTAACAAAATTCATTCAAGGAAATTGCAGAGTATTCTGAAGGGCTGGAATGACAAGAAACATGACTTGGTGTGATGTACAAACTGAAGTTAAACTTAATAGCCTGGATTTTCTAATTGGTTTATCCTAAAATAAATCAACTGTCAATAAATCAACTGTCAATTTACAATATTGGAAATTAGCAGATCATCATTAATATTTACACAAAGTGCAAGAGGATTGCTGAATGAATTATCAAGAAAGGCTGCTGAGTCAGACAGGACAAGTGATTTCAAAAGCCTTCAAATGGGTGTCTTGGCATTGAAATAACAATTGATATGGTAAGAAGACGGATAAATAAGGGCTCTTTCTCTCTCTCTCATATATAATATATTAAGGACAAAATCAGAAATTGCTGGTGAAACTTAGGAGGTCTGGCAGCACATGTGGGGAGAAAGCAGAATTAATATTGGTGTCTGGTAACTCTTAATCAGAACTGCTAAGAAAAAGTAATTATGCTAAAGACGAGGTGGGGAAGAAGAGTTGAGCAGATAGGTTAAGACGCAGCTCAGACAGAAGGACAGAGAGATGAAAAGGGATGAGTCTATTCTTGATCATCGGCCAGGATGGAAGAAAAGCTGAATAAATCATAATGACAGCTGAGGGTAGGAAAGAATGGGTTGGCTGTGCTGAAAGTAACTCACGGCATGACAGGAAACAGGTGTGGAGGTGGATAAAAATCATGGAAGGACAAAATCAGGCTCTTAAGTTATTGAACTCAATGTTGAGTTTTAGAGGCTTCAGTGGTTAATAAAATGCTCTTTGAGTTTGTGCTGAGGTTTCTTTGAACCCTGCGCAGGCCTGCAACAGAAGCGTTGGCGAGGGAAGATAGTAATGCATTGAAATAGCAGGCAACTGGAATCTTGGCGTCATTTTTACCG
The DNA here is from genome assembly GCA_024137785.1 of Ginglymostoma cirratum. Taxonomy (NCBI): domain Eukaryota; kingdom Metazoa; phylum Chordata; class Chondrichthyes; order Orectolobiformes; family Ginglymostomatidae; genus Ginglymostoma; species Ginglymostoma cirratum. Next base: position 27,804,161 of record JAHRHZ010000073.1, read on the forward strand.
ACAAACTTATTAGGCTTTACTTCCATTTTCTTGTCCTTAAATGTCATACTGTCTCAATCTGGCATATAGGCTTTGGCCATAAGGTGAGGTGCAACAAGACCTGAATGTCATAGTGGAACCGTCACTGAAGGTTCGTATGCAGGTGCAGCAGGCAGTGACGAAAGCTAATGGCATTCTCTCCTTCATAGTGAGAAGATTTGAGTATCAGGGTAAGGATATCTTGTTGCAGTTATGCAGGGCCTTGGTGAGGTCACACCTTGAGTATTGCATACAGTTTTGGACTCCTAGTCTGACATTCTTGCCAATGAGGGAGTCCAGTGAAGGTTCACCAGACTGATCCCTGGGATGGCAGGACTGACATAGGAGGAAAGACTGGATCAATTGGGCTGGTATTCACTGGAATTTAGAAGAATGAGGAGGCATCTCATCAAATCCTGAGGGGACTGGACAGGCTAGACGCGGGAAGAATGTTTCTGACATTGGGGGAAGTTCAGAATAAGGGGTTATAATCTAAGATTAAGGGGTAAGCCATTCAGGACTGAGATGAGGAAGAATTTCTTCACTCAGCGAGTAGTGAACCTGTTGAATTCTCTCCCACAGGAAGCTGTTGGGGGCAGTTCATTACATGTATTCAAGAGGGAGCTGCACGTGGCCCTTGCAGCTAAAGGTATCAAGGGGTATGGGAGAGGGTGTGAATGGGATACTGAGATTGTAAGATCAGCCATGATTGTATTGAATGGTGGTGCAGGCTCAAAGGGCCAAATGGCTTACTCCTGCGTCTATTTTCTGTTTCTATGTTTCTGTAGTCTTTTACTTGATGAATTATTAATCTCCATCCCTGTTATATTGAGGTGCCAATTACAGTCCAAACTGTTTGCCATGAAATGACAGAAAAGCAGGAACTGCTCCTGTGAACCTCCTTAGACTATCTATGTGGTAGGTTATAAAGCGGGATGAAACTAAATAAAAATCCTTCCAATAGAAATTAATGAAGAAACAAACAAAAGAAAAAGAAGACAGTAAAACAAAATTATAGTTGATAATTTTCATGTTATTTAATCCAAAAAATATCAATTGAATGCTTGAAATGTAGTTAAATTATAGTTAGAATTTTAGGGTTTAATCAATTATGCATCCAATTGATAATCCTAAAATCACCGGAACCTTTGACACTTTCAGTTTGGTTTGAGGCTTGCAACCACTTTTCTTTTCCTCTTAATCACAATTTCTGTGTCATGCACAAATGACTGCACTAATTTTGAAGTGAAAGGAGGATGATGATGTAGAGAATAGCATTTGTTTTTTTCCTTTAATTTCTTCTTAAAATACTGCCTCTGGTAAACCTAAATCCGCAGAATCTTTGATATAAGTATTTTGACTTGAGGATTTTGTTCAGAACTTCTCCAAATTCAAGATGTAACATAACCTGAAAATTGGGAATCCTAATCAAACACACATACTGAAATTTGTACAATCAAAAGATTACTTTTGTCTGTTTCACAAGTGAATTCATGTAAGATGCAGTGTTGAATATCTTTAAGACAGTTCAGCTGACTTCTTTCTTCAGAAGGTATCTACATCATGTGGTATCAAGACAAAGTGGTTGGATCTAAATCTATCATAGAATGCTTACAGTTTGAAAGCAAGTCATTCGGCCAATCAAGACTACCGCAATTCTCTGAACAGCATCTCACCCACAGCCATCCCTCCACCCTATTCATGTAACCCTGCATTTCCCAAGGCTAATTCACCTAGCCCACACATCCCTATACACCCTGGGCAATTTACCATGGCCAGTCCTGCGTATCTTTAGACTGTGGGAGGAAACCAGAGCATTGGAAGGAAACCTATACAGACATGTGGAGAATGTGCAAACTCTACACAGACAGGTGCCTGAGGGTGGAATTGAACCAACGTCCCTGATGCTGTGAGGCAGCAATGCTAACCACTGAGCCACTGCGGCACTGTACCACCTTAAGTGGTCCAAGCTAAACAGAAAATCTTGGACAAAAGGATTTTACGTTGTGTTTCATTTTGTTGCAAAGTAATTCAAAATGCAAGCTTCAAATGCATTTAACAAAAGCGTGCATTGTGCCAGATACTCAGGAACTAGCTGTGCACCTTGTTTTTAAGAAAGTGAAATACACTTCATCTTGAATGTGTCAGATAAACTATTTCTGAATAAGTGTAATTTGCAGAATAAATGTAGTTGCTAACTATTGGTTAAATCTCAGCCAACTAGGTTATGCCTTTAGACAGCCAACCATAATATTTGCGACAGCTAGCAGATTCATGATATCTGCTCCTGGGAATGATACTGACCTCCTGCTAGAGCCCCACATCAAAAGCAATTTCGAAATGCGGACGGCACTCATAGATTAGGTGATGTTCTGCCACCCACCCACCTGACAAGACCACTCCAATACCATCATCAACATCATAATCTGAGATGTCACTATCACTGATTCGATGAGATCCTGGGTAATGACGGAACAAACAAAACAGCTATGCATGTGGGCTCATTAACACTCATGGTAAAATCTATAATCTTTAAAATTGGAATTCAGGATAATAGAAACAAAAAGCAAAAAACAGCAAATGCAACACATGTATTTATGCAATTCTTTCTTTCTTTAATTTAACTTTATAGGAAATGTAATTTTCGAACTGGAGTCAAGTGTTATGATTCTAGGGTTTATTCAACTAAGTTACAATCAATAAGCTGTATTAAAATCAAAAAATGCTTTAAGAGAAGAAGAGCGTTAGGTGAACCAGAAAACAAGCAATCTGGAAAATTAAACATTTGTGAATTCATCTATATTTTTAATAACACAATGTTTATTATTCTCTTTGCAACCAAAAGGATAGATCTGAACTAACGGCCCAGGTATTTCAGCAGTTGTCTCAGAATGGGGTAGGGGAGGGCCAGGGATGTCAGGGGTTGAGGGATGTAGTCGAGGAGGTCTACATTGAGTTGGTGTTCAGTTTAATTATTACCTCCCAGCTCATCAGGTAGGCTTTTAATCCTAGATAATAAGGCGTAGAGCTGGGTGAACACAGCAGGCCAAGCAGCATCAGAAGAGCAGGAAGGCTGACATTTCGGGCCTAGACCCTTCTTCAGAAAATTTTCTTCCAGGTTCAGCTTTAAGTAAGTCAGAACATTCCAAATTCTCTGACTCAGAAACTTTCTTTTGGAGTGTTCCATAGAATCAGGGATTCTGCACAGTCTGCCATGCAGTTCCAGATTACACTGCTCCAAAGATTACCTGGCCAATAGAATATCTGAGTAAATCCAAATTTTTAACAATCCATAGCTTATTATTCTCTTGCCACAAAAAAGGGCAGATTGGTATACACAAAGAGGATAATACACATGCCACTAACTAATTAGGATATCTTCATTTCAGTTTGGACATTGCACATGACAGACTAACTGTAGCAAAGCCAAATAATGGTGAATGAGGCCTGACACTCCAGCAGTACATCCTGGGAAACTGCATGTGCAATCTTTCATACTTGATGATCTGTCATCCATCAAACAACCAGAAATTGTGGAGGACATACACACCAAAACAGTGGGTGGAGCAGGCTCTGAGGAAGGAGAGTACAGGTGCAGAATTCACTCTAGTATTCAGAATATCCTTTGATTTGTGCTGACTCCAAATGATCAATTGTAGGTGATGCCAGAAAGACAGCATGTTGATATTGTTACTGAATTAGTTCAATGACACATTGCTCACATCTTCAGATAAATTTCTTGAGCTGGATTTTCTACTGACTTAGTTTAAATTAACATTACTTGTTATAACGTGTGTAGTTCCATAGTTTGGAAGTGGAAACAAACGGGGCAGAAAGCACACAGCTAATCAGTCTGTGACCTAAAGAAAAATCTGGTGACCTCTGACTATTTTGCTTTCTTCTTCGCACAGTTGTTGACCTGCTGTGCATTTTATACACCTTTCTGTTTTGACCTCCCCATTATTAGCACTTCTTCTTTGGTGAGTTTGTCAAAGTGAAGTTAAGAATGATTCCTTTGTATTCATAATTATAAAATCGAAGACCCAGTGGTTTTCATTACATTTGTGTAATTCTTAATCTAGAATCTTAAATACTGACAATAATAATAGCTTGAGGGTAACAATCGCTTTGCATTCTCACTCACTAATCAGCACAGAGTACAGTTTTCCAGTAATGTGCGGGCAAATAAATTTCAGGATTTCCACATATGGTCAAATAATTCAGTAAATCAGCATGTCAATCAAATTGTGTGGTATATCCAGAAATCCAGCCTGGTCTCTAACATGCTCTCTCTTACGCTTTTCAAACACGTGTATTCATGAGTTGAATACTGTAGCCAGCTTAAATTCAAATGATTTAATTTAGTTTACACTCTGGTTTGTGTTTTAAGTAATGACATACCTCAATTTTGAGAGATGAAGTCAACAGCTCAGAAATACCAAGTGGAGGGACTAAACAAATCAAAATATGGGTATATAATGGTCAAATGATTTCAAAAGAAAAAGACATACTACATGGTTCAAGCTACATCCAAAAATATTAAAGGGAATAAATGCAAAACAAACAAATATTTTTGATAGACTGCTAAGACTCCCAAGGAATGAAAAATGATCAAAATAATGCTAATAATGTAAGATGAATGATCTGAAATTGTGTAGAGGCAAATTGAACCATTGTGGTTCATTAGCAAGGATTAAGAAAGGGGACATCATTGTGAAGTGAGAGGCTGGATTTCTTTGACACCACCAACAATCAAGTTGTGGAGATGCTGGTGTTGGACTTGGTGGACAAAAGCAGGAGTCACACATCACCAGGTTATAGTCCAACAGGTTTATTTGACATCAGGAGCTTTCGGAGTGCTGCTCCGGCATCAGGTGAAGTGGAGGAAAGTGCACCGGCACAGAGTTTACATGCAGCGAGATAATGGTAAGATAATTCAGAGCGTCAGAAGATAAATACACGTAGTATGTGTGGAGTGTCGGCAAGCTGAATAACAAGCCTTTGCAGCCGATCAAAAGTGTCAAACTGTGCGAGTAAACTGTCAACAGCTGAATAACAAGTGAAGAGATGACCTATGATCCGAAAAATGATTACAAAAAAGTCAAAAATAAGATGGTGCTAGAAACAAACCATATGACTGGAATAGCATGATAGGTGTAAGAGTCACATTACAAGGGTCTAACCAAAGTAACAAGTAATCTAAAAGCGTACAAACTAATTAAGGTAGTGAGATGATAACAAGATTTCCAGATGATGGTGGCCAAAACAGAACAGTAAGGAAGATTTTATGCAGAATGGTATGGTGGGGTTATATGTAGTGCGACACGAACCCAAGATCACGGCTGAGGCTGTCGTCAGTGGTACGGAACTTGGCTATCAGTTTCAACTCAGCGATTCTGCATTGTTGTGTATCTCAAAGGCCGCATTGGAGGAAGTTTACCTGAAGATCAGAGGCTGAATGTCCTTGACTGCTGAAGTGTTCCTCGACTGGGAGGGAACACTCCTGCCTGGCGATTGTTGCGCAGTGTCCATTCATCCATTGTAGTAGCACCTGCACGGTTTCGCCAATATATCATGCTCCAGGGCATCATTTCCTGCAGCATATGAGGTGGACAACATCGGCTGAGTCACGAGTACATACCCTGTACATGGTGAGTGGTGTTCCCACGTGTGATGGTAGTATCCATGTTGATGAGCTGACATGTCTTGCAGAAGTTGTTGTGGCAGGGTTGTGTCGTGTTGTGCTCAATGTTCTCCTGAAGGCTGGGTAGTTGACTGCAAATGATAGTTTGTTTGAGGTTAAGCGGCTGTTTGAAGGCAAATAGTGGAGGTATAGGGATGGCCTTGGCAAGATGTTTGCCATCATCGACTACGTGTTGAAGGCTGAGAAGAACATGGTGTAGTTTCTCTGGTCCAGAGGAGTACTGGACAATGAAGGGTACGCTATCAGTCATTGCAGTTTTTCACTGTGGCACGTCGGAACTGGTGATTGATGAGTTGAGCATCATATCCCACTCTTATGAAGTCGGCTTTCAGCAACTGTATGTGTCCGTTGCATTCCTCTTCATCTGATCAAAATCTGTGTATACACAGGGCTTGTCCATAGGGGGTGGCTTCTTTAACATGCTTGGATTGGAAGCTGGAGAAGTGAAGCATCGTGAGGTTATCCATGGGCTTGAGGTAGTGTGAAGTACTGAGGTGTCTGTCCTTGATGGAGATACACGTGCATCAAAGAATGAGACCAATTCTGAAGAATAATCCATGGTAGATCTGGTGGGATGAAGCTTGTTAAAATCATTGTGCAGTTGTTTCAGTGATTCATCACCATGAACCCAAAGGAAGTAAACGTCATCGATGTACCTGGTGTATAGTGTTGGTTGAAGGTCCTGTGCAGCGACGAAGTTTTGTTCCAATTTATGCATGAAAATTTGGCATACTGGGGTGCAAATTTGGTCCCTGTGGCTGTTCCATGTGTCTTGATGAAGAACTGGTTGTCAAAGGTGAAGACGTTGTGGTTGAAGATGAAGTGGATGAGTTGTAGAATGACTTCTGGGAATTGACAGTTGTCGGTGATAAGTACTGGGGTTGTTGCAGCGATGCCATCATTGTGGGGGCACTGTACTTCCTTATACAATAGGTTTCAAGATGCCTTTGACATAGCCAGAGAGGTTCTCACACAGGGCCCCATTGCCTGATATGATGGGATGTCTGGATGTGTTGGCTTTGTGTATCTTCAGAAGGCAGTAAAAGTCTTCTGTGCAAGAAGTACGTGGGATGAGAGCAGACAGGATACTCTGAAGTTCTTGATCAGTCCATTCAGTTGACGGGTATGTTCTTTGGATGGATAGGCAGGTAATTATCTGTAGTGTTCCTGGCTGTTCAGTTGTTGGTATGCTTCTTTGCAGTAGGCCGCTCTATTTTGTACGATACAGACTGATCAAGACCTTCAGAGTATCCTATCTGCTCTCATCCTGCATACTTCTTGCATAGGAGACTTCTACTGCCTTTCGAAGATACACAATGACAACACATCCAGACGTCCCATCACATCAGCCAACGGGACCCTGTGTGAGAGCCTCTCTGACTATGTCAAGGGCATCTTGAAACCCATTGTACAAGGGACCCCCAGCTTCTGTCGCAACACTACAGATTTCTTAGAGAAACTCAGCACCCACGGACCAGTCGAACCAGGAACATTCCTTGTCACAATGGACATTTCTGCACCAGCATCCCCTACAATGACAGCATTGCTGCAACAACCCCAGTATCCAACATCAAAAGTGCCAATTCCAGATGCCATCCTACAACTCATCCACTTCATCTTCAACCACAACATCTTCACCTTCAACAACCAGGTCTTTATCCAGACGCATGGAACAGCCATGGGGACCAAATCTGCATCCCAATATACCGACATTTTCATGCATAAGTTGGAGCAAGACTTCTTTGCTGTTCAGGACCTCCAACCAACATTATACACCAGATATAGTACTGACATTGTCTTCCTTTGGACTCATAGTGAGGAATCACTGAAATGACTACACAAAGATATCAGAAATAGTAAGAACTGCCGATGCTGGAATCAGAGATAACACAGTGTCGAGGTGGAGACACACAGCAGGCCAGGCAGCATCGGAGGAGAAGGAAAGCTGATGTTTCGGATCGGGAATGGTCCTGGCCCAAAACGTCAGCATTCCCACTCCTCTGACGCTGCCTGGCCAGCTGTGTTCCTCCAGCTCCACACAAAGATATTAACAAGTTTCATCCCACCATCAGACTTAAAAATCTTCAGAATCCATCCCATGTTTGGACACACACATCCCCATCAAGGATAGAGACCTCAGTACTTTATTCTACAGCAAGCCCATGGGTAACCTCACAATGCTTCACTTCTCCAGCTTCCACATTAAAGAAGCCATCCCCTACAGACAAGCCCTGTATATACACAGAATCTTCTCAGCTGAGGAATGCAACGGACACCTACAGATGATGCAACATGCCCTCATAAGAACGGGTTACAATACTCAACTCATCGATTGCCAGTTTCAACATGCCACAACAAAAAATCACAATGACCTCCTCAGAAGACAGACACAGGACTCAACTGATAGTGTACCCTTATCATCCAGTAGTTCCCCAGAGAGGAGGAACTACAATCTGCTCTTTGGAGCCTTCAACATGTCATCAATGATGACAAACATCTCACTAAGGCCATCCCTTTGGCTCCACTTCTCGCCCTCAAACAGCCGCCTAACCTCAAACAGATCATCATTTGCACCAAACTACCTAACCCTCAGGAGAACAGTGAGCACAACACAACACAACCCTGCTAAGGCAACCTCTGCAAGACATGTCAGATCATCAACGTGGATACACCATCACACATGGGAATACCACTCACCACGGTACACACTCATGTGACTTGGCCAATGTTGTTTACTTCATATGCTGTAGGAAAGGATGTCCAAAGGCATGGTATATTGGTGAAATTATGCAGAGGCTACAACAAAAGACGAATGGACAACTGCACACCTATTGCCAGGCAGGAGTGTTCCCTCCCAGGTGCGGAACACTTCAGTGGTCAAGAGCATTCAGCCTCTGATCTTCAGGTAAGTTTCCTCCAATGCGGCCTTTGAGGTACAAAACAACACAGAATCGCTGAGCAGAAACTGATAGCCAAGTTCCGTAGCCCTAAAGACAGCCTCAACTGTGATCTTGGGTTCATATCGTGGTACATATTAATCCCACCATACTGCTGTGTGTAAAATCTTCTTTATTGTTGTTTTGACACCATCACCTTGATAACTTTGTTATTATCTCTCTACCTGAATTGGTTTGTACAGTGAAATAACTGCACAAAGGCTGGTATCCCGTCACCAAATCACCCTTTATTTACTTGTGCACAGTACACTGGCTATGGCTAGCCAGCTTGGAGTCAGTCCCCTGAACTGAGGATATTCTAAATCTCCTGGTTATATTGGTCAGCCAGAGCTTTCCTGTTGAACCTAGGTTAACAACCCCAATCAAGGATCTTGTAGTCAACAAGATCCACTTGGATCCAATTACTACATACAGTTTTGGATTACTTGTTAGTTTTATTAGACCCTTGACATGCAACTCTTATACCTATCATGTTATTCCAGCCATTTGGTTTGTCTTTAGCACCATTTTATTTCTGATTTTTTGCAATTATTAATTGGATCATGTCATCCCTTCACTTGTTATTCAGTTGTTGACACTTTACTCACACTGTTTGACACTTTTGATCTCCTGCAAAGATTTGTTATTCAGCCTGTCGACACTCCACTCACAGCATTTGTATTTATCATTTGGTCTGGCAGCATCTGTGAAGGAGAAAACAGAGTTAACGTTTCAGGTCCGGTGACCCTTCCTCAGAACCGGGTCAACGGACCTGAAACATTAACTCTGTTTTCTCCTTCACAGAAGCTGCCAGACCTGCTGAGCTTTTCCAGCAACTTTGTTTTTGTTCCTGATATACAGCACCCGCAGTTCTTTTGGTTTGTATTTATCATTTGACACTCTTAATTACCTGGAATCTATCTTCATATAAATTCTGTGCCTGTGTGCTCCCCTCCACTTCACCTGGTCAAGCAGCAGTGCCCCAAAAGCTTGTGATTTCAAATAAACCTGTTGAACTGTAAGTTGGTATCATGTGACTATATGTAGTTGATATACACTTGGATTTTCAGAAACCTTAACAAGGTGCTACATGGGTGATTAATGGAAAAAAAAACTATGACATGGGAATGTCCAAAAAGAAGCCTCATAAAACTGACAAATGTACTTATTAGTAAGATCAATATTATTTACTAAGCATTTATTGACTACTTGATTTTCTAAGCGAAAAACTAATATTTAATTGCTTTCTGAAATAATGAAGTAGTATGCAACACAGAAGTTACACAAGTGTTATTCAACATGTTTACCTGAAATTCCACAGAACTGGGACACAATTATTTTAAACAGGTTAGATCTATTGTTAAAATAGGAATCACAGATGAACATTAAGTGTTGGGATGCTGTTACCCAAGTGTCTTCTCTTGGATCCCCTAGTTAAACAGTTCTTAAAACATTGCAAGAAATGAATTACAATATTAATAGTCATTTGAAAGTACAAAGCTTACTATTGCTGATATAAGACATATTTTGTCAAAGTTTTTTTGTCTTTATTCTGTTAAAAGTTCGAAACCTTCCCCAAAATGTGTCTTTTTTCAGTCATACAATTACATTTCTGATTAGTAAAGAGAAAGTCTCCTTTCCAGGAAAATATAAATGTCATTCTATTTTAATGGATTGACTTCAAGAAAATGTCATAGTCAATGTAGTTCATAATCAATAAAAGAGTTACTGTATTCTATGCTATGGATTTACTTGAGAAAATAGCCTCATGACTGATAAAACTATAGTTACAAACAACCTACTTTGTAGCCTTTTATTAGGACTTTCTCCATGGACATGGCGCCGTGACATGTATGGTGATGGCTGAGGCAAAGGTAGAGAAGACACATCATGCGTCTGAAGTTTGTACCAGTGCGGTTCATCATCCAGCAAGGCCGTCTCCAACTCTATAAGGATCTGCAAAAATGCACAAGTGTTTACACCACTCTGAAATGTCGCAGGTAAACTGTATGAAAGAGGTGGATAAATAACTAAATGTATAGATTATCAACATCATTGGTAGACAATAGTTGAACCAATTTCCACACAACCAGGGAAAAACCCTTGAAAAAACTGCCCCTTTAGGTAGATTCATTGTTGAAAAAGAAATTGAATGGAGGCTCTGTTGCCCTCTCCATCGACGTAAAAGAGGCTGTGGCACTGCTTTGAAGAAGCATGCACCAAGGCTTCTTCAACAGAATCTTCCAAACTGATAGCCACTTCATCTAGAAGGATAAGGGAGGCAGATACATGTCAACACCCCATCAACTGCAAGTTCGTCTCCAAGCCATTCACCATACTGACTTGAAAATATTTCTTCAGTGTCAATGGGTCAAATTTCTGGCACTCCCTTCCTGACAGCATTGTGTACATTCTTCCACCCCAAAGACTGCAGCAATTCAAAAAGGTGACACACTATCACCTCTTCCAGGGCAATTAAGAATGGACAATGAAGCTAATCTAGCTAGTAATACCCACATCCCATTAACAAATTAAAAAAGAACAAGGAAATTATCCCCCATGTCCTGAATGATACTTATCCCTCAATCAAAATTACAAAAAAAAATCTGATGTGTTAGGAAATTGCTGTTCATAAATTGGCTCCTGTGACTTCCGCATTACAACAGCAAGTACATTTCAAACTGGCTGCAAAGCACTTTTGGGATGCTCAGAAATCCTGGAGGCTGCTATATAAACACCAGTTTTTCTTTAAATTTCTTTGTCTTCAAACTATTGTTAAATTTTACGTCATCATTAACAATATTAAACCGCGAAGTCAGAGTCTTCAATTTAATTTTGCTATGTCAATAATCATAATGTGTCTCTCTGGAGGGAGTCTCTGACGTCTCAGGCTGAACTCTACAACCATCTGATATCCAAATAAATAAAATTATAACCGTTATTAAATAATAACAAGCATTTTACTCCTGTACATCATACTATTAAATCACACTTCTTCAGCACATCAACTTAGAAGCTTGATCTGAAACCCTGAGTAAACCCAAAGCACAAAGTAGAATACCACAGCAGCACAGTAACTGCCAGCTTCAATGAAGAGCAGTGTTTGGCTAAGAGAGAACATTATGGTTTGGACTTTTGCAGAGTTGTGGAGAATCTTTGCTGTTTCCAAAATTTCACCAGATCTAGATGTCCAACCCTGACTCCTGGCATTTTAATAGCTGGTGGATGGGGGAAGGATTGGGAGATACGAAGTGATTCCTGGGCTCAGTTGGGCCATTTTGACTTAATACTGAGTTCATACATTTCCCATTTTCACTACGGCAAGAGCTTTAACCTGTAGATTTCTCTTGAATGATGAATAAAGTATCCAAATTGTGAAGCTGTAAAGTTAGCTAAATGTCCGAGCTTTTAGCTGCTGCAAACAGAACTGATTGCCTGTGTCTGAGAGTGAAGAAAACTTCTCGCAATTTTAGTAGAGGTTTGTTGACATAAATGCTTTCATTTTAACATTATTAATGCTCGATTGCTTTCCACAGCCTATCTTTAACACAGTTTTAATTACATCTCAAGGAGTTATTAAAGGTTTATTCACCTTTGATGTGGGTTTTATAAACAAAGATTTCTTTTTAAATGGAATTCAGTATTTGAGCGGATTCAAATGTATTGAATGGGCACTCATGATTACAAGTATCTTCATGCACAGAAGTCTGAATAGATATTTACAATGTTTTTTGACTTCATCTCAGCATGGCTCCTGAGATCTGCCCTGCTGGGATAACCTTTGAATTGACATGGAGTTCGTAACAGCACAGGTAATGAGCTGACTCTAAGTTGCCATTGGGATAGAAAGAGTCATGGTGATGTGTCGAGGTGGTGGTTGGGCTCGTGGCTGATCTCTGAGAATCCACGTCTACCATACAAAACATTGTGTTTGCTCGAGGAGAGTCCTTGACATGTTAACACAATATAGTGGAGAATCGCTGATTTATTCTTGCTATGAGATCAGATAAAGAGCTTTAGGAAACAGTAAGATAACCTGGTTTTGAAGTGTATTTATGTCTGACTGATGACCAGACTATGCAGATAAGGTGAAGCTGGTTCTGATGCGTGTTTAGAATTCTCCAGTCACAGCTTCTGAATGTCTGATCATTACCTGGACTACTTTTAGCATAAATGCATAGTAGGAATTGTAACATCTTAAGGTGCATCTTTTACCTCTCCGAGAAATTCACTTTCTTCTTCTTGTACTCGAGGCTGATCCCATAGCGTGATTTCCAACATGCGTTCTCGAAAGTCTCTCCGATGTACATGAGAATAGACAAATGTTTGGTTCCATTTTGGCTCTAAGCTTCTCTTCACGGTTTTGGTCCTCCGCTTACTCTTGTCACTGACCATTAAAATATACAGTTCAATTACTTTGCATTCCCAATGACTTCTTTTTATGAAGAATCTCAGTTTAGACCACAGTCGAATAATTAAAATATAAAATACAAAACAAGACAAAACTACAGATTGTTTTACATTTTCTAATTTTATAATCTGTCAAATAACCAACTGTGTCTTAAATATATTGTGTAAACAATTGAACTGATTTGCATTTGAAATCAGTTGCCCTAAAGATTTCCAAAACTGAAATGTTTTACTGCATTTGGAATAAAAGATAGAAATCACCATTGCCCAGTTAAGGGTTTCATATTCAATTGCCCAGCTTGACAGCCCTTGTGCCACAGTGGTAATATCTCTATCTCTGAGCCAGGAGACCAGATAAAGTCTCATCTGCCCTTGAGTTTTGTCATAACATTGCTAAACAGGTGAATTAATAAACATCAATCACCCAGTCTCTCTACATCTTTATGAACTGGTAACCCAGCTCTCATTAATTTTATTTGCTCCTTCACTCTGTTTCATTCTTTGGGTCAACCTAGTGATTAGCAAAGAAGTCTGTTTCAGCACTCTGCCTTGATATCGAGTAAATACTGACCAACGTACCAAGGTCTATCAATTATCAACAATTTGAGATATGTGACAATGGGCTTTCTAAATAACTCTGCCTCAAATGCTTACCAGTGAACCTTTTCAATACCTTACTGCTATGTGAGACATTGTAACAGTATGTTAAGGATTTCCAGTTACAATGGGTTACAGTCAGAAGTTTGGAAGGAATAAATCATGTAAATAAAGCACAAATTGAATGTGGAACTGCTTGTAATATATGAGAAGCAGAAAAGTGAGTTTAAAGTGAAAAATAGCAAAATTGACCTCTCGTCCAATCAATCCCTCCTGGCATTTACCATCCTCATGAGTGAAAAGCACAAACCACACACTCACTATGTGCTCATATCCTGTCAGTGCCATTGCTTTGTTCCACCAATCCAGCCTAATCTTGAATCTCAAATGCTTTTGCCCAGTTGCAATAACCTCTAAATTTTGTACATTTTATGCAGCCTCATCATTCAATAAAGTAACACCTTCGATTTTGTTTTTGACAGATGCCCTGAAATGAACAACTTGTGAGCAGCCAGCACCATGCCTTCTGAATTTCCTGGTGGTTGTATATGTACACAGCTTATATGAAACAATGATTTCATGATTAATGCTGGGAAGAAATTTTATAACATCATAACTCTGTGAAGATGATCCTGCTCTCTCCAATTAGCTTCAACCTAGTACTGATGGTCCCTCATCCTTGAGTCCTCAAATACTGAAAGTAGCCCACTTCTGTCCAACATGTTCCATTCTTTCAATGTGTCTCCTAATAACCCGGTCTCTTCTAAATAAGGATTTACCCTGGCAAATCCTATTTTATATCTACATGCCCTCATACCAGACATTGTCTGAGTGAATCTAATATCTCTAAGGTTTGATATTGCCTGATCATTATATCTTGACTTGTACATTCTATTCCTCTCATAAAACATAGAATTTCCATTAATGTATTGTCCGATGTTTATCAACCTTATAACCATAAACCTGTGTATAAAATTCTCCTACTATTCCACAACATGGGAGCTAGTTTATTGTCTTTGTCTTAGTCAATAATATAAAAGTAACTTAGTGTCACCGACTTCCAGTCATCACTTCCATTTACATTACATTCATTTCCTTTTTTCTATCCCCTTTTTATTTCCTTTCATAATATATATTTCCTACAAACTTCAAATTTCAACAATTTCCTTTAGGGCTAATTCCAAACCATTGACATACATATGAAACAAAGTGAACCGAGAACTGGGCCGATCTTCCAACGCATTTTGAAAAATTGTTTCAACATAGTCCTCGGCATTTTAAACCTACTTCACTCTCTTTCTTTGAATTCCCCTCTTCAATCTCCTCTAGTAAACTCACATGCCAAACATGACAGGGCTTTTCTAAAGTCCATGTGTATTACATTTCCTGCATATGCTCTTTTAAAGAGAAAGTTTTGTTTAAACTTTTCTTACAGTTTTAACCTATTTGTCCACTCCATAAACTACTCGTGGCATTCAAACTTGGAAATAAGGAAAAGAAAGACACAGTATGTGATACGTACTGTGTGGTGAAATTGGACTTGTCTACAAAAAAGACTAATTAATTAACTAACACACTGCTTGGCAAGATATGGCAGAGCAAGTTGGGTACCTGGACTACAGAATATAAGAGTTCGCGAAAAGAGAAACTGCACCAAGTAAACGTCTCCATCACAAATCATTCTGACTCAGAGTGCTGCTGACAGAGTATCAAGAGTTAGGCCCCGAATTTAGGAGGAGAGCATTCAATGCAGTAGCTTTTGTGTGCAAAATGTGATAGAGACTAGAAATAGTCAACATGACCACAAAATATTCAGGACTGGGTATTAAACATTCAACATAAAACCTTTAAGAAAATATATAAGTAAAGGGAAAGAGGGAAACCAAAGAGGTGAAGTACATGTACTTATTCAGAATAACAATGGCACTCATGAAAATGGACAGAGCAATCATTAAGATAAAAATAGAACCCATATCAAAAGAGAAAAAGATATAAAGGATCCATTATGCTGATGGGTGTAGTCTACAGACTGCATTATAACGGAAGGGAGGTGGATGTAGAAATACGTGGTCAAATTAAGGTAAGGAGCAGAGGTTTAGAAGAGATGTAATGGGGGGAGGGTGATAATTTGGAACTCTCTGCCTGCAAGGGTGGCAGACACAAAAACCCTCATAACAATAAGAATTACTTAGATATGCACTTGTGATGCCAAGGCATACAAGACTTTGGGCAGCACGGTGGCTCACTGTTTAGCATTGCTGCCTCACAACGTCAGGGACCCGGGTTCAATTTCACCCTCGGACGACAGTCTGTGTGGAGTTTGTACATTCTCCCCTTGTCTGTGTGGGTTTCCGCTGGGCGCTTCAGTCTCCTCCCATAATCCAATGATGCACAGGCAAGGTGGACTGATCGTGCTAAATTGCCTACAGTGTTCAGGGATGTGTAGTTTAGATGGGTTACAGGGAAAGGGAAGGGGAATGGGTCTGGGTGGGATGCTCTGAGGGTTAGTGCGGACTTGATGGGTTGAAGAGCCTGTTTTCAAACTGTAGGTGTTCTATGAACCATCCGCTGGAAAATGGAGTGAGAATAATTAGGTGCTAGTTTTTGACTGATACAGACTCAACAGCCAAATGGCATTTTTCTGCGATTTGGATCCCTATGACTCTAAATCAGGAAACTAAGTTTAAAAACAAAGAATAATAATCCTGGGATTTTTAATGGATATTAACAGGACAGAAGAAGTACAGAAAAGTTTAAGGGAATGGAGGTCCTACAATGTCTACAGGGGTCCTTCCTAATCCGGAATGTGAAATGCCAAGTTGAAGATTGACTATGAGATTAGTAATGAGAAATGAACCTGAGCAGATGGGAGATGTAAAAGTAGTCATTGGTGGCACAGAATGCAAGTATGGCTGAAAACAAGACACATTTATTTGAGCTTTTTGCTTTATATTCATCAGGACAATTCGCAAGAATACCAATGTTAGGAGAAATCAATATTTATACTGGATGAAAATGTTTATTGGTTCGCAAGTGGAGTTTGCCATGGACAATATAACAATTGGTGATGATTGACAGTTAACTGCCAGGCTTCAGTTTAGTTTTAAACCAAACAGGTTGATTTGAATTGGTCAAGGTATTGCCCCAAGAAAACGATCCCATGAAACGCCGTGATCTACTTTGCAGTGTTCAAACAGGCACAGTATGGGATGGACTTTGTAGCGTTGCTTTTCTGGTAGTTAGGACACATGGCGAGAGGAGGGATGGGAGAAAAGAGTGATTTGGACAATTTCTTTTCTTTTGGCTGCTTCTTTTATTTTTGCTTCTGTTTCTATTCCTCTCTTTTCTATACTAAGATGGCACTGGAGAATGGCAACTTTGCACACTTTTTATTGTACTCCTGTACATGACAATATTTGTCTTTCTTTGCATAGAACAGGGCTGTGTATGTAGCTTCCAGTACATGCCAAACCAGGTATCAGGTGCAGCTTTTGGTACCAGAGGCAATGATAGAAATGGGGCAGAAATATTCTTTAAAAATGTCTTGTAATGTATCAATGAGGTAGAACAGTCAGACATGTGAACATAAGATGAGCAAACAGATGATTACATTTAAAATAAAAAAGCGATACACTGAGTAAACTAAGCAGAATATATTGGTCCAGATGGATTGCATCCTAGTATTTTAAAATACAGGAAAAAAAATTGTGTTAGAACACTGATGGATAGCCAATGTCAATTATATATTTCAGAGGGAAAAGAACATATTCAGGGTGCTACAGACCAATCCGTAAAGCATCAGAGGTCAGACAAATAACAGAATCTGTACTAGAGACTAGAAGACCAGCTAAAAACATGAGAAAGATAACAAAAGAGAATAGCATGGATCTCAAAGGAAAACTCTTGTTTAACCAACCATATTGATTTTTTTTCAGGAGGTAACAGAGAAAGTGGATAATGATAATGCATTAGATATAAATCATCCATAGTTTACAAAAGGACTCTGATGAGGTGTCCTACAATAGACAAATAAAATGTGGGACTAATGAAATGTTGAGCAATTGTGGGGTCGGGACAAGTGATAGAATGGATTGCTCACTAGCTTCAGGGCAGAAAGCAGAAGTTGAGGGGAATTAATCAGTGTCAAAAGGTGGGAGATGCTGATCTACACGGATTGTCACTGAAAACACTGTTATCATTGTTAACATCAATGATTCAGAATATGAAATGCAAAGCACACTTTCTAAACATGTTGATGATTGGGGATTAGAGGAATAGTTATTACTGCAACAAACTACAGAAGGACATCAATAAACCTGCAGAATTGGCAAATGAAGTACAATATATTTATGAATACACGATACAAGTGAGTTCACCCACGTCACTCAGAAGAACAGGAATATCATTCATTACAGAAAAATCTGAGTCTCGGTGGAGAAGAATAAAGAGATCTTCGATAAAAAGATCACTCACTAAATGTTGCAGCACAGATGAGTGTGCTTATAAAAAAGCTAACCAAGCACCAGGTTTTATTTCTAGAGGAATAGAATGGAAAAGCAGTGATGTTATATTAAACCTGTATCAAACTGGTTTAGGCCACACTCACAATACTGCTTGCAAATCTGGTCACTATGTTGTAAAAAGGATATTGAGGCACTGGAAAGGATGTGGAGAAGATTTACAAGAATGATATCATAAATCTGTGGCTTGAGAGACCAGGAAAGGACTGACAGACTGAGAAGAGTCCAAATAGAAATCTAAATCTTTGAAAGGCTTTTACATAGAGAGACTACTTCCTCTTGTGGGGAAGAACGTAACTAGTGATAATGAATGTAAGAAAGTACACAAAAAATCCAATTGGGATTTCTGAGGAACATTCTTTACCCAAAGTGAATGTGCAACTAGTACTGTAGGGAGTGTTGATGGGAATAGCAGTGATACATATTGGAAAGCTAGGTAACCATAGGAGGGAGAAGGTAATATAAAAGTTGGGAGAAAGTTTCATGGAATGGTCTCTTTATCTGCCTTAATTACCTAGAAAATTGACACTTTTTCCCCAATCCCACAGGATGGAAGAATGGGATAAGTGTGGACATCTTGGAGGGTTATGGGAGATTACAGAGATCATGACAGGCACGGCCACAAAGTAATTGAAATTAAGGATGAAAGTTGCAAAATTAAGCCATTACCAATGAAGTTCAATGATCAAGAGTGCTAAGGGAATGGAGCTTACTGGGATATTAAAACACAGGCAGAGCTTTGGATAGCCTCATCTTTATGGAAGATAGGCTGTCAGAGACCAACTTGGAGTCTCGATCTCTAGTCCAGCCCAGAGACAACAAAGGCACAGATGAGAAAGTGAGTACCTGGGTGATGTTAAAGGTAGAAATAGGAGATTATAATCATGTCACAAGCATGAGATCAGAATCTCTCTTTCAGGGACAAGCCAACACATTACTTTATTTCACTGGAATCCATAGGATCTGGAGAAGCTACAGAAAGCTGCAGCTAGTTGAAACATTTTCCTGCCTGAGATCAAAAGACAGAATAATACCATATCCTATAAACAGGTAAAGCCAGGTTTGTTCAAAAAAGGCATCAATTATTTTGTATTCAGATCAGGATGTGGGCATCACTGGCTGGGCCAGCATTTGTTACTCAACACTAATTTTGCGAAGGTGGTGGTGGTAAGCTGCCTATTCAAATCACTGACTGAGAATACAGGAGGTATGGTTAGTAAGTTTGCAGATGAAACCAGGGTAGTATAGTGAAGAAGACTGCAAAGAAGGCTATCTCAGAGTATAGCAGGACCTTGATCAGATGGGCCAGTGGGTCAAGAACTGGCAGATGGAGTTTAATTTACACGAATGCAAGCTGCTGCATTTTGGTTAGGCAAAAGCAGGGCAAGACCTATACAGTTAATGGTCAGGCTCTGGGCTGTGTTGTTGAATAGAGGCACCGGTTCATAGTTCCTTGAAAATGGAGTCACAGGCAGACAGGTTAGTGAAGGTGGCATTTGGCCAGCTTGCCTTCATTGGTCAGGGCATTGAGTATAGGAGTTGGGACATCATGTTTTGTGGCTGTACAAGACACTTTTGTGCGGCCAACACTGGAATATTGGGTATAATTATGGTCACTCTGCTATAGGAAGGATATTGTTAAACTCGAAATGGTACAGAAAAAATTTACAAGGATGTTGCCGGAACTGAAAGGTTTAAGTTATAACAGGAGGCTGGATAGGGTGGGACTTTTTCCCTGGAGCATTGGAGATCGAGGGGTAACCTTCTAGAGGTTTCTAAAACAGTGAGGGCCATAAATAAAGTGTATAGCCGAGCTCTTTTCCCGAGGGTAGGGGAGTCAAAATCTAGATGGCATAGGTTTAAAGTGAAAGAAGAAAGATTTAAAAGGGACCTGAGGGGCAATTTTTTCACAAAGATGTTGGTGCTAGTATGGAATGAGCTGCCAGAGGAACTGGTAGCGGCGGGTACAATTACAACAGACATCTTTTTCCTAGGGTGGAGGTAGCTTTTACGAGGGGACATAGTTTTATTTGGACAGGTACGTGCATAGGAAAGGTTTAGAGGATATGGGCCAAATGCAGGCAAATGGGACTAGTTCAATGTAGGGTGCCTAGTTGGCATGGATGGAGTGGGCCAAAGGGTCTGTTTCCATGCTGAATTACTCTATGACTCAATGTCGTTCAGGAGGAAGCTCCAAAGTTTTGACCAACTGACACTGAAGGAATGACAACATATTTCCACTTTAGGATGGTAAATGGCTTGGAAGAGATCTTATAGGCAGTGGTATTCGCATGTATCTGCTGGCCTACCTTTCTATATGGCTGCTCTTGTGGGCTTGAAAAGTGATAAGAAGCCTTGGTAAATTTTTGCAGTGTATCTCGTAGGAGGTACACTCTGCTGCAACTGAGCATTGTTAGTGCAGGGAGTGGATATTCGTAGACGTGGTGCCTATCAAAAAAGTGACCTGCTTTGTCCTGGCTCTGTTGAGTTTCTTGAGTGTTGCTGGAGCTGCACTCTTCCAGCTAAGTAGGGAATATTCCATCAGACACATAACAGTCCATTTGGGACAACAACTTCTGGTCATTCATGTGTTTCAGATGTCGGCATCATTTAGAAACATGAAGGAGAACAAGAGAGAAAAAAAGTCTTAATTATCAAAAGCTGGACTCAAGGGTCCTCTCAGCCCCACAACCAGACTCTTCCCTTCCATAGTAATACTGAAGGATCTTCCTTGAGTAGGTGAATTAAAGAATCTTTAATGTACTAAAGGATAAGGTGGATCATGTTGTGGACAGTGCGGAGGGTTGTTCTAGGTTACAAAGGGACATTGATAGAATGCAGAGCTGGGCTGAGAAGTGGCAGATGGAGTTTATCCCTGAAAAGTGTGAGGTGATTCATTTTGGAAGGACAAACTTGAAAGCAGAATACAGGGTTAACAGAAAGATTCTTGGCAGTATGGAGGAACAGAGGGATCTTGGGGTTCATGTTCACAGTTCCCTGAAAGCTGCCACCCAGGTGGATAGAGTTGTTAAGAAGGCGTATGGTGTGTTAGCTTTCATTAATAGAGGGATTGAGTTCAAGAGCCGTGAAGTCATGCCCCAGCTATACAAAACCCTGGTTCGGCCACATCTGGAGTATTGTGTCCAGTTCTGGTCACCTCATTAAGGAAAGATGTGGAAGCGTTGGAAAAGGTGCAGAGGAGATTTACCAGGACGTTGCCTGGAATGGAGGGCAGGTCTTACGAGGAAAGGTTGAGAGAGCTAGGGCTTTTCTCTTCAGAACGACGAAGGATGAGAGGTGACTTGATAGAGGTGTACAAAATGATCAGAGGCATAGATACAGTAGACAGCAAGAGACTTTTTCCACGGGTGGAGGTAGCTTTTACGAGGGGACATAGTTTTAAAGTGAAAGGAGGTAGATATCGGGGAGACGTCAGAAGTAGGTTCTTTACTCAGAGAGTGGTAGGGGCGTGGAATGCATTGCCAGAGAGGGTAGTGGAGTTGACCTCATTAGGGGCATTTAAGCAGCTATTAGATAGGCCTATGGATGATAGTATAAGGTAGCGGTGGAGGTTAGATAAACCTTAGGTTTCAGGTAAAAGTTCAGCACAACATCGTGGGCCGAAGAGCCTGTACTGTGCTGTACTGTTCTTTGTTCTATGTCCTAAGGCTCCAATCTGGAATAAACTACATTCGTTGGGGTTGCTCTTGTTAAAAGAGAAGTTATGAATTGATTTGATAGACATATCTAAAATAATAAAAGGTTTCCGATACAGTAAATAATGAGAAATAGTTTTCAATGGCTGGATGGTGGGTAATCAGAGATTGAATTTGATTGGCTAAAGAATCAGTGGTGATATTAGAAGGAATTTTTTATACAACAACTTGTTCAGATTTCGAATGTATCACCTAATTGCGAGGTGGACATAATCACTCTGTTTTCAGAATGGAACTGGATAAATACATGAATGATATATTTCAAGTACACACAGAAAAAGTCTGAAATGAACTGGATTAGTCTTCAAAATGACAGGTGCAGGTGGATGGCCCAAATGGCCTCCTTCTTTGCTACACAATTCTATGATTTATAAAATTATACCTTACACTTCAGGTTAAATTTTCTCAGGCTGTGTGATCAAGCTTATGTGTGATAATCGCAATGTCACAGTTGCATATTAACAGAGACGAAAAGGTGTTCCAGAGGAACTGATTTGGGGAAAAGTAATTATGTGACATATAGCGAGATTCCATTTTATAGGGGAAGACCACTGGTTCACTTCCAAGGACATGTTCTGTTTTACACTAACAATAATGATGGATTTTGCTGAAAAGGGGCATGACATCAAAGCTTTTCAACATCAAGACAAATGCAACAACACCATCACATCAACTCATGCTTCAACGGAACTAGCTGTTGATTGGTTGGTAATTCAACTCTGATTGGCTGAGGTCTTTCCATGGAATTCAAAACTCCAAAATAATTCAAAAGGTATAAGGTTTGAAAACATTCTTTTTGTTTGCAGAGAACAAGGCCCAACATATGATACCTCAGAATGAGGTGTCCAAATTAGAACATTGCTGATAAAACAAGAACTTTTTGACAGGTATGCTTTAAAAGTCTTGTCACCTGAGTGGATGAATATTTATTTCACGAGCATTTCAAATTCCTTCCCATGTTGTTATGGGGCTGATGAGTTTTGTCCACGGTGGATACCGTGTAAATAGATATGGAAGATGTATGAAAGCATGACAGGTGTATCAGGGGATAAAGGAGGCATGAAGGAGGCATGGGGGTATCAAGAATACATGACTTTGGGCCCTAAAGGAGTACGTAGAATCTCCTCTCTCAACATAAATTACTACTTTCAATACAAATTACTATGACTTCTAATGATTTAATGAGTGACAGTAACGTTCAGGTCATGATGATTTGATGCTGGTTACGTTTCTTTCAGTGAGAAGGTTTGGGGAAAGTGAGTGCTCATACTCTGGCAGTGCCTAATTTAGAATGTTGGTTCCAAAGGGAGTAATACAATCAAAGTCCTTGATATTTTATGAGGAGAGAAAGCAGTAGTCAATTTATTACTACCAATGACCTCCCTGTTCGTATAACTAAAGCATATAGGCTTCATATACAGAGGCATTAAATACAAAAGTTGGGGACGTATGTTGAATTTATAAAGCTTTGGGGGACAAATGTGAGGAAGAACTTCTTCAATGTAATGAATGGCAATGATGTGGAACTTGTTGCTCATGACAGTGGTAGAAGGGCTGACAATCAATGATTTCGAAAGGAAATTGGATCGGCACATGAAAGTAAATAAATTTTACAGAGTGGGTTAACAGAAATTTACAGACAGCCAGAAGACTCGATAGCCTGAACAGCCTCCTTCTGTGTTATAAATGACTCGTACATATAATTGTAGACCTACCATTTTGTACAGAGTACCTGGCAGCTTAGCAGCAATTAATGTTGCTCAGTGGTGGAATGACAATTCATGTGTAGGCCTATCTGCCTCGTGTTTTACAATACATACGTCCAGTTGCTGCATTAACAATTCTGCATTTGGAACCAGATAAGAAGTGAACTTCAGCTTCTCTGAAATTGTGCAGATGCTCATATCCTGACTGCTCAGCTAAACAAAGAAAAGTATAATTAAGTCAGAGAGAACTGTTAGAAAGTGATTTTTGATCTTCACCTTCGATCTGGAAGGAAGTACATTTTTACATAGGGATTCCTGGGCCGACCATCCACTCGGGAAGGAAGCTCCGTGGCTTGTAACACATTAACTATCAGCTGGTGGCCAACTTTATCGTACCAAAGTTTCACCTGTGAAAATAATGCATCCTTTGAACTCCATAAAAATTGTGGAAATCGTAGTGCTTAAATATCATCATATAGCAAATGAAGAGTCAAATCTGCGGTTAATGTCAAAAACCTTGGTGGCAGAAGTTCTGCATTCTCAATGTGTTCTCAACTGATGGAAAATATCTTTTGCTACTGTATAGACCTTGATTCAGATCAGTTACTTAACTAGAATGTGGTCTTTAGGAAGTGTTGAAATACATGTTTTGCCAGACTGTCTGAGGCCATTTCTCTTAATTCACTTGATTAAACGAGTCAACCCTAATTTCAGAATCTTACGCTATGCAGATCTGAAAACAAGCAAATGAGTCTACTACTGAAGGGAACACTCCTGAGCTTAGTGACAAGGGGTACCAACTCATGTACGTTACACACATTTCCTGCCTTGGTTGGCATGTAAACAAATTTCTTTAATATTGGTTGAATTCTTCAATAGCAAATAGGGCAACTGCACCCTGAAGTCCTACATCCATAATTTTACAGCTATCATACTTTTCCAATCCCTCACTTCAGAGGTGCAGCCTCTTACCAGGTGCAACAGTCCTCTGGTAAAACTGTCTTAACAGACATGTTTTCTGCTTGTTCCCAATTCAGTTTGAATCGCTCATGGAGAGACTTTCTGACAGCAGTCAGAAACCAAGAGTTGCGGTTGATTTTTCACTTCCATGACCTGGTAAGAGAACTGCAGAATCGTGGAGGAGGCAAGGATGACGAGTGAACTCATACAGACCAGGGTTCAAACTTGGGGCCTTCCCATCTACAAGGACAGAAACCTCTCTGTTGAAATGATTTAGGTGCTGACGAGATGATACCTTTACTCATTCAGTCAGCCGAGGAGCTGTGCAGACATTTTTTTAAAACAAAGCATATAATAAGCATTCAGTACTTAAGATGAGTTTGGTGCCAGATATATTACACACCAGGTATTTCTTCCTTTCCTTCATGCACTGATTCATGCTGTACTCAGGACAATAAGTCTTCTCACGCACAAGTCAATGTCATCTGTGACCAATCACCACTATAAGCTGCCGAGAGTTGTGTAATGGTGACCAGTTCGCTAGATAGCTAGTGTGTTGTTCAAATTAATGCCACAAGTGTAGGTTCAATTCTCAATCTAGCCAGGGGAGATTTGGGACTCATCTTGTGATCATAACTCTGAAAGAAGAAGGCAATAGTAAACCACAGAATGACAGAAACTTTCCAGGCCTCTCTAAGCACAGGAGTAAACCTGGGGGGTCCAGAGGATCGTAAATATGACACCATTGTCAGATTGGTTAGCACGGGCGGGGGTGGGAACCAATGCAAAGGTGACTAGACTGAAAGGGAACTAGAGAATAGGGCCAGTAAGACTCAAAGGAAGAGCAAGGAGGGTGTGGTTGCTGATCAAAGTGGATCTGGTGGACTGAAGTGCGTCTGTTTCAATGCAAGAAGTGTAACAGGTAAGGCAGATGAAATTAGAGCTTGGATTAGTAGTTGGAGCTATGATGTTGTTGCTATTACAGAGACTTGGTTAAGGAAGAGACAGGATTGGCAGCTTAACGTTCTAGGATACAGATGTTTCAGGTGGGATAGAGGGGGTATAAAAGGGTTGGGGGAGTTGCACTACTTGTTAAGGAGCATATCACAGCTGTACTGCGGGAGGACACCTTGGATGGCTCATACAACGAGGCAATATGGGTCGAGCTCAGTAACAGGAAGGGCACAATCACAATGTTTGAGGTTCATATAGACCTCCCAACAGCCAGCAGGAGATAGAAGAATGGATATGCAGGGAGATTTTGACAAGATGTAAAAGTAACAGAGTTGTTGTTGTCCGTGATTTTAACTTCCCATATATTGACTGAGATTCACTTAGTGCTTACGGCTCAGATGGGACAGAGTTTGTAAGGAGCATCCAGGAGGGCTTCTTAACACAGTATGTAGATAGTCCAACTAGGAAAGAGGCCGTACTGGACCTAGTATTGAGGAATGAGCCTGCCAGGTGGTCGACGTCTCAGTAAGTGAGCAGCGCGGGAACAGTGATCACAGTTCAGTAGGCTTTAAGGTACTGATGGATAAAGATAGGTGTAGTTGTCAGGTGAAGGTGCTAAATTGGGGGAAGGTTAATTACAACAATATTAGGCTGGAACTGAAGAATGTAGATTGCAGGTAGACGTTTGAGGGCAAATCAACATATGGTATGTGGGAGGCTTTCAAGCATAAGTTGCTCGGAACTCAGGGCTGGCATGTTCCTTTAAGGATGAAGGATAAGTACGGCAAGTTTAGGGAATCTTGGATAACGAGAGATATTGTGAGTCTAATCAAAAAGAAAAAGGAAGCATTTATCAAGGCTAGGAGGCTGGGAACAGATGAAGCAAGGGTGGAATACAAGGAAAGTTGAAAGAAACTTAAGCAAGGAATCAGAAGGGCTAAAAGGGGTCATGAAAAGTCATTGGCCAACAGGATTAAGGAAAATCCCAAGGCTTTTTATACATATATAAAGAGCACAAGAGTAGCCAGGCAGAGGGTTGGCCCACCCAAGGACAGGGAAGGGAATTTATGTGTAGAGCCAGAGGAAATGGGCAAGATATTAAATGAGTACTTTGTGTCAGTATTCACCATAGAGAAGGACTTGGTGGATGATGAGTCTGGGGAAGGGTGTGTAGATAGTTTGGGTCGTGTAAAGATCAAAAGGGAGGAGGTATTGGGGGTCTTGAAAAACATGAAAGGTAGACAAGTCTCCAGGGCATAATGGGATATACCCCAGAATACTGAGAGAGGCAAGGGAGGAAATTGTTGGGGCCTTGAGGGAAATCTTTGTATCCTTACTGGCTACAGGGGAGGTCCCAGAGGATTGGCGAATAGCCAATGTTATTCCTTTGTTTAAGGGTGGCAGGGATAATCCAGCTAATTACAGGCTGGTGAGCCTTACGTCAGTGGTAGGGAAAGTATTGGAGAGGATTCTTGCGACAGGACTTACTCCCACCTTATTATCAATGGGCATATTAGCGAGCGGCAGCACGGTTTTGTAAAGGGGAGGTCGTGTCTCACTAACTTGGTTGAGGTTTTTGAGGAAGTGACAAAGATGATTGATGAGGGTAGGACAGTGAATGTTGTCTACATGGACTTCAGTAAGGCCTTCAACAAGTTCCCTCATGGCGGGCTGATACAGAAGGTAAAGTCACATGGGGTCAGAGGTGAGCTTGCAAGATAGATAAAAAACTGGCTCGGTCATAGCAGACAGAGGGTAGCAGTGGAAGGGTGCATTTCTGAATGGAGGGCTGTGACTAGTGGCGCTCCTCAGGGATCAGTGTTGAGACCTTTGCTGTTTATAATATATATAAATGATTTGGACGAGAATGTAACTGGTCTGATTAGTAAGTTTGCTGACGGCACAAGGGTTGGTGGAATTGCGGATAGTGATGAGGACCGTCAAAGGATACAGCAGTTGGTGACTTGGGCAGAGAGATAGCAGATGGAGTTTAATTTGGAAAAATGTGAGGTAATGCGTTTTGTAAGATCTAATCCAGATGGAAAATGTACAGTAAATGGCAGAACCCTAAAGAGTACTGATAGGCAGAGGGATCTGGGTGTACTGGTACACAGGTCACTGAAAGTGGCAACGCAGGTGGAAAAGGTAGTCAACAAGGTATACAGCATGCTTGCCTTCATCGGCCGGGGCACTCAGTTTAAGAATTGGCAGGTAATGTTGCAGCTTTATAGAACTTTAGTTAGGCCGCATTAGTTAGGCGAGCAGATAGAGGTCTACAAGATTATGAAGGACATGGCAGACTGGACAGTCAGAAGCTTTGTCCCAGGGTGGAAGAATCAGTTACCAGGGGCCATGGGTTTAAGGTGCGAGGGCCAAGGTTTAAAGGTGATGTACGAGGCAAGTTTTTTTATACAGAAGATGGTGGGTGCCTGGAACTCACTGCAGGGGGAGGTAGTGGAAGCAGATACTATAGTGACTTTTAAAGAGCATCTTGACAAACGAACAGGATGGGAAGAGGGGAATATGGTCCCTGGAAGGGTAGGGGGCTTTAGTTGTGATGGGCAGCATGTCGGTGCAGGCTTAGAGGGTCGAAGGGCTTGTTCCTGTACTGTAATTTTCTTTGTTCTTTGTTTAAGAAAAGGGGCAAAGGATAACCCAGGAAACTACAGACCTGACAGCTTGACATCAATAGTGGGAAAACTGATGGAGGTCATAATACAGGCTAAGGTAAATATGCCCTTACAGAAATATACATTGATACTAGACAGTCAACATAGCTTTGTCAAGGACACGTCATGTCTGACCAATTTAACTGAGTTTTTCAAGCAGTTTATTAAGCTGGTGCTGTAGATGTTGTATTTTTAGACTTTCAGAAAGTATTTGACATTGTTCCACAAGGCAGGTTGGCAGGCAAATTAGAAATATTTGGGATTGGTGGATCCTTGGCAGCATGGATTAGAGTATCGATTGAATATCAATTAGAATTCAATGACAGTATAAGGTAGTGGTGGAGGTTAGATAGACCTTAGGTTTCGGCACAACATCGTGGGCCAAAGGGCCTGTACTATGCTGTACTGTTCTATGTTCTAGAAGTTGGATAAGATAGGAGGAAATGAGGGTAGCTATAGATGGGCATTTGTCAGATTGGAAATGAGTTGAAAGTGGTGTTCCCTGGGGATTGGTGTTGGGACGCTTGCTTTTTCTTATTTATTTAAATTATTTGAAGATGGGCAAATTTTCTAAATTTCTAAGCTAGGGCAAATAGTGAAATGTGAGGATGATGCTGAATGTATTTAGAGGGACACTGACAAGTTGGCGAAATGGACAGACACCTTGCAGATGAACTTCAATGCAGAGAAATATTAGCTAAGAGATAATAGGAACTGCAGATGCTTGAGAATCCGAGATAACAAGGTGTAGAGCTGGATGAACACAGCAGGCCAAGCAGCATCATAGGAGCAGGAAGGCTGACGTTTCGGGCCTAGACCCTTCATCAGAAATGGGGGAGGGGAAGGGGGTTCTGAAATAAATAGGGAGAGAGGGGGAGGGGGATAGAAGATGGATAGAGGAGAAGATAGGTGGAGAGGAGACAGACAAGTCAAAGAGGCAGGGATGGAGCCAGTAAAGGTGAGTATAGGTGGGGACGTAGGGAGGAGATAGGTCAGTCCAGGGAGGACGGACAGGTCCAGGGGGCGGGATGAGGTTAGTAGGTAGGAAACGGGGGTGCGGCTTGAGGTGGGAGGAGGGGATAGGTGAGAGGAAGAACAGGTTAGGGAGGCGGGGACGAGCTGGGCTGGTTTTGGGATGCGGTAGGGGCAGGGAAGATTTTGAAGCTTGTGAAATTTACATTGATACCATTGGGCTGCAGGGTTCCCAAGCGGAATATGAGTTGCTGTTCCTGCAACCTTCGGGTGGCATTGTTGTGGCCCTGCAGGAGGCCCAGGATGGACATGTTGTCTGAGGAATGGGAGGGGGAGTTGAAATGGTTCGCGACTGGGAGGTGCAGTTGTTTATTGTGAACCAAGCGTAGGTGTTCTGCAAAGCAGTCCCCAAGCCTCCGCTTGGTTTCCCCGATGTGGAGGAGGCCACAATGGATACAGCGGATGCAGTATACCACATTAGCAGATGTGCAGGTGAACATCTGCTTGATGTGGAAAGTCTTCTGGGGGCCTGGGATGGGGGTGAGGGAGGAGGTGTAGGGTCAGGTGTAGCACTTCCTGCGGTTGCAGGGAAAAGTGCCGGGTGTGGTGGGGCTGGAGGGGAGTGTGGAGCGGACAAGGGAGTCACGGAGAGAGTGGTCCCTCCGGAAAGCATACAAGGGTGGGGAGGGAAAATTGTCTTTGGTGGTGGGGTCAGATTGCAGATGGCGGAAGTGTTGGAGGATGCTGCTTTGGATCCGGAGGTTGATGGGAGTGGCACGTGAGAACGAGGGGGATTCTTTTTTGGTTGTTTTTGCGGACACGGGGTGTGAGGGATGAGTTGTGGGAAATGGTCGAGACACGGTCGAGGGCGTACTCGACCACTGCGAGGGGGAAGTTGTGGCCCTTGAAAAACGAGGATATCTGGGATGTACGGGAGTGGAATGCCTCATCCTGGGAGCAGATGCGGCGGAGGCAAAGGAATTGGGAATGGGAGGGCATTTTTGCAGGAAGGTGGGTGGGAGGAGGTGTATTCTAGGTAGCTGTGGGAGTCAGTGGGCTTGAAATGGATATTGTTTTCTAGGTGGTTGCCCGAGATGGAAACAGAGAGGTCCAGGAAGGTGAGAGAGGTGTTAGAGATGGTCCAGGTGATCTTAAGGTTGGGGTGGAAGGTGTTGATGAAGTGGATGAACTGTTCGAGCTCCTCGTGGGAGCATGAGGCGGCACCGATACAGTCATCAATGTAATGAAGGAAGAGGTGGGGTTTAGGGCCAGTGTAGGTACGGAAGGGGGATTGTTCCACGTAACCTACAAAGAGGCAGGCATAGCTTGGGCCCATGCGGGTACCCATGGCCACCCCCTTTGTCTGTAGGAAGTGGGAGGAATTGAAAGAGAAGTTGTTGAGGGTGAGGACGAGTTCGGCTAAGTCGATGAGGGTGTCAGTGGAGGGGGACTGGTCAGGCCTGCGGGACAAGAAGAAGCGGAGGGCCTTTAGGCCATCTGCATGGGGAATGCAGGTGTACAGGGACTGTACGTCTATAGTAAAAATGAGGTGTTGGGGACCGGGGAATTGGAAGTTCTGGAGAAGGTGGAGGGCGTGGGTGGTGTCATGGACATAGGTAGGGAGTTCCTGGACCAAGGGGGAGAAAATGGAGTCAAGATAGGTGGAGATAAGTTCGGTGGGGCAGGAGCAGGCGGAGACAATGGGTCGACCAGTGCAGTCAGGTTAGCTAATGTATTTTGGTAGAAGAAACATGAAGAGAAAATACAGGCTCAATGGTACAACACCACTGAGGGGAGCACAGGAGCAGAGGGACTTCAGGGTTTATGTGCATGATTCTCTGAAGGAAGTTGAAACAGTTCTTAGGAAGGCATATGGGATCCCTAGTTTTGTAAATAGAGGCATAGAGCATGAAAGCAAGGAAGCGATACTAGACCTCTACAAATCATTGGCCAGACCACATTTGGAGTATCGTGTTCAGTTCTGGGCACCTCATTTGCCTTACTTAAGTAAGGATCTTAAATCACTGGAGACAGTGCAAACACAAGTTACTAGAGTGAGGCAGTTTAGATGCAGAGAAAGATTAGAGAAATTGGGTCTTATTCTCCTTGGAGCAGAGAAGATTAAGAGATAACCTTATTGAGCTGTTCATAATTATAAATAATTTTGACAGGGTCAGGAAGGATATTCTGTTGCCATTTGTTGGTTTATTAGTAACTAGGGGTCATAATTTCAGTTCTGAGGAAGGGTCACTGGACCCGAAACGTTAACTCTGTTTTCTCCTTCACAGATGCTGCCAGACCTGCTGAGCTTTTCCAGCAACTTTGTTTTTGTCACAATTTCAAGATTGTTAGCAAGAGAGCTGATGGAATGTGCTACCAGGGAGAGTGGTAAAGGCTGATTCCATAGGAGGTTTCGAAAGAAAGCTTGATTTATACTTGAAAGAGATAAATTTGGAGGGCTGGAACTGGTCCAGACACAATGAGTCAACTGGCCTCCTTCTGTGCTATAAATTTCTTTGGTTCCATAATAAAACAGCTCAGGATGAAGCATCAGCAGAGCACTTGTGGAAATGGGATAGTATTTGTTCCATGTGACTTTCTTTTCTGACTCTCTCACCTGCCTCTCTTGCCACCATTGAGAAGAAATGCACAATCCTTAAGAAACACCTGTGTGGAAATCTAGACTCCAAACTCTCTAACATGTTACGTCGAACGTACACGACGAGTAAAAGCTACTTGGCCCAACTAGTCAATTCTGGTGTCACCTCTCATTCCATCTAGCTCAACTCAGCTTTCAGCAAATCTTTCTGTTTCCTTTTGCCTTGTGTATTGACCTGATTTCCTTTTTGAAACATTTAAGATATTTATCTCAAAAATGTTCTTTGGTAATGAAATCGAGATTCTCATCACCCACTGAGTAAAGACATTTCTCCCCATATCCTCACAAATACAAACTTTCTTGTAATTATGGCGCTGAGTTGCAGATTATCCCAGAGTTTTGTGCATGTGCAGCATAACGTGTCTAATTTTAAATTTTTCATTATTTTGTTATTGCTTAACTGACTAACCCTCATCTTATCAGTATGTTTTCAATTACTTCTTAGCCTGTATCCCTAGGTCTTTTGGTTCTCCTGTAACATTCAGCTTACTTTCTAAGGTATGGCTAACAATTCCTAATTTCTTATTTATATAGTTTTACAGGATTGATTAAATTAATAAATCATATGTTAACAAATTAGCACATAGACAATAGGGATATAGAACTAGTATCATAACTGTGAAATGTAGGAGCTTCTGAACCTGAAACTGATCCAGGACAAACACATCTGTGGTAAACGCCTTAAACTACAGAATTCCAACTCAGCATTGCTGAATCGGAGATTGAAGTGAAGACATTGTGATGTACCAGGGATAGAGCAGATACCAGGGAACCCTGATCCACACCTTAGGACACAGCAGTCCAATTCCATTTGTAGTAAGGGATAGAAGGGTGCGGCCACAAGTGAGGCAGGTAAAGTATGTGTAATGCACATGTTTCAGCCCTTGAAATTATTGAACAAGTTTGAGTGCTCACCTGTGTTGATGATAGTAAGGTGAGGGAGCAGACTGAGCAGGGCACCTTGGTTCAGGATACCTCTTAAGGGAGAAACTAAAAAAGAATATAGTGATGGTAGGAAATAGCATAGTGAGGGGGGTAAACATTGTTTTGTCCAGCCAAAAGTGAGAGCCCAGAAAGACATGTTGCTTACCCAGTGCCAGGGTTCAGGTCTGCTCAAGGGCTGAAGAAGAACTTGGAATGGAAATGGGGGGATCAAATTGTAGTGGTCCATATAGGTATTAATGACTTAGGCAGGACAATGAAGGAGGGGGTGCTTAGGCAGAACGAGGATCTGGACACCATACCAAACAGGAGAACCTTGGGGTAATCCGAGATAACAAGCATGGGGCTGGATGAACACAGCAGGTCAAGCAGCATCATAGGAGCAGGCTCCTATGATG
>JAHRHZ010000073.1:27837721-27965444 GCA_024137785.1 Ginglymostoma cirratum
CAGCATCATAGGAGCAGGCTCCTATGATGCTGCTTGACCTGCTGTGTTCATCCAGCCCCATGCTTGTTATCTCGGATTCTCCAGCATCTGCAGTACCTTTTATCTCTGATACAACCTTGGGGTAATAATTTGGCAGGTTGAAGAGGGCACACAGGATTAAAGTGTGAAATGAATACATGTCTTAAAGACTGATTTGAGAGAAGTGGGTTGTGGTTTGAGGAGCAGTGGCACTGGTAGTGGGGAAAGTAGGAACTGTTCCATTGGGAGAGTCTGGATCTGAATCTTGCTGGAGCCAGTGCAATTCAGAACTAGGGAAGTAGAAAGGGCTTTAAACTATGTGTTAAAAAAATAGTGGGGTATCATGCTTAGGTAGATTTGACAAATCAAAGGGTAAAATCAAAACAGGGAAACCAAATAATTATGGAAAATGACAGACAGAGAAAAGAA
Organism: Ginglymostoma cirratum; assembly: GCA_024137785.1. Lineage (NCBI taxonomy): Eukaryota > Metazoa > Chordata > Chondrichthyes > Orectolobiformes > Ginglymostomatidae > Ginglymostoma > Ginglymostoma cirratum. The sequence goes on from JAHRHZ010000073.1 coordinate 27,838,169, forward strand.
AACACAACTAAAAGGCTCAAGAGCAAAAAGTTATGTGACATTCATAACAAAGTATAAATATGATTTGAAAGCCATTTTGGAAGTGTGACTGAATGCTGATGCAGATTTGGTCCTGACTATTAAGGAGAACATGACATTCAAGGAAAATGGGGAGGTGGGGAGAGTTGCATGGTTAGCCAAGGATAGCACTGGTACGATAGTTGGAGATTACCTCAGTTCAGAAGATCAGGATATAAAATCGGAAGTGAAGGATAGTCAGGAAAGAAATCACAAGTAGAGTTTGTCTACAAGCCCTCTAAAAATAATAACAATGCAGGACAAAGTATATGGAAGAAATAGTGGGTGCATGCGATAAAGGGACTGAAAAATTATGGGTGATATTAAACTAAACACAAATTGGAAAAAAAACCGGATTGGATGAGGAGTTCATAGAATGATTTCAAGACAGTTTCTTAGAGCAGCATGTTCTGGAACCAACAAAAGATTTGGAATTGTGTAATGCAATAGGATTAATTAATGACATCAGAGCAAGAGCATCGCTGGTAGCAGAGATCACAACGTAATTAAATTTTACACTCAGTTTAAAAGGAAGAGTGAGTCTACTACTAGCATTTTAAACTTAAGTAAGGGTAACTGTGTGGTCACATGGGGGAGGTGATGGCCTAGTGGTGTTATCACTGGACTATTAATCCAGAGACCCAGATAATGTTCTAGGCACCCGCATTCAACTCCTGCCATGGCACATTGTGGAATTTGAATTCAATAAACATCTGGAATTAAGAATCTAATGATGACCATTAGAATGATCATGAATTCATTGTCAATTGTTGGGAAAAAACCCATCTGGTTCACTAATGTCCTTTTGGGAAGGACATCCTCACCCATCCTCCCCTGGTCTGGTCTACCTCTGACTCCAGACCCACAGCAATGTGGTTGACTCTGAACTGCCCTCTGGGCAATTAGGGATGGGCAATAAATGCTGCCTAGCCAGCGATACCCACATCCCATTAATGAATAAAGGAAACAAAAAGAAAGCTGAACTAGCTGAAGTGAAATGGGATATTGGACTAGCAGTGGGAAACAGTGGTAGATATTGAAAGGGATATTTCAGAATACTCAGAAAAAGCCTTTTCTGACAAATTTCAGACAAAACGTTTTTCTGATTGAAGAAATTAAGGAAAGCATCAAACCTAAGCAAAAAGCATATATAAGTACAAAGATGACAAGTCAGATGATTGGACAAAATATAAAGAATTACAATGAATGACAGAAAAGTCAATCAGGAGAAAGAAATTAGAGTGTGGGAGGAAGCTAGCTGTACATATAAAACTGATAGCAAAAGTTTCTACTGGAATTTTAGAGGAAAACAGTATGTAAAGTGAGGGTTGATCTTCAAGAAAGTGAGAATGGGGAATTATTGGTAGATAATAAGGAAATGACAAATTAAATGAACAAAGATTTCACTTTCACCTTTACTATAGAGGCTACAAAAAGAACAGTCCAGCAACAGGTGTGAGAAATATATGAGAGAGAGAGGAACAGTGAAATGGTACAGAGCAAACTGATGGAGCTGAGGGTTGACAGGTCCCTGAGGACTGACGGACATCCTCCTGGCACCTTAAAAGAATTTGATAATGAAAAAGTAGATGCATTGGTGTTAATTTTCCAAAATTTACTAGATTCTAGAAAGGTGTCATAAGACTGGAAAGTATCAAATATAACCTCTATTATTCAGAAGGGGTGTGGGGTATGATGGAATGAAGAGGCAGAAACAGGAAAATGTAGGCTGGTTGGATTGACATCTTTTGTGGAGAAGGTGTTGGTATTGATTATTATACAGATTATAACTGAGCGCCAAGAAAAGCTCAAGCTAACCAAGAACAGCCAACGTGGTTTTGAAAAAGGGAAATTGGGTTCAATCAATTGGTTGGCGTCTCTGAGGTAACACATACTCTAGATAAAGGGAAGCCTGCATACATACTATACTTGGATTTTCAGAAGACATTTAAAACAAGGCTCCACATAGAAGATTATTAATGCAAAGGAGCTCATGGTGTAGAGAGGAATCTATTATCATGGATAGAAGATTGGCTTGCTGGCAAGAAATAAATAGTATGCTGAAAGTGGTCCTTTTGTCTGATTGGCAGGATATGATGAGTAGGGTTCTGCAGGGGCCTCAGCTTTTTAGAATTTTTATCATTAACTTAGATAGGGGGAGAGAAGGCATGGTGGCTAAATTTGCAGATGACACCAAGATAGGTACGAAAATAGGTTGCGATGAGGGCAGAAGAAAGTTGTAGATGAATAGAGACAGATATTTTCAGGAAGAATAAAAACCAAAGTTTTATTCAAACTGGCAGAATTTTGCAACACTGAGTTAGTTTGCAGGTACAGCAGGCAATTAGGAAGGCTAACGGGATGAATTCCTTTATTACGAGTGGAACTGAACACAACAATAAGCATGTCATATTTATACATGGTATTGGTGAGACCAGATCTCAAATACTGTGTTCTCGCTGTGTTTTCATCTTCTAAGTTAAGAAGGGATATAAATACATTGGCATCGGTTCAAAGGATGTTTACTGGATTGATGCCTGAAATGAGTGACTTGTGTTTTGAGGATAGGTTGGACAGGCTGGGCTTGTTTCCTGCGGAGGTTAGAAGAGTGAGGGGTGATGAATGAAGTACATAAAGTCCTGCTTTGACAAGATGGTTGTGGAAAGACTGAAACATGTAGATAAGTTGTGGATAAGTCCAGAACTAAGGGATTCTGTTTACAAATTAGAGGTCACTCTTTTAGGACATAGATCAGAAGAATTTTTTTCTTTCAAAGGTTGTGTGACATTTAAACTCTCAGTCTGAGATAAATAGATTTGTACTAGGCAGAGGAATCAAAGATTCTCAGGGATAGATGGAAATGGGAACAGGAAATATAAACAGATCAGCTGTGATCTCATTGAATGGTGAAACAGGTTCAAGGGGCCAAATAGCAATCTTCTGCTCCCAATTCATATGTTTGCATGCTCTATTTTACCTGCAAAACTGCTTCATTTCATATTGGTCCCCTAAAATCCAAATGCCTCTCAGTTTGCCAGCATTGCAATATCTTTTTACAATATGACATATTCTTCCTTCATATTGGCTGTATCTACAATTTGGCAGCATCTAAAAACTTAGTACTGAGGGCTGGATTTTTGTAGATACAGGACAACACTGGGGCCATTTAAAATTTGTGGACTGGACCTAATTCTGGGTTTCCTGCTCTCCACCAACAATTTTAGCCAGTGCAGGAAGAGACTGCACACTGCATCTCCTCACCTAGCTATTTCTACTTGCTTGGAAGGGGTGAGAGATAGGCATCTCCTTGCCTGCTGAAATTTTCACAGACTCAGCCCTTCAGATGGGTCATGAACCATTATCTAGATTTAGCAACTATATGAAAGGTAAGTTCTGAAGGTCTTCTAGCTGCTTCTTCTGGTCCTTCATAGTCTCATCATAGTGCCAACTAATAACCATTCCACGTATAGTCAACCAGTATGCATTATGTATATACAGTCATACAGCATGGAAACAAACCCTCAGGTCCAACTCGTCTGCATCAACCAGGCATCCCAATCTGACCTAGTCCCATTTGCCTGAATTTGGCCCATATCCCTCTAAACCCTTCCTATTCATACACCCATCCAGATGCCTTTTAAATGTAATTGTTGAAATCATACGCGCCTTGACCATTTCCTCTGGCAAGTTCATTCCATATATGCACCACACGCTGCATGAAAAGATTACCCCTCAGGTCCTTTTTATATCTTTCTCCTCTCACCTTAAACCTATGCCCTCTAATTTTGGACTCCACCACCCTGGGACAAAGACTTTGGCTATTCACCCTATCCATGCCCCTCATCATTTTATAAACCTCCATGAGGTCACTCTTCAGCCTCCAATGTTCCATGGAGAAAAGCCCCTGCCTATTTAACCTCTCCCTCTAACTCAAACCCTTCAGTCCCAGCAACATCCTTGGAAATCTTTGCTGCAGCTTCTCAGGTTTAACAAAATCTTTCCAAGAGAAGGGCAACCAGAACTGTACGCAGTATTCTAAAAGCAGTAGCACCAATGTCCTGTACGGCACAACATGATGTCCTAACTCCTATACTTGATGCACTGACCAATGAAGGCAAGTGTCCCATTGTATTCTAAAATAATCTTCTTCACTATCCACTATATCACCTGTTTTGATTACATCTGCAAAATTACTAATCATACCTTCTATATTCACATCCAAATCATTTATATAAATGATGAACAACAGTGAACCAATAATGATCCTTGTGGCAAACTGCTGGTCACAGGCCTCCAGTCCAAAAAGCAACTCCCTCCCACCACCTTCTGTCTCCTACCTTCAAGTCAATTTTGTATCCTATTGGCTAGCTCTCCCTAGATCCTACGTATAATTCATGCAACAACTGAGCCACACTACAACAACAGGTTGTATGGGACTGACATGAACAAAAAGTATGTCCAGAAAGAAAGTGCTGTTCTTCCAACCTTATACAAATGTCAATCAGACAGCACAATAAAATAACACTAACAGAAGCTTCAAACACTTCACATCTCTTAATCCTGTCAAAATAAATAAAGCGACATTGTGATCTTTATGTGATCTCTTTTGTCATTCATCTATTTGTCATCTTTCGCCCACAATGTGGTCTCTTTTCAAAATCTAGGTTAATGTGTTAGATGTCTTTCTCTAAAGTTTCTATTAGCTTTTCAAAGAGTTTTGTCAGGTTCTTTAAACATGATGTAATTTTTGGAATTCGTACCGGATACGTTTTGATATGTTTCAGAGATAGTAGGAACTGCAGATGCTGGAGAATCTGAGATAACAAGGTGTAGAGCTGGATGAACACAGCACGCCAAGCAGCATCAGAATATATGAAGAAAAATAAACAATCATGGATTAGATTTTCTTCTTTGTGCTTGGTCATTGCGAGAATGGGAACAAACAGCCATGAATGGTTGTAAATGATCACAAAATGATTATTAAATGTCAAATGAGAAAGAGGAAGTGATACCCAGTCAAACCTTTCCATTTTATTTTGGAAAACATATTGCTGAAGTGCGTAAAGTTCAATTGAAAATGATGAAAAAAAAGCAATATCTTCAATATCTGTCTATTCCAGCTTGCGTTATGAATTCACTCACTGAAAGCTGTCCAGGTAGAACCTGAGGGGCATCCTTCAGAGCTCCGGGACTAGTCGGAGAAATGACTGAAATGCACGGTCGTTCCATCTTCTGTGACTCAAAGGAACTTGAACCTATAAAGGGTGAAACATCATTTACTTCTGTTATTACATGTGGCTATTTGTCTTACATAGAAGTATTGCATTACTAACATAGATATAAACCTGCATTTATAATATTTGTTGAGTTCTGTCTTCCAAGGCCTATTGTTATTAACATTCTTAAGTATAAAGCCTTCAAAATAACTCAAAGCCAGGAAATACATCAAAATAAACAAAATCTTTATTTCACAATGAAGCTCCAATTCACCTCTCAAAATATCATTTATAAGTGAGGCATAACATACAGATTTTTTTTAAGTGAGATAAAATAACTCTTGGAAACTTGATGAAACAGTTTTTTAGACAGATATCTTTCATGACTAGGACTCGGAGCTCCATTCAGCTCAAAGTAATACCATGAAAGTCTTCTTCAAATTTTTGCAGCAAGGGCCCTATCAACGGAACATGAATCCAGGGCAGTGTCATATTCCCAAACTCGTAGCAGAAACGTAGACCAAATTTAGTGATTCAGAAAATTGTGTCTTAATATCTGCCAATGTAATAATTTCTTATGAAAAAATTGAATTGGATGTTATGCAAAAAAAATTTTAAAAGTGCATTTTAAATACTGGGTTTGACTTGACTCAGCCTAGACCTGGTCTCTGCCATCTTCCTGCACTGTGTCACATTCACTGTGGACTGTGATCCTTGCGCACCTACTCATTCCCCACTTATTTAAATTGGAGATTCTCACTGATGTGCTTGAATCCATCAAACCCACCAAACCCACCCTATTCTAGGCCCGAAACGTCAGCCTTCCTGCTCCTCTGATGCTCTTTGGCCTGCTGTGTTCATCCAGCTCTACACCTTGTTACCTCTTAAACCCACTCTATTGTTGTTTTTCCTACATTTTTAGAATCCTTCACTGAACTCTTTTTTTTTTGAAAACAGGATCTTGCATAAACCAAACATTGGGCGATATGGTTTGGGGTTAGTGAACCCAGGGGGTGTGGGCAGGGTCGCATGTTGGCACGTGCTTGTGCTTAGGTGGTAGAGTGTGGGATGTGACTGTAGTAAGGATTTTGCCTCGGGTTTGGGTTGAGGGTGTAGTGAGATGTTGGGGATTGGGATGGAGTGTGGAGAGAGGATATGGGGCAGGGGTTAGGAGGTGCAGATGGGCAACGTAAGAGTGGCTTGTGGGATGGGGGACAGGTTAGCAGATGGTCACCTGGGAAATCATAAAGAAAATATCCCAGAATGTTTTAGTATCACAACCTACAGCTGGGAGTTTTCTGAACAAGACATCACTGGACTGTCTATCAGCAGCCTTCCTGTCTGCACTCTCCATTCAAATTATTTGCACTGCACCCACTCTCTTCTGACTCTGTCTCATCTGTTTCTGTCTATTGCTGCTGTAACTGGTCTACTGTCTAACACTGCAATGTGGAGCAATTGTGCATTTTAATAACAATTACAAACACTTGATTATATATGAGTAGAAGAATCTCGAATAATCATTGCAGTTGGTCAAACCCAATCTTTTAGGTACCAAGCCTTTTCTAAGGCTCAAGTGAAACGGAACATCAGCAAGGTATAATCTAAGTGTTAATATGCAGAGTTTGAGGGGAACACGATGTCGAGTCAATATCTTTCAGTGCCATGGGCAGAGATAAGCTATTTCATGGAAGCCATGTTCAGTACATTACTTTGGGTTCCCATGAGGATTTCCACCAACTTTAACTCATTTTTCATCAATTAATATTCATCACTAAATAACTGAATAAAGAAGAACTAAGAACAATACAGCACAGTAACAGGCCCCTTAGCTCTCCTAGCCTGCACTAACACAGTTTGCCCTTTCATACTAAAACTGTTTTCACTGACAGGATCCATATCCCTCTATTCCCTTCCTATTAATGCATTTGTCCAGGTGCTTCTTGAATGCTGCTATTGTGTTTGCTTCCACCATCTCCTCTGGCACCACGTTTCAGGCACTCACCACCCTTTGTGTGAAAAACTTGCCTCACACATCTCTTTCAAAACATCCGCTCCACCCCCACCAGCCCCTACATCTTGAACTTGTGTCCCCTAGTAATTGACCCCTCCACCCTGGGAAAAAGCCTCATACTTTCCACTCTATCTGTGCCATTTGTTTACTAAAGAAGTTGAATCTCTTGCCAAGAGGAAGAAGGAGACTTATGTAGAGATGAGACATGAAGGCTCAGTTAGGACGCTTGAGAGTTACAAGTTAACCAGGAAGGACCTAAAGAGAGAGCTAAGAAGAGCCAGGAGGGGACATGAGAAGTCTTTGGTAGGTAGGATCAAGGAAAACCCTAAAGCTTTCTATAGGTATGTCAGGAATAAAAGAATGACTAGAGTAAGATTAGGGCCAGTCAAGGACAGTAGTGGGACATTGTGCGTGGAGTCCAAAGAGATAGGAGAGGCCTAAATGAGTATTTTTCATCAGTATTCACACATGAAAAAGACAATGTTGTCGAGGAGAATATGGAGATACGGGCTATTAGTCTAGACGGCATTGAGGTTCATAAGGAGGAGGTGTTAGCAATCTTGGAAAGTCTGACAATAGATAAGTCCCCTGGGCTGGATGGGATCTATCCTAGGATTCTCTGGGAAGCTAGGGAGGAGATTGCAGAGCCTCTGGCTTTGATCTTTATGTTGTCATTGTCTATAGGAATAGTGCCAGAAGACTGGAGGATAGAAAATGTTGTCCCCTTGTTCAAGAAGGGGAGTAGAGACAACCCTGGTAATTATAGACCAGTGAGCCTTACTTCTGTTGTGGGTAAAGTGTTGGAAAGGATTATAAGAGAGAGGATTTATAATCATCTAGAAAGGAATAATTTGATTAGGGATAGTCAACATGGTTTTGTGAAGGGTAGGTCATGCCTCACAAACCTTATTGAGTTCTTTGAGAAGGTGACCAAACAGGTGGATGAGGGTAAAGCGGTTGATGTGGTGTATATGGATTTTAGTAAAGCGTTTGATAAGGTTCCCCACAGTAGGCTATTGCAGAAAATTGGGAGGTATGGGATTGAGGATGATTTAGTGGTTTGGATCAGAAATTGGCTAGTTGTAAGAAGACAGAGGGTGGTGGTTGATGGGAAATGTTCATCCTGGAGTTCAGTTACTAGTGGTGTACCGCAAGGATCTGTTTTGGGGCCACTGCTGTTTGTCATTTTTATAAATGACCTGGATGAGGGCGTAGAAGGATGGATTAGTAAATTTGCGGATGACACTGAAGTTGGTGGAGTTGTGGATAGTGTGGAAGGATGTTGCAGGTTACAGAGGGATATAGATAAGCTGCAGAGCTGGGCTGAGAGTGGCGAATGGAGTTTAATGTGGAAAAGTGTGAGGTGATTCACTTTGGAAGGAGTAACAGGAATACAGAGTACAGGGCTCATGGTAAGATTCTTGGTAGTGAGGACAAGCAGAGAGATCTCAGTGTCCACGTGCATAGATCCCTGAAAGCTGCTACCCAGGTTGATAGCGTTGTTCAGAAGGTGTACGGTGTGTTAGGTTTTATTGGTAGAGGGACTGAGTTTCGGAGCTGTGAGATAATGGTGCAGCTGTACAAATCTCTGGTGTGGCCGCACTTGGAGTATTGCGTACAGTTCTGGCCGCCGCATTATAGGAAGGATGTGGAAGCATTGGAAAGGGTGCAGAGGAGATTTACCAAGATGTTGTCTAGTATGGAGGGAAGGTCTTATGAGGAAAGGCTGAGGGACTTGAGGCTGTTTTTGTTAGAGAGAAGAAGGTTAAGAGGTGACTTAATAGAGACATACAAGATGATCAGAGGATTAGATAGGGTGGACTGTGAGAGCCTTTTTCCTCGGATGGTGACGGCTAGCACGAGGGGACATAGCTTTAAATTGAGGGGTGATAGATATAGGACAGATGTCAGAGGTAGATTCTTTCCTCAGAGAGTAGTAAGGGCATGGAATGCCTTGCCCGCAGCAGTTGCAGACTCGCCAACTTTAAAGGCATTTAAATGGTCGTTGGATAAACATATGGATGATAAGGGAATGGTGTAGGTTAGATGGGCTTCAGATTGGTTTCACAGGTCGGCGCAACATCGAGGGCCGAAGGGCCTGTACTGCGCTGTAATGTTCTATGTTCTATTCACAATCTTGTAAACTTCTATCAGGTTGCCCATCAACCTCCTGCATTCCAGTGAAAACACGCCCAGTCTATCAAACCTTTCTTCATAGCTAAAATCCCCCTTACCAGACAACATCCTGGTCAACCATTTTTGTACCCTCTCCAAAGCATCCACATTCTTCTGGTAGTGTGGTGAACAGAACTGTATGCAACAGGGAGAACTCTTCTTAATCAAGCCAGGCCAAGTTCCAGGAAGGCAATTTATCATTGATAAATAGCATGATAGCAGATTGTTCCTGTATGTTACTGGATGGCAAACGATACCGAGTATTTCAAAGGCAATAAATAGCAGGACCAATCAAATGTAGAAATTTAGGGATTAGAAATTCAAATCCTTCCTTTTTGGGAAGTACTTACTGGACTCCAAAGGAGGATGGGAACTCTCCGGAATTCTCGGTATATCACTATGGACAAAAAAAAAGTTACATCCTTATGTCAGCAGGCAATGTCATGTTTTCAGCAAAAACTATCCAGTTAAGGTACACCAGACATTTAATGCTAACATTATTAAACACAAGCAAATGATTGTGACTCATATTTATTTTGAGATATATTCTCCATTAGCATATCTACAGAATTTAGAAAGGGGTCAATGGAATGAAAATTCAATATTTCAAAGTTCTCATATCTGTGCGATGTCAACACATTTGCAAGAAATTGTTCAAAACATCCACTAGAAAGGATTTGTTCAAAGCAGCTATCCTACTTTCAATAGATTCAGCCACTTAAGAAGCACCAAGATTCATTTTGAATTGATGCTGTGACTTCTGCTCATATGTCTTCATACTTTGCATGAACAATTTGGCTTGTAGGTCAGTCCAGAACTAGGGGAGGAGGGTCGCTGACTCCCCGGTTTACAACAGCAAGTGGTGATTTAAAATTAAAATTCTTCTGAAAGCCATGTCGCCTGAGACTTTATAACTTTAAAAAATTAAATATCACCTCATTTTATTTTGCTCTGGAAGCAACTCCACTGATAACTGCAACTACTTCTACTCTTCAACAAGCCAGCTTCTCACGGAATCTGTCTAAATGACAATAAATGAAGCTGGATCTGAAAAAACTCGTGAATCACCAAACATGGCATGCAACGTACAAGTCATTAGCCAGTCCCGTAACTGAAGACAGGTTGAGATTTATCTATTGTTCAGGGCTGGATTTTTACAAAACCTCCATGGAATCCGGCTCCCATTTCAGAGATTCCAAATTTTACTGTTAGGTGAATGGGGGGAGTTGAAAGTAATTCCTACAGGAAGGAAACCCAAACTCTGCAGAACCTTTTGGACTTGGTGCTGAGTTCCCTACTTTTACTGTTGTAAGTGCGTTGGCCCACTGTGTGAGTTGATGTAAACACACTGGGAACACAAGTGAGTCCTGCTAACCATCATGGTTTCTCTGTTGGGACAGCCTCGACAAGTCAGTGCTGCTCGTGTAGTATTTGTTCACTTCGCTAAGTTTCAAAACCTATCTTAGGTTCCAAGTTCATGCTTTTTTTATGTGGAGTAAGCATAGGAATTTGTTTACTTTTGTTAGAAATTAGACATTGTAATCTACAAAATTTGAGTGGGCTTCATGCATGGGAGATTTTTTCTTTCTAAATTAAGTGAGAGCTAATTAATTGTAATTTGAATCACAAATTAATACATTTTCTGCACAAACCGTTGCCTCAGTGAATCAAATTTGACTCAGAGATTTGAGTTTCTGATTTGTGAGGCTGAAATAAATCAACAAACTGGTGACCAGGAATTGAAACCATAATTAAGAATTTCATTGTTCTTGTACCCAAGGAGGCGCAAGTAAAATACACATAGGATCCCTACAGTACAGAAAGAGGCCATTCAGCCCAATGAGTCTGCACTGATCCTCTGAACAGATCTCACCCAGACCGCCACCCTACCTCCATAATCCCACATTATCATGGTTAACTCACCTAGCCAGCAAGTCCCTGTACACTACAGGGCATTTCATTGATTAGAGAATCATATCATTAAATTCCTACAGTGTGGAAACAGGCCCTTCAGCCCAACAAGTCCACACCAACACCTTGGAGCATCCCACTCAGACCCATTATCCTATAACCCACCTAAGTTACACGTCCCTGAACACTACAGGCAATTTAGCATGGCCAATCCACCTAACCTGCACATCTTTGGACTGTGGGAGGAAACCCATACAGACATGGGGAGAATGTGCAAACTCCACACAGACAGTCGCTGGAGGGTGGAATCAAACCCAGATCCCTGGCGCTGTGAGCCAGCAGTGCTAACCACTGAGCCACCATGCCTCCCCATTTAGGATGGCCAATCTGCCCAACCTGCACATCTTTGGACTGTGGGAGGAAACCAGGGCACCCAGAGGACAGCATGAGAGAATTTTCAATTAAGTCACCATCAGATTTCTCAAGTGTTAGGAAAAGAATGCACAATAAGCAGCTGACTATGCGCATGAGTGTTCTTTGTGCTACCTAGAGGTGGTATCCTCTCTTATATTGTGAAAAGCCTATTTTACCTCAGCTTTACATAGTTCCTGATGTCTAACCATGGTGGATACTAAGTGAGTTGCGATGGTGGAAGATTTGAGTCTGCATGGAAGCTACCAAGATAGGGTGGGTGAGGTGTAAGGAGATGGCTAAGCTGACGGTTAGAGAAAATTTTTCAACTCGCATTCCCTACCTCAGCAGCAAAGGTCCAACCTTAGCTCTCCGCTGTGTGTGTGTGATCACATGTTAAATTTTACAAGGTGAGATCTTGGTGTAATGTGTGTTAAAATGTAACCAGCACGCTATATCTCACTCTTAAGCAGTTAAACACATAGGACAACAAAGCTGGCAGATGCAATATAAAAAGCATATTAGGGCAGCATGGAGGCTCAGTGGTTAGCACTGCAGCCTCACAGCACCAGGGATCTGGGTTCAATTCCACCCTCAGGTGACTGACTGTGTGGAGTTTGCACATTCTCCCTGTGTCTGCGTGGGTTTTCTCTGGGTGCTGTGGTTTCCTGCCACAGTCCAAGGATGTGCAGGCTAGGTGGATTGGCATTGCCAAAGTGTTCAGGGATGTGTAGATTAGGAGGATGGGTCTGGGTAGGATGTTCCAAGGGTTGGTGTGGACTTGCTGGGCTGAAGGGCCTGTTTCCACACTGTAGGATTTCTATGATCATGTGATATTTCTAACAGGGGACATGGATGCATGTCAGAAAATCACAAAGTTAACTAGTCATTCCAATGATTATTAAACCTACTATCAGTAAACTATCAATCTGAACTCTACAGAAACAATTGCAAGCGAGACCAATTTTGAGGCTTGGTTAGTTAGGTTCCATTACAAGGGCCTTGTTTATTACAGCAAAAATGTTTTATTAAGAAATAAACAGCATTTATAAGAATAGATTACATCAAATGCTTTTTGTGGTGGCAGTCTGAAACCTTAAAGGTGTCAGAAATAGGCAGAGACAGCCACAGGCAGCTTTTAACCAAAAATCTCCAGAACAAGATTTGACCAGCATCCTTAGAAGAATGCAGCAGATTGGAAGCTGAGTTGTTTAGGTCAAGAAAAACAATTTCCTCATATGGGGAAGTGCAACTTTTTTTGTGTTAATAACAAGTAATACTGATTAAATTAACTAAGTGAGTCTGATCAGAACTGTTGCTTATTTGTTGTCAAGAGATAATACATGGATTTAAATGATAACTGTTGTGACTTGTCCCAATGGCTAACATTTCTCCTTAAACTGGCCGAAATAAACTTTAATGTTGCAGAATCTGGTCCTACAACCTAGAGATGATATCAATGTATGACACAAGCAAAGGTGAATTTTCTGATCCACTGAACAATGTGGGATTTGCTGAGAAGTGTGAAAGAATAGTAAGAGAAGACCAGTGAGGACCATCTTGATGTCAAGAGCAAAAAGCCTGATTCTCTAAGTGTTGAATGGTGAGACAAGCTTAGCATGCATTAACATCCTCATTCTGATAATGCCTTGCCTCACTTATATGTAGATTCCATTCTTTTATCAACTGGAAAGAAACTACACAGCAATTATTCCTGACATGAAGGTTAGTGTGGGTATCAGGTGACTCCAGCTTGCTGCTTACTCCTCCAGTGACCTGATCTTGGACAGAAATGTCTCAGGGCATGCCCCATGGGCAGCTTCCACATGTACATCCCATCCCCCACAGTGAGGTGCCTGCCTGACATTTCTGGGGCAATTGAAAGGAACTGTACAGCCAACTCTTGATCAGATGTATGGCTGGGCTTCAAAGATGGTGCTAGTGCCAAGAATCCCAGGAGATCCTGGCAGCAACCAATTCTGCCACTTGTGGTGAATGGAAGAATAGGACGTGTGAGGTCACAGGGATTGGTGTATAATTGAAGAATAAAGTTGAGAAAACTTGCCAGGGCTCAAAGAGAGAGAGCCTCCATGAAACTTGCTAAATTGAAATTGAGCCAACTTCTGGTAGAATTCAGCCTAAGATTTATTTATAGATAACTGGAATTCAGTAAAGTGAAGCTGCAGAAAGTTTTGGACAACTGGTGATGTGATATTCAACGCTGTGTGCTGGGAAGGGAACAGAGTGTGGAATTATAACTGCAACTAACCATGTTCTCAGCTCCAATTAAGCCTTTTACAAGTGACAACCAGCCTACACAGGAAGAGTGTGAAAACTGGCAGTGGACAGCTGATCAGCTAGCTACCACACAGATCTTTGGAGAAGGATATAATATAAGGAGACTGAGCAGCTAGCTCAAAAATGAAAGAAAAATTGCTGGAGAAACTCAGGTCTGGTAGCATCTATGGAGAGAATGTAGAGTTAATGTTTCGAGTCCAATGATCCTTCTGTGTGAAATATTGCTTTGAGCTTACAGCAAATGCAAATGAAGGCATGGCCACTGAAAAGGCAAGACATAGAAAACGGAAGATACCCAAGAAACCTAGTTGAAGCAATGAATCCACAGAATCCATACAGTGTGGAAACAGGCAATTTGGCCCAACAAGTCCACTGCGACCCTCCAAAGAGCATCCCACCCAGACTCAACCCCCATCCCATCCCTGTAACACCGCACTTCCCATGGCTAATCCACCTAACCTACATGTCCCTGGACACTATGGGCAATTTAGCATGGCCAATCCACCTAACCTGCACATCTTTGTACTGTGGGAGGAAACCGAAGCACCTGGAGGAAATCCACGCAGACGCAGGCAGCATGTGCAAACTCCACACAGACAGTCACCCGAGTGAATTCAAATCCAAGCCCCTGGTGCTGTGAGGAAGCAGTACTAGCCACTGAGGTACAGTGCCGTCCCATGGTACATTCTAGAAGGGATTTAAGAGTTGTGAAGGGATGAATAGATTTCAAAACAAGAACCAAACAATTAAACTGGAGTGAGGTTATGGATGATCACAACTTAGTGTGGATAGGATACAGGAATCCAAGTTTTAAATGAGTCCAGGATGAGAGGTCAGTGCACAAATGATCTCTACAGAAGGGGATGCAATGGCCTAGTGGTATTATTGCTCGACTTTCAATCTAGAAACTTGGCTAATTGTTCTGGGGACCTATGTTCAAATCCTGCCATGGCAGATGGTGGAATCTGAATTCAGATAAATCCGGAATTAAGAGTCAATTGTCAGGAAAAACCCATCTGGTTCACTGATGTCCTTTAGGAAAGGAGATCTGCCATCCTTACACATAGGCCAGACCAGATGACTCCAGATCCACAGCAATGTGGTCAACTCTTAACTGTCCTCTGGGCAATTAGGGATGGGTGCTAAATGCTGGCCACATGCCCACATCCCATGAATAAATTTTTAAAAAACTAAAATGTATACCCAAGAGGAAAGATGATTGCTGCCCCAGTTAAAGTTTGCTCAAACAAGAAAAGGCATTCAGGAGTAAGTTAGAAAAGGCATGCACTACAGCACTATAATATGCAAGGAAGGTTGCGACACAAACCAAACATGGAAACGGAGGATGAGAAAAAAGCACTAAAATGATGACAAACTTTTGAGTGCTTGTGGTGATGAAGTTTGCCTGCATTAAACACAAAGATTTTTCAGTTGCAAATAGCAAATTCCAATTTCTCATGATATTTGGAATGCTGCACAGACAATGAAACAGGTAAAAATGGCTCTTTGAAGTTGAAACATTCTGGTTAACATTAAGCGGTGTTACCACTG
Source organism: Ginglymostoma cirratum (assembly GCA_024137785.1). Lineage (NCBI taxonomy): Eukaryota > Metazoa > Chordata > Chondrichthyes > Orectolobiformes > Ginglymostomatidae > Ginglymostoma > Ginglymostoma cirratum. Next base: position 27,853,802 of record JAHRHZ010000073.1, read on the forward strand.
GTAAATCTTGTGGATTTGTTCTGTCAGAATTTTGGGGGTGCGGCCGACAAAATAATCTTTAAATAAAATCTTTGACAGCGAAAATGAACAGTTGGATGAAATATGAAAAATATGAAACAGAACAATTAAAAAGATGGTAGTTCCACTCATATCTCATTGGACAAATGCCAAAATTGTAAAATATTTGAATTAAACATCCATTTTGGATTAATGAAAATTAAAACACAAGCATTGTTTTCTTTCTCATGCCCAAATACAATGAATATTATGAAAATTATTGACATTTCAGCCAGAATATGCTATAACTATAATACAACCATTTGACAACAAAATATAAGCAGTAGACTCAACTAATTAGAACAGTTTTCATTGCAGTTGACCGGTCATCAGCTTCTCAGCATTTGATCCAAAACCCTGCATTTCAAGTGTATATCCAAGTACTCTTTAAATAATTAAACGAGTTCTGTCTCTACCTGTTTTGCCGCTTTTAGGCAGTGAGTTCTAAATCCGGCCTTAAAATCCCTTTGAAGGTATAAGATCTGGGAGCAGAAGACAATTCAGCCCATCAAGCCTGATCTGTCATTTAACACAATTGTGGCTGATCTCATCTCGGCCTCAACTCAACTCTCCTGTCCATTCTCCATAATCCTTCAATTCATCAGTGATTAAAAATCTATCTATCTCCTCTTTCTAAATTTATTCAGTGTCCCAGCATCCATAGCATTCTGAGGTAGTGAATACCACGGATTCATGATGAAGGATCCAAACCCGAAACGTTGACTTTCCTGCTCCTCTGATGCTGTCTGACCTGCAGTGCTCCTCCAGCTGCACATTTTATCAACTCTACCACACTAGTGTTCCCTGACAACTGGCAAGGGATCTAGCACTGAGCCCTGCAGAACTTTTCCAGTTCCATAAACACTTATTGTTAATTACCCTTTGCCTCTTGCCAAAAATCAATTTTTGGATTCAATTTGTCGCTTTGCCTTGGATACTGTGGGTTTTTGCTTTCCTGACCAACCTGCCACATGGAACCTTGTTAAAAGCTTTGCTAAAAATCCAAATAGACTACATCAAATGAATCCTCATCAAGGCTCATTCTTACCTCATGGAGTCATAGTCATAGAGTCATACAGCATGGAAATAGGCCCTTCGGTCCAACCAATTCATGCCAACCATGTTCCCAAACTAAACTAGTCCCACCTGCCTGTACTTGGCTCACATCCCTCCAAACATTCCCTACTCATGAACTTATTCAAATATCTTCCTCAAAAAAATTCAATAATGTCAGTCTGACACAAACATCCCTAAACAAATCCCCAAACTATAGCATAAAGGCTGGTCCTTCCACACTTCACTTGAGCTCTGATGAAGTGTCATCTAGACTCGAAATATTAAGTTGCTCTCTCTTATAGATGCTGTCTGACTCGTTATGATCTCCAGCATTTGTTGTTTTCCATATAGTTTCCAGCATCTGCAATAACTTCTCCTAAACAAATCCTTACTGACAGTGAATAATCAGTCTTTCTACATTAAGATTTATCCTTTTCCTCAGAATTCTTTCCAATAATTTCCCACCAAGATTAGGGTTCCTGTTCTGTAATTACTCAACCTACAACCTTCTGTTTTTTAAAGCAATGGTACAACATGAGCTGTTCACCAGTCTGTTGGCACCTCACCCAGAGGCAGAGGGAGCTTCCACTGTCCCTTCTTCAGCTTCCTTTAAAATCCTAAATTATAGTTCATCCAGGACTGGGGGCAAATTCAAATATATTAAATCCTTCAACACCTCCTGTTTCATTGTTAATATTATATTGTCCCTGGTTTTAGTGGAAACAAACAAGTTATGCACTATGAGCTTTACACTGCCTCTGACTCGACACAAAGATCATGGTCTTTAATAGATCATAGAATCATATAGTACAGAATATGCCCTTTAGCTCATCAAATCTGTACCACCAAAAATACACAGCCAGTGGCCCCACTTTCCGCACTAGAATCATAGAATCCCTTACAGTATAGAAAGAGGCCATTCAGCCCACTGAGTCTACACAAACTCCCTGAAGAGCATCCCACCCAGACCCATCCCACCCTATCCCCATAACCCTGTATTTACCATGGCTAATCCACCTAGCCTGTACATCCCTGGCCACTATGGGACAATTTAGCGTGGCTAATCCAGCTAAACTGCCTATCTTTGAACTATGTCCAGATTCTTGAATGTTATGACACTTAAAGTGCTCAACGAAGTACTTTTTAAAGATCCTACTCTTTCCAATAGCTATCTCTTCTTCAATATGAATTCCCACAAATAAAACCCAGATTACCACTAATTTACATGCACTAATTTACATGCCAAATGGTTTCTGTAGTATTACAGTATTTGTTGCATGCCAGTCTTCTTTTACAAATTCCCCTCTCTTTTAAATCCTCGCTCTTAACATTTTTCATCTCTTTCTTGAGTTGCTCCCTCTGTTCTCGCTCAAACAGCTGGTGGAAAATTAAACAACTCACTGGAGGAGCCCAGCAAATCCATGCAAAGGATTAGGCTCAAGCATTCACAACATCCTTCAGCCAGAAATGTCATGTGTAAGATGTAACTCAGCCTCCTCTAGAGGTCCCCAGTATCGCACGATAGTCATCAGCCAATTCATTTCACTCCACATGATATCAAGAAACAGTCTGAGGCACTGGAAAAGCCAAGATTCCAGCAAAAGAACTGAATACTTCTGTTCCAGAACTTGCCGCATCCCCAGCTCAGCTTCTGCAGTCCAGCAACAACAATGGCAACTACAGAATACAGAAAACTGCCTGGCTACATTCTGTTCAAAAAAGCAGGTCAATCAGGGGAGAAAGTGGGAGGAAGGGGACAGGGAAAGAGAGATAGAGAAAAAAAAACAGCGAGTGCGCCTTTGCAGCTCCAAGGGGTTGTGAGCGATAAAAGTTGGGGGGGGGGGGGGGGGGGGGGGGTGGGAAAAAAAAAAATTACCGGTGGCTCAGTGGTTAGCACTGCTGCCTCACAGCGCCAGGGACCCGGGTTCGATTCCACTCTTGGGCGACTATCTGTGTGGAGTTTGCACATTCTTCCCATATCTGCGTGGTTTTCGTCCAGGTGCTCCAGTTTCCTCCTACAGTCCAAAGATGTGCAGGCTAGGTGGACTGGCCCTAAATTGGCCGTAGTATTCAGGTGGGTTATAGGGGGATAAGTCCGGGTCGGACGCTTTGGGGGTCGGTGTGGACTTGTTGAGCTGAAGGGCCTGTTTCCACACTGTAGGGACTCTTATGTTGATTTCTATGAAATCCAACCCTGCTCCATCAGACTACGCTCAATCATCAGCGAGTGATGAAAGGAATGATCAACAATGCAATTAATCAGTACCTGTTTAGTAATACTCTGCTCACTAAGGCTCAATTTAGTTTCTGTCAAATCTAATCAGCTCTTGACCTCATTATAGCCTTGGTTCAAATCTGGGCAAAAGAACCGAATTCCAGGGGTGAGGCGAGAGTGACATCCTTGACATCAAGGTTGCATTTGACTGAATGTGGCATCAAGGAATCCTGGCAAAACTGGGGTCAACGAGAATCAGAGGGAGAACGTTCTGTTGATTGGAGTCATATCTAGTACAAATGAACATGGCTGTGGTTGTTGGAGGTCAGTCTTCTGAGATCCAGGACATATTTACAAAAGTTCCTCAGTGTTGTGTCCTAGGCCCAACAATTTGTAGTTGCTTCATCAATGACCTTTCCTCCACCATAAAGTTGGAAATGTTTGCTGATGCCTGCAGGCTATTCAGCGTCATTGACAAATTCTCAGATATTGAACCCGTCATGTCCAAGTGCAGCAAGATCTGGACAACATCTGGGATTCTGTTGACAAGTGGCAGGTAACATTCATGGCACACAAGTGCCAGGCAATGACCATCTCAAACAAGGGAGTATCAGCTCACCACCACCTTCTCAAGGGCAACCAGGGATGGGTAATAAATGCTGGTTAGCCCGTGATGCCCAGATCCCATGAGTGAATTTTTAAAAAACTACCCAACATCCCTTAACATCCCTCATCAGAATGGCCAGCACCTGTTTAATAATGCTCTTCACCCTGGTATTAGTGAGACAACACACTCCGCAGGACCAACAAAGGGGGCTGTACAAACACCCACTTGAATCATATTCACTATAAATTCTAGAAACACTTCATTTTTATATTTTGTTGGGACCCCATGCTGAAAATGCCCTTCAGTGATATGTATGTGCTTGCAGTTGTAGTCCTCAGAGATGCTCTCAATTGAGCGGCAAGGTGGCTCAGTGGTTAGCACTGCTGTCTCACAGCACCAGGGACCTGGGTTCAATTCTGCCCGCAGGTGACTGTCTGTGTGGAGTTTGCACATTTGCCCTGTGTCTGTGTGGGTTTCCTCCCAAAGTCCAAAGATGTGTGGACTGGCTATAGGAAATTGCCTGTAGTGTTCAGGGATGTACAGATGAGGTGGGTTGTAGAAGGATGGGTCTGGGTGGGATGCTCTGAGGGTCAGTGTGGACTTGTTGGGCTGAAGGGCCTGCTCCCACACTGTAGGGATTCTATGATTTACTGAAAAGCTCTAATGAACAGTCACAGACCATATGATTTTATTTCCTTAACAGTAAATTAAGGATAAGCATTAATTGCCAGGTTTCTTCTCTGGAATGTGTGCTTTCTTGAACCACTCCTTCAAAATACATGTTAATTAGAAGCACAATGTCAATGTGAAGAATAAAAAAATGTCTTTAGTTTAGTAAACCCCACAGTTGGTTAAACACTACAGACATAGTGTTTATCGTGCTGCCACTCTAAATCTCAGAGTAGCATCTTCTAATCATTCTCCAGCAAATACTGGTGAAAATTCATCACTTGCATATGGGGGCACTATCATAAATGTGTCTGGGGATACTGCTAGATTGTTAGTAGCATGATAGCTACATCAAAGGACCTAAATCAATACTGTTACATGATATTTTTGCTGAACTCTTGAGGGGAATGGTACAGAATTACCCTATAACAGTCTCAATCTTATTCTACATTCCTTCCCTACAGTTCACACAATGTTGAGGTGGAATTCACATTGGATTGGGAGATACATGTGGTCAGTTTTATTTTCCTGGAAATTATAGTATGATCTCAGCCTTTCATTCAGAAATAGCATTGGACAAGGTTGTAAACCTTACCCTATTGGCCTTGAAACAACTATTTCAACTTGAAGTTCTGATTTTGACTCCAAAATTATATTGTAAACTTCTTCATTTGTAGCTCCTGGTAAGGGTTTACCATTCCACTCAAGAACCTCATCACCTAGAAAAGAAAATTACATATGTAACAACTTTTCTGAAAAATTAACTTTTCACCAAAAATGACAAATTCTGATACTCCACAATTTATACAGAAATACAATAATTGATGCATTTTACCATCACTATCTTACAGCATGCACCATGTGTGAGTGTTATTATCTGCGTGTACAAGAACTATGGAAGTACGAAATAACCTGATGATTTCGTTATTGTCATTGAAAAAAACTAAATTCAAAGGGCAGAACATCAAGTACTTGGAAACGTCCAATGTAAAATAAAAGACAGTAGAGCAATTTTGTTGCTGAACGATGTAGAAATGCCGCTAAGTCTGCTCACTAAGAGTTACTGTCATACAGTCCTGAAACAGACCTTTCAATCCAACTCATCCATGCTAACAAACATCCCAAACATTCAGTCCAAGATCGAAATGGATGAGTCACTTCCATCTCTCAATGTATCCCTCTTAATATGACCACTGGACATAATTGGCATTAATTGGCACATAAATCCCCAAGTACCCATTTTTAATTTGACTATTCCATCACACTCCTGGCTGGCCTCCCACTTTCCTATCTATCAATGTGGAGTTGTCCAGTACTCACCAATGTATGTCCTGAATCACACCAGGACCCATTCACCCAATGTGTTCACTGATCGGCAATGGCTTCTGGCCATGAAACATCTCAGTTGTAAAATTCTAATCCTTATGTTCAAATCCCTCCATGGCTTTGTGTCCTCCCTAACTCTGTGATTTCCTCCAGTTTCAATCCTCCACATAGGAGGAACAATTTAGTTTCTTTGTGATTTGGCCAGAGTAATCCTTTGTGATAGCACTTCTCTTCATTGTCACATATTTGTTACATACTGAAATACTTACTTAGTTCTTTTAAAGCATACGGTTATTCATTTCCCTACTCTCATTCTGTAACATCGCCCGCCTATACCGCTGCCTTAACAGAAAATAATAAATGCTGGAGATCACAGTGGATCAGGCAGCATCCATGGAAGAGAGCAAGCTAACATTTTGAGTCTGGATGACTCTTCCAGACTTGAAATGCTAGCTTGCTTTCTCTCCAGGGATGCTGCCTGACCCATGTGATCTCCAGCATTTTTTGTTTTAGTACAGATTCCAGCATCTGCAATAATTTGCTCCTATACCACTGCCTTAGCTGCTGTAATGATGGAACTCTCAGCCATGTCTTTGTCATCTCTAGACCCAACAATTCTATTACATTCCTGGCCAGCTTCCAATTGTCTACTCAACTTATGTCTCAGTTCATCCCACATCAATTCTCACTCAACTTCACACCTGTCCGCTTACAACAATTTAAAGTCTCATTTTCCTATTTGTCTTTATTCCTTCACATGCTCTGTAACACCCCCATGCTCTATTGCACAGCCCGCTTCATCCTTATGCTATCGAAGCCTCACGCTCTGAATTTCTTCTGATGTCTCTGCCTCTCTTCAATGAAGGTGTCCTTAAATGCCAATTCTAATCCAAATCCATGCAAACCTAAAACTCCTCATTTGCTTCTACTCCTATAACCAATCTTTAAACTACACTAATGTTACCTGACACAAATTGCCCTTGTCTTATGGATTATCACATGGAAATTTACAAAATGGTTTTTGCAGTTTTAAATATGTTACATCTATTAGTCCTCCTTTGTGTAAACTGTTAGATATATTTTCACAAAATCTCTAACAGATTTGTTAAAAACAATTTCACTTTTATAAAACTATGCTGACTCTGCTTAATCATGTCATGATTTTCTGTGTGTACAGTTACCACTTCCTGATCATTTTTCTAATAGCAGGCTAATTGGCCTGTGGCTCCCGGTTTTTGCTCTGCCGCCTTTACTGAGTAGCAGTTTTATATTCACCCCCTTTCAATCCACTAGGAACATTCCAGAAAGAAAGTTTAAGGCCAAGGCTTAAGGCATATCATACATGGATAAATTAATCCTACAGTGCCCAACATGCAGGTGTACATACAGAGTAATTACTTACCAGCTCTTAAATGGCCAACAATATCAGCTAAGCTGCCTTTTTTCACTTTGGTGATAAAGGCCCCAAGCCGTCCAGTTTCTGTTGTCTTTCCACCAACCACCTGGATAACAAAAATGCCAAAGTAACTCTCAGCTAGAAACTGATCACTGCTTAAATGTGCTTTAAGGGAAATTTCATTCATACACAACGGCTGTTCCACAATCATCATGTTACCGTCTACAGTATGGGTGCTGTGTATGTAAACAACAACAAAGTCATATTTTGGTCACTGCTGTATGGTGTAAAAACAGCAACATGAAGAAATATCCCTATGATTTAGTTTATTAGTGCATAATCTAATGTGGCACTCAGACAGCCAGAACAGTGGAGCTCCAGGATTGATTCCCAATCTGTGTTGAACTGACTGATCACAGTAAGTGAAATCACATTGAATCATCGAATTGTTACAGTGCAGAAAGAGTCCATTTGGCCTATTGTTCCTGAACCAGTTTTGTCCTGAGTGCCAATCTTCTGCCTTTTCCCAACATCCCTGCCCACCATTATCATCCAAAGAACTATCCAATGCCCTCTTGAATGCCTTTATTGAACAAGTCTCCACTACGTTTCTATGCAGTGCATTCCATTCACTAGCCACTCAGTGTGTGAAAAGTTTTTTTCTCACATCACCCTCGTTTCATTCTACACCACTTCAAATCTATGCTCTGTCGTTTGGTTTATAAGCATCAACTTCTCCTTATCTACTCTGTCCAGCCCACTCATGATTTTTAAACCCCTTTTCTGAAACTGGGAAGGAAAAGTAAGTGAGGCAGATTTTTCACTTCTATGGGCAAGCTTTCCACTTTTGGATCCCTGAGCACTAACTTTCATTTTTTGAGATTGCTAATGTTCTCCAATTCACAATGCCAATATTACTGCTGGGAGAAATATTTCATTACATTGAAATTCTTCTTACAGTCTTAAACTGGCCACCACATGTTCCCTCAGAGAGTGCCTAGTTCACACTTCACAAATAATTCAGCAGCTGCAAAAGATACAGAAATGATTGAGTAATTTGATTGACATAACAAGTTTAAACCAGGCCTGTGATTTTCCTCAATACAATCTGAATTGAATTATCCAAAGAGTCAAATTAAGTCTCTGCGTTGCCAGGAGTAAGTAATGTCTGAAACTGTGCACAATCTACCAATGGCTTTCGTAGACCATGTTCATTACACATCCATGAAGTCTATACTACGTCTTTTACAATTTGTTAATAACGCAGTGTTTCTTGCACACAAGTGACACATGAGTTCATGGAACCCAGCAAACACTTTGCACAGAATGTATTGACAGCAATTTAGAATCCATCCATCTTACTGATGGGTTGTGCACGTATACCATGTTAAAGAACTCAGAGATACTAAGAACTGCCGATGCTGGAGTCAGAGATAACACATTTACATGTCTACCATGTTAAAGAACTCACTTTCAACCCAAGCAGTGCTCCCGATTCTTTTGGCATGCTTGTTCTCTTGTTTAAAATAATACGCCCGATTAGTCGATCACCTTCTTTGGATGGTTGCCATGTGACAGGATGCTGTCAATTAAAAGACATTGATTCAGTCATATTAATCAGAAACCAAAAACAGAGACACAATGGCATAAATTATCTCGTCTTCAGATCCTGAAGCAGTCCATGTCCTCCTGCCCAGGTTTGGGCTAGTAATTTGGCAACTAACATTCATGCCACACAAAGTCCCGGCAATGACTATCTCCAACAAACAGAAGTTAATTCCTTGTTCCTCCCAACAATAATATCACTACTGAATGCCCTACCATCAAAAAGATCATCATTGACCAGAAACTTAACTGATCCAGTTGAGGCTACCAGAGCAGGTCAAAAGCTGGGAATCCTGCAGCAAGTAACTCATCCCCTGACTCTCCAACTTCTGCCCATCATTTACAAGGCTGAAGTCAGGAGTGTGATGGAATTGTCTCCACTTGCTTTGGTGAGTGTGACTCCAACAACTCTTAAGAAGCTCAACACAATCTATCAACTCGCTGATAGTGTTATGAAGTTGGATAAAGTACTTGTGGATTGGGAGGCAAGAAGTTAGAATTTGGTGTTTGTAAAATGCTAGGGGGGAAAAGCATCGTGTGATTCCTTTAGAAGATCATGTGCTTTTTCTGTGCTTAGAGATTTAAAATGGATGTCTGTGAGCAGTAGCTTGAAAGCCTGCAAGTACACAGAGAGTGCCCAAATTGAAACATTTGTATTGAAAGGCCGTACAGTTAGCAGGCCAAGCAGCAGTTTTTTTTTTAACCAAGGCAACAGACTTTTGAATTTAGCCAATCAATTTGAACCAGGTACTTAGATACCAAAAACCTATTAAATTTAAGTCTCATAGTTTTAACAACATAGGACCAATCCTATTGTAAGAAATATTGATATGTCACCAAGGGTATAAAAAGAAGGGGGCAGTCGGACAAAGACTCCAGAGCTAGCCGCCATCTGCCAAAGCTAATGGTCCTCAGCTCTCAAGAGAGAATCGCTGGCTCTCGCAGCCTCTTCTATGTCTTAGAGAAAGTGCCTTCTAAATAACAATGATATCAACGGCACAACTAGTTAATATTCCTGACAGAAGAATCGATGGAGAAGGGATAGAACATTCTGGAAGACATGTAACCTGGCTGTAATTTTGACAGACTAAATTCTTTTTTTTAATGTAAGTGGGACTTGTATTTATTGAAAGAGCATACCATTAAAACTTGTTTTATTTGGGAATCGTTAGTAGTTAGAAGGCGTTTATTCGGTTTGTTAATAGTTTGGTTAATTTGTTCACTGTTTGATAAATAAATTGTTACTTGTTGATTTTAAAATGATTGTCAGGGATTTATTTTATTTAACCACTAGAAGTTGCTGAAAAGCAGGTTATACTATCTTTCACACTCCTTTTACAGATTATAGGGCAAGGTGCTCCTCTTTGGGTATATTGGTTTTAGCTCTCAGAGAGGGGCCAACCTCACTTTATAAGAACAGGAGTCACCATTCGTCACCTTCATCAGTCACTCCCTCTACCACCCACACATTTATAGCTGTGCGAATTGCCTATAAGTTGAACTGCACTGGAGTCTGCAATCTCTACCATCTTAAAGGACAAAGGAAATGTATACATGGCAGCATGCAACTGCCATCCAGTTCCCCTCCAAGCTGCTCACTATCCTAACTCATAAATCATAGAATTATACAGTATAGACAGTCCCTTGGCCCATTACATCTACTTGGACAAAAAGCTATTCCAATCTAGAAGGTTGCATTTTACATTAACTAGTCGATGTTATAATATTTCAAAAGCTCATCCAAATACTTTTTTAAATTTGTGAGATTACCAACTTCAACTACCCTCCTCAGTATGCATTCTAGAGTCCCAACACCCTCTGGGTGAAAACAAACCTTTCTTCAATCCCCTCTAAACTGCCTGGTTTTCACCTTAAAATTAGGCCCCTTTAACTAAGGAGAACAGCTCCTTTCTATTCACTCTGTCAATGCCCTTCATAATTTTATACACCTCAATCAAGTACCCCCTCAATCTTCTCTCTCCAAAGAAAACAACCTGAGCTTGTCCAACCACTCTATTCATCTCTAAACTGCTCCCTCCCAGACATCCTGGTGAATCTCCTTTGCATCCAGGTGAATCTCCCTTGCATCCCCTTCAACGTCGCCTGGTCAAAACCCTGGATATACCAAGGACTGCAACAGTTCAAGAAGGCAGCTCATCATCACATTCTCAAGGCTAATAAGGCGTGGCAATAAATGATAGCCTCGCCAGTAACACACAAAGTGTATTTGCTAATAAGCTTCTTTTTCAATCTCAACGTTCATAAACTCACTGCTCAATCATTTATTGTCACACCTTATTAGCCTTGAGAAAGTGATGGTGAGTTGCCTTCTTGAACTGCTGTAGTACTTGTTATAAAGGTACACACACTGTTGTTAACAATGGAGTTCCAGGGTTTTGATCAGGCAACATTGAAGGGGATGCAAAGGAGATCCGTGCATCTCAGCAGTCCAGGCTAATGCAAACTCATACACATACAAAGAACACTGTTCAGTCTCAGGACTCTCACCAGCCCTGGCCAATAGCCCTCACAAATATACACACATACACTAGAACACGACTCAATCTTAGTACATTCCTGACAGTAATGTCACTGACTATATTCAGATTACACTGCATTGCTGACAGTGTTTTGTGCATTCCTGAATTTTTGAATGTGTAAAAGAATCCTGATAACAATGTTTGCTGAGAATTAGTCTCTGTTGAAGCTGTTGTGTTCTTTAATGTTAGCCCTTATTGTTAGTAAGAGCATTCCAACTTTAGTGATGATTAAAAAATGTATGTTTTCTTACCGAGCTGATAGGTAAGGTCTCACTGCTATGCCACGTAACTGGATCCAACCAATAGTAATCTAAATCACCTTGGAAGGGAAATAGTACAGCTGTAAAGTATAGTCAGAACATCATCATTTATTAACAAACAAGAACATCTCAAAATGTCTCTAATTCTTTGATTAATCGACCTTACTCTAATCTGTTCTGAAGAAGTTACACCAGACTCAAACTGTTAACTCTGTTTCTCTTTCTGCAGATGCTGCCAGGCCTGTTGAGTTTCTCCAGAATGTTACGTTTTTATTACGTTCAATTGTCTTAACAGCACAGTTTTCAATCCCTCTCAATTCTGCTCCCTTCCTACATTTTTTTCCTCCAATTCTCTAATACTTTAAGGAAATAATTCTCTTCTGGCTCATCTCCTTTCTCATAGCTTTAGACACTCTTAAGTTGTGCCACAACTTTCAGCAATGAATGCCATAAGTCTGCAATGACATTGCATACTTGCAACTTGTTTAAAGTTTCCTGTAATTGACTAATGATAAATGCCTGTTTAATTCTGATGTTGAGTGGTGTCCAGTGTTACTTTGGAGATAATAAAGCAAAATATTGTAAATGAATTTATTTCACATTGTACTCAGAAGAACAGACCCTTTCTCAGCAATGGTTAACACGTTAAATCCCTCCTAGTTGAATATGCACCTACAATTTATTCAAACTTAGGAAGAACAAAGAACAGTACAGAACAAGAACAGGCCCTTTGGCCCAACAAGACTGTGCCAACACATGATGCCTTTCTAAATTAAAAACCTTTTGCCTCTGTACTGTCATATCCCTCTACTCCGTGCCTATTCATGTATCTGTCAAGATGCCTCTGAAACGTTGCTATTGTATCCGCCTCCACCGCATTCTCTGGCTGTGCAGTTCAGGCACTTACCACACACTGCATAAAAGCAAAATATGCCTTACACTTCTGATGTTTATATAAGGTTGTGCCAGATACACTAACCTGTCCTTCATCCCTCATATCTTATTCAGTCCCTGTTGATTTCTTACTCCTGGTTTAATTATCTTATAGCTTCCTATAGCCTGTAATGCCTTGAGTACAATTTCAGACTATTACACCACTGTCCCCACTTCCTAGGTGTCCCTAGCAATTGGAATGGTGCCTGCACCATTACGGAGCTGGGACTTGGGACTCTGAGATCTGGAGTTTTTTTCCTCCTCACCTTTTGGCTCTGTTAAAATCTTTTAATTCTTGTTTATGTAACCAAGTGGGCACCGGTCAATGGTGACTTTATGTACTTTTTGGTGTACTTTTGTGTTCCTATATTTAGTATATGTGACAAATAAATAAGTCTAAATAAATCGAAATGAACCAATCAGAAATTGCTATATAATTCTGGTACAGGTGATTCGTAACTGCCGCCTGAATGGTGCAGCAAGCTACTCAGTCAGACCATTAATGAATAGCTAAGTAATAAAAGAAAATGGGAGATGGGCCACCCAGCATTGACCTCAACACCAGAAACGACAATGGTATATCCTGTACAGTTGATGCTGCAAACCGCACCCCTCCAGCAACTGCAGAGCTGTGACAAAATTTGGAGGGGTGTCACGCAACAGCCTGACATAGCTAAACTTAATCTCACCAGGTCATAGCTTACAGCCAATGTCCCAGATTCCCCAGTCACTCTCCTTAGGAATATCCTGTCCCACCAGCAGGACATATTCACCAGAGCTTGTGACACAGGGATACAGAGTCAGGACACAGTGGCCCTGCGATTCCCTGATGTTGATTCTGAACCCCATATGTCTCAAGGCATCAGAAGAAACATGGGTAGGGAAATCTATTTTTCTTTATTAAAACCCATGCCTGGGTGTGATTATTCCTAGATGGCTGAGGCAAGTAAACAGGAAAGTTGCAAAAGCTAAAACAAGAACTTTCACTCAGTATGGGTGTCATGCCAGATGTCTGGAGCACGACAGAACTTTGAAGTCATAGCATTGTAGCATTGTAATGGTATCGCAAGATGCCCATTTGGCTCATTGTATCCAGTGCTAGCCCTCTGCAGAGCAATCCAGTCAGTCACTTAATTCACGTGAGCATAGAACACAGAACAGTACAGCACAGTATAGGATCTTCAGCCCACGATGTTGTGCCGAACTTTTACCCTAAGTCTAAGGTCTACCTAACCTCCACCCCTACCTTATACTATTATCCATATGCCTATCTAATTGCCGTTTAAATGCTCCGAATGAAGCCGACTCCATTACCCTCTCCGGCATCATTCATAATTGTTGAAATTAGCTAGGCAGACAGCTAAATGCACTGGCATGTCCCATGATTGGCACACGTTGATAGTTATGGTTGGGGGGGGTTTCCTTCATTAAGGAAGGAACAATGTTGTGTCATTGCATTCACTCTTTATTGTACGTTTGTGTTGGTCTTTAGTGTTACTATTCACTCCATGGGACATAACCATGGCTACAGGCTTGGCTGTCCCTCGCGGCTCTGAATTATAAGGCTAGAGGAGGTGGATGTTAGGCTAGGGGAGATGGATGTTAGTAAGGAAGATGTACTAGGAATTTTGAGGAACTTGAAGATAGATAAGTCCCTCAGGCCTGATGGGATTTATCCAGGGATTCTATGGGAAGCGAGGGAAGAGATCGCAGGGCCTTTGGCAATGATCGTTTTGTCCTCACTGTTCACGGGTATAGTGCCGGAAGATTGGAGAGAGGCAAACGTCATTCCCTTGTTCAAAAAAGGGAATAGGGATGACCCCAGAAATTACAAGCCAGTTAGTCTTACGTCAGTGGTGGGCAAATTATTAGAAAGGGCTCTGAGAGATAGGATTTATGATCACTTGGATAGCACAGTTTGATTTATGACAGTCAACATGGATTTGTGAGGGGTAGATCATGCCACACAAGCCTTGCTGAATTCTTTGAAGAGGTGACCAAACACGTGGATGAAGGGAAAGCAGTGGATGTGGTATACACGGATTTAAGTAAGGGGTTTGATAGGGGTTCCCCACGGTAGGCTCATGCAGAAAGTAAGGAAGCATGGGATGGGGGAAATGCGGCAGATTGGATTCAGAATTGGCTGACCCTTAGAAGACCCTTAGGGGATAGTGGATGGAAAATATTCAACATGGTGCTCAGTTACGAGTGGTGTACCACAAGGATCTGTTCTGGGTCCTCTTCTATTTGTGATTTTTGTAAATGATTTGGATGTCGGAGTGAAAGGGTGGATTAATAAATTCGCAGACGATACGAAGGTGGGTCGAATTGTGGATAGTGCGGACGGCTGTTCTAGTTTACAAAGGGACATTGATAGGATGCAGAGCTGGGCTGAGAAGTTGCAGATGGAGTTTAACCCTGAAAAGTGTGAGATGATTCATTTTGGAAGGACGAATTTGAATGTAGAATACAAGGTTAACAGGATGCCTAGACCCGAAACGTCAGCCTTCCTGCTCCTCTGATGCTGCTTGGCCTGCTGTGTTCATCCAGCTCTACACCTTGTTATCTCAGATTCTTGGCAGTGTGGAGGAGCAGAGGGATCTCGGGGTTCATGTCCACAGTTCCCTGAAATCTGCCACCCAGGTGGACAGAGTTGTTAAAAAGGCGTATGATGTGTTAGCTTTCACTAATAGAGGGATTGAGTTCAAGAGCCATGAAGTTATGCTCCAGCTATACAAACCCCTGGTTCGGCCACATCTGGTCACATCATTACAGGAAAGATGTGCAAGCATTGGAAAAGGTGCAGAGGAGATTTACCAGGATGTAGCCTGGAATGGAGGGGAGGTCTTACGAGCAAAGGTTGAGAGACCTAGGGCTTTTCTCCTCAGAACGGCGAAGGATGAGAGGTGACTTGATAGAGGTGTACACAATGATCAGAGGTATACAAAATGATCAGAGGTATAGATAGAGTGGAATGCTAGAGATTATTTCCTTGGGTGGAGGTAACTATTACGAGGGGTCATAGTTTTAAAGTAAATGGAGATAGATATCGGGGAGACGTCAGAGGTAGGTTCTTTACTCAGAGAGTGGTGCGGGCGTGGAATGCAATGCCGGAGAGGGTAGTGGAGTCGGCCTCATTTAGGGGTATTTAAGCGGCAGTTAGATAGGCATATGGATGATAATCTAAGGTAGGGCTGGAGGTTAGATAGACCTTAGGTTTAGGGTAAAAGTTCGGCACAATATTGTGGGCTGAAGGGCCTGTACTGCGCTGTACTGTTCTATGTTCTATAAGGCACATTGTTTTCAGTTCACGTTAAGCAGATAATTGAATAAGCAGGTAATAAGGACTCGGCTAGCCAACACCCTGAGTAGATACACAAGTGGATAGTAATGACACAGACAAATAGGCCTTTTATTTTCTTACGTTGACTGTCCCACCAACTCCCATGATATCAAGCTCTCCCCAAATTAGTTTGATGCCCCTTACTAAACCCTCTGTTCTCCTTTGAGTCTCTCTTCCTCTCCTCCATGTACTGACCAAAGTCCAGACCCTTCCCCACACTGATTTTCCCTTGCCAGTCCTGATCCTCTGCAAAAGGGACATTCTCCAGTGGCCGTTCTTTGTGCTACACAGTTAAAGAGGGAAGAGGCTGAGAGACACCGAGCAACTGGGGAGGCCACAACATTCTCATGCACCAGTAACTATCTCGGAGGTAGGGCTGTAATTACAAGTATTGCATGTTTGACTAGCAATTTTTTTTAAGTACATACCCACAACAGGCCAGCAGAAAGCTCAATCTTCTACAAGCACATCACTAACTGCCCCCTTTTCTCAGACAGGATAGCAGTAATGTGAAAGACCAGCAAAGCAGAGAAGTTTAAAGGGGCATTCAAAACCATAAAGGGTTTTGACCAAGTAAATGAGAAGAAACCACCCACAACAGCGGAAGAGTTATTAACTACTGGGCACAGGTTTAAGGTGATTGACAAAGAACCAATGGGCAGACGAGGAAAAGAGATATGATTCAGCATGTTACTCTGACAGGGGATACACTAACAGATAGCTGGCCAGAGCAGATTTCAGTGCAACCTTCAATCAGCAACTGAATTAAAAGGAGACATGAAATAGCTTTGGTAAATAGGGTTAAGGAGAATCCAAAGGGATACTACAAATACATTGATGACGAAAGGGTAACTGGGGAGAGAATAGGGCTCCTAAATGATCAGCAAGGCCACCTGTGTGTGGAACCACAGGAGATGGGGGAAATACTAAATGAGAATTTTGCATCAGTGTTTGCTGTAGGGAAGGATATGGAACATAGTGAACATGGGGAAATAAAAGCGACCTCTTGAAAAATGTCCATATTACAGGGATGAGATACTGGATGTCTTAAAACGCATAAAGATGGATAAATCCCCAGGATCTAAACAGGTGTACCCTAGGACTCTGTGGGAATCTAGGAAAGTGATTGCTGGGCCACTTGCTGAGATAGTTGGATCATCATTAGCCACAGGTGAGGTGCCAGAAGACTGGAGGTTGGCTAACTTGGTAACATTATTTAAGAAAGGTGGTAAGGAAAAGCCAGGGAACCAAAGACCAGTGAACCTGGTAAGCCTGACATAAGTGCTGGGCAAGTTGTTGGAGGGAATTCTAAGGGACAGGATTTACATGTATTTAGAAAGGCAAGGACAGATTAGGGATAGTCAATCCGGCTTTGTGCATGGGAAATCATGTCTCACTAACTTGATTGAGTTTTCTTGAAGTAATGAAGAGAATTGATGAGAGCAGAGCAGTGGACATGATCGATATGGAACAAAAACAAAGTTGCTGGAAAAGCTCAGCAGGTCTGGCAGCATCTGTGAAGGGAAAAACAGAGTTAACGTTTCAGGTCCAGTGACCCTTCCTCAGAACTGATGGTGGCTGGGAAAAAGTCAGTTTATATGCTGAAAATAGGGAGGTGGGTGGGGTAGGGAGTAAACGATAGGACAGAGCCCTAAGAGAGAGAAAGAAAGTTGGTCAGACAAAGGAGTTGCTAACGATCAGACTGGGAGGGTGAATAGTTGTTAATGGGCCTGTTAGTGACTAACAACAGGGGGTGTGTAATGGCAGGCTATGTGGCAACAACGCCTGGTGTGTGGTGTGGGGGGCTGGGACATGGGAGAGTTTAGGCCCTAAAATTATTGAACTCAATATTGAGTCCGGAGGGCTGTAGGGTCCCCAAGCGGAAAATGAGGTGTTGTTCCTCCAGCTTGCGTTGGGCTTCACTGGAACACTGCAGCAAGCCAGAGACAGAGTTGTTGGCCAGGGAGCAGGGTGGTGCATTGAAGTGGCAGGCAACAGGTAGTTCAGGGTCTCTTTTGCGAGCAGAACGCAGATGTTCTGCAAAGCGGTTGCCAAGTCTACACTTTGTTTCCCCAATGTAGAGGAGACCACATTGTGAGCAGCAAATGCAGCAGACTAGATTCTGGGAAGTGCAGGTGAAGTGTTGCTTCACCTGGAAGGTAGGTTTGGGCCCTTTGGTACTGGGGAGGGAGGAGGTAAATGGGCAGGTGTTGCACCTTCGGCGGTTACAGGGGAAGGTGCTGTACGGCTGTGGCTGAAGGGTGTCCCAGAGGGAATGGTCCCTGCAGAAGGCGGACAATGGAGGGGAGGGGAATATGTGTCTGGTGGTGGCATCTTGCTGGAGATGGCGTCTGATGATCTTCTACATGTGGATGCTGGTGGGATGGTAGGTGAGGATGAGGGGGAACCCTATCGCTGTTATAGGAGGGAAGAGAAGGGGTGAAGGCAGAAGTGCAGGAGATGGATCGGACCTGGTTGAGGGCTCTATCGACAACGGAGTTGGGGAATCCTCGGTTGAGGAAGAAGGTGGACATTTCGGAGGCTCCCTTGTCGAAGTTAGCCTCATCTGAACATATGCGATGGAAGTGGGGTGTGAGGATGCATGGTCCAGGTAGCTGTGGGAGTCAGTGGGTTTGTAATGGATATTAGTGGCCAGTCTATCCCCAGAAATGGAAACAGAAATGTCAAGGAAGGGAAGGGAGGAGTCAGAGATAGTGAGGGCAGGGTGGAAATTGGAGGCGAAATTAATGAAGTTTTCCAATTCCAGATGAGACAGGGAAGCAGCATCGATGATATCATCGATGTATCAGAGAAAGAGTTGTGGGTGGGGGTCGGAATAGGACTGAAACAAGGAATATTTCACGTACCCCATGAAGAGACAGGCATAACTAGGGCCCATGTGGGTACCCATGGCAACCCCTCTTACCTGAAGGAAATGAGAGGAGTTGAAAGAGAAGTCGTTGAAGGTGAGGACAAGCTCAACCAAGCGGAGGAGAGTGGTGGCAGGTTTGGATAGTTCAGGTCTTTGCTCCAGGAAGAAGTGGAGAGCCTTAAGACTCTCCTGGTGGGGAATGGATGTGTAAAGGGATTGCACATCCATGGTAAAGAGGAGGTGGCTGGAGCCGGTAAACTGGAAATTTTGAAACCGGCGTCAGGCATCAGATGAATCATGGATGTACCATCCCCACCTGTTGTTAGTCAGTAACAGTCCCCATTAACAACTATTCACCCTCCCAGCCTGATCGTTAGCAACTCTTTTGTCTGTCCAACTGTCTTTGTCTCTCTTTGGGCTCTATCCTATCGCTTACTCCCTACCCCACCCACCTCCCTATTTTCTGCATATGAACTGACTTTTTCCCAGCCACCATCAGTTCTGAGGAAAGGTCACCAGACCCGAAACGTTAACTCTGTTTTTTCCTTCACAGATGCTGCCAGACCTGCTGAGCTTTTCCAGCAACTTTGCTTTTGTTCCTGATTTACAACATCCGTAGTTCTTTTGGTTTTTATTATGATCCATATGGACTTCAGTAAAGCATTCAACAAAGCTCCTCACAGTAAACTTGTTGCAAGGTTAGATCACATGGAATGCAGGATGAACTAGCCACTTGGATACATAACTGGCTTGAGGAGAGAAGGCAGAGGGTGATAGTGGAGTGTTGCTTTTCAGAATGGCACCAGCGGTGTGCCACAAGGATCGGTGCTGGGTCCACTGCTTTTCTTCATTTATATAAATGATTTGGATGTGAACATAGGAGGTATGGTTAATAAATTTGCAGCTGAAACCAAACTGGCAGTGTAGTGGACAGCAAAGAAGGTTACCTCAGAGTACAACAGGATCTTGATCAGATGGGCCAATGTGCCAAAGAGTGACAGATGGAGATTAATTTAGATAAATGTGAGGTGTTGGAAAGGCAAATCAGGGCATGACTTAGACACTTAATGGTAAGGTCCTGGGGAGTATTGCTAAACAAAGAGTTCAGATCCACAGTTCTTTGAAAGTGGAGTTACAGGTAAATAGCATAGTGAAGAAGGCGCTGCCTTGCCTTTGTTGGTCAGTGCATTGAGTATAGGAGTTGGGAGGATATGTTGCAGACATTGTTCGACCACTACTACATGCAACTCCGGTCTCCCTGCTATAGAAAAGATGTTGCAAAACTTGAAAGGGTTCAGAAAAGATTTATAAGGATGTTGCCAGTGTTGGAGGGTTCGAGCCAAAGGGAGAGGCTGAATAGACTGGAGTTATTTTCCCTGGAACATCAGAGGCTGAGGGGTGACCTTACAGAGGTTTATAAAATCATTGGGGCATGGGTAGGGTAAATAGACAAGGTCTTTTTTCCCAGGGTGGGTCAGTCCAAAACTCGACAGCAAAGGTTTAAGGTGAAAGGGGTAAGATTTAAAAGAAACCTAAGGGGTAACCTTTTCACATAGAGGGTGGTGCGTGTATGCAATGACCTGCCAGAGGAAGTGGTGGATGCTGGTACAATTACAACATTTATTTGACATCTGGATGGGTATATGAATAGGAAGAGTTTAGAGGGATATGGGACAAATGCTGGCAAATGGGACTAGATTTATTTAGGATATCTGGTCAGCATGGACGAGTTGAACTGAAGGGTCTGTTTCTGTGCCATGTATCTCTCTGATTCCATGACTTGCAAGGAAAGCACACTACACAATGATGATGAATGAGCAGGGTGGCACTGATAGGGCAGCTGGAGTAAGCATGGTGGGCGAAAGAGTCTCCACCTGTGCTGTGTCGTTCTATAACTTAATGAGTTTCAGCCCACCACCCCACAGCCCAGGATTGTAAACTGTTGAATATCTAATCTCCAAACTACTGAAAACTTTGGGTTCCCCTCCGTTGGAGAAACAAGGGGCTCCTTTCATTTCCATGCAGGCATCCCACAGTCTGGTGACTATACCTTCATCTCTGCAGCTTGAAAGAGGATCAAAGTGTTTAGTAGTCAACTTCTCATTTCAGTGTAATCCTAGTGGTGGAACAGACACTCGGAATATCAGGCCTTGAATGTCCAGCTTCAATTGTTGTTTGTGTACGAGCTTGTTTCATATTGCAGTATTCTACATATTCAATCTTCACAGTCACCCTTCTGACTTTAACCTTCTCATTTTTGTTTCCCATGTGCTTGGTCCGCCCTATCTCAGTGATCTCCTTGAGCCACACAATCACACTCCTCTAAATCTGGCCTCATGTGCATCTCCAATTATAATAATTTTACCACTGATGATTGTGTCTAAGCTCTGGTGTTCCCTCCATAAACATCTCTCTATATCGTTCTCTGTCGTTAAGAATCTTCTTAAAACCTAGTTCTTTGATTACCTTTTGGGCACCTGATCTATATCTCCTTAAGTAGTTCAGTACGACTTATTGTTTTACAAGACTCCTATACTTTGTTAAAAGTGCTATAGAAATCTAAGTTTTATTTGTTGTTCAGTTGCTTCCCCAACAAAGAAACATTCCATGATGCTATCCCTCAACAAAAATGGAAATTGACTTTATCAGCCACTGAAATTCAATGATTCACTGCACTTCACTGTGATTCTGTGATTCGGTAATTCATTGTGATTCAGTGATTCACTGCAGTTGACAGCAATTCAACAATTCATAGAACATAGAACATAGAACATTACAGCACAGCACAGGCCCTTCGGCCCTCGATGTTGCACCGACCTGTGAAACCAATCTGAAGCTCATCTAACCTACACCATTCCCTTATCATCCATATGTTTATCCAATGACCATTTAAATGCCCTTAAAGTTGGCGAGTCCGCAACTGCTGCGGGCAAGGCATTCCGCGCCTTTACTACTCTCTGATTAAAGAACCTACCTCTGGACATCTGTCCTATGACTATCACCCCTCAATTTAAAGCTATGTCCCCTCATGATAGCCATCACCATCCGAGGAAAAAGGCTCTCACTGTCCACCCTATCTAATCCTCTGATCATCTTGTATGTCTCTATTAAGTCACCTCTTAACCTTCTTTTCTCTCTAACGAAAACAGCCTCAAGTCCCACAGACTTTCCTCATAAGAACTACCCTCCATACCAGACAACATTCTGGTAAATCTCCTCTGCACCCTTTCCAATGTTTCCACATCCTTCCTATAATGCGGCGACTAGAACTGCACGCAATACTCCAAGTGCGGCTGCACCAGAGTTTTGTACAGCTGCAACATGACCTCACGGCTCCGAAACTCAATCCCTCTATCGATAAAACCTAACACACCGTACGCCTTCTTAACAACCCTATCAACCTGGGTGGCAACTTTCAGGGATCTATGCACATGGACACTGAGATCCACACTACCAAGAATCTCACCATTAGCCCTGTACTCTGTATTCCTGTTACTCCTTCCAAAGTGAATCACCTCTCACTTTTCCGCATTAAACTCCATTTGCCACCTCTCAGCCCAGCTCTGCAGCTTGTCTATGTCCCTCTGTAACCTGCAACATCCTACTGCACTATCCACAACTCCATCGACTTTAGTGTCATCCGCAAATTTACTAACCCATCCTTCTACGCCCTCTTCCAGGTCATTTATAAAAATGACAAACAGCAGTGGCCCCAAAACAGATCCTTGCGGTACACCACTAGTAACTGAACTCCAGGATGAACATTTCCCATCAACCACCACCCTCTGTCTTTTTACAACTAGCCAATTTCTGATCCAAACCGCTAAACCACCCTCAATCCCATGCCTCCGTATTTTCTGCAATAGACTACTGTGGGGAACCTTATCAAACGCTCTACTGAAATCCATATACACCACATCAATCGCTTTACCCTCATCCACCTGTTTGGTCACCTTCTCAAAGAACTCAATAAGGTTTGTGAGGCATGACCTACCCTTCACAAAACCATGTTGACTATCCCTAATCAAATTATTCCTCTCTAGATGATTATAAATCCTCTCTCTTATAATCCTTTCCAACACTTTACCCACAACAGAAGTAAGGCTCACTGGTCTATAATTACCAGGGTTGTCTCTACTCCCCTTCTTGAACAAGGGGACAACATTTGCTATTCAGTCTTCTGGCACTATTCCGATAGACAATGACGACATAAAGGTCAAAGCCAAAGGCTCTGCAATCTCCTCCCTAGCTTCCCAGAGAATCCTAGGATACATCCCATCTGGCCCAGGGGACTTATCTATTTTCACACTTTCCAGAATTGCTAACACCTCCTCCTTGTGAACCTCAATCCTGTCTAGTCTGACAGCTTGTATCTCAGTTCCACAGTTCAATGCAATTCAGTGACTGACTGACATAACATTGGGATATTCCTGTGTAACAACATAATATAAACTCACACTAGCAGCGAGCAATACCACAACTAGCTTTGTTGGTGCATCATAAATCAAATACACTGGTCTAGAATTCCATGACACAAGTCAAACAGACAGATGTCGATCGACTTCTAACAACTTGATATGTCCACAAGTACTTAACAATTGTCCATTTGGATTATATGTCAAATCCTGAAATGGAATTTGATCCCACGAACTTCTGTTACAGAACTTATACTGCACCTCATATGTCAAGCATTGAAGTCCACAATCTCACATTGGTTCTTTTATAATTGCAAATGTAAAAAGGTTTTTACTACTTTGAAAAATTAACTGTCCCATTTCAGTGTGATTCAGTGATTCACTACAATTCATTGTTATTCTGTGATTCAGTGAATCATTCTGGTTCACAGCGATTCAGTGATTCCTTGCAGTGCATGGTGATTCAGTGATCCACTGATCCACTGCATTTCACTGTGATTCAGTGATAGCATTGACAATATTGAAAACTGAATTGGCATTTGGATGCTATTGATGGAATTGTGGACATTTTTGAGAGGTCTGACTGAGTGAACCAAACCTCTCATGATTGAGCCAGGGCTCTCCTTGACTGGCCGAAACCTCTCTTTGGTTGACTTAAATATCTTCACAACTGACCTAAAGCTCTCCCTGACTGATGAAATGCTTTCCCTGACTGACCCAGTACCCTCCCTGACAGGCCCAGTGCACTCCTTGAAATGAACAGAGCTTGCCTGTTTGATCACAGCTCTCCCTGACTGACCCAGAGCCTTCTTTGGGAATAACCAGAACTCTCCTTGACTGATCAGTGCTCCCTTTGACAGGCAAGATCTCTTGTTGACCAACAAGAAAGTACTGTGAGGTATATAGTATAACTCAGCACTGTTATCTCTGCATACCTTCTAGAAACCCCATTCTCAACCTGAATCTGATAGCTGAACACCAGCTAACAATGATTTAACTGAATCACACTGTGATAGCACAATGTAAAGACTGTATCAGTTAAGAGTTAAGAGAAGTTAAGAGTTAAGAATCCCTACAGTGTGGAAACAGGCCCTTCGGACCAACAAGTCCACACCGACCCTCAGAGCATTCCACCCAGACCCAAACACCTATAACCCACCTAATCTACATGTCCCTGAACACTACAGGCAATTTAGCATGGCCAATCCACCTAGCCTGCACATCTTTGGACTGTGGGAGGAAACCGGAGTATCCGGAGGAAACCCAGGCAGACACGGGGAGAATGTGCAAACTCCACACAGACAGTCGCCCGAGGGTGGAATCGACCCCGGGTCCCTGGTGCTGTGAGGCAGCAGTGCTAATCACTGAGCCACTGTATTGCTTTATATTCTGTATTTTTGATTATGGACTGGCATGGGAAAATAGCACTGTTTTAAAACCAAGAATAGAGGAAGGATTTGCTGTACTTCTAAAACACTTTGGTGAAGCTCAGAGTGTAGTGTGTGCACCGCAGCTTTCTTCAAGCAACGGGGGAAGTTGTTTGTAGATGGCCCAGCACTAGCGAGTGTGTGCTGGGCCATCTACAAACCTGTCCTCGAGTGTAAAGGATTTAGGAGAATCTGTAAACATCACCACGCATGTAGCATTGACATTGGTCACTGCACAACATGGACTCCAAGTGAGGGTACAATTCCTAATTATGGCAACAGAAATTTCTCCACCAATTTTCTTTTATCAAAGGTACAGTCTGTGTTCACCAGCTACACTTGTCAGACTGCCACAGTTCAGACATCACATGACAGGGTTAGAAATGCTGCAGTCACCAAGTTAAGATGCTGCAGAACATTACAGTTATTGATTGTCACAGTAATCCATACTGGTTCTGCATGTACTAAATGAAATCTCAACTGAACGAAACTGCTAATGGCTTGCAGAGTCCTAAATTAACAGCCAGAGGAAAAGAAAGTTTGACAGTCTACACAAGATAGGTGATTCACAGCACTGAAGCTGCTGCAATAAGACATAATGTAAAGCCTGCATAGTCTTAGGCATCAGACCAAAGAACAGCATTGTCATGGCTATCACCATCATTTAATCTTCAATCCCCAACAGAATTCTTGTATATTATACATACTTTGATTTGAAATAAGTTTGGATAAAGTTCACTACATCACTCAAACAATGGAGAATTTTTCACCAAAAGGATGTTTCGGGCATTTATAAACAAAAACGTAAAACTTCATATTTCATTCCATTCAATGTTGACACTGCACAATGAGCAAAACATATCAGTTTCTTCTAATAATATCACTATATTTATAAGTACAGTTAATAGTTACAATGTTCGCCACACATCAAACATGCGCTCTGATGGGCTTTACTTAGTTTCCAGATCCTCAGTGCACCGAAAAACCTTAAACAGGACGTTTTCCCATTGTACCTTTGTAGCTGCTTCCCCAAGCTTTAATGCATTCCTCAGCATGTAATCCTGGACCCTGGAATGTTGCAATCTGCAACACTCAGTCAAAGACAATTCTCTACACTGAAAGATAAACAAATTTTGGGTGGATTGTTGGGGCAGCCCCTGGTCAGAGGTGGCACAATATGGTCTTCCATTGAATTAGCTTGCCTGATCCAGCATTAAAGTGAGGTCATAAGTAAGCACAATTGTAGCTTTGAGAAGCAGTTATATTAAGGTAACAGGGTCTACTTTGAACAAAGAATCTTAAAAATTAATATACCAGGAGAACTGTAAAAACAACAGCTGCAGATGTCAGTAGGAGACAGTTCAATAAGAGATGTGTGAGAACATACAGCCTGAAGTTTGCAGCAAGCATTAAAAAGAAAAGTTGGGATTCCACAATAACGGAAACAAATGATAAGGGTGGGGTTATGTCTTGTAAAACTGAGCAGATCAGACAAGTTCATTGAGCTGTGAAAGTGATTGAGTTTTAGTCTTATTGATGAAAAAGATGTTGTCGTATTAGGGCGCAGCTGAGAAGCGACCATGGAAGATTCTGAGAGTCGTCATCTCAGTCACTGCGAACGAGGAGGACAGCGCAAAAGAGCTGGTGTCAGCAAACTGTGCAAGGGCATCCAACACAGGGCACTGCCGAGAAGCAACTGAGGAGGAATTTGGGAGGAGTCGTTTCAGTCACTGTCCAAGAGTGATTAAAAGGAAGGCAAGCTATCGCAGAGCAGCCATTTTGAGAAGGGCTGCTTTGTGGTTGGAGTGCTGCTGGAGGTTTAAGGTAGACTTAAGTGAAGACCAAGCCTTGGTGATGTGGATGATCATTAGCGAGGTAAGGCAGTCAAAGAAGGAGTGAACTACTTCAGCTGCTGAAGGCACAAGGGTAAGGGCGAAGTAGAAAGAGGGTAAACCATGACGTCACAGGCAGCAGATAAGTGAGTGACTGTGAGTAGATTTTCTTCTCTTATTTTCTCTTGGCTTTGCTGCTATTGTTGTTAAGTTAACTTAAGGGTGTAAGTCATAGCAGGAGATCCCAGAACTGTGTCATGCTCCTTCTGCATGATGTGGGAATTCGGGGACATGTCCAATGTCCCTGACTCCTTCATATGTAGGAAACGTGTCCAGCTGCGACTCCTGCCTGACCACTTGACAGCTCAGGAGCTGCGACTTCCACGAGGCTGAGGGAATCATAAATAGCATGTTCAGGAAGTTAGTCACACCGCAGATAAAAATTACTCAGGAAATCACATGATTCGAGCAGCGGGAGTGGAGAGAGGGTGAGCCGGGGGCAGCCAGGAAGGTAAGGCTTTTGCTTATATAAACTTAACTCATGAATCAGCGGCCTACTTGATTCGAGCGGCGGGAGTGGTGAAAGCGCGAGCTGAGAAGTGAACTTTTATATTCAGGCGTTGTCTAAAACCCGAAACACTACACGTGTACTGTCTCCCACCCACCCTCCTCCTCTAACCAAATAAGACGACTGTGTGGATGGTTGGTAAGGTAAGGATTTTTTTCTTTTTCTTTATTCTTTTGGCAGTCTAGAGTAGAGGGAATGGAAGCTAGGGCAGTTGCATGCTCCTCTTGTAGGATGTGGGAGATAAGGGTCGTGTCCCTTCTGACTTCACCTGCGAGAAGTGCACCCAACTCCAGCTCCTCACAAACCACATTAAGGAACTGGAGCTGGAGCTGGATGAACTCCGGATCATTCGGGAGGCTGAAGGGGTGATAGAAAGGAGTTATAAGGAGGTGGTCAAACCCATGGTACAGGAAAAATGCAGCTGGGTGACTGTCAGGGGATTGAAAGGGGATAGGCAGACAATGCAGGGATCCCCTGTTGACGTTCCCCTCAATAACAAGTATACCATTTTGGATACTGTTGGGGTGGGGAACGACCTACCAGGGGAAAGCCAAAGTAGCCAGGTGTCTGGCACTGAGCCTAGCTCTGCGGCTCAGAAGGAAAGGGGGTAGAATAGGAAAGTGATAGTGATAGGAGATTCACTGGTTACGGGAACAGATAGAAGATTCTGTGGTACTGAGCGAGACTCCTGGATGGTATGTTGCCTCCCAGGTGCCAGGGTCAGGGATGTCTCGGATCGGGTCTTCAGGATTCTTAAGGGGGAGGGACAGCAGCCAGAAGTCGTGGTACACATCGGTACCAATAACATAGCTAGGAAACGCGAAGAGGACCTGAAAAGTGATTATAGGGAGTTAGGATAGTAGCTAAAAGCCAGGGCGAGTAGAGTAGTAATCTCAGGATCACTACCGGTGCCATGGGCTAGCGACGCCAGGAATAGAGAACGAGTGCAGCTGAACATGTGGCTACAGAGCTGGTGCAGGAGATACGGGTTCAGATATGTGGATCATTGGGATAACTTCTGAGGAAGGTGGAACCTGTACAGGAAGGACTGGTTGCACATGAACTGGAGAGGCACCAATATCCTGGGTGGGAGGTTTGCTAGAACTCTTCGGGCGGATTTAAACCAGTTTGGCAGGGGAATGGGAACTGGAGCTACAGATCAGTGGATGGGGTAGGCAGTGTACAGACAGATACAGCAAGCAGAGTATCTATGAGGAAGGATAAGCAGTTAATAGGGCAAAGTGGCAGTCACTGCGACGAGTTGAGGTGTGTCTACTTCAATGCAAGTCGTGTCAGGAATAAGGGCGACGAACTTAGTGTGTGGATCAGTACTTGGAACTACGATGTTGTGGTCATTACGGAGACTCGGATAACACAGGGGCAGGAATAGCTGTTGGATGTTACGGGGTTCAGCTGTTTCAAAAGAAATAGGGACGGAGGTAAAAGAGATGGGGGAGAGGCATTGCTAATCAGGGATGGTAGTACAGCTGCAGAAAGGGAGGTCGTGGAGATGGGTTTGTCCACTGAGTCAGTATGGGTGGAAGTCAGCAACAAGAAAGGAGCAGTCACTTTTGAACACAGAACATAGAACAGTACAGCACAGTACAGGCTCTTCGGCCCACAATG
The DNA here is from genome assembly GCA_024137785.1 of Ginglymostoma cirratum. Taxonomy (NCBI): domain Eukaryota; kingdom Metazoa; phylum Chordata; class Chondrichthyes; order Orectolobiformes; family Ginglymostomatidae; genus Ginglymostoma; species Ginglymostoma cirratum. Next base: position 27,882,549 of record JAHRHZ010000073.1, read on the forward strand.
TTGTGCCGAACGTTTACCCTAATCTTAAGGTCTATCTAACCCCCACCCCTAGGTTATACTATCATCCATATGCCTATCTAATTGCCGCTTAAATGCCCCTAATGAGGCCGACTCCACTACCCTCTCCGGCATTGCATTCCACGTCCCCACCACTCTCTGAGTAAAGGACCTACCTCTGATGTCTCCCCTATATCTACCTCCACTCACTGAAAAACTATGCCCTGTCGTAATAGCTACCTCCACCATAGGAAAAAGTCTCTGGCTGTCCACTCTATCTATACCTCTGATCATTTTTTACACCTCTATCAAGTCAAAAATTTTATTCGGAGTTTTCTACAGAGCCCCCAGTAGCAACAGAGACACTGAGGAACAGATTGGGAGGCAGATTTTGGAGAGGTGTAGAAGTAATAGGGCTGTTGTCATGGGTGACTTCAACTTCCCTAATATCGACTGAAATCTCCTAAGTGCAAATAGTTTGGACGGAGCAGATTTTGTCAGGTGTGTCCAGGAAGGATTTCTGACTCAATATGTAGATAGGCCGACTAGGGAGGGAAGCCATATTGGATTTGGTGCTTGGCAACGAACCAGGTCAGGTGCCAGATGTCTTGGTGGTTAGCATTTTGGTGATAGTGATCACAACTCCCTGACCTTTACTACAGTCATGGAGAGGGATAGGAGCAGATGGTATGGAAAAGTATTTAATTGGGGGAGGGGGAATTAGAATGCTATTAGGCAAGATCTAGGGAGCACCAATTGGGATCAGATGTTCTCAGGGAAATGCACGATAGAAATGTGGAGGTTATTTAGGGAGCAGTTGCGACAGATATTGGACAGGTTTGTCCCACTGAGGCAAGGAAAAGATGGTAAGGTGAAGGAACCTTGGATGACAAGACATGTTGAACACCTAGTCAAGAGGAAGAAGGAAGCTTACTTAAGATTGAGGAAGCAAGGATCGGACAGGGCTCGAGAGGTCTACAAGGTAGCCAGGAAGGAACTGAAGAATGGGCTTAGGAGAGCTAGAATGGGGTATGAGAAAACCTTGGCGGTTAGGATCAAGGAAAACCCCAAGGTTTTCTATACTTATGTGAGGAACAAGAGGATGGCCAGAGTGAGGGTAGAGCCAATCAGGGATAGTGGAGGGAACTTGTGTGCGGAGTCAGAGGAGGTAGGGGAGGTCCTTAATGAAGACTTTGCTTCAGTATTCACCTGTGAGATGGACCTTGATGTTTGGGAGGACAGCAAGAAACAGGCAGATATGCTCGAACAGGTTGATGCTAGGGAGGAGGATGTGCTAGAAATTTTGAAAAACATGAGGATGGATAAATCCCCTGGGCCAGATGGGATATACCCAAGGTTACTACGGGAAGCAATAGAAGAGATAGCTTCCCCTAAGGCAATGATCTTTGCATTCTCATTGTCCACTGGAGTAGTACCAGAAGATTGGAGGGTTGAAAATGTCATTCCCTTGTTCAAAAAAGGGAATAGGGATAATCCTGGAAATTACAGACCAGTCAGTCTCACTTCTGTGGTGGGCAAATTATTGGAAAGGATTCTAAGAGATAGTATTTATGATTATTTGGAAAAACACAGATTGATTAGAAATAATCAGCATGGCTTTGAGAGGGGCAGGTCATGTTTCACAAGCGTTATTGAATTCTCTGAGGATGGGCCAAAACACATCAATGAAGATAGAGCAGTGCAAGTGGTGTATATGGATTTTAGCAAAGCATTCGATAAGTTTCCACATGGTAGGCTCATTCAGAAAGTAAGGAGGCATGGGTTTTAGGGAAATTTGGCTGTCTGGATACAAAACTGGCTGTCCAGTAGAATACAGAGGGTGGTAGTAGATGAGAAGTATTCAGCCTAGAGATCGGTGACCAGGGATTTGTTCTGGGACCTCTGCTCTTTGTGATCTTTATAAATGACTTGGATGAGGAAGTGGAAGGGTGGGTTAGTAAGTTTGCCGATGACATGAAGGTTGGTGGAGCTGTGGGCAGTGTGGAGGGCTGTTGAAGGTTGCAACAGGACATTAAAGGATGCAGAGCTGGGCAAAGAATTGGCAGATGGAATTCAACCCAGAAAAGTTTGAAATAATTTATTTTGGAAGGTCGAATTTAAATGTAGAATACAGGGTTAATGGCAGGGTTCTTGGCAGTGTAGAGGAACAGAGGGATCTTGGGGTCCACGTCCATAGATCCCTCAAAGTTGCTATCTAAGTTGATAGGGTTGTAAAGTAGGTGTATGGTGTGTTGGCTTTTATTGGCAGGGGAATTGACTTTAAGAGCTGTGAGGTTATGCTGCAGCTCTATAAAACTCCGGTAAGACCGTACTTAGAATATTGTGTTCAGTTCTGGTCACCTCATTATCGGAAAGATGTGGAAGCTTTTGAGAAGGGGCAGAGGAGATTTACCAGGATGCTGCCTGGACTGGAGGGCAGGTCTTATGAGGAAAGGTTGAGGGAGCTAGGGCTTTTCTCATTGGAGCGAAGAAGGATGAGAGGTGACTTGATAGAGGTTTACAAGATGATGAGAGGCATAGATAGAGTGGACAATCAGAGACTTCTTCCCAGGGCAGATATGACTATTACAAGGGGGTATAATTTTAAGGTGATTGGAGGAAGGTATAGGGGAGATGTCAGAGGTAGGTTTTTCACACAAAGAGTGGTTGGCATGTGGAATGCGCTGCCAACAGTGGTCGTGGAGTCAGATACTTTAAAGACTTTTAAGCAACTCTTGAGTAGGCACATGGAGGTTAGTAAAATTTAGGGTATGCAGGGCAGACTGATCTTAGTAGGATAATAGGTCGGCACAACATCGTGGGTCGAAGGGCCTGTACTGTGCTTTACTGTTCGACGTTCTATGTTCTATATTAACATAGCTCACGGGTGACCAACAGACAGAGGAAGAGTAGGTCGGTAGGTAGTGCAGGGGTCCCTGTGGTCATCTCCCTCCAAAATAGACACACCATTTTGGATACCGCTAGGGGAGATGTCTCACCGGGGGAGGCAGCAGTCGTTGGTTTCACGGCACTGTGGCTGGCTCTGCTGCTCAGGAGGGCGGGAAAAAGAGTTATTGTGGCAGGGATTCAATTATAAGAGGAGCAGATAGGTATTTCTGCGGCTGCAAACGAGAGTCCAGGATGGTATGTTGCCTGCCTGGTGCAAGGGTCAACTGTGTCTCAGAGCCACGCAGGAAATTTTGCAGGGGGAGTGTGAGCAGCCAGCTGTCGTGGTGCATATAGGGACCAACAGTATAGACAAAAAATGGAATGAGGTCTGAGAAGCTCAATTTAGGCAGTTAGGAGTTAAACTAAAAAGTAAGACCTCAAGGGTAGTAATCTCAGGATTACTACCAGTGCCACGTGCTAGTCAGAGTAGGAATGGCAGGATAGCTAAGATGGATACATGGCTCGAAGGATGGTGCAAGAGGAAGGGATTCAAATTCCTGGGACATTGGAACTGGTTCTGGGCAAGGTGGGACCAGTACAAACCAGACTGCACTTGGGCAGGACAGGAACCAATGCAGGAACTCATAAAGAAGTAAAGTGGGGACAGAAACTGAAGACACTAAGGTGAAAAGTGAAAGTGGAAGGCAGAGAAACCAAAGACAAAAATCAAAAAAGGCCACATTACACCATGATTCTAGAATGGCAATAAAAGTCTAAAGATAATCCTGAAAGTTCTGTCTGAATGTGAGGTGCATTTATAATAAGGTGAATAAATTAACTGCACAGACGGTTATTAATAGATATGATGTGATTGGGATCACTGAGACCTGGTTCCACAGTGACCAAGCATGGGAAATCAACGTCCAAGATTATTCCATTGTCAGGAATGATAGACAGATTGAAAGGAATGGGAGATGGGGTAGCATTGCTGGTTAAGGAGTTTTAACTAAATGGTAAGGCAGAACATCAGCCTGGACGATGTGGAGTCTATATGGCTGCGGAACACCAAAAGGGAAAAAAAATGTTAATGGGAGTTGTGTACAAACCACCAACAGTAATTGAAAGATTAGGGATTGTATTAAACAGGAAATTAGAGATGCATGTTGTAGGGCTATGGCAGGTGGCTTCAAGCTACATATTGCTTGACTAACCAAACAGACAGCAATGCGATGGAGGATTTCCTAGAATATATGCAGAATGGTTTCTTCGACCAATATGTCAAGGAACCAACGAGGGAGAAAGCCATCCTAGACTGGGCATTGTATCATGAGAGAGGATTAATTAGCAGAATTGTGGTGCGAGATTCTTTGGGGAAGAGTGACGATAATTTGGTAGAATTCTTTATTAAGATGGAGAGTGTTACAATTAAATCTGAGACTAGGCTCCTGAACTTAAAGATAAGCCAATTTTGATGGCGTGAGACATGCATTGGCTAGGATAAGTTGGCCAAGTATACTTAAGGGATTGATGGTGGTTAGCCAATGGCAGACATGTAAAGAACACATGGATGAACTTCAACAATTGTACATCCCTATCTGGCATAAGAGTAAAACAGGGAAGATGGCTCAACTATGACTAACAAGGGAAATCAGGGATAGTGTTAAAGCCAAACAGCAGGCATATAAATTGGCCAGAAAAAGCAGAAAACCTGAGGACTGGGAGATATTTAAAATTCAGTGGAGGAGGTCAAAAGGTTTAATTCAGAAGGGGAAAATTGAATATGAAAGTAAGCTTGTGGAAAACATAAAAACTGACCGGAAAGAACTTCCATAGGTATGGGAAGAGAAAAAGAATTTAGAAGACAAATCTCAGTTCCTTGCTGTTAGAATCAGGTGAACAAAGAAGGCAGACAAGTTGAATAAATACTTTGGATCGGGTCTTCACTAAGGAGGACACAAACAACCTTCCGGAAATGCTCGGGGACAGAGAGTCATGTGTGAAGGAGAAACTGAAGGAAATCCTTATTAGTCAGGAAATGGTACTGGAGAAATTGATGGGATTAAAACCCATTAAGTCCTCAGGGCCTGATGCTCTGCATCCCAGAGTGCTCAAGGATGTGGTGCTTGAAATAGCAGAAACATTGGTGATCATTTTCTAGCATTCGGTAGACTTTGGAAAAGTTCCAATGGATTGGAAGGTAGCTAATGTCACCCAACTTTTTTAAAAAAGGAGGGAAAAACGGGGAATTATTGGTAGTTAGCCTGGGATCTGTGGTGGGGAAATTGCTGGGGTCGGTTATTAGGGATGTACAAATTGAGCATTTGGAAAGCGATGATAGAATTGGTCCAAGTCAGCATGGATTCACTAAAGGGAAATCATGCTTGACAGATCTTCTGGAATTATTTGAGGATGTGCCCACAATCAGAAGTTGTTGCATATCTGGACTTTTGACAAGGTTCCACACAAGAGATGAGTAAGGAAAATTAAAGCTCATGGTACTAGAGATAATGTAATCACATGGATCGAGAACTGGTTGGCAGACAGGAAGCAGAGAGTTGTAATAAATGGGTCTTTTTCAGAGTGGCAGGTGGTGAAAAGTAGGGTACCACAGACTTCAGTGCCAAGATTCTAGCTGTTCACAATATATATTAATGGTCTGTACGAAGGAATTGAAGTTTGGAAAAAGGTGAGGTGCAACGAGACCTGGGTGTCATGATGGGACTGTTGCTGAAGGTTAGCATGCAAGTGCAGCAGGCAGTGGGGAAAGCTAATGGCATGCTGGCCTTTGTAGTGAGAGGATTCGAGTATAGGAGTAGGGATGTCTTGCTGCAGTTATACAGAGCCCTGGGGAAGCCGCACCTTGATTACCATGCACAATTTTGGTCTCCTAGTCTGAGGAAGGACATTCATGCCATTGAAGGAGCCATGGGAAGAATCACCAGACTGATTCCTGGGAATGGCAGGACTGACATATGAAGACAGACTGAATTGACTGGGCTTGTACCACAGAACAATAGAACCCCTACAGTGTGGAAACAGGCCATTCGGTCCAACGGGTCCACACTAACCAAGCCTCTGAGGAGCATCCCACCCAGACCCATCTCCCTACCCTGCATTTCCCATGACTAACCTTCCTAGCCTGCGTCCCTCAGCACTATAGGCAATTTAGCACGGCCAATCCACCGAAGCTGCACATTTTTGGACTGTGGGAGGAAACTGGAGCACCTGGCGGAAACCCACAGAGACATGGGGAGAACGTGCAAATTCCACACAGACAGTTGCTCAAGCGTGGAATTGAACCTGGATCCCTGATGCCGTGAGGCAGCAGTGCTAACCATTGAGCCACCATGCTGCCCCAGCACTCGCTGAAATTTAGAAGAATGAGGGGGATCTCATAGAAGTATATAAAATCGTGATGGGACTGGGCAGGCTAGATGCGGGAAAAAATGTTCCCGATGTTGGGGAAGTCCAGAACCAGGGGTCACAGTCTAATAACAAGCGATGAGCCATTCAGGACTGAGATGAGGAAGAATTTCTTCACTTAGTAAGTTGTGAACCTGTGGAATTCTTGACCACAGAAAACCATTGGGGCCAGTTTGTTAAGATATATTTGAGAGGGAACTAGATGTGGCCCTTCCAACTAAAGATATCAAACGGTACGGAGAGGAAGTGGGAAGGGGATGCTGAAACTGCATGACCAGCCATGATCATATTGAATGGTAGTGCAGGCTCAAAGGGCCGAATGGGCTACTCCTACACCTATTTTCTATGTTTCTCTGTGTAAAAGAGTTAGTCAGAGTAGGGCAGTAAATTTCACCTCAGAAGACAGTATGTGAATAGAACAAGTTATAATGCAGCTGCAAGACAGAGAGGTAGTGTCTAACTGACCGTTCAAGGTCAGGTGGGACAGAAATTGCCCACAACACCATCATTAAAGACGTCTAACAGTAGATATACAGACAAAACTTTGCGTATAATTAACTATATTAGAATTAATATTATGAATATTACAGACATTAGTAAGAACTAACCTCCTTTTGTATCTTCTCTGACAGCGGGAAATGTGAAATGAGTAACAGAATTTGATAGGGATAGCAATGAATACAATGAATAGCAGAATTCAAGCAGTCCTTAGTGTTGCCAAGTTGAGTACAGTACTTGTGGATTGGGAAGCAGGAGGTCAGAATTTGGTGTTTGTAAAATGTTAGGGGGAAAACATGGTGTGGTCCCTTTAAAAGATTATCAGCTTTTCCTAAGAGCAGAGATTCAGAATGGATGTCTGTGAACAGCAGCTTGAAATTTTGCAGGTACATAGAGAGCACTCAAATTGAAACATTTGTATTAAAAGGCTGTACAGTTAGCAAGCCAAACAGCAGCATTTTTTCCCCAACCAAGAAAACAAGCTTTTGAATTTAGCCAATCAATTTGAACCAGGCACTTAGATACCAAAAACCAATTAAATTTGAATCTGATAGTTTTGACAACATAGCACCAATCCTATTGTAAGAAATTGATACATCATCAAGGAAATAAAAGAAGGGGGAGTTGGACAAAAACCCCAGAACTAACCGTCATCTGCCAGAGCTAACAGCCCTCAGCTCTCAAAACAGAATCGCTGGCTTTCAAAGTTTCCTCCAAGTCTTAGAGAAAACACCATCTAAATAGCAACAATACCCACTAAACAACTGGTTAACATTCCTGACAGAAGAATAGATGGAGAAGGCACAGAGCATTCCAGAAAATACGTACAAAAACAGAAGTTGCTGGAAAAGTTCAGCAGGTCTGGCAGCATCTGTGAAGAAAAACCAGAGTTAACATTTCCAGTCCAGTGACCCTTCCTCAGAAGACATGTAACCTGGCTGTAATTTTGAGAGACTAAATTCTATTTTTATATTATATAAGTGGGACTTGTATTTATTGGAACAATATAATATTAGAATCTTGCTTTATTCAGGAATAGTTTTTAGTTAGAAGGGATTTATTTGGTTTGTTAATAGTTCAGTTAATTTGTTCACGGTTAGAGCTTGATAATTACGTTGTTACTTGTTGATTTTAAAGCGTGTGTCAGTGATTTATTTTGTTTAACCACTGGAAGTTGCCGAAAGGCAGGTTACACCACTTTTCACACTCCTTTTACAGATTATTGTGTGAGGTGCTCCTCTTTAGGTGTTTCGATGTTAAGTCTCAGAGGGGGTCAACCTCCACTTTATAACAGATCGGGGGCTTGTGTCTGGGATTTGGACAGATCTGAATGGATTTGGGGTATAAAAGGGCCCAAGCAGATTTAAATAGATCTGAGGATTAGTGACCCCAAATAAAACCTAAGTGAGAAGTGGAAAAATCTATTTAATTTCAGTTGCTTGTTACGTTAAACCAAAAGTGGGGAATGGCTCTTAACATTGCTGAAGGGGCTCTGGAGGTCAAAGATGCCTCCCAAATTTGCCAAGATAGTTTATAAAGGCAGAAAAAAGTGACATTTTTAGAATCAGCAGACAGGCTAAAATTGGGCTTAACTAGAGATTAATAAACTGAAAATGTAACTGAGTTAGTCAACTATTTAGGTGTTTCAGAAAAACAGCCAAGTGTATAGTGGAGTTACAAAAAAAAATTTTAAATGTAACAACTGGAGTTAGAGGAAAAAGAAAGGGAAAGAAGATTCCTAGTTGCACAGAAAGAAGGGGAGCTGAAACAGTTTGTATTATGGCTAAAAGCAGAGGAAAGAGAAAAGGAAAGAATTGCTCTGGCAGAACAAAAAGAAAAAGAGAAGAAAGGGAAAAAGAGACAGAAGAAAAGAGAAAGAGAGAGAGTTTGAAAAGGATATGGTAAAAGAGGGTAAACCAGTTGGATTATTTAAGGTAGTGAAGGAAATCCCAAGAGAAGTCGAGTAGCTGCAGGAAACTGCACAGCCTAGTCATAGTGGGATAGTAAAATAGCGCCCAATCTTTTCAAAGACTTCACCTGTGTGGATAAGATTTACTCAGGTAGAAAAGGGGGAGTAGGTAAAGAAGTTAAAATACTTTGAGAGATACTGGAGCTAGTCAGTCTCTAATAGTAAGAGATGAAAATATTTGTACTCCTCCTGAAATATTGCCTGAGACAGTGGTGATCTGTAGACTAAATGGAGAGAGAAGTAGTGTTCCCCTGTGTAAGATAAGGCTAGAAAGTCCAAACAAGACTGGGGAAGTGATAGTGAGAATGATGGAAAATCGGTTATTCCAGAAATACAGTTTATTCTTGGAAACGGTATAGCTGGATCACAGATGAGAGTGATACCCATTGTAGCGGAAAAGCCAAAGAAAAACCAGGGAACTGAGGAGTTAAAAGAAAAACACCCTGGAATTTTTCTGGACTGTGTGGTGACAAGATCCCACAGCTATAAGTTGAAATCAAAAGGGAAAACAAAAGAGAATGATGAACGAGTTGGGGTCCAGTTAGCTGACACTCTGGTGAGATGGTAAAGAAAAAGCCTACGCAGGTAGAGGATCAGGCAGAGGTGTTTAGTTCTGAAAGATTAATGGAGTTACAACAAAAAGATGAGACGATAAAGGATTTATCTCACAAAGCCTACTCTGGAAAGGAATCAGAATGTATTCCAGAATGCTATTACCTTAAGGATAAAATCTTAAGGTGGAAATATAGACCTTGGCAGGTTAGTGCAGATGAGAAATGGACAGAAGTTGACCAGATTGTGTTGCTGATGGAATACAGACAGGCAGTATTGCGGGTAGCTGTAGGAAGTCATCTAGGAGTGAGGAAGACACAGGCTAAGATACAGAAGCATTTCTATTGCCTGGATTACATAAAGATATGGTTGCATTTTGCCGTACCCGTCATACATGTCAGATGGTAGGAATGCCACAGGCAGTGATAAAACCAGCGCCTTTGATGCCAATTCCTGCATTTGAAGAACCTTTTACATGAGTTATAATTGATTGTGTAGGTCCTCTTCCTAAAACTAAAAGTGGGAACCAGTATTTGCTAACCATGATGGATGCGTCTACTGAGATGTTAATGGGATAACATCCCATTAATTGTTATGCTCCTTATCTTCTTACACAGGGGTATGTGGAAACTGTCTTAAACTTCCTGCACAAATAGGATTGGGTGGGAAACGTTTGCAAAGGTGTGAGACTTCTGTAATTCTGTAAAGGGGTGAAACTTCTGTAAAGGTATGATAGGATTGGGTGGGAAACGTTTGTAAAGGTGTGAGACTTCTGTAATTCTGTAAAGGGGTGAAATTTCTGTAAAGGTATGAAACTTCTGTTTCTACTGCATTGGCTAGGTCAGTGGCCTTTGTTCAAGCCAGACAACTCGGTGGCTTGAAATCACATTCTGCCACTTCGGCGACTTGAAATCGCACCCTGTCAGTATAAGTCACTTCGTGAATGATCAATGCTGTATCCTGTTCTCTTTATGTTCCAAATGTAGTAATTGCTTTATGTATCCACCATTTCATACAGTATAAAAAGCGGGGACTGTCCGCTGTTCAGGGAGAATCGCTTATGGAACTCAGCACTCTGTGCCAGATTGTGTACAGAGATCCTCCACAGCTTGCACTTCTTTAATAATAAAGGATTGTGTTTTTGTAGCCAGGTCAGTGTCTTGCTATTGCATCAAGTCCGTGAGGTTCTCCGAAAACGAACCTAACATCTACCAGGATTCTGGAGGCAATTCCATCACAGAATGTCAAGGCAAAAAAGGTTGCGGAGAAGTTGCTTGCTTTATTTACTCATTATGGACTACCAAGGGAAGATTCAGTCAAAGCAAGGGTCCAATTTTCCTGCCAAATTATTCAAGGAGGTCATGGATATTTTAGGCATCAAACACTTTAAAACAAGTGTGTACCATCCTGAATCCTAGAGACCATTGGAAAGGTGGCATCAGATCCTAAAGATTATGTTGAGGCTTATTGCCAGGATTACCAAAATGATTGGGATAAAGGTATCCCATTTATATTATTTGCTACCAGAGATGCTCCAAATGAATCAACCGTTTTACACCGTTTGAAACGATATTTGGACACGAACTAAGAGGGCCTTTAATATTAATTAAGGAAAAGTTGATAGGTCCAAAGTCAGAGATCTCATTGTTGGATTACGTATCTGAGATGAAAGAAAGATTAAACAGAATAGGTAAATTAGCTAGACAACCTTTGAAGGTGGCACAACACCTAATGAAGCAAGAAGCAGATAAGAAATCTAAAATGTGTACATTTGCCCATGGAACAAAGTATTGGTGCTGTTACTAGTGGTAGGAGATCTCTTCAAAGCAAGATTTAGTGGTCTCTGTCAGATTGAGAAGAAGTTATGTCAGGTGAATTATCTGACAACGATGCCAGATAGGAAAAAAGATTATTGGGTATGTCGTGTGAACATACTGAAACATTACTATGACAAGGAAGGGGAACCAGAAGAACAGATATTAGTTACTGCCACTCACAGTGAGGAGTTAAAATCCAGATGATTTGGATTCTGATGTGTCTCAGAATAAATTGAATAATGCGGAAGTCCTTAAAGAATGGGATAGTGTAGTGAGCTATCTGTCTCAGGAACAGAGAACTGAATTGAAAGAGTTGTCACAGTGCTGTGAGGACCGACGCAGAAATAGAATGGGGTGGACTAATCCCATAGCACATGAGTTTGATGTAGGAAATAATGTTCTGATAAAACAACATCCCTACAGGCCTAATATTCTCAAAGCAGCACAGGTTCAGAAGGATATGGAAGCAATGCTCGAAGAAAACATCATCGAGACAAGTCAAAGTGAGTGTAATTCGCCGATCATGTTGGTTCCCAAGCCCGATGGTACTCAATGATTCTGCATAGTTTATCAGAAGGTCAACGTTGTGACCAAATTTGATTCATACCCAATCCCAAGGCTGGAGGATTGTGTGGAAAAAGTAGGATAAGCCACTTACATCACAAAGTTAGATTTACTTTGTGGTTACTGACAAGTACCTTTGTCGGAGAGAGTAAAATAAGTTTCTGCTTTTATAACCCCAAATGGGCTATACCAATTAAAAGTAATGCCCTTTGGAATTAAAAGCACACCAGCTACTTTTCAAAGGCTTATGAACAGAGTTGTTGCAGGATTGACTAACTGTGCCATCTACACAGATGACTTATTGATCTTTAGCCATTCATGGAGCATTTGGCAGAGCTCTTTGAGAGACTACGGAAGGCAAAGTTGGTCATAAACTTGGCAAAAACAGAATTTGCAAAGGTGGAAGTGACACTCTTAGGGTATAACATCCAATATGGATAGATGACACAGAGGAACGTGAAGACAAGGCCCATCGAAGAATTCCCAAGACCATCCTTGAAGGAGGAAGTGCTACGAATTTAAGGATTAAGCAGATTCTACAGGAAATTTATACCAAACGTTAGTAGTGTGGTGGTACCGCTGACAGATTTGTTAAAAAAGAACATGAAATTTTGGTGGACAAGACAATGCCAGAAGGCCTTTGAGAATTTAAAAGCAGTGTTAACCACTGCACCAGTTTTAGCCATGCCAACTTTTTTTTACAATCCTTCAAAGTTGCCATTGCTGCAAGTGACGTAGGTGTCGCAGCAGTGTTGTTACAAGAGGACGATTTTGTGGAATTAAAAGGCCAATCATTTATATTTCAGAAAAACTTAATATCCACCAGAAAAAAAATACAACCATTGAAAAAGAGTTATTGAGTTTGGTAATGGCCTTACAACATTTTAATATTTACATTGCAAACAATGCACCAGCGACGATTGTGTATGCTGATCACAATCCTTTGACATTTCTGGAAAGATTTAAGGACAAGAACACCAGATTGTTTCATTGAGTGTCATAATACAAGCATTTAATTTACAGATTGTACACGTTGCCGGTCATGAAAATATTATCGCAGATGCTTAATTGCGGGTTTAAAAGAAAAATGTTTATAAAAGATAGAAACGGTACTGTTCAATTTGTATTATAAATATTGAATTAGTATGAAATGTGTGACTCTAAATTAATGAGCTATGGATCTAGTAATATAATGGAGTTAAGTTTTTAAAAGAAAAAAATGAAGCCATCCTTTCATAGTGATGGTTCATTTTTTTCTTAAGGGGGAGGTGATGCGAAGTTGTATACAGTACTTGTGGAATGGGAGGAGGGAAGTTGGAATTTGGTGTTTGCAAAATGCTTTGCAGCAGGGGAGGCATGAAAGATGATCAGTTTTCTTCTACGTTTAGAGATTTAAAATGGATGTCTATATGCAGCAGCTTGAAAGTTTACAAGCGCACAGGGAGCACCCGAATTGAACCATTGGTATGAAAAGGCCATACAGGTAGCAGGCCAAGGATTAGTTTTTCCCAAGACAACAAGCTTTTGAATTTAGCCAATCAATCTGAACCAGGCACTTAGATACCAAAAAATAATTAAATTTAAACCTGGTGGTTTTGACGACATATTGTGAGAAATTGATATGTCACCAAAGGCATAAAAGAAGTGGTTAGTTGGACAAAACCCCAGGGTTAACTGCCAACCATCAGTGCTAACAGCCCTCAGCTCTCAAGAGAGAATCGCTGGCTTTCACAACCTCCTCCAAGTCTTAGAGAAAGCACCATCAAAATAACAACAGTATCCACAGCACAACTAGTTAACATTTTTGACAGAAGGATCAACAGACAAGACATTCCTGAGACAAGAATTGACGAAGAAGGCACCGAGCATTGCAGAAGACATGTAACCTGGCTGTAGTTTTGAGAGACTAAATTCTATTTTTATTTTATTTAAGTGGGACTTGTATTTATTGGAATAGCATACCAAAAAGAACCTGGCTTTATTCGGGAATAGATAGAAGGGATTTATTCGGTTTGTTAATAGTTTAGTTAATTTTTTCACAGCTAAAGTTAGATAAATAAATTGTTACTTGTTGACTTTAAAGTGAATGTCGGCGATTTATTTTATTTAAAAGGCAGGTTAAACCACTTTTCACACTCTTTTTACAGATTATAGGGCAAGGAGCACTTCTTAGGGTGTTTCGGTGTTAGTTCTCGGTTGGGGGGGCGGGGTGTCAACCTCCGCTTTATAACACTTAAAGATAAGCTAGTCTGGTAAATGTCCAAAAAAAATGTACAACCGATAACTTCAGAATGTGAATTCATGGGATTACGTTGTAAAATCCCAAGGCCTGATGAGTACGATGTCTGGTTAACATCACGAAGTCATCGGAAGCCTAGGGGTGTCCATCAATGATCAGGTGTTTCACAGGATTGGATGTATAGATTAAGGGGGAAGAAACAATGACAATGTTGCACGTAATTATTGCAACAAAAAATGTCTAAAAATGCTTTATCTCACTGGGGAAACTATAGCACCATTGACCTCTTTCCCATATCTGAGGTGGGTTTAAGAGGGCAACTGGACCCCATGCGAAGGCCAGATTCGGAGTGGTCTCTGGCCTCTCCCGCATGTATGGTAAAGACTTCAAATAAAGATCAATTGTACTTCTGAATACAGAACTCAAGGGTGTTCTTTGACTTCTCTCCCAACACAGACCAAATAGTGTTTTTCACCCAGCTGATAGTCCTCCAGGTGCCATTGCTGTTTGTGAACTGTGTGTCCATGTGCGCCCCCTACGTACAGCAGTGTCATATGTCATGAGCTGTTTGATAACACACTGTCTTTCTCTTTCTCTCTCGATGCAAACTTGCTTTGCAAAGGCAAGTTCAACAAGAAGGTGAACAACTAAACTCACATTTCACAAGGAACAACAGGTAGACATTTTGAAGAATGGGGTCTGAGGTTGTCAGGGCAACCCCACTATGGCTTCTGTGGGGAAACCTCAGGGGACTTAAATATGAATCCAGCAGACTACTGCCTGCCGATGGGGTTCCCCAAGCCTTTAAAAAGCCCTCGCTCGGGAGCTGCAGGCTGATCAAAGGACTTGCAATTTACCACAACGAAGTGCTTGCCACTGGGAGGTCTGCCTCGTCTGGAGTAGCAGCATTGCTGGAGGTCCCAGTAAAAATGTGAACTAGTTGGCTGTACTAGCGCCATGTAGGCAGGATGCAGCGATTGATGTCAATTGTCAGCTCTGCCATGCAGCCCTCTGAGAACTACAGGGTGACAACTCATCCGCTTTGACTGACCTGCCTTCTCCATGACATTCAATTCTTTTACTGCTGGCAGAATGCCAATGACTGTGGGTCAGACCCTCAAATTGAGCATTAACTGGTCACCAAAGCGCCTCAATTGGCCTCCTGGCATGAAGTCCATGATCAACCTTCTGTAGCCCTGACGTTATGAGGAAATCTTGGGAAGATGATGGGAACTGTACCTTCCAAAACAATCAAAACACATCTGCACAATCAATTCCCATTATTAATGCATAAACTGCCCTTCAATTTTTTGAGGAAGAGATACAACATCAGCTGTAAAGTGGCACTAATTAATGGACGATCAGCACCACTTGCCAATTAGCTTCCTGAAGCTACTGGGTTAGTGTAAACTGTTAACCTTTTCAGAAAGACACACAACAGATTGGTCAGATGGGCAGATCACTGGCAGATGGAATTTAACCCCGATAAATGTGAGATGATGCACTTTGGGAGATGTACAAGACAAGGGAATGCTCATTGAATGGCAGGACATGAGGAAGCTCAGAGGAACAGAGGGGTCTTGGGATTCCTATCCACAGGTCACTGCAGGCAACAAAACAGATCAATAAGGTAGTTAGAGAACATACAGGACATAGAAAACAGAGAAACATAGAACAGCACAGCACAGTACAGGCCCTTCGGCCCACGATGTTGTGCTAACCCATTATCCTACTAAGATCAAATTACCCTGCATACCCCACATTATTCTATCATCCACGTGCCTATTCAAGAGTCACTTAAAAGTCTATAAAGTGTCTGACTCTATTATCACTGCCGGCAGTGCATTCCACACGTCTACCACTCTCTGCGTAAAGAGCCTACCTCTGACATCTCCCCTATACCTTCCTTCAATCACCTTAAAATTATGCCCCCTCGTAATAGTCATTTCCATTCCACTTCCAGACTGTGTGGAGGGTTGGAAAGGTAAGCTTCTCTTTCTTCTTTATTTTTTGCAATTTAGAGTAGAGGGAATGGAAGCTGGGGCAATTGCATGCTCCTCTTGTAGGATGTGGGAGGTAAGGGTCACTACTAGTGTCCCAGTCTGACTTCACCTGCGAGAAGTGCACTCATCTCCAGCTCCTCACAGACTGCGTTAGGGAACTGGAGATGGAGCTGGAGCTGGAGCTGGAGCTGGAGCTGGATGAACTCTGGATCATTCGGGAGGCTGAGGGGTGATAGATCGGAGTTATAGGGAGGTTGTCAAACCCAAGTTACAGGACAAAGGTAGCTGGGTGACTGTCAGGAGACGGAAAGGAATAGGCAGACAGTGCAGGGATCCCCTGTGGCCACTCCCTTCAATAAGAAGTATACCACTTTGGATGCTTGGGGAGATGACCTACCAGGGGAAAGCCATAGCAGCCAGGTCTCTGGCACTGAAGGGCTCAGAAGGAAAGGGGGGAGAATAGGACAGCGATAGTGATAGGACATTCAAGAGTTCGGGGAACAGACAGGAGATCCTATGGTACCGAGTGTGACTCCCGGATGGTATGCTGCCTCCCGGGTGGCAGGGTCAGAGATGGCTCGGGTCAAGTCTACAGGATTCTTAAGGGGGAGGGAGAGCAACCAGAGGTTGTGGTAGACATCGGTACCAATGACATAGCTAGGAAACGGGATGAGGACCTGAAAAGTGATTATAGGGAGTTAGGATGGAAGCGAAAAGCCAGGACGAGCAGAGTAGTAATCTCAGGATTACTACCAGTGCCACGGGATAGTGAGGCCAGGAATAGAGAGCAAGTGCAGCTGAACACGTGGCTACAGAGCTGCTGTAGGAGGGAGGGCTTCAGATATGTGGATCATTGGGATAACTTCTGGGGTAGGTGGTACCTGTACAGGAAGGGCGGGTCGCACTTGAACTGGAGGGGCACCAATATCCCGGGTGGGAGGTTTGCTCGAGCTCTTCGGGTGGGTTTAAACTAGTTTGGCAGGGGAATGGGAACTGGAGCTGGGTAACCAGTGTACAGGCAGATACAGCATGCAGAGAATCTGTGAGGAAGGATATGCAGTTGATAGGGCAAAGTTGCAGTCAGTGTGACGTGTTGAAGTGTGTCTATTTTAATGCAAGAAGTGTCAGGAATAAGGGTGACGAACTTAGCGCATGGATAAGTACTTGGAAATACAATGTTGTGGCCATTACGGAGACTTGGATAACACAGGGGCAGGAACAGTTGTTGGATTTCTGGGTTATAGATGTTTCAAAAGAAATAGGGACGGAGGTAAAAGAGGTGGGGGAGAGGCATTGCTAATCAGGGATGGTATCACAGCTGCAGAAGGGGAGGTTGTGGAGGAGGTTTTGTCTACTGAATCAGTATGGGTTGAAGTCAGAAACAGGAAAGGAGCAGTCACTTTTTTGGGAGTTTTCTACAGATCAGAGAGGACACTTTTCTTCATCAGTTAGAAATGCAAGGAAGTTATGCTAGAGTTGTGTAAAACTCTGGTTAAGCCACAGATGGAGTACTGTGTGCAGTTCTGGTCACCTTACTATAGGAAGGTTGTGTTGCACTGGAGGGGGTGCAAAGGAGATTCACCAAAATATTACAAGGGATGGAGCACTTTAGCTTTGAAGTGAAGATGAATAAGCTCAAGTTGGTTTCTTTGGAGCAGGATAGGTTATGAGAGGACCTGATTGATTGCATAAGATTTTGAGAGGCATGCACAGAGTGAATAGAAAGCAGTTATTCCCCTTAGTTGAAGGGTCAATAATAAGTGGGCATTATATGTTAAGGTAAAAGCCAGGAGTTTTAGAGGGGATTTGAGGAAAATAATTTTCACCCAGAGGGTGGTATGAATCTGGAATACACGAAGGAGGGAATTTCACAATGTTTAAAAAGATCAATCAGCATTAAATTATTCTAACATTCAAGGTTATGGATCAAGTGCTAGAATATGGGACTATTGTAGATTTAGATTAGTTTTGTCAATGCTGACTTAACGGGCCAAAGGATATTTCTGTACTATACAATCCAATGGTTCTATGAAAGCAAGTCGGAAAAGGAAGAAACATCTGTCCAATTTTTGCTGATTCTTATCCTTACCTGAAAAGCGAACTAACGCAAGTTTATAAGTCCTAACTTAACTACAAGGAAAAATTAAATGGGAACCTGAGGGGCAACTTTTTAACACAGAGGGTGGTATGCATATGGAATGAGTTGCCAGCGGAAGTGGTTGAGGCGAGTACGTTAACAACATTTAAAAGGTAATTGGATGAATACATGGATAGGAAAGGTTTAGAAGGATACGGGCCAAGTGCAGGGAAATGGGGTTAGCGTGTATGGACATTTTGGCCAGCATGCACGGGTTTGGGCTGAAGGGCCTGTTTCCATGCTGTAGGACACTATGACTCTATGTACATACAGAGTTTTAGTGAGCTTTCTTTGTACTCTATCAAACATCAAATGACATAAGTAATAATGGTTAAATGTGACAAAAATCAAACCTTCAAAGAAAACATCCAACATTTATTGGGGGAGGAGGGTGGTGGGGTGGACACCTGTGGTGTCCACCAGTGCCAGATGTCCTCAAGTGCACCAGTGGTCACTGTCTGCTCCCTCAGTATCTCTTTGTGTGTGCTCATTTTAAAACAAAACCTATTATTCTAAACAACCAGTTCACTGCTGTTATTTCCACTACTGCAGCAGTTGAGATTGAACCCAAACCTACCAGGCCAGGGTGGGGATGCTACCACTGTGCCACAAGAGGGCCCCTTATGTGTGCTCAACCAATTTTTTCTAATCAAGCTGTTTATTACAAAACATTTTTTACACTCCTCTAGAAGAGTTGGGATTTGTACCCAGGTTTCTCAGTGCAGGGGTAGGGATGCTACCAATGCACCATAAGAGGGACCTTTATGTGTGCTCAAGTAAAACTAAAGAAATGCTCTGCACCTGCACATAGTTAGATACAATTAAAGTACAATTAATATCGACCTCCTAAGCAACTGAAGCATGTGCAAATTCCAGGAATGAGAAACTTCAGCTATGAAGACATATTGAAATAAGTTAGGACTGTTTTCCCTTGAGAAAAGAAGGCTGAGAAGAGATGAGAAGAAATCAGGAGTAGGCTTGGTAAAACAGACAGGGAGAAGCCGTACCCATTTGGAAAAGGACCAAGATTAGATCAGCCTTTTTTGTCATGTGTACCTGAGTACGTGAGTACAGTGAGAAGTTTACAGTGTTGCCACTCTCTGTCACAATCTTAGAATTACAAACAAGAGTCAAAATTGAAGAAAAAGAAACAAAAGGAAAAGAAAATGTTCAAATCTCCACTGTCACCATGAGTCGTGACCAGTAGGCCTGAGATAAATCCTTTCACTACTAGTCACAGGCCTCCAGTCTGACGTACAACCTTCAACCATCACCCTCTACTTCTTACTGATTCTTCTGAATCCAATTAGCTAGCTCTCTCTGGACCCCATGCGACCTAACTTTCACGACTAGCCTGCCATGCAGGACCTTGTCAAAGGCCTTACTAAAGTCTACATAGACAACATCCACTGCCCTATCATCATCCATCTTCTTGGTTACCTCTTTAAAAACCTCTAAAAAATTTGTCAGACATGACTTCCCGCACACAAATCCATGCTGACTATACCTAATCAGACCATGACTATCCAAATGTTGGTTGATCCTGTCCCTCAGCATCCTCTCAAATAACTTGCCACCACTGCTGTCAGGCTCACTGGCCTGTAGTTCCCTGGCGTGTCTTTGTTACCTGTCTTAAACATTGGAACAACAACATTAGCCACATTTCTGCGCTGTATTGTTCTTTGTTCTTTGCTAGTGGCCTAATTAGAGACAGTCAGTATCACTTTGTGCGGGGCAGGTCATGTCCTACTAACTTGATTAAATTTTTTGAGGAGGCAATGAAGGTGATCAATGTGGGTACAGCAGTGGATGTTGTCTACACGGATTTTAGTAAGGCTTTTGACAATGTCACTCATGGTAGGCTCATCCTGAACATTAAAATGCATGGGATCCATCGTGACTTGGCTGCTTGGATTCAGAACGGACTTGCCCTAGAAGATAGAGGGTAGTGGTAGAGGAGTTTTCAGGCTGGAGGTCTGTGACTCATGCAGAGATTCTGTACTGAGACTTCTGTTATTTGTGATATAGATAAATGACTTAGGCAAAAATGTAGATGGGTGGTTTCGTAAGTTTTCAGATGACACAAAGGTCGGTGCAGTTGTGGATAATCTAGGACGTTGTCAAAGGATACAATGGGATATAGGTCAGTTGCAGATATGGACTGAGAAATGGCAGATGGAGTTTAATCTGGCTAAGTGTGAGGTTTTGCACTTTGGGGGATCACATGTTAAGGAAAAGAATACAGTTAATGGCAGGACCTTGAACAACATTGATATACAAAGGGATCTTGGAGTTCAAGTTCATAGCTCCCTGAAAGCTGCCACACAAGTAGACAGGGTGGTAAAGAAGGCATACAGCGTGTTTAGCTTTATTGCTTAGGGAACTGAGTATAAGTGTCAGGATGTCATGCCGCAGCTTCATAAGAGTTTGGTTAGACTACACTCAGGGCATTGCATTGTATTCTGTTTGCTATATTACAGGAAGGATGTGGAGGCTTTGGAGAGGGGTCAGAAGAGGTTTACCAAGACATTGCATGGATTAGAGGGAATGAGCTATAACGAGAGGTGAGAAAAACTTTCATTATTTTCTCTAGAGCGGTGGAGACCGATGGCAGACATGATAGAAGTCTATAAAATTATGAAATGCATTGATAGGGTTCTCGGTTATAATATGTTTTCCTAGAGTTGAAATGCCTCATCCTAAGGGGCGTGATTTCAGGTGAGACAAGGAAAGTTCAAAGGAGATGCAAAGGGCAAGTGTTTTTTTTAAACACAGAAAGTGGTAGGAGTCTGGGACAGGCTGACAAGGGTGGTCATATATATCATGGAAACAGTCCCATTTGCCAGCATTTGGCCCATATCTTCTAAAACCTTCCTATTCGTATACCCGTCTAGATGCTTTTTCAACGTTGTGACTGTACCAGCTTCCAACACTTCCTCTAGCAGCTCATTCCATAAACATGCCACCCTCTGCGTGAAAACATTGCCCTCAGATCCCTTTTAAATCTTTCCCCTCTCATCTTAAACCTATGCCCTCTAGTTTTGGATGCCCCTGCCCTGTGGAAAAGACCTTGTCTACTCATCCTATGCCCCTGATGATTTTATAAACCGCTATAAGGTTAACCCTCAGCCTCTGATGCTCCAGGGAAAACAGCCCCAGTCTATTCAGCCTTTCCCTACAGCTCAAACCCTTCAACCCTGGCAACATCCTTGCAAATCTTTTCAGAATCAGAATATCTTTTATTGTCATGTGTATTCTAGTACAGAGGTACAGGAGTGCAGTGAAAATTTTTTATAATGGCTTCCTCTAATGGTGCCACCTTAGGTACAAGTCTTGGATACAAAAGAGGGATAAAAGGAGAAGTAGTTGCATTACTTACAGTGTCTAAAGAAAATGAGTTAGAGATAAAATAGTTATAACATAGTTAAAGGATTGACATTAGAATCTGGTAAAGTATTTCAAATAGCACCAGCTCAGCACGTGGTCTGACTGCCCACACCGAGTCCCAGTCCGACAACTGTCCCACTCCACTCCAAGCCTCCAGTCAGCCAAGCAGCGGCACTCAGCTGCTCCAAGGTAAGTTGTGCTGCTCCAGAACTCACTTCCCCTTGTGCTGCTCCTGGATTCATTCCCCTCGCTTTTCTGAACCCTTTCAAGTTTCACAACATACTTCCTACAGCAGGGAGACCAGAGATGGACGCAGTATTCCAACAGTAGCCTAACTAATGTCCTGCAGTGCTGCAACATGACCTCCCAACTCCAATATTCAATGCACTGACCATTGAAACAGCCTAATACACTTTCAGTAACAGAAAATAAAACAAGCTCACCACTCTCTGGGTGAAGAAATTTCTCTTCATCTTAGTCCTAAATTGCCAGCCCTGAATCCTTAGACTGTATCCTATGGGTCTGGACTCTCCTGATCTTCAGGAACATCCTTTCTGCGTTTAGCCTGCCTAGTCGAGTTAAGATTTTATAGGTTTCTATGACATCACCTCTCATTCTTCTAAACTTCAGTGAATACAATCCTAGTTTCTCATGGTACATCAGTCTTACCATCCCAGGAATCAGTTCGGTAAACCTTTGGTGTACTTCCTCCATAGCCAGAATATCCTGCCTCACGTAAGGAGACCAAAACAGCAGACAATACTCCAGAATGTGGTCTCATCAAGGCCCTGTGTAATTGCAGCAAGATATCCTGCTCCTTTACTTTCACTATGTAGGCCACCATACCATTTGCCTTGTTTACCACCTGCTGCACCTGCAAGCTTCTTTTCAGCAACTAGTGTATAAGGACACAGAGGTCTCATTGCACCTCCCCCTTTCCAAATCAATCACCATTCAGACAATCTGTCTTCCTGTTTTTTACCAAAGTGGATAATCCCATATTTATCCACATTGTACTTCATCTACAATGTACTTGCCCATTCACTCACATTGTCCAAATTTCACTGAAACATCTCTGCACCTCCCCACAGTTCACCCTCCAACCTAGCTTTATGTTGTCTTCAAATTTGGATACATTACACTAAGTTCCCTCACCTAGATCATAAATATAGATTGTGAAAACTGGGGTCCAACACTGATCCCTCTAGTACGCCACTAGTCACTGACTATGACTCCAAAAGAGACTTATTTATTCCTACCTTTTGTTTCCAGTCTGCCAGCCAGATAGCAATCTATGTCAGCAGACTATCGTCAATTCCATACACTTTAGCTTTACTTGTTATAAGAATCCTTGCTGACTTTTCAATATTTTCATCCTTTTATCAATTTTGGCATGGAGCTGTGTCCTGGAAATTGTGAGCTGAAGATGGTTTTTTGGACTTTGCAAAACAGCCAATGGTAGAAGGTAAAGAAAGGACTAAACAAGCTTTTGTTCATTTGTGAGCCCAGGCCTAGAGGCTAATTTGCAGGCTGATTTTTGATTACAAAGGTTTCCACAGACACAGAAACACAAGAAAGAGCATTGTGCTGAAACAAATAGCACACGTTGATGATCAATGAGGTCAGCACTTGGAAACTGGTTCCAAAAAGTCTGAAACATTCCCTATATTCAAGCAGATGACAGTTGTTCAATGGTAATTGGGTGTCAGGAAGAGATGATCAGTCTATTCGGGTGGAACAGTTTGAAGCTGTTTCCTGGAGAGACGGGCTTGGCTGCTGACAACACAGCATGAAGATTTGAAAGCTCTTTGCCTAATTTCCTACACCAGCTTCCAGAAACCCAAACACTGGTCCAAACAAAGCTCCGTTTGAAGGATTGATACCCATACTTCAACTAACTGAAAAGTTGGGGCCAGAAGGTCTGTTTCTATGCTGCATGATTCCAAAAGCAACCAAGGAGTGATGGAGGCAGATATGACCGGGCCGTTTAAGGAACTTTTAGATAAGTCCATGAATATGCAAGAAATGCAGGGATATGGACCAAGGTGGGTGGGCAGAAGGGATTAGTTTAATTTGGCATCATGTTTAGCACAACACTGCGAGCCAAAGGGCCCTTTCCTGTACTGTGCTGATCTACGTTCTATGACCCTTCTTCAGCTCACCCACAGTTCTTTGGATTTTTTTTTTGTCTTTTAAATTCTTGCTCTATGTGGTAATGAATACAGCATACCGTTTAAATGGAGGAGAGCATGGAATTCTGTGGTCAAGACTCTTCCCACATAGCCTCACAAGCCAAATGATCTTGTCAGTCAGAACTGGACTTCAGTAAGGCCTTTGGCAATATCCGACATTGAAGGTTGGTCCAAAAGGTAAGAGTGCATGTGATCCAAGGTAAGTTGGCAAACCGGATCCAAATGCGCTTAAACATAGGTGGCACCGGGTGATAGTAGAAGAATGTTTTTGTGATTGGAAGCCCATGACCAGCGGTGTACCACAAGGATCACTGCTGAGCCCCTTGCTATTTGTTATGTACCTTAATGACTGACGTGAATGTAGAAGGCCTAATTAGTAAGTTTACAGATGACAGAAAATTGGTAGTGCTGTTGATAGTGAGGAGGATGATATCGATCAGTTGGTAAAGCGGGCGGAGCAATGGCACATGGTACCTAATCCTGATAAATATGAACAGATCCAATTTGGGAAGTCTAACAAGGGAAGGGCATACATAATGAATGGTAAGTCCCTGCAGAGTACTAAGGAACAAATGGACCTTGGTGTACAAGTCCATGGATTGGTCAAGATATCAGCACAAGTAACAGGGTGATGAGAAGGCATACAGGATACTTGGTTCATTAGCGGAGCGTAGAACATTGGAGCAAGGAAGTCTTGTTACAACTTTATAAAACATTGGTTTAGCCACAGATGTAATACTAAGTACACTTCTGATCACCACATTATCGGAAGGAAGTGTTTGCACTGGACAGGGTGCAGACTAGATCCATCAAGATGTTGCTAGGAATGGAAAGTCTCAGATATGAGGAGGGACTGGTAGTCTCAGTTTCTTATTCTTGGAGCAGAAGAAACAGAGGAGGAATGTGACTGAGGTATATAAAACTGACAGGCGTTGAGAGAGTAAAATTGAGGTTTAAAAGTGCAGAACAATTGCAGACAGTCACCCTGTGACAGTGTCATAAATATCTAAATGGAGATGCTGAGCTTCATGCTTTTAATTCTAAGGATAACTCTAGGCACAAAGTTAGAAACTAAAAGACACAAGAACGAGGTAACAAGCATGGGGCTGGATGAACACAGCAGGTCAAGCAGCATCATAGGAGCAGGAAAACTTGACGTTTCGGGCCTAAACCCTTCATCAGAAACCCATGCTTGTTATCTCGGATTCTCCAGCATCTGCAGTACCTTTTATCTCAGACACAAGAACGATTTTGATTTGGTTTGATTATCGGCGCTGAAGAAAATCAATATATGTTATTTTACAAACCGGCCTGAGATGGATCCCTCCAGAGAAATTCAAATTTTCAAGTAAACAGAATATGAGTTAAATAACCATACTACTCCAATATGTCACATGCTGTTCAAGACTGATGCGCCAGTTGGGTAGTCACAGACAGCAATGGTTACAAAATTCATAGAGACATCTCAGGGCTCACATCCTCCTGTTATGACTCACACCAAATCCTGTTCTGCAACTGAAGATGGCACAGTAGAACAGTGGTTTGCACTGCTGCCTCACTGCATCAGAGACCTGGGTTCAATTCCACCCTTGGGCGACTGTGGTTTTTGCACATCCTCCACATGTACGTATGGGTATCCTCCCACAGTTCATAGATGTGCAGGTTAGATGGATTGGCCATGCTAAATTGACTGGTGGTATCCAGGGGTGTATAGGCTAGGTGGATTAACCATGGTAAATGCGGGGTTACAGGGATTGGGTGGGGGAGTGGGAGGGGTAGATCTGGGTGGGATGCTCTTTGGTGGGTCAGTGTAGACTCCTTGGGTCAAACAGCCTCTATCTGCACTGTAGGGAATCTTTAAGTCAATTCTATGATTTCCATTTGGAGAATCATCATTATTATCAGACTTATTACTTGAAAAACACAAGCCATTTTGAAGTAAATTCAATATATCTTTGTGAATCTGAGACAGCCAGAGCAATGATAAGAGCTGATAACCTTGGGACAAAAAAATCAGGCGACCTTATCAAGTTAGACTGTATTTTGTGTGAGTATAAGTCAAGGAAACCAAGTTGTTGTTCCAGCACAGATTCTACTTCCACTCTACTTCAAGTTGGAAGTGATGGATGTTGCAGCAGTTTTCAAATATATAAAGATGCATATTAGCTTTGCACTGAACATAAATGATCAACAGAGCATTGCGTGTATATATCTTGAATGGAACTTAGCATATTAAATACTTTTTGGATGATGAGAAGATTCTCATAAGTTCATATTTACATTAATAACGTGACAAGGAAAACCTTGTGCACCAATTAATGATTTTGAAGTATAGTTAATTTGGATCTGTAGGAAAATGTAGCAGTGAACCTGGTGTTGTGAGGTCCCATAAGACAATCAATGAGTTGATTTTTCAGGTGGTGTTGTCAACGGAAAATGTTGACCAGCATCCCATCAGAACTGCCCGGCTCCTTTTGAAATATCATCACAAAGTCGCTCTTGACAGCACAACACAAAAGAATACTGTTATGTCCTGGGATCTACCACACCCTTTCTCTAGGTAGATAGAGCCTCCATTTAATCCATCTCGTGAAAGATGGCATTCTTATAATAAAGCACTCCCTCAACAATGAAGTATCTCCACTGACAGAGAGTTTATGCTACCATTGAGCCAATACTAATACACATAATACCTGGCTTGACAGTTCAAAGCCTAGGTGCATTATTACAGAATGAGGAAGCACAAAAGGAAGACATTTGGCTCATCACGCCCTTGCTGACTGTGAAATAATTATCCAGTTCCTTCCCACATGGCCCTGTACATTTCTTCGCTTCAAGTATTTGTCAAACTTCCACTTTGAAAGTTATAAGGTTTACACTCGTTCGCTGAGATGGTGTGTTTGATTGCACACGTTTCATCAACCTTGTATATCGGGTCCACTGAAAAACAGAACTGGAAGAGATGCCAACTACTCCAGCAAACTGAGGCATATAAATAACAAGCGGGATAGAACACAAATGCTTCACCGGAGGTGCACTGACAATGTTACCTAGCAGTGTGACAAAACATCTGCAATCAAACATACCAGCTTGGCGAGTCTACAACCTCATCCACAACCCGAGCAACAAATCTTCTCAAAAACTTGTAAGTTATAATTGAATTTGCTGCCAAACACACACTCACATGGTACATGAGCTAACAAGGTGTGGAGCTGGATGAACACAGCAGGCCAAGCAGCATCATAGGAGCAGGAAAGCTTGACGTTTCAGGCCGAGACCCTTCATCAGAAATGGGGGAGGGGAAGAGGGTTCTGAAATAAATAGGGAGAGAGGGGGTGGCGGATAGAAGATGGATAGAGGAGAGGATAGGTGGAGAGGAGGCAGACAAGTCAAAGAGGCAGGGATGGAGCCAGTAAAGGTGAGTGTAGGTGGGGGGGTGAGGAGGAGATAGGTCAGTCCGGGGAGGACAGACAGGTCAAGGGGGTGGGATGAGGTTAGTAGATAGGAGATGGGGGTGGGGCTTGAGGTGGGAGGAGGGGATAGGTGAGAGGAAGAACAGGTTGGGAGGGCGGGGACGAGCTGGGCTGGTTTTGGGATGCGGTTGAGGGAGGAGAGATTTTGAAGCTTGTGAAATCCACATTGATACCATTGGGCTGCAGGGTTCCCAGGCTGAATATGATTTGCTGTTCCTGCAGCCTTCGGGTGGCATCATTATGGCATTGCAGGAGGCCCAGGATGGACATGTCGTCTAAGGAATGGGAGGGGGAGTTGAAACGGTTCATGATTGGGAGGTGCAGTTGTTTGTTGCGAACTGAGCACAGGTGTTCTGCAAAGCAGTCCCCAAGCCTCCGCTTGGTTTCCCTGATGCAGAGGAGGCCACAACGGGTACAGCGGATGCAGTATACCACATTGGCAGATGTGCAGGTGAACATCTGCTTGATGTGGAAAGTCTTCTTGTGGCCTGGGATTGGGGTGAGGGAGGAGGTGTGGGGGCAAGTGTAGCACTTCCTGCGGTTGCAGGGAAAAGTTCCGGGTGTGGTGGGGTTGGAGGGGAGTGTGGAGCGGACAAGGGAGTCACGGAGGGAGTGGTCCCGCCGGAAAGCAGACAAGGGTGGGGAAGGAAAAATGTCTTTGGTGGTGGGGTCTGATTGCAGATGGCGGAAGTGTCGGAGGATGATGCGTTGGATCCGGAGGTTGGTGGGGCGGCACGTGAGGACGAGGGGGATTCTTTTTTGGTTGTTATTGCGGGGACGGGGTGTGAGGGATGAGTTGCGGGAAATGCGGGTGACACGGTCGAGGGCGTTCTTGACCACTGCGGGGGGGAAGGTGCGGTCCTTGAAGAATGAGGACATCTGAGATGTACGGGAGTGGAATGTCTCATCCTGGGAGCACATGCGGCGGAGGTGAAGGAATTGGGAATAGGGGATGGCATTTTTGCAGGAAGGTGGGTGGGAGGAGGTGTATTCCAGGTAGCTGTGGGAGTCAGTGGGCTTGAAATGGACATCGGTTTCTAGGTGGTTACCCGAGATGGAGACAGAGAGGTCCAGGAAGGAGAGAGAAGTGTTAGAGATGGTCCAGGTGAACTTCAGGTTGGGGTGGAAGGTGTTGGTGAAGTGGATGAACTGTTCGAGCTCCTCGTGGGAGCACGAGGCGGCGCCGATACAGTCATCAATGTAATGGAGGAAGAGGTGGGGTTTAGGGCCAGTGTAGTTACGGAAGAGGGATTGTTCCACGTAACCTACAAAGAAGCAGGCATAGCTTGGGCCCATGCGGGCACCCAATGCCACCCCCTTTGTCTGTAGGAAGTGGGAGGAATTGAAAGAGAAGTTGTTGAGGGTGAGGACGAGTTCAGCTAAGCGGATGAGGGTGTCAGTGGAGGGGGGATTGGTCAGTTCTGCTGGACAGGAAGAAGCAGAGGGCCTTTAGGCCATCTGCATGGGGAATACAGGTGTATAGGGACTGGATGTCCATAGTAAAAATGAGGTGTTGGGGACCGGGGAATTGGAAGTTCTGGAGGAGGTGGAGGGCGTGGATGGTGTCACGGAGGTAGGTAGGGAGTTCCTGGACCAAGGGGGTGAAAATGGAGCCTAGGTAGGTGGAGATGAGTTCGGTGGGGCAGGAGCAGGCGGATACAATGGGTCGGCCAGGGCATTCAGGTTTGTGGATTTTGGGAAGGATATAGAAGCGGGCGGTACAGGGTTGAGGAACGCTGAGGTTGGAGGCTGTGGGTGGGAGGTCACCTGAGGTGATGAGGTTGTGGATGGTTTGTGAGATGATGGTTTGGTGCTCGGGGGTGGGGTCATGATCCAGGGGGTGATAGAAGGAGGTGTCGGAGAGTTGGCACCTGGCCTCAGCAATGTAGAGGTCAGTGCGCCATACTACAACTGCGCCGCCCTTGTCCGTGGGTTTTATGGTGAGGTTGGGATTGGAGCGGAGGGCTGCAGTAACCTCATCCCGCCCCCTTGACCTGTCCGTCCTCCCTAGACTGACTTATCTCCTCCCTACCC
This sequence comes from Ginglymostoma cirratum, assembly GCA_024137785.1. Taxonomy (NCBI): domain Eukaryota; kingdom Metazoa; phylum Chordata; class Chondrichthyes; order Orectolobiformes; family Ginglymostomatidae; genus Ginglymostoma; species Ginglymostoma cirratum. The sequence continues at coordinate 27,911,723 of JAHRHZ010000073.1, forward strand.
CCCAACTACACTCACCTTTACTGGCTCCATCCCCGCCTCTTTGACTTGTCTGCCTCCTCTCCACCTATCCTCTCCTCTATCCATCTTCTATCCGCCTCCCCCTCTCTCCCTATTTATTTCAGAACCCTCTTCCCCTCCCCCATTTCTGATGAAGGGTCTCGGCCCGAAACGTCAAGCTTTCCTGCTCCTATGATGCTGCTTGGCATGCTGTGTTCATCCAGCTCCACATCTTGTTATCTCGGATTCTCCAGCATCTGCAGTACCTATTATCTCACATGGTACATGTTAGATCAGAGAAATGCACTGCGTTTCTTATCCGAAGTTGTCAAATTACCTTTTATTTTGCAAATCATCTTAATCAGCAACTCATGGTTTTCTGCCACTACGAACAAGTTTCACTTATTTACTCAATTGAAGTGCTTCATGAATTCAATATGCCCATCTAATTTCATTACAACTCCTCTGCTTTCAGAACTGCAACCTGAGAAGCCACATATTTTTCATTTTTTGGGACGATTAGCTGCAATAAAAGTTGGACTGCAATTCTGAAAGAACAGGAGAGTTTTGCAACTTGAAAATTAAGTGTAGCATATTGTTAAGCTCTACAATAGAAAATTGGTTTTTGGAGGCAGAAAGAGAATTTGAGACTGAACAGCAGCAAGAATCTTTTAAATGTAGGAAATTCTGCTTGGCAACAACCCCCTGGTTAAAACACTATCAGTGCCCCGTGCAGTAGAGTCTGCAGACAACAGAAATCATTTCTCTCTCCCTCTCTTTCTCTCTCTCCCTCTTTCTCTCCGTATGCAGAATATACAGCAAATCATGAAAGTTTAAAAGGTGAACTAATTGATCAAAAGACCAAAGTTCACCTAATAACCACTGAATTGAAGGATGATTGCCGTGCCAAGACAGTAACATCACATCAATACAAAAATAAATAGCACTGCCAAAAATTGAAGTTGAAAACCTTTTGTCAGGTTCTGGTATCAAGGCTTACAAAACCAAACTGGATAAATGGAGTTAAAATACAGAGCTGCCCTAATCCAATTGGATGTCAGACAAGGCTCAAGGAACTGAAAAAGTTTCTTGCTGTTCTTATGATCTAACCACAACATGGTTGTGGTTGAGACCTAGATGCCAGATTTAATCCTTACTGTAAGGGTAATACATTGAAAATTAAAAGAAAAATAACTTTCAACCTTGTGGTTTGGAAATTTCATCTTGGGAATTTTGTTTCCACCCATAATTTTTGTTAAACCATTCACTTTTTATCTGTCTTAATTGTGATCAAATGTAGTTTGGGGTTTTCAAGGGGTATAATTTAAGTTGTTTAAATTAGAAATTCTTCTTTCAGTGTTCTTGATAAAGTGAGACTATAAAATCTAGAAGCAGAAGCAGGTCATCCAGCCCAGTGACAGTGCTCTACCATTCAATGAGATCACGGTTGATTTGATAATTCTCAACTCTACTTTCTTGCCTTATCACCATCACCCTTTATTCCCTTGTTAATTAAAAATCTGTCTATTTCAGCCTTGAATATACTTAATAATCTAACCTGAACAGTCCTCTGCAATAAGGAATCCCACAGATTCACAATCCTCTGAAGGCTGTAGTTAAGTGTGCGACAACAAATGGATTTACTGTTTTAAGTTACAAAAGAAGATGGCATGATGTCTCAGTGGTTAGCACTGCTGGCTCACAGCACCAGGGGCCCGGGTTCGACTCTAGCCTCTGGTGACTGTCTGTGTGGAGTTTGCACATTCTCCCCGTATCTGCATGGGTTTGCTCAGGTTTCCTCCCACAGTCCAAAGATGTGCAAGTTAGGTGGACTGGCTGTGCTAAATTGCCCATAGTGTTCAGGGATGTGTAGATTAGGTGGGTTATAGGGATACGGGTTTGGGTGGAATGCTCTGAGGGTTGGTGTGAACTTGTTGGGCTGAGGGCCTGTTTCCACACTGAAGGGATTCTATGAAGATGGAGAGGAATTTCTTTGAATTTAGTAGCAGTGAGGGAGGAAAATGGGTCATTATGGTAGTGTCATTGGGATTTTATACATTTTCTGGAAACTTGTAGCACATAGAACAGTACAGCACAGTACAGGCCCTTCGACCCATAATGTTGTGCCAACCTTTTATCCTACGAAGATCAATCTATCCTGCATACCCTACATTTTACTATTCTCTATGTGCCTATCCAAGAGTCGCTTAAAAGTCTCTAAAGTATCTGACTCCACTACCATTGCCTGTAGCGCATTACACATGCCCACCACTCTGTGTGAAGAACTACCTCTGACATCGCCCCTATACCTTCCTCCAATCACCTTAAAATTATGCTCCCTCGTAATACTCATTATTGCCCTGGGAAGAAGCCTCTGACTATCCACTCTATGCCTCTCGTCATCTTGTAAACCTCTATCAAGTCACCTCTCATCTGCCTTCACTCCAATGAAAAGAGCCCTAGCTCCCTCAAACTTTCCTCATAAGACCTGCCCTCCAGTCCAGGCAGCATCCTGGTAAATCTCCTCTGCGCCCTCTCTAAAGCTTCTACATCCTTCCTATAATGAGGTGACGAGAACTGAACACAATATTCCAAGTGTGGTCTAACCTGAGTTTTAAAGAGCTGCAGCACAACCTCACAGCTCTTAAGGTCAACTCCCCTGCCAATGAAAGCCAACACACCATTCGCCTTCTTTACAACCCTATCAACTTGGGTAGCAACTTTGAAGGATCTATGGACGTGGACCCCAAGATCCTTCTGTTCCTCCACACTGCCATTCTGTATTCTGCATTCTGCTTCCTGTATTCTGCATTCAAATTCGACCTCCCAAAATGAATCACTTCACACATTTCTGGGTTGAATTCCAAATGCCACCAGCTCTGCATCTTTCAATGTCCCATTGCAACCTACAACAGCCCTCCACGCTGTCCACAACTCCACCAAACTTCGTATCATCGGCAAACTCACTAACCCACCCTTCCACTTCCTCATCCAAGTCATTTACAAAGATCACAAAGAGCTGAGGTCCCAGAATAGATCCCTGTGGAACACCACTGGTCACCGATCTCCAGGCTGAATACTTTCCATCTACTACCACCTTCTGTCTTCTACTGGACAGCCAGTTTTGTATCCAGACAGCCAAAGGTCCCTGAATCCCGTGCCTCCTTACTTTCTGAATGAGCCTACTATGTGGAACCTTATCAAAAGCCGTGCTAAAATCCATATACACCACATCCACTGCTCTGCCTTCATCAATGTGTTTTGTCACATTCTCAAAGAATAAGGCTTGTGAGGCATGACCTGCCCCTCACAAAGCCATGCTGTCTATTTCTAATCAAACTGTACTTTTACAAATAATCATAAATACTATCTCTCAGAATCTTCCCCAATAATTTGCCCACCACAGAAGGAAGACTGACCGGTCTGTAATTTCCAGGATTATCCCTATTCCCTTTCTTGAACAAGGGAATGACATTTGCCACTCTCCAATCTTCTGGTACTACTCCAGTGGACAGTGAGGTTGCAAAGATCATTGCCAAAGGGGCAGCAATCTCTTCCCTCGCTTCCCGTAGTAACCTTGGGTATATCCCATCTGGCCCAGGGGTCTTATCTATCCTAATGTTTTTCAAAATTTCTAGCACATCCTCCTTCCTAACATCAACCTGTTCGAGCATATCTGCTTGTTTCATGCTGTCCTCACAAACATCAAGGTCCTTCTCACTGGTGAATACTGAAGCAAAGTATTCATTAAGGACTTCTCTTACCTCCTCTGACTCCGCACAAAAGTTCCCTCCACTGTCCCTGATTGGCCCTACCCTCACTCTGGCCATCCTCTTGTTCCTCACATAAGTACAGAAAGCCTTGGGGTTTTCCTTGATCCTACCCGTCAAGGTTTTCTCATACCCCCTTCTAGCTCTCCTAAGTCCATTCTTCAGTTCCTTCCTGGCTACCTTGTAGATCTCTCGAGCCCTGTCCGATCCTTGCTTCCTCAACCTTAAGTAAGCTTCCTTCTTCCTCTTGACTAGGTGTTCAATATGTCTTGTCATGCTAGGTTCCTTCACCTTACCATCCTTTCCTTGCCTCAGTGGAACAAACCTATCCAGTACCTGTAGCAACTGCTCCCTAAACAACCTCCACATCTCTGTCGTGCATTTCCCTGAGAAAATCTGATCCTAGTTGGTGCTCCAAAGTTCTTGCCTAATAGCATTGTAATTCCCCCTCCCCTAATTAAATACTTTCCCATACCATCTGCTCCTATCCCTCTCCATGACTGTAGTAAAGGTCAGGGAGTTGTGATCATTATCACCGAAATGCTCTCCTACCGAGAGATCTGACACCTGGCCTGGTTCGTTGCCAAGCACCAAATCCAATATGGCCTCCCCTCTAGTCGGCCTATCTACATATTGAGTCAGAAATCCTTCCTGGACACACCTGACAAAATCTGCTCCATCCAAACTATTGGCACTTAGGAGGTTCCATTCAATAATAGGCAAGTTGAAATCACCCATGACAGCAACCGTATTACTTCTGCACCTTTCCAAAACCTGCCTCCCAATCTGTTTCTCAGTGTATCTGTTGCTATTAGGGGCTCTACAGAAAACTCCGAATAAAGTGACTGCTCCTTTCCAGTTTGACTTCCACCCATAATGACTCCGTGGAGAAACCCTCCTCCACAACCTCCCTTTCTGCAGCTGTGATACCATCCCTGATTAGCAATGCCACTCCCCCATTTGTTTTACCTCCCTCCCTATTTCTTTTGAAACATCTATACCCCAGTACATCCAACAACCATTCCTGCCCCTGTGTTATCCAAGTCTCCGTAACGGCCACAACATCGCAGTTCTGATCTATAACTTGTTCAATAGTGTGCATTATTATTGGTGAACTCATCACTGTTAAGCCATGACAATCTCCACTCAAGTCTCCACAAAACTGAAATCCCTCATCCTGGGAAATCTTCTCTTGCAATCCCTCTGAAGTCTTGCCACTCTTCCTAAAGTGATTTGCAGAATTGAACACAATACTCCAGCTGAGGCCAAGCCAACAATATGTAACAGTCAGCAGCATGACTGCCATGGTGTTGTACACTGCATCTACAATAAAGGCAAATTCATGCATTCCTGTTTGGCAGCATTCTGAACTTGCTCTAACACTTTCAAAGATGTGTATGTTTACAGAAGGGAGGTAATATTTAATGCAATTCACTGTGCCTCATTCGGCCATTCTGCTCCAAAACTCAGGTAAGAGAATTCTGCCAGCGACTTGGAGCCGGTCTTTTGTCCACCCTCTTAACTATGATCAAATATTACTTTTAGCAGGGAAGCAAATCATATTTATTTAACATGTTTTAGTAATCTGGCTGCTGCTCAATGTCAAATGTAATTGAAATTAAAAAAAACTGGTCTGTTTCCAAATTCATAGCCATAACTATTAAATTGTACTATTTACAGTCTCACATAAAACAGTGAATGGGAAAACTATCCAATACCTAATTAATCATAAGATGTAGGTTTAGTCTACATTTACAAAGGATGAAGTGTTCGCCTCATTGAAGGTCTTTCCTTTTTTAAATACAATTTCAACCGATTTATCCTCTTAATTTAACTTTCAGATTCATAATTTTATTTTGCACCGTAAGAGGCCCTTTCGCTTAGTATATCTGTGTGGATCATGTTACCATTTTAAACTAATCTTGTCTGCCTCCACATGGTCCATATTCCTCCATTTGCTGCCTGTTCATGTCTCTTACTAAATGCCTCTTATACTTTACTATCGTATCTGCTTCTACGACCTCACCTGGCAGCGTGTTCCAGGCACCTACTTCCCTCACACAATGTCTTTGAACTTCCCCCTCTCACCTTAAACCAATGCCCCTCATAATTTTATATACTTCCATCAGGTAGCTTCTCAGCCTGCAGTGCTCTCCAGAAAACAATGGAAATTTGTCCAACTTCTCCCAGTACCTAATATAGTCCAATCCAGGCAACATTTGGGTAAACCTCTTGTGCACCCTCTCCAAAGTCTCCACATCTTTCCTGTAGTGTGATGACCAGAACTGTGCAGAGCCAGAAACAGTACTCCAAATGTGACTTGACTAAAGTCTTGTACAGTTGCACCATGACTTGCCAACTTTTATACTCAATGCCCCCACTGATGAACAAAGAACGAAAAACAAAGAATAAAGAAAATGACAGCATAGGAACAGGCCCTTCGGCCCTCCAAGCCTGCGCCGATCCAGATCCTCTATCTAAACCTGTCACCTATTTTCCAAGGATCTGTATCCCTCTGCTCCCTGCCCATTCATGTATCTGTCTACATACATCTTAAATGACGCTATCGTGCCCGCCTCTACCACCTCCACAGGCACCGCATTCCAGGCACCCACCACTCTCTGCATAAAGAACTTTCCTCGCATATCTCCCTTAAACATTTCCCCTCTCACCTTGAAATCGTGACCCTGAGTAATTGAGTCACCACTCTGGGAAAAAGCTTCTTGCTATCCACCCTGTCTATACCTCTCGTGATTTTGTAGACCTCAATCAGGTCCCCCCTCAACCTCCGTCTTTCTAATGTAAATAATCCTAATCTACTCAACCTCTCCTCATAGCTAGCGCCCTCCATACCAGGCAACATCCTGGTGAACCTCCTCTGCACCCTCTCCAAAGCATCCACATCCTTTTGGTAATGTGGCGATCAGAACTGTATGCAGTATTCCAAACGTGATCGAACCAAAATCCTATACAACTGCAACATGACCTGCCAACTCTTGTATTCAATACCTCTTCCAATGAATGAAAGCATGCTGTATGTCTTCTTGACAACTCTATCGACCTGCGTTGTCACCTTCAGGGTACAATGGACCTGAACACCCAGATCTCTCTGCGCATCAATTTTCCCCAGGACTTTTCCATTTACCATATAGTTTGCTCTTGAATTGGATCTTCCAAAATGCATCACCTCACATTTGCCTGGATTGAACTCCATCTGCCATTTCTCCGTCCAACTCTCCAATTTATCTATATTCGGTTGCATTCTCCGACAATCCCCTTCACTATCTGCTACTCCACCAATCTTAGTGTCATCTGCAAACTTGCTAATCAGACCATCTATACCTTCCTCCAGATCATTTATGTATATCACAAACAACAGAGGGCAAGCATACCATATTCTTGCACTATATTGATCAATTGATATGTAAATAACTCATCACATAAAAACTTGAATTCTGGAGGAAGCTAAGCACTAAATTCAGTACACATTCAGCAAACACACAGGATGATCTTACATTCAGAATAATCTTTATTCAGATAGGCAAAACCAGTTACTTCAGATACACTACTTAATCTATTTGATTCTCTTAATGCATATCCCAGTGTTTATCCCAGTCTATCCATCCCAATGTATCTGCCCCAGTGTTTATTCCGATATATTGGTACCATATTCATTCCAGTATTTGACTGGTAAATTCCTTCCCACTTCTATCCTATTGTACCTACTTCAGTGTTTATCCTGATGTATCTGTCTCAGTGTATTTGGTCCTATGGTTATTCTAGTATATTCATCCGTGTGTCCATCCCTAATGTCTCTGCCCCAGTGTTAATCCCAGTGCATCTGTCCCTGTGAATATCCCAGCACCTTTTTAAAATTTATTCATTTGTAGAATGTGGGTTCACTGGTCAACATTACATTGACCATTCCAGGTTGCCCTTGAGAAGATGGTGATGAGCTGCCTTCTTGAAGCACTGCAAACTACCTGCTCTGGGTTGACCCACAATGCCACTGGGGAGGGAATTCAAGGATTTTGATCCAGTGACAGTGAAGGAATGGCAATATAATTCCAAGTCAGAATGGTAAGTGGCTAGGAGGGGAACTTGAAGGTGCTGGTGTTCCCACATATCTGCTGCCCTTGTCCTTCTCGATGGAAGTGGTCATGGGTTTGGAAGGTGCTATCTGCGAATCTATAGTGAATTTCTGCAGTGCATCTTGTAGACAGTACACACTGTTGCTACTGAGTGTTAGTGGTGGAAGGAGTGAACGCTTATGGATGTAGTACCAATCAAGTGGGCTACTTTGTCCTGGACGCTCTCAAGCTCCTAGAATGTTGTTGGGGCCGCACTCATCCAGACAAATTGACAGTATTCCATCACACCCCTGACTTGTGCCTTGTAGATGGTGGACAGGCTTTGGGGAGTCATGAGTTTGGTTACTCGCCACAGTATTCCTAGCCTCTGACCTGCTCTTGTAGCCACTGTGTTTATGAGGTGAGTCCAGTTGAGTTTCTGATCGATGATAAGTCCCAGGATGGGGAGGTGATGGCCTGGTGATATTATCGCTGGACCGTTAATCCAGAGACCCAGATAATATTCTGGGGACCCAGATTCGAATTCTGCCACAGCAGATGGTGGAATTTGAATTCAATAAAATTTCTGGATATAAGATTCTAATGATCACCATGAATCCATTGTTGATTGTCAGGAAAAACCCATCTGATTCACTAATGTCCTTAGGGAAGGAAACTGTCATCCTTACGTTACCTGGCTTGTATGTGACTCCAAACCCACAGCAATGTGGTTGACTCTGAAATGCCCACTGGAATGGGCAATAAATGCTACCCAGCCAGCGACGCCCTCATCCCATTAATGAATTTAAACAAATTGCTGATAGTCGGGGATTCAGGATAGCAGCATCACTGAGTGTCAAGGAGTGGAGGTTAGACTGTTTCTTATTGGTGATGGTCATAGCCTGGCATTTGTTTGATGCAAATGTTACTTGCCACTTGTCAGCCCAAGCCTGGGTATTGTCCAGACCTTCTTGCATTTGCACATGGACTGCTTCAGTATCTGAAGAGTCACAAATGGTGCTGAACCTTATGCAATCATTGGTGATCATCCGCACTTCTGACCTTATGATGGATGGAATGTCTTTGGAGGCGGCACGGTGGCTCAGTGGGCAGCTCTGCTGCCTCACAGAACCACGAACCCGAGTTTGATTCCAGCCTTGAGCAACTGGCGATGTGGAGTTTACACATTCTCCCCGAGTCCGTGTGGGTACCCTCTGGGTGCTCCGATTTCTTCCCACAATGCAAAGATGTGCCAGCAAGGTGGATTGGCCATGCTAAATTTCCTATCAAGTCCAGGGATATGCAGGTGAGGTCGATTAGCAATGGGAAATGCAGAGGAATAGGGGGAGGGTGGGTCTAGGTGGGATGCTCTTCAGAGGGCCAGTGTGGACCAATGGGCCGAATGGCCAGTTTTCACACTGTAGGGGGTCTAAGAAGTCTATGAAACAGCTGAAGACAGTTGGGCCTAGGACTCTGGCCTGAGGAACTCCTGCAGAAATGTCCTGGAGCTTAGATGACTGACCTCCAATAAACTACACCCATCTTCCTATGTGTCAGGTATCACTCTAACCATTGGAGAGTTTTCGACTGATATCCATCGATTCTAGTTTTGGTAGAGCCCCTTGATACACTTGGCCGAATGCAGCCTCGATGTTAAGGGCTGTCACCCTCACCTCACCTCTGGAATTCAGCTCTTTTGTCAGTGTTTAAACCAAGGGAGTGTTGAGGTCCAGAGCTGAGTGGTCCTGGAAGAACCCAAACTAGGCATCATTGAACAGATTATAACTGAGCAGTTGCTGCTAGATAGCACTGTTGATGATACCTTCCATCATTTTACTGATGATCAAGAGTAGACTGATGGCATAATAATTGGCCAGGTCGGATATGTCCTGCTTTTTACGTACAGTACACATTTGGACATTTTTCCATATTGTTAGGTAAGTGCCAGTGTTGTAAGAGTGCTGGAACAGCTTGGCTAGGGGAGCAGCAAGCTCAGGAGCACAAGTCTTCAGTACTATTGCTGGAATGTCGTCAGGACCTGTAGCCTCTGCACTATCCAGTGTCACCAACTGTTTCTTGATATCAGGTGGTGTGAATCGAATTGCCAAAGACTGGCATCTATAGCTCTGGGAGCCAGTGGAGCAGGCTGAGATGGATCATCCACTTAGCACTTCTGGCTGTATATTGCTGCAAAAGCTTCAGCCTTTTCTTTTGCACTGATGTGCTGGGCTCTTCCACTATTGAGAACAGGGATATTCGTGGAGCCTCCTCCTCCAGTGAGGTATTTAATCGTCCACCACTGTTCGTGACTGGCTGTGGCAGGACTGCAGTGCTTAGATCTAATCAGTTCAATCGCATGGGATCGCATAGCTCTGTCTATCACTTGCTGCTTTCGCTGTTTGGCGTGCAAGTAGTCCTGCTGGTGACTTCACCAGGTTGACATTTCATCATCAGGTATGACTGATGCAGCTCCTGGCATGCCCTCCTGCACTGTCCATTGAATCATGGTTGATGCCCTGACTCAATGGTAATGGTTGAGTGGGGGATATGCTGGGCTGTGAGGTTACAGATTGTGGAGTACAATTCTGCTGCTATTGATGGCCTACAGTGCCTCATGGATATCCAATCTTGAGTAGCTAGATATGTTTGAAGTCTGTCCCGTTTAGCACAGTGATAGTGCCACACAACACGATGGAGATTATTCTCAAAGCAAAGGTGAGACTTCACCTTCACAAGGACTGTGTAGTGGTCACTCTTACCGATACTGTCACGGACAGATGTGTCTGCAGCTGGCAGATTGGTAAGAATGAGGTTAAGTACGCTTTTGCCTCTTGTTGGTTCCCTCACCACCTGCCGTAGTCCCAGTCTGGCAGTTATGTCTTTTAGGACCCAACCAGCTAAATCAGCAGTATTGCTGCCGAGGCACTCTTGGTGGCGGATATTGAGATCCCCCATGAAGAGTACATTTTGCACCCTTGTCATCCTCAGTGCTTCCCCTAAATGTTGTTCAACATGGAGGAGTACCAGTTCATCAACTGAGAGCGAACAGTATGCAGTAATCAGCAGTAAGTTTCCTTACTCACGTTTAACCTGGAGCCACGAGACTTCATGGAGTCAGGAGTCAATGTTCACGACTCCCAGGGCAACTTCCTCCCAACTGTATACCATTGTGCCGCCACCTCTGCTGGGTCTGTCCTGCCAGTGGGACAGGATGTATCTAGGTATGGTGATGGTGGTGCCTGGGACATTGTCCATCAGGTACGATTCAGTGAGAATGACTATGTCAGGTTGTTGCTTGACTAGGCTGTGAGACAGTTCTCCTAATTTTGGCATTAGCCCCCAGATGCTAGTAATGAGGACTTTGCAGGATCGACAAGGCTGTTTCTGCCATTGCCTTTCCAATGCCTAGTTCGTTGCCAGGTGATCCATCCAATTTCACTTCTTTGAGACTTGTAGTGATGGATAGAACTGAATGGTTTGCCAGTACATTTCAGAGGGCAATTGAGACTGAACCTTATTGTTGTGGATCTGTAGTCACATGTTAGCCAGGCATGATGAGAATAGCAGATTTCCCTCCCTGAAGGATATTCGTGAACCAGATGGGTTTTTCCAACAATTGGTAATGATTTCATGGTCACCAGTAGATTCTTAATTCCAGATTTTTCAAAAAATTGAATTCAAATTCCACCATCTGCCTTGGCAGAATTCAAACCTGGGTCCCCAGAACATTCTTCAGAACATATCTGGATTATTAATCCCGCAATAATATCACTAGGTCATCACCTTCCCCACTATCCTGATGTTTTTGCCCCAGTGTTAATTCCAGTGTGTCTGTTCCAGGCCTTGTACCAGTCTATCAATCACCATGTTTATCCTAGTTTCTCTGTTCTAGTATAATGTTTTAATTTGTTCCTAGGATGTGGGTATTATATTATTTGCCCATTTCTAATTGTTGAGAGTTAAATGCATCGCTGTGGTTCTGGAGTCACATGTAGACTAGAATGGGAAAGGATGGCAGATTTCTTTTCCTAAAGAACATCAGTGAGCCAGATGGGTTTTTACAACAATTGGTGGTGGTTACATATCTACCATTCGGTCAGCTTTTACTTATTGAATTCAATAAAAAAATTAAAGTAAAATTTCACCATTTGACATGCTGGGATTCCAAATCCAATCCTCAGCCTCTAACTCTGGATCACTAGTTACATTACCATTATGCCACTGCAAGTATTTATGATGGTTTACCTATGCCACTGTATGTCCCAGTTTACCTGTCCCAGTATTGCTCTCCATTTATCTGTCCCAGAACATACCTTGTCTTCATCTAACCTAGTTTAGTTATCTTAGTGATTAACTGGGTTTAACTCTCCCAGTATTTACCCTGATTTTTCAATCCCTCTTTTTGTCCCGGGATATCCATTATCATTGACAGAATGTGATTTTTCCTGGCATCCAGGTTTGGTTTGATGACTGCATATATATTCACAGAGGCAATATTAAGGCCGGTAAAAATTGTCAACTCTTACCTTTCTCACTGACACTTTCACTTTCGATTTCCACATCTTCACAGCTGGTGTATTCTGGGGTAGATGCTCCTTCTTCCTCAGAGCTACTGACTGACATTTGTCTTTTCTTTCCAATCTTTTTCATTCGATGTGGTTTTGGTGGGGGTGGTCGGATGGATTCTGACTGGTCAGAACTGAGCGAATCATTCCGCAGCATGGTTTCATTCCTCTCCCGTTTTGTTCGAATCACAGCAGAGCTGGGATCGAGGTTCTTCTTGTGGGCATTGTAATCCTTCACCTCCAAGTGTTCTGCAGGAACTGGGCTCCGCCTCGATATGGCGGTGCTCTGACTACTCAAATGCGGCTGTCTTGAGACAGCTATTTGTACATCTACAGTCTTCTCCAAAGGGTATTTCCGCTCTTGAATCCCCAGTTGCTGAGTCCTTCTTGGCAAGTGGTCCTCTACTTCTTGACCTTCCTCTGCATCAGTCTGGGGCACAGATACATCACTGTGCCTTCTTTCATGCCGTGCTCTTGACACTTTAGCATGCATACGCATCTGTTGCTCCTCCAGTTGAGGTTTAACAGGACACCTTGCCAGGTTGGGATCACTCTTATACAAATTCTGATACTCCTCTTCAATCTTTTGTTTTTCCTCATCTGCCATCGTTTCCCCTTCTATTTTCTCACCAATATCCTGATAGTCCTGAGAACGACCTTTCTCTAAGCGCCGATTTTCTCGCCGCTCCCTGTGATGCTCTCGTTCATCAGTTGGCCTCTCACCTTGCTGAAAGGATGGCTTTGATCCGTGTTTCCGTTGACCTTTGAGTCCTTTTCCATTCTGTTCCGAAACCAATGAACTCTTCTTCCTGCAAAGATCATTAACAATGTGTCACTATTTTGCACAAAGTGTTTCATTTTTATTGTAAGGTTGGGACAATAAACGGCGAAGCAAAATCCATAACAAGAAAACCAAGCTAGTGATATGGGTGCCTTTAATAACAATACCAATGTGAGAAACTATGGTAAATCAAGTTTATATTAAAATATCAATCAATTCAATTTTTAAAACAAAACCAGCAATTTGTTCACCCCATGGAAGTAAAGACCAATATTTGTCGCCCTTCCCAAACTGCCTACAAACTGAATGGCCATTTCAGAGGACAGTTAAGAGTCAACCACATTACTGTGGGTCTGGAGTCATGTGTAGGCTAGACCAGGTTAAAGTCCCTGAAGGACTTCAGTGAACCAGATATGATTTTATCGTTTCATGGTCACCATCACAAGATGAGCTTTCAATTTCAGATTACTGAACTGACTTTAAATTCGATCAGTTGCCATGATGAGATTCAAACCCATGTCTCCAGAGTATTAAGCCTAGACCTCTACGGGACACATTCTCCAAGATGGGCCTTGAGGAGGGAATCTGCAAGTAGATTCAACAGCTCTACACAAACATCAGTAGGGTAGTCTCAATCAATGGGTGGAAGCAGAAAGCCTCCTAATCAGATCTGGCGTCAGGCAGGGCTACATCCTCTCTCCTACTTGTTTGTAATTTGCATGGAGCCTTTTGCTGAGTCCATCATCTGGGAGGATACCATCCTGAGAGGGGTGACTATCTCAGACAGCAGGAACCTGCACATCAACGTCTCTCTACACTGGGATGACGTTGCCATTTTCTGCTCGGATGCACTGTTATGAGCACCTGTGACCAGTTTGATCTGGCCTTGGGAGCCAAGTTAAATTGACGGAAGAGCAAGGCTATGCTCTTTGGGAACTCGGATGATCAATCTTCTTCACCACCAGGCCAGATTACCTGACGGTGCTGGGAATATGATTTGGAGTCGTCCAGGCATGTGTCAAAACTTGGGAAGAGTGTATCTCCAAGATAAGACAGAAACCAGGCATGTGGAAGCACTGATCCCTCTTCATTGGAGGTTAAAACTTAGTCATCAGGTGTAAGGTACTCTCCGCGTCGCAGTATGTGGCTCTACAGCAGTCACCCAAGCCCATCTTCCATTTTGTCTAGAAGTCAAAGAACAGACAGTGTCTGCAGGGTTATCCTGTACAAAGCTGTGGATGTATGGGGCTGCGTGTGTTGGGGTGTGTGTAGGGAGGTTTTACCTGTCCTTAGTGTTGTGGACAAAGTTAGAAATCATACAATACCAGGTTATAGTCCAACAGTTTTATGTGAAATCACAACCTTTCGGAGTGCTGCACCTTCCTGATAAAGGAGCAGCGCTCTGAAATGTTGTGAAGAAGGGGTGTTCCAAAAACTAGTGATTTCAAATAAACCTGGTGTCGTGCGACTTCTGACTTTGCCCACCCGAGTTCAACACTGGCACCTCCACATCATGGCTACTTTGATGTTGTGAATGATGGGTCTGGCCACGAAGCAGAACTCTCCAGGTAGTTACATTCTTCCATATTGTCTATCCCTTGTGAAAAAAAATTACAAAATAAAACACCTTTGACCATAAGCCCACCAGGCAGAGATCAGTACGTAACATCCTCAAGACGATGCATGAAAAGGAGAGGGTTGATCCTGTTGATGGTTCCCTGAGTAGACTGTCAAAGTCATTTCACAGAATGCCTCATCACCATAACTTACCACCAAGGCACACCTTGGATGGTGGTGAGAAGTGCACTACTTCTTTCAGATCTTTCAAGCATACCAGACTCTCTCCGTTACCCCACGCTGCCCTCAAAGTGGCTGAAGTGGTGTAGTGACTGTCATACATCACCTTCTAGAATGTGCCTTTGCAAAGAAAGTCTGCAGAGAGATGCAATGGGTTTTGTTAAAGCTCGAACCAAGTGGCTTTTTGGACGCAGGACTTTGTATTCTACAGGCTGTCCCTCAGGAAGCACACTGAGACAAATATCAACTGTGCCTGGAGCACAGTCAACTCTGTGAAAGTCTGCGCAAAACTTGTTATTCTTCCTGTGCAAATAGTTGACATTGGCCAAATGTTACAGATTGGCACATTCTATGGTGCAGGACTACATGCTGAGGGATGCACTAAAGCTTGTGGCAGCTGCTGCCAAGGTGCAGTGCAGAAAGACTACTGTCTAAAATCTTTCAGCCAAAGTATAACAAAAGTTCATTAAGTTTCAAGATATCCTTATAGCCTTAATGGGAATATAAATAGTTCCATGTTTAGAAAATGGCTTTTTTGTTGCAACTGGATTGAAGCTGTAATGAGGAATGTCAAAATTCCACTGTATTTCCACCAAAGTTTGGACTGATATGTTTTTGATCTTTGCACTTACAGATAGTCTATAGAATAGAATGTCTATAGAATCCCTACAGTGTGGAAACAGGCCCTTCGGCCCAACAAGTCCACACCGAACCTCAGAGCATCCCACCCAGACTCATTCCCCTACAACCCACTTAATCTACACATCCCTGGACACTACAGGCAATTTAGCATGGCCAATCCACCTAACCTGCACATCCTTGGACTGTGGGAGGAAACCAGAGTACCCGGAGGAAACCCACGCAGACACGGGGAGAATGTGCAAACTCCACACAGACAGTTACCCCAGGGTAGAATCGAACCCGGGTCCCTGGCGCTGTGAGGCAGCAGTGCTAACCACTGAGCCACTGTGCCGCCAATAATTATGAATTATTTATGATTTATGAATAATTTATAGTTTATGAATAAAGAATATCTTTGCAATAGAAAAAAATTCCTGGGCTCTGGGCCATGGATCCAGTAACATAACCATTATCCCATCGTTTCCCCCAACATAAAATGAATAAGGTTCATGCGTTCCTCATGACAACAGCACATGTGAATTGGCTGCAGTAATATTGGACTGGAATGGACCATTTAAAGCAAAACTAAACCATCCATTTGAAGGCACTCAGAGCCTGAATTGAGGTACAGTGTGGGGGTGGTCTCCCATTGAGAGCCACAGCCTTGCCTCTGACATTCCTGCACACCTCTGCTCGGTATGCCCCACCATGTACAGCCCCTGCAATCACTGTCTATGGCCTGGATCACTTCAGGACCTCCAATGCCCATTATTTCCAGCAGCAGGCATTAGCTTCCAAGAGACACTGCTGTCTCAAACAGCCACTGTCTCTGACTGGTTGCTGATCTCGGGGGCTGGTGGAGTTGGGGGAGGGAGAGAACACATCTGCAATGGGGTCCTTGATCCTGGGCAAAGCCCACTACTGATTACATGCAAGTACATACTGATTCCAGTGAGCCTTCACGGAAGAGGCTATAACAGCCTTGCTGTGACTCTCCAGATGACAGACAAAACCCCAAAATCCTGCATAAAAGCCTCCAAAACTGTCATTACATTGATGGAAAGCTGCAACTGATTCAGAATCCAGTTGTGATCTTACTTCCAACAGTTCACAGTAATCTTGCCGCATGCTGGTCACGCGCCCCCAACTACAATGATGCCACCACACCCATCTTCTGCTTGTATTCGCTGTTAGTGCACAGGTGATGAGCATCTGTGACCAGACTGGCCTCAGAAGCCAAAATAATCATGGCGAGAGGGAACTTATGTTCTTTGGGAACTGGGCTGCCCCTTTAACTACCAGATCAGATGACCCAAGGGTGCTTGCGATATGGTTCAAAAGGGCTATGGTGTGCATTAAGATTAGACAAAAGCCAAGCATAAAGGAGTGCCTCTCTGGACATTAGGTGCAAAGTGTTTGCAGGTCTGGCCCATTCCCTAAACCTGAGTTATAGCTTTATCTGTGGCTCGCAAATTGACTGTGTTCCTGTAAAACAATGTATGAAACTACAAACAAATGGGAAATAAATGTACAGTGCCTGACTTTGCCCTTAGCCTGACAGGCAACTTTGTCTGTGGCAGTTTCAGATATCCTATCAGGATGTTCCCTGAGCAGACTGTCAATCATTTGGCTGAATGCCTCATTTTTCAACAATCACCTTAGCACTTCCTGTCAGATCCTACAACAGTGCTAGAGATTCTCCTCTCCACACATTCCCCTCAAGATGGCTGCAGAGGTAAACAAACTGATGACTTCTGGACTGAAGGCGGGAAGTTGATGGTGGAGGGTTGTTTTTTGATTGGAAGTCTGTGACCAGAAATGCTCCACAAGGATCAGTACTGGGTCCTCTTTCGTCATTTACACAAATGACTTGGATGAGAATTTAGGAGACATGGTTCATAAGTTTGTGGATGACACCAAAATTGATACTATAGTGGATAGTGAATAAGGTTATCTAAGATTACAGAGATCGCGATCAATTGGGTCAATGGGCTGAGGAATGGCACAAGGAGTTTTATTTGGATAAATGCCAGATATTGCTGGTTCATGCGAGGACTGAACTGCCAGAAGAATGGTAAATGCAGGTACAGTGACAACATTTGAAAGACATTTGGATGAATAAGAAAGGATAAAGGAATATGGGTCAAATATAGGCAAGTGGGAACAGTTTGTTTTTGGAACATTGTCGGCATTGACTGGTTGGACTAAAAGGTCTGTTTCCATGCTCTATAACTGTGCTTTGTAAAGCAGTCTAGAGAGAGAGGCAGTGGATTTTGTCAAGGTCCACCCTGATGAGTTGCATGATGCAAGGTTCTGCGCTCTGTGGGCTTTTCCAGGGACACACTGCATACTAAGGGGTTAAAAACTGAGAAAAATGCCTTTGCTTGTATGTTTGGTATATAATGAACACTATAAATATTAATTGTAATTGCAAAAGTAGGGAGTTATATACAGCATTGGAAAAAATGGTTTGTACTTTACGTTGAGTCAATTTTGAACAGTCATGTAATTTATTTTTATACATAATCTGAAGAAAGGGGAAGGCGACGGCCAAGTGGTGTTGTTGCTAGACTATTAATCCAGAGACCCAGGTAATGTTCTGGGGACTGAAGTGCGATTCCCGCCAAGACAGATGGTGAAATTTGAATTGCATTAAAAAAAAACTAGAATTAAGAATCTGCTGATGACCATTGTCTATTGCTAGAAAAACCCATCTGGTTCACTATTGTCCTTCAAGGAAGAAAATCTGCCATCCTCACCAGGTCTGACCATCATATATAACATAGAACATAGAACAGTATAGCACAGTACAGGCCATTTGGCCCACAATGTTGTGCCAACCTATTCTCCTACGCTAAGATCAAACTACCGTGCATACCCTTCATTTTACTATCCTTCATGTGTCTATCCAAGAATCACTTGAATGACTCCACTACCACTGCCGGCAGCGCATTCCATGCACAGGTTCTTTATACAGAGTGGTGGGTGCCTGGAATGCGCTGCCGGCAGTGGTAGTGGAGTCATTTCTGCCCTGGGAAGAAGTCTCTGGCTATCCACTCTATCTATGTTTCTCATCATCTTGTACACCTCTATCAAGTCACCTCTCATCCTTCCTTGCTCCAATGAAAAAAGCCCTAGCTCCCTCAAACTTTCCACTTAAGACCTGTCCTCAAGTCCAGGCAACATCCTGGTAAATCTCCTCTGCAACTTCTCTAAAGCTTTCAAATCTTTCCTATAATGAGGCAACCAGAACCGAACACAATACTCCAACTGTGGTCTAACCAGGTTTTTACAGAGCTGCAGCATAACAGTCGTTTCAGCAGCGGGAGTCCGGAAAGAGGCGCGAGGGCAACCTGGGAAGGTGAGCTTCAGGAGTATAAAGGTCTTACCTCGCGTGACTGCGGCCTTTCAGTCGTTTCAGCGGCGGGAGTCCGGAAGGAGGCGCGAGGGCAGCCTGGGAAGGTGAGCTTCAGGAGTATAAAGGTCTTACCTCGTGACGCGGAGTGCGTGTCGAGCAGGAGCAGACACGGGACGGTTGAGTAAGTGAGGTAATATATTTGGGCGGTTGCTTTACCCGAAACACTACTAAAGTAGTGTCTCCCACCCATCCTCCTCTAACCAAAAAGGGTCTGAGTGCCGATTTGGTAAGTTGCTAGTGTTTTCTTTTCCAATAGTCTGTTTTTTACAATTCAGAACAATGGCAATGGATGCAAGGGCAGTTGCATTTCCCATTTTTGAACAAGGGAATGATGTTTGCCTCTCTCCAATCTTCCGGCACTATACTCGTGGACAGTGAGGACAAAAAGATCATAACCAAAGGCCCTGCAGCCTCTTCCCTTGCTACTCATAGAATCCTTGGATAAATCCCATCTGACCCAGGTGACTTATCTATCTTCAAGTTCCTCAAAATTCCTAGTATATCTTCCATACTAATATCCACCTCCTCTAGCCTACCAGCCTGTTTAACACTGTCTTCCCCTACAACTAGGTCCCTCTCAGTTGTGAATACTGAAGAAAAGTATTCATTAAGGACCTCTCCTATCTCTTTAGGCTCTGTGCACAAATTCCCCTTACAATCCTTGATCAGCCCTACCCTTTCTCTGGTCATTCTCTTATTCTTCACGTACGTGTAAAAAGCTTTGACATTTTCCTTGATCCTATCTGCCAAGGTTTTCTCATGCCTCCTTATAGCTCTCCTGAGCCCTTTCTTCAGCTCCTTCCTGGCTAACTTGCATCCCTCTAAAGCCTTTTCCGATCCTTGCTTCCTAAACCTTATATGAGCATCCTTCTTCCTCTTAACCAGTCGTTCGACCTCTCTTGAGAACCAAGGCTTCCTCACTCGGCCACATCTTTCCTGCCTGCTAGGGACAAACATTTCGAGCACACACAGTAAGCATTCCTTAAGCAATCTCCACATTTCAATAGTGCTCTTCCCTGACAGCATCTGTTCCTATTTTATGTGATCCAGTTCTTGCTTGACAGAATTACAATTACCCTCCCCCCAATTATAAACCTTACCCTACTGTATGTACCCATCCTTTTCCATGGCTGTTGTAAAAGTAACAGAGTTATGATCACTACCGCCAAAATGCTCTCCTACCAACAGGTCTAACACTTGGCCTGGTTCATTGCCCAGATCCAAAATGGCCTCTCCTTGTGTTGGTCTATCTACATACTGTGTCAGGAATCCTTCCTGAACGCACTGGACAAAATCCACTCCATCTAAACTATTACAACTAAAAAGTTTCCAATCAATATTTGAAAAGTTGAAGTCACCCATGACTACAACCCTGCGACTTCTGCACCTTTCCAGTATCTGCCTCCCAATCCGCTCCTCCTCTTCTCTGAAACTATTAGGGGGTCTGTAAAAAAGCCCCAACAAAGTGACTGCTCGTTTCTTTTTCCTGAGCTCAACCCAAATTGACTCTATAGACATATCATTCTCGCATTGCCTTTCAGTAGCTGCTATACTGGCCCTGATTAGCAATGCCACTCCGCCACCTCTTTTACCACCCTCCCTAATTCTTTTAAAGCATCTAAATCCCAGAACTTCCAAGAATTATTCCTGTCCCTGAGTTACCCAAGTTTCTGTAATAGCCAAAACATCGTAGTTCCAAGTACTAACCCATGCTCTAAGTTCATCCGCGTTATTTCTGATACTTCTAGCATTGAAGTATATACACTTTAAACCATCCCTGTGTCCACAATTATGCTCCATCGACCGCATTTCTTTATTAACAACCTCACTCCCTGTGGTGGCTGTTGGAAGGCTGAATACCTCATCCTCTGAATTACAAATCTGGTTCCCCACCCCCTACCAATCTAGTGTAAACCATCCCATATAGCTCGAGCAAACCTTCCTCCCAGGATATTTGTGCCCTTCCGGTTCAGGTGCAACCCGTCCTTACTGTACAGATCCCACCTTCCCCAGAATGTGCTCCAATTATCCACATAATGGAAGCCCTCCCTCCTACACCAGCCCTGTAGCCACGTATTTAGCTGCACTCTCTCCCTATTTCTTACCTCGTTATCACGTGGTACTGGTTGTAATCCAGAGATAACTACCCTGTTTGTCCTGGACTTCAGCTTCCAACCTAACTCCCTGCACCCGTTTTTCACATTCTCAGTCCTTTTTCTACCTGTGTCATTGGTACCGATGTGTACCGTGACTGCTTGTTGCTCACCCTCAACCTTGAGCATCTTGAAGCCACGATCCAAGACATCATGGATGCTGGCACCCGGGAGGCAACATACCATCCGTTTGTCTCATCCGCTTCCACAGAACCACCTGTCTGTGTGTCTTATTATTGAATCCCCCACTAGAATTGCTCTGCTATTCTCCCCCCTTCACTTCTGTGCCATAGGGCCGGGCTCAGTGACAGAGACCTGTCCGTCATGGCCTTCCGCGGCAGGTCATCTCCCCCACGCATCCAAAGTGGTATACTTATTATTGAGGGGAATGGCCACAGGGGATCCCTGCACTGTCTGCCTATTCCTTTCCGTCTCCTGACAGTCACCCAGTTACCTTTGTCCTGTAACTTGGGTTTGACAACCTCCCTATATAACTCCATTCTACCACCCCGTCAGCCTCCCGAATGATCCAGAGTTCATCCAGCTCCAGCTCCATCTCCAGTTCCCTAACGCGGTCTGTGAGGAGCTGGAGGTGAGTGCACTTCTCGCAGTTGAAGTTAGACTGAGACACTAGTAGTGACGCTTACCTCCCACATCCTACAAGAGGAGCATGCAACTGCCCTAGCTTCCATTCCCTCTACTCTAGATTTCCAGAAGAATAAAATAAAAAGGCCTTACCTTACCGTCCCTCCGCACAGTCTTTTTTTTTGGTTAGAGGAGGAGGATGGGTGGGAGACACTACACGTATAGTTTTTCGAGTTTAGCCAATGCCCGAATATATTAGTTCCTTCCTGGGTCGCATCCTCACCACTCCCACCGGTAAAAGCAAGAAGACCGCTGCTGCACGAGGTAACCCTCCTCGATGACCTCCCTTTCTGCAGCTGTGATACCATCCCTGATTAGCAATGCCATTCCCCCATCTCTTTTACCTCCCTCCCTATTTCTTTTGAAACAGCTAAACCCCGGAATAAACCATTCCTGCCCCTGTGCTGGCCAAGTCTCCATAATGGCCACAGCATCGTAGTTCCAAGTACTGACCCATGTGCTAAGTTCGTCACCCTTATTCCTGACACTTCTTGCATTAAAATAGACACACTTCAACAAGTCACACTGACTGTAACTTTACCCTATCAACCGCTTATCCTTTCTCACAGACTCCCTGCATACTGTATCTGTGTGAACACCAGTTACCCCATCCTCTGATCCGTAGCTCCAGTTCCCAACCCTGGGCAAACTAGTTTAAACCCACCCAAAGAGCTCTAGCAAGCCTCCCACCCAGGATATTGGTGGCCCTCCAGTTCAGGTGCAACCCGTCCTTCTTGTACAGGTCCCACCTTCCCCAGAAGTTATCCCAATGATCCACATATCTGAAGCGCTCCCTCTTACACCAGCTCTGTAGCCACGTGTTCAGTTGCACTCAGTCTCTATTCCTGGCTTCACTAGCCCATGGCACCTGTAGTAATCCTGAGATTACTACTCTGCTCGTCCTGCCTTTTTTAGCTTCCAACCTAACTCCCTGTATTCACTTTTCAGGACCTCATACCTTTTCCTAGCTATGTCATTGGTATTGATGTGTACCACGACTTCTGGTTGCTCACCCTGCCCCTTAAGAATCCTGCCGATTCGATCTGAGACATTCCTGATCCTGGCACCCGGGAGGCAACATACCATCTGGGAGTCTCGCTCGGGACCACAGAATCTCCTGTCTGTTCCCCTAACCATTGAATCTCCTACCACTATCGCTCTCCTATTCTCCCCCATTCCCCTTCTGAGCCACAACAATGTGGTCGACTTCCAACTGTCCCCTGAAATAGCCTAGCAGGCCAGTCAGTTGTACCAATCGCTATAAAGTCTCAAAGGAAAGATCTGGGATGGATCAACTCACATCGCCTTAGGCAAGTGAAAAGACAACAGCAGAAACAGACCTGCAAAGTACTCCTTCCTAATATCTGGGGGCTAGCACCAAAATTGGGAGAGCTGTCTCACAGACTAGTCAAGCAACACCCTAGCATAGTCAAAATAATGAAATCATACCTTGTAGACAACGTCCCAGATACCGTCATCATTCCTGGATGTATCATGTCCCACCAGCAGGACAGACTCAGCAGAGATGGCCACACAGTAGTATACAGTAGGGAGGGAGGGCTTAAAATTATGTCCCCTTGTTATAGATCCTTCAACTAAGATGAACAACTGCTTCCTGTTTATGCCTCTCATAAATTAATGTTTCCCACATGTATAAGATTAATTGAAAAATACTTGATAACATTTCTAAAGAAGGGTCCCAATCCTAAACATCAACTTTCATAGAATCCCTACAGTGTGGAAACAGACCTTTTGGCCCAACAAGTCCACACTGACCCTCAGAGCATTCCACCCAGACCTATCCCCCTAATCTACGCACCCCTGAACAGTATGGGCAATTTAGCATGGCCAATCCACCTAGCCTGCACATCTTTGGGCTGTGGGAGGAAGCCAGAGCACCTGGAAGAAACCCACACAGACACGGGGAGAATATGCAAACACAACACAAACAGTTGCCTGAGGGTGGAATCGAACCCAGGTCCCTGGTGTTGTGAAGCAGGAGTGCTAACCACTGAGCCACTGTGCCGCTCCATGATGCTGCCTGGCCTGCTGTACTTCTCCAACTCCAGACTGTGTTATCACTTGATACAATGGAGTGCTTTTCTGGGCATTTTAAAGGGCAGTTAAGAGCGGGTCTCGAGTCACAAATGATTCAAATCCAAGAAACCCCTTCTGCAGGGACTGAGCCATGACTGATAAGAATCATGGAATCCCTACAGTACAGAAGCAGGCTATTTTGCCCATCAAGTCCACACTGAGCCTCTGAGGAGAATCCCACCCAGACCCAGCCCCAGACTATCCTTTTAACCCTGCATTTCCCATGGCTAATTCATCTTGCCTGCACAGTCTTGGACACTATGGACAATTCAGCAAAGCCAATCCACCTAACCTGCACATCTTAGGACTGTGGGAGGCAACTGGAGCACCCAGACAAAACCCACGCAGACATGGAGACAAATGTGCAATCTCTTCACAGACAGTCGCCCGAGGGTGGAATTGAACCCAGGTCCCTGGCACTGTGAGACAGCAGTGCCTGGGTGATAAATACTGTTTTGTACCATAACTATTATATTACCAAACCACTTTGCGACAATAGGTAATTCCCCTACCCTAGTTCACCCCACACCAACCAGAACTTGATATGCTGTTACCAGGGTTGTCTGTGCTGCTGAATTTTAACAATTTAACACCCTCACTGTGCCAATCATAGGGAGATTAAAGACACCTCCTTACACCTCAATGCAATCAAATTCCTCCTGGGCTTTGCCTGCTCTGACATCATTCCAATATTCTAATTCTAGCCTCATGTACAGTCAGCTCCATTGTTTTCAGTGCCCGAGAGTCTAAACTTATCCTGTCTATCTCCATGAATATCTCCATCGCTCTACCTTGCTCTCCTTTTAGAACATAATCTTACCTTTGTAAAGGCCTCAACGCAGAAATAGGGAGCTAGGTTTGTTGACAGCACAATTTAAGGAGATACAATATGCAGAATAGATGTATGCTGAAGTTGCATGATCATGTTCTATGTGATGCTATTTCAGTTGAGGAAAATAGATCAGAGTATTCGTGAATTCTATCACCTGGAGTTTCACCTTGTACCCTGTATCATGTAATGTATCTATTCGGCACAAGCCACTTGATACTCCTCAACCTTGGAGGATTTGGTCAAGGTCACCGATGCAGCAACAACTGGTAAAGTTGCTGACAAGATGATGCTGTTTCAATACAGACGGAGGAGATTGCCTTCATGCAGCACAGAACCTCTGCAATATTTATCAAATGATCAAGAACAAGGGGAAACACTTTTAAAGTGAAAGGCAGAAAGTTTAGAGGGGATCTGATGAAAATCTTTTTCATCCAGAGGGTGTTGGCAGTCTGAAATGCACTGCCTAAGAGGGCAGTTAAGATGCAAAACTTCACAACGTTTAAGAAGTACTTAGCTGAGTACTATAAGTTTCTGATTTGTTTATTGTAGTCACATGTACCCAAGTACAGTGAAAAGCTAGGTCTTGCGAGCCGTACAGGCAGATCAAAGCAAACAGGGACATACAGATCATAACAGTACTTAGAGAGAGAGAGGAATACAAGGTTGCAACGGAGATGCACAAAACAAGATCACCATTAGCAATATCAACATTATTTGACGTTAGAGAGGTCCATTCAGCGGTCAGGAGGAAACTGTTCTTGCACCTTTTGCTGCAAGTGTTCAAGCTTCTGTATATTCTGCCTGACGGAAGAAATTGTAGGAGAGAATTACTGGGGTGGCAGGGGTCTTTAATGTTGGCAGTCTTCCTGCAGCAACAAAAGTGTAAATGGAGCGAATGGATGGGAGGTTGGTTTCTGTGATGGTCTGGGCTGTGCGCACAACTTTCTGAAATTCTTTATGGCCCTGGGCAGAGCAGTTGCCATGCAAGGCTGTTGTGCATCCGCATAGAATGCTTTCAATGGTGCATCTGTAGAAGTTGGCGAAGGTCGTTATGGACATGCTAAACTTCCTAAGCCTCCTGAGGAAGATGAGTTGTCACTGTGCCTTCTTGACTGTTGTATTTTCATGGAAGATCCAGATTGTCAGTTGGCATCACACCTCGGAATTTGACACACCCTCTCTACCTCAGCTCCACTGATGTAGATAGGGGTGTGTTCTCCTCGTTTCTTCCTGAAGTTAAATGATCAGCTATTTTGCTTTGCTGACGTTGAGGGAGAGGTTGTAGTTATTGCACCACGACACCAAACCCTCTATCTCCTTCCTGTATTCTGAGTCATTGTTGTTTGATATCCATCCTACCACAGTGGTGGTGTCAGCAAACTTTTAGGTGGCATTTGTTCAGAATCTGGCTACACAGTCATAAGTGTACAGAGAGTACAGTAGGGGGCTGCGAATGCACCCTTGCAGGGCGCCAGTGTCGAGGATTATTGTGGAGGAGGTGCTGTTGTCAATCTTCTCTGATTGCTGTCTGTGGGTCAGGGAGCGGAGGGTCCAGTCGCAGATGGTGGAGTTGAGACCAAGTCTCGGAGTTTTGAGACTGATCTGGAATGGATTATGGTATTGAAGGCAGAGTTGTAGTCAATGAATAGGAGCCTGACATAGGTACCCTTGTTATCCAGGTGCTCCAGGGATGAGTGTTGAGCTAGAGAAATGGCATCCACTGTGGACCTGTTTTTCTGGTAGGCAAATTGCAGGGGATCAAAACAGGCTGGGAGGCTAGAGCTGAAGTGGGCCATAACCAGCCTATCGAAGCACTTCATGATTATGGATGTCAGTGCCTCTGGGCAATCGTCATTCAGGCACGGTGCATGTGTTGTAACATTCAAGGCTCTGGGCCTAGTGTGGGGAAGTGGGACTACTGTAGGTAGCAATATGTTCTTAGCAGTATAGACCTGACGGGCTGAGGAGCCACTTCTGCATGCTCTGAATTTATTTCCTAAATAGAAACTACGAACAATGGATTAGAAAGGAAGATTCAACTGCCTGGGTCAGAAATATCTAAAGTACGAGGCTAATAGAAAGTTGGCTGGAATGCAAAAACTGTACTGCGCTCCGCTTCAAGCCTTTCTGGAATCTCATGTTCCGATCTGGGCATCACGCCTCAGCAAAACAATGCAGACCTTGAAGGGTGGCCAGCAGAAACATATGGTCTCTACATGACAGAGGACAGTATGCACACTCAAGGCTTGTATACCCTTCACTGTAGACAATTAACGAATTCAGAGGTTTAAACGGGTTAATAGAATTGACCAAGGATGTAAAGAGAAATTATTACTTTTTTTTTAGGAGAGTTCAGAACACGGGGCTAAATCCTTAAAGCTAGATCAAACACATTTACGAGTTATGATACATCATCATACAAAGGCTAGTGATAATCTAGTGGCATCTCCCCCCAAAAAATTGTTAAGCTCAGTGAATAGAAATGTAAAAGTGCTGAGATGTTGGTTTGGGGCCGAATACCTCTGCCGTTTGCAAGGTCCCTATTTTCTTCTGTTCTCTTAACTAATTCAGCAAGCACTTAGTCACCTCTCCTAATATAGTGAATAATACACGGTCGGTAATGCTCCTATGATGGACCTTGATAAATTTCACTGCACTTAAAGGTGCTTTTAAACCCATATTGTTGAGAGAATCTGAGATAAATCTTGATTGAACAAGGGCTGAAGAGTGAATAAAACTCAGTAGAATAGTGGTGTAATTCAGAACAATGGTGACAGCTGCAGCTGTTTTTTTTCAATCAAGGAAGATTGCTGTACATTCTAACTGTAAAGCTACAGCACCCTCCCAAGAACTGGAAAACCATACAGTACATTTGATAACCAAATGAAAATCATATTAACATTTAAATAGAGTCATAGAGTTATACAGCATGGAAACAGACCTTTTGGTCCAATTCGTACATACCAATCAGATGTCCCAATCTGACAGGGTCAATTTGCCAGAATTTGGCCCATATCTCTCTATTCATATATCAATCCGGATGCCTTTTCAATGCTGAATTGTAGTCACCTCCACCACTTCCTCTAGCAGCTTATTCTATACGCTCACCATCCTCTGCGTGAAAATGTTACCCCTCAGATCCCTTTTAAATTTTTCCCATCTCACCTTAAACCCATATCCTCTAGTTTTGGACTCACTCCAGGAGAAAGAAACTTTAGCTATTCAACTCATCTTTGACTCTCATGATTTTTACGCACCTCCATAAGGTCACCCCTCAGCCTCCTATGCTCCAGGGAAGATAGCCCCAACCTATTTAACCCCTCCCGATAACTCAAACCCTCTATTCGCAGCAACCTCCTTAAAAATATTTTCTGCAACCTCTCAAGTTCAACAAAATTTGTCCTACAGGAGGGTGACCAGAAGTGCATGCAGCATTCTGAAAGTTGCCACACGAATGTCCTGTACCGCCACAACATTTCGTCTTAACTCGAACTCAACATTCTGACCAATGAAGGTAAACAATTAAGGAATTACCATTCTGTCTTCATGCGACTCCAGTTTCAAAGAACTATGCACTAGCACCCCTAGGTCTCTTATTTCGGCAATACTCACCAAAGCCCTACCATAGACTGTGTAAGTCCTGCCCTGGTTCGCCTTACCAAAATGCAACACCTCACATTTATCCAAATTAAACTCGGTCTGCCATTCCTCAGCTTATTTGCATATCTGAATAATATAGAGATATATTATGTAAATGGTAAAGCTGAGATGCTCTGAGATGCAGAGAAATCTGGGTGTCCTGGTCTTCGAATCGCAGAAGGTTAATGTATAGATATAGCAAGTAATCAGGAAGGCTAATAGAATGTTATGTTTTATTCTGAGGGGAATTGAACGCAAGAGTAGGGAGGTTATGCTTCAGTTATACAGGATGCTGGTAAGACCGCATCTCGAGTGCTGTGTACAGTACTGATCACTGTACTTGCGGTAATGTATTCGAAGCAGAGTAGGTTTACTAGGCTAATACTTGGAATGAGCAGATTGCCTTAGGAAGAAAGTCTAGGCAGGCTGGGCCTGTATGCTGCAGGGTTGGAAACAGTCAGAGATGACTTAGTCGAAGCATGTAAGATCCTGAGTGGACCTGACCAGATGTAGGTGGAAAAGATTAGAATCCCTACAGTGTGGAAACAGGCCCTTCGGCCCAACAAGTCCACACCAAACCTCAGAGTATCCCAACCACACCCATCCCCTTGTAACCCACCTAATCTACACACCCCTGAACTCTATGGGCAATTTAGCATGGCCAATCCACCTAACCTGCACATCTTTGGATTGTGGGAGGAAACCAGAGCACCCGGAGGAAACCCACGCAGACACAGGGAGAACGTGCAAACTCCACACAGACGGTCACCCGAGGCTGGAATCGAACCTCGGTCTCTGGTGCTGTGAGGCAGCAGTGCTAACCACTGAGCCACCGTGCCGCCGTAAAGATGTTTCTTTTAATCGAAGAATCCAGAATTAGGTGTCTTAATCCGAAAATAAGGGGTTGATCATTTAAGACAGAGATAAGGAACTCCTTTTCGTCAGAGGGCGACCACCCCTGATCTATGTTTGGGGTAGCAGACCCACTATCCACCATACCCACCATCACAGAACCAGAATCCATTTGGGCGACTTGTTCTCGAGAGGCGGATGCACAAGCAAACTACCTGCTTGTGAGCAAAACTCCAGCTCTTAATAGTCAGAATTTCCAAAACCACGACTTTCCCTTGTAGAATTAATGATGACAACAGAGAGTTATCAAAGTAAGTGAATAAGTTATAACTGTCATACATGGTAATATATGTATTCACCTCACTGATGAAAAAGAACAATTTTGCATACAGTTTCTACTAACAAATATCTGCTTTACATTTTACCTAAACCATCTCTGATAAAGTTCAATGTGCAGAAAAGGGCTGCTAAAAATAACTGGACTCAGCTGGAAAAATAACAATATTTTGAATTCTGGTTCTGGTCTGGTCACATTACCAAAAGGATGTGGATGCTTTGGAGAGGGTGCAGAGGAGGTTTATCAGGATGTTGCCTGGTATGGAGGGTGCTAGCTATGAAGAGAGGTTTAGTAGATTAGGATTAGTTACATTAGAAAGACGGAGGTTGAGGGGGGACCCGAATGAGGTCTACAAAATCATGAGAGGTATAGACAGGGTGGAAAGCAAAAAGCTTCTTCCCAGAGTGGGAGACTCAACTACTAGAGGTCACGATTTCAAGGTGAGAGGGGAAATGTTTAAGGGAGATATGCGTGGAAAGTTCTTTACACAGAGGGTGGTGGGTGCCTGGAATGCGGTGCCAGCGGAGGTGGTAGTGGCGGGCACGATAGCATCATTTAAGATGTATCTAGACAGATACATGAATGGGCAGGGAGCAGAGGGATACAGATCCTTGGAAAATAGGTGACAGGTTTAGATAGACGATCTGGATCGGCGCAGGCTTGGAGGGCCAAAGGGCCTGTTCCTGTGCTGTAATTTTCTTTGTTCTTTGAATTGACAGACAATGCCTCACAATGCTTAAATATTCAGTCAACTTTTATATCATTATTTTGTTAAAATTCCATGATGAGATTTATCCCTGGGATTAATGTAAAACCATACATCTGCTTCACTGACATGCAACGTGAAACAGTGTACTGCTTGAATTTCCATTATGCAGCTCAAATGGTTATTTGTAGTTGATTATTTCATTACTTTTAGCATTAAACTTTACCCTTTGCCATTTGAAAGTATATAAGCACATCTTAAATCCTCAGTTTAGCTTCTCTCTGCTCAGTCTTCACTGTTCCAAACTGCTGATGTGCAGTTCTGAGTTTTAGCTGCTGTCACCTGTCACCTGTCACATTCGAAGATTAGGAGTGTGCCCTCTAGCCTTCAAGAAAATTTTCAGGGACCTAACTGTTATGGATCAGGCCAGACCCCCTCAAAATATTTTAAGAAGGTTGCCTAGATCCTAACTTCTTCTTATTTTAGAAGTAAATGTGAAGTGGGTGTTTCAGGTGTGATGCAACTGGTAAAACCACTCAACTTTTAAGCAAAACACAAGTTATTCAAACACTATAGTTAAAACCTGAACAAAAGAAACAGAAATTTAGAATAACTTAACTATTGGAAAACTTAACTGACCCAATACAGTAACAGTTACTAATTAACTGTTCCAATATAGTAGCATCCCATAAATGCACCCCTTGGCAAAAAGGTAAATTCAAACATAGATTCTTACAAGGCAGGATTCCAATCCAGGAGGCAACAACAAGAGAGATTTCAGAGAAAATCACTGAGGAATCCTTTAACGAAGCTTGCAACCCTTCTGGGATTCAAACATCTTGTGATTGCTACAGCTATAAAACTAGAAAGCCTGAATTGGGAGAACTGGCCACTTCCCACCGATTGTTAAACTGTTCTGAAAAAAAACCCAAAGGCCTCTTAAACCTAGACACATGAGCATCTCTGCCTTGACAACCTCTCCAAAAGAAAAACCAGGAGAAAATAACCTTTTTAAAGTGACAGCATCATCAAACCTCCCCCCTTGAAACAAAAGGACTATCAATATACAAAGATGCTTTCATTTAAAAACACTTAGTCTTATTCTATTAGTACAATACAATTTATATATTATACTGACTCTAAGCACGCAAATACCCGCTACTACATTCTATTTCAGTCGATTTACTCCTACCAGCGAATGCCTCCATATTTTCTCATACAAGTTGCGACAACGCATGGGATTTCTCATAATGCCATGTGTATAATTTTCAAATGGAATGGATGCAATAATAAGGTCCATCTAAATAGCCTGGAATTTTTGTCCTTAAACTTCTCCAAAAACTTTAATGCGTTATGATCAGTAAAAACAATTGTCTCAGACACATTACAGACACATATAGTGTCGAAGTGTCATAGAGTAATACAGCATGGAAATAGGCCCTTTAGCCCAAACTGGTCCATGCTGCCCACTCAGCTATTTCCAATTGCCTGCATATCCCTCTAATTGCTTCTCATCCATGTACCTATTCAAATGTTTATTAAATGTTGCTATTGTACCTGCCTCAACCACTTCCTCCGGCAACCCATTCCAGATACCCACCACTTGCTGTGT
This sequence comes from Ginglymostoma cirratum, assembly GCA_024137785.1. Taxonomy (NCBI): domain Eukaryota; kingdom Metazoa; phylum Chordata; class Chondrichthyes; order Orectolobiformes; family Ginglymostomatidae; genus Ginglymostoma; species Ginglymostoma cirratum. Next base: position 27,943,615 of record JAHRHZ010000073.1, read on the forward strand.
GAAGAAGTTGCCCCTCAGGCTCTACTTAAATCTATCCCCTCTCACCTTAAACCTATGCCCTCTCGTTTTCCATTCCCCCATCCCTGGGAAAAATACTATACGCATTCATCCTATCTATGCCCCTCATGATTTTACACACCTCAGTAAGGTCACCCCTCATTATCCTATGTTCCAAGGAATAAAATCCTATCCAAGCCAATTTCTCCTGATAACGCAGGCCTACTAGTCCTGGCAACATCCTCATAAATCTTCTTTGCACACTTTCCAGTTTAACTATGGTCACTCTGTTATAGGAATGACAAAACTGTACACAATACTCCAGGTGCGGCCTCACCAACAACTTATACAACTGTAACATAACATCCCAACTCCTATACTCAATGCCTCGACTGATTAAGGTCAGCATGCTAAATGTCTTCTTAACCACCCTGTCCACCAGTGATACCGCTTTCAATTAACTATGTACTAGTACTCCTAGGTCCCTCTGTTCCACAACACTCCTCAGGACCTTACCATTTACCTTATAGGTCCTACCTTGCTTTGACTTTCCAAAATGCAGCACCTCAAACTTATCTATATTGAATTGCATTTACCAAGCCTCAGCCCACTTCCCCATCTGATCAAGATCCCTCTGTAATTTTTGATAACCTTCTTCACAATCAACAATTCCTCCTAATTTTGTATCATCCACAAACTTACTAATCATGCCTTGTACATTCACATCCAGATCATTTACGTAAATAACAAATAAAAAAGGGCCCAGCACTGTCTCCTGTGGCATACCACTAGTCACTTGCCTCCAGTCCAAGAAACAACCTTCAACCATCACCTTCTGCTTCTTACCATCGAATCCAATTAGCTAGTTTTCCCTGGATCCCACGTGACCTAACTTTCATGACCAGCCTGCAGCGCAGGATCTTGTCAAAGGCCTTACTAAAGTCTATGTAGACAGCATCCACTGCCCTACCCTCATGCATCCTCTCGGTTACTTCTTCGAAAAACTTGAAAGGATTGGTCAGACATGACTTGCTGTGCACAAATCCATGCTGACTATCCCTAAGCAGACCTTCACTATTGAATGTCGGTTCATCCTGTCCCTCAGTAACCTCCCCAATAACTTGCCTACCACTGATATCAGGCTCACTGGCCTGTAGTTCCTAGCTCGTCTTTGCTACCTTTCTTAAACAATGAAATGTTAGCCACTTTCCCGTCTTCCAGAACTTCACCAGTGGCTAAAGATGAAGCAAAAATCTCTGCAAGGGGCTCTGAAATTTCTTCCCTAGCCCCCCACAACGTCTGAAGATGGGTTTGATCAGGTCCAGGGGATTTATGTGACTCCAGACTCACAGCAATGTTGTTGACTCTCAATTGCCCTCTGAAATGGCCTAGCAAGCCACTCAGTTGTGCCAATCCTACAAAGTCTCAAAGAAATGAAACCGGACAGATCACCTGACATCAACCTAGGCACCGGAAAAGACAAAGGTAGAAACAACCCCGTCAACCCTGCAAAGTCCTCCTCACTAACATCTGGGGGTTAAAACGTGCCAAAATGGGGAGACCTGTCCCACAGACTAGTTAAGCATCAGCCTGACATAGTCATACTCACAGAATCATAGCTAATGGACAATGTCCCAGACACCACCATCACCATCCTAGGATATGTCCTGTCCCACCAGCAGGACAGACCCAGAACAGGTGGTGGCACAGTGGTATACAGTCTGGCGAGTGTTGGTCTAGGAGTCCTCAACATTGACTCTGGACACCACGGAATCTCATGGCTTCAGGTTAACATGGGCAAGGTAACGTTCTGCTGATTACCACATACCATCCTCCTTCAGCTGATGAATCAGCACTCCCCAATGCTGAGGAAGCACAGAGGATGGCAAGGGCACAAAATGTACTCTGGGTGAGGGACTTCAATGTCCACCACCAAGAGTGGCCCGGCACCAGTACTAGATCGAGCTGGTCGGGTCTGAAAGGACATAGCTGCTAGACTGGGTCTGCGGCAGGCGTTGAGGGAAACAATAAGAGGGAAAAAAAGACTTGACCTCATCCTTACTAATCTGCCAGCTGCAGGTGCATCTGTCCATGACACTACTGGTAAGAGTGACCTTCGCATAGTCCTTGTGGAGACGAAGTCCTGCCTTCACATTGAGAATAACTTCCATCATGTTGTGTAGCATTATCATCATGCAAAATGGGACAGACTTCATACAGATCCAGCAACTCAAGACTGGGCATCCATGAGAACTGTGGGTCATCAACAGCCGCAGAATTGTACTCCAGCACAATCTGTAACTTCATGGCCTGTCATATCTCCCACTCAAGCATCACCATCAAGCGAGGGGATCAAACCAACTTCAATGGAGAGTGCAGAAGGGCATGCCAGGAGCAGCACCAGGCATACCTGAAGATGATGTATCAACCTGGTGAAGCCACCAAACAGGATTACTTGCATGCCAAACAGCGAAAGCAGCAAATGATAGAGCTGAGCGATCTCGCAACCAATGGATAAGATATAAGCTCTGCAGTCCTGCCACATCCGGTCGTGAATGGTGGTGGACAATTAAATAACTCACTGGAGGAGGAGGCTCCACAAATATCCCCATCCTCAGTGATGGAAAAGCCCAGCACATCAGTGCAAAAGATAAGGCTGAAGCACTCACAGCAATCTTCAGCCAGAAGTGCCAATTGGATGAACCATCTTGGCCTCCTCCAAAGGTCCCTAGCATTACAGATAACAGTCTTTAGCCAATTTGATTCACTCCACGTGATATCAAGAAACGGTTGGAGATTCTGGATACTGCAAAGGCTACGGGCTCTGACAACATTCTGGCAATTGAACAGAAGACTTGTACTCCAGAACTTGCCGCTCCCCTCCCAAGCTGTTCCAGTACAACACCTGGTATGTACCTGAAAATGTGGAAAATTGCATGTCCTGCACAGAAAAAGCAGATCAAATCCAACCCGGCCAAATACCGCCCCATCAGTCTACTCTCAATCATCAGTAAAGTGATGGAAGGTGTCATCAATAGTGCTCTGAAGCAGAATGTGCTCAGGAGTAACCTGGTCAGTGACACCCAGTTTGGATTCCATCAGGGTCACTCAGCTCCTGACCTCATTACAGCCTTGGTTCAAGCATGGACAAAAGAGCTGATTTCTAGAGGTGAGGGTGACAGCCCTTCATATCAAGGCTGCATTCGACCGAGTTGTGGCATCAAGGAGCCCAAGCAAAACTGGAATCAATGAGTATCAGGGGGCAAACTCTCCAGTGGTTGGAGTCATACTTGCCATATCGGAAGATGATCGTGGTTGTTGAGGTCAATCATCTCAGCTCCAGGAAACCTCTGCCAGAGTTCCTCAGGGTACTGTCCTAGGCCCAATCATCTTCAGCTGCTTCACCGATGACCTTTCCTCTATCACAAGGTGAGAAGCGGGGACGTTCACCGATGATTGCACAATGTTCAACACCATTCGTGGCTCCTCAGATACTGAAGCAGTCCATGTTCAAATGCAACAAGATCTGGACAATACCCAGGCTTGGGCTGACAAGTGGAAAGTGACATTCACGCCACACAAATGCCAGGCTATGACCATCCCAATAAAAGACAATCTCACCACCATTCCTTGACATTCAATGGTGTTACCATCACTGAATCTCCCACTATCAACATCCTGGGTGTTATCATTGACCAGAGACTCAAGTGGACTCTCCACATACACACAGTGGCTTCAAGTGCAGGCCAGAAGCTAGGAAAACTGCAGCAAGTGACTCACATCCTGACTCCTCAAAGCCTGTCCATCAAGTAAAGGCACAAGTCAGGGGTGTGATGGAATACTCCCCATTTGCCTGGATGAGAATAGCCCCAACAACACTTGCTTGACACCATCCAGGACAAAGCAACCTGCTTGATTGGCACTACATCCACAAGTATTCACTCCCTCCACCAACAACGCTCAGTAGCAGCAGTGTGTACTATCTACAAGATGCACTGCAGAAATTCACCAAAGGTCCTCAGACAGCACCTTCCAAATCCACGACCACCTCCACCTCGAAGGGCAAGGGCAGCAGACATATGGGAAAACCACCACCTTCAACTTCCCCTCCAAGCTACTCACCATCCTGACTTGGAAATATATCGCCATTCCTCCAATGTCGCTGGGTCAAAATCTTGGAATTCCCTCCCTAATAGCATCGTTGGTCAACCTACATCAGGAGGACTGTAGCGGTTCAAGAAGGCAGCTCACCACCACCTTCTCAAGGGCAACTAGGGATGGGCAAGAAATGCTGGCCAGCCAGAGACGCCCACATCCCACACATAAATAGAAAGAAAAAAATCCACCTTAATGTGCTTTAAGGCTGAAAATACCTCCTCTGTGGCAATGTGTCAAGTCCAAAACATCCCCACTTGTTTCCCTTATTTCCTTAGCATCTATGATTCTCTCTTCAGTAAACACTGAGGAGAAATATTCATTAAAAGTGTCTCCCATCTCCTGTGGCTCCACACATAGACGGCCATGCTGATCTTTAAGGGGACCCAGTCTCTCCCGAACCACCATTTTACTCTTAATATAGCTATGAAACCTTTTGAGATTATCTTTAACCTTATCTGCCAGATCCATCTCATACCCTCTTCTTGCTCTTCTGACTTCTCTTTTAAGTGTGATCCTACACTTTTTATCATCACCTGGGAATTAATGGGGAGGCGACAAGCTAGTGGTATTATTGCTGGAGTATTCATCCAGAGACCCAGGTAGTGCTCTGGGGACCTGGGTCTGAATCCTGCCACGGCAGATGGTGGAATTTGAATTCAATAAAATATCTAGAATTAAGAATCTAATGATGACCATGAATCCACTGTTGATTGTCGGAAAAACCCATCTGGTTCACGAATGTCCTTTAGGGAAGGAAACTGCCATTCTTACTTGGTCTGGCCTACATGTGACTCCGGACCCATAACAATGTGGTTGACTCTTAACTGCCCTCTGGGCAATTAGGGATTGGCAATAAATGCTGCCTGGCCAGTGACGCCCTCATCCCTTGAATGAATAAAGGAAAAAAAAATTCACTTGAGCCCGATAGCTTAAACCCAATGCATATCTTCTTCTTTACTTCTGACCAGAGCCCCAGTAGCCCTCGTCAGCCAGGGATCCCTAAACCTGCCAGCTTTTCCCTTCACCCTATCAGGGACATACTGTCCCTGGACTCTTGATATCACACTTTTAATAGCCTCCCATTTGCCAGTCACTCATTTTCCTTCAAACAAACTCACCCAATTGACCACTGTTAGATCCTGCCTAATGGCTCCAAAATTGCCCCTGCTCCAGTTTAGCATCTTAACCTGTGGACCTGTCATATCTTTTTCCATGACTATGTTAAAACTAAGACAGTTACGGTCACTAGACTCAAAGTGCCATCCAAATGACACTTCAGTCTCTTGCCTGACCTCATTTCCTAAGAAGAGGTATAATGTTGCACCCTCCCAAGTAGGGCCCTCTATATATTGATTTAGGAAACTTTCTTGGACACATTTGACAAATTCTACCTTGTCCGGGCTTTTTACACACTGGGTGGCCCAGTCAATACAGGGAAAATTAAAATCTCCAACCAACATTACTCTATTATTCCTACAGGTACCTGCAATCTCTCTACACATTCGCTCCTCTAGTACCCACTGACTATTAGGGGGTCTATAATACAGTCCCAAAAGAGTGACTATCCCCTTCTTGTTCCTAAGTTCTAACCATATGGCCTCATTTGATGATCCCTTAATATCCTCTCTGAGCACCGTTGTTATCATTATAGAATAGATCACAGAATCCCTACAGTGTGGAAACAGGCCCTTAGAACCAACAGGTCCACACCAACCCCCAGAGCACCCACCCAAACCCATCGCCCTATAACCCACCTAATGTACAAATCCCTGAACACTACAGACAATTTAGCATGACCAATCCACCTAGCCTGCACATCTTTTTGGACTGTGGGAAGAAATCAGAGCACCCAGAGGAAACCCACGCAGACCATGTTCAAACTCCACACAGACAGTCACCCAAGGGTGGAATTGAACCCAGGTCCCTGGCACTGTGAGCCAGCAGTGCTAACCACCATGCCGCCCAACCGTTGTGTCCTCCCTTATCAAAAGGGCAAATCCCTTTCCTCGCTTATTTGTACTTCTGTCACACCTGTAGCTTCTGTATCCAGGAACACTGAGCTGCCAGTCCTGTCCTTCTCTCAGCCATGTTTCTGTTATGGCTATAATATCCCAGTCCCCAGAGCCAATCCAGGCTCTGAGCTCATCTGTCTTACCAGTCAGGCCTCGTGCATTGAAATAAATGCACTTTAAACGAGAAGTCTTTTCCCTCCCTTTACTGTGCCCCTGGCTATCCTGAATAGTAAATCCTGATGGTTAATGTATTTCCCCCTACTTCTTGATGGCCCCTCTCTTATTCAGAGTCCCACACCCTTGCAAACTAATTTAAACCGCCCTGGGTAACACTTAGCATAGAACATAGAACATAGAACAGTACAGCACAGTACAGGCCATTCGGCCCACAATGTTGTGCCGAACTTTTACCTGAAACCTAAGGTCTATCTAAGCTCCACCCCTACCTTATACTATCATCCATATGCCTACCTAGTAGCCGCTTAAATGCCCCTAATGAGACCGACTCCACTACCCTCTCCGGTAATGCATTCCACGCCCCTACCACTCTCTGAGTAAAGAACCTACCTCTGACATCTCCCCCATATCTACCTCCACTCACTGTAAAACTATGCCCCCTCGTAATAGCTACCTCCACCTAGGAAAAAGCCTCTAGCTGTCCACTCTATCTATACCTCTGATCATTTTGTACGTCTCTATCAAGTCACCTCTCATCCTTCGTCGTTCTAAAGTGAAAAGCCCTAGCTCTCTCAACCTTTCCTCATAAGACCTTCCCTCCATTCCAGGTAACATCCTGGTAAATCTCCTCTGCACCTTTTCCAATGCTTGCACATCTTTCCTGTCATGAGGTGACCAGAACTGGACACAATACTCCAGATGCAGCCGAACCAGGCAAATCTCCCCACAAGGATACTGGACTCCCTCCCGTTCAAGTGCAACCCATCCCTCTTGTGCAATATATAAATGTTGAAATGTTGTAACACCAACACCCAGCTCAAGGTCCCCTTCTCAATCGTGGAATATTCATCGACAGAAAGACCCAATAGGTCTTTCTACCTTCTCATTGTCTTCTTGTAAGAGTACAGCACTGACACCCAAATCACTCGTATCAATAACCACCTTGAAAGGTTTTGCATAAGTAGATCTGGCTATTACTGGGGCAGTGCTTAACACAGCAAAGGCTGTCAAATGCTTTCTGACAGTCTGCCGTCCACTGAAATTTTTTTGCATTTCTTCAATAGAACAAAGAACAAAGAACAAAGAAAACTTACAGCCCAGGAACAGGCCCTTTGGCCCTCCAAGCCTGCGCCGATCCAAATCCACTGTCTAAACCTATCGCCCAATTCCTAAGGATCTGTATCCCTCTGCTCCCCACCTACTCATGCATCTGTCCAGACGCACCTTAAATGAATCTACCATGCCTGCCTCTACTACCTCTGCTGGCAACGCGTTCCAGGCACCTACCACCTTCTGTGTAAAGTCAGGCTTTCTCTATCACAAGCACATTCTTTCTGTTTCACACGTTCTCTCTCTCTCATACACATTCTCTCTCTCACACATTCTCCGTATCGCATTCACTCTCTCTCTCACACACACATGCTCTCTCTCTCTCATATTCTCTCTCACACACACACATATTCTCTCCCTCTCTCACACACACATATATTCTCTATCTCACACACACACATTCTCTCTCTCTCTCACACACGCACACATTCTCTCTCTTTCACAGTATATCTCTCTCACACAGTTACTCTCTCGCTCACACATTCTCTATCTATCACGTACAATCCCTCACACATTCTCTCTTTCTCACACACACTCTCTCTCACAAAGATTCTCCCTCAGACAGACAGATAGACACACACACACACACTCTGTCACATACATTCTCACTCTCACAGACATTTCGGATAAAGGTACCTGTCAGTATCCTCTGAGTGAGTCCAACTTAGAAATATAAGTTGCTCGCCCCACATTCTCAATACAGTCTTCCAAACATGAAATAGGATATGAATCAGACTTTGAAACTGCACTGACTTTGCGGTAGTCTACACACAATCGTTGGGTACCAAGTGGTTTTGGCATCATTACTGTAGGTGAGCTCCAGTCGCTGCAACTCATTTCGATTCTGTTGTTTTTGAGCATGTGTTCAATCTCTATTTGAGGGTTAAGTCTATGAGATGTTGCTTAATTGGAACAGCATTTCCTACATTTACATCATGTATCATTGGATGATACTTTATTCCTAGGACTTTATTCCTACACATCTCCCCATGCAATAGTAATAATTCTTTCTGGTCATTTTGATTTTCCTCTGGAAGATAACTCAATAATTTATCCCAATTTTTGACAACTTCCTCATTGTCCATTATAATTTGAGAAATGTTCAATTCAGAATCCTCTGAACTTGGTTCTTCATTCTGTGTTGTAACCAGTAATATATTCTCTTCTTGCTTTCCTTCCCTATCAAAGTACCTTTTGAGCATATTCGTATGACACACTGAGATTTCTTTCTATCTGGAGTCCTTATCAAATAATTCACTTCACTGAATCTCCTTTCTATTTGATAAGGCCACTAAGCCTTGCTTTTAAAGGTTCGTCCATCACTGGAAGTAACACTAACACTTTATCTCCATTAGCATAATTGTGAATATTTGATTTCTTGCCTGCTTCCTGTTTCATCATATGCTGTGATAATTCTAAATGCTATCTAGCCAACTCCCTCATTCTATGTAATCACTCCCTAAAATTTGACACGTAGTCCAAGTATGTGGTCTCTGAACTCTTGGCTCACCAAGGTCTCCTTAATTAATTCCAGTCACCTCATGTCCAATATCTGATTCAAAGGGACTGAATTTGGTCAATTCATTTGGTGCAACCCTAATAACAAACAGTACAAGCAGAGTTCCTTTATCCCAAATGTCTGGATAGTCTTGACTATAAACCCTCAACATGGTCTTTAAAGTTTGATGCCACTGTTCTAATGCTCCCTGTAATTCTGGATGGTATGCAATGGATTTGAATTGTTTTATTTCCAAACTATCTATAACTTCCCTGAATAATTTTGATGTAAAATTTGGCCCTTAATCTGATTGTATCTCTGTAGGTAGTCCCGTGTCAAGTGAAAAATTTGAGTGACTCTTCTACAATCCTTTTAGCTAAGATATTGTATTTTGGAATGGCCTCTGGAAATCTAGTGGATACGTCCATTATTGCCAACAAATACTGATTCCCACTTTTTGTTTTAGGTACGGGTCCTATGCAATCAAGTAAGACCCTCGTAAAAGGTCCCTCAAATGCAGGAATGGGTATTAAAGGTGCTGGTTTTATCACAGCCTGAGGTTTTCCAATTACCTGACACGTATGACGTGTCTGGCAAAATACAACTACATCCTTATGCAGGCCAGGCCAGGAAAAATGCTTTTGTACCTTGGCTTGAGTTGTTCTTGCCCCTAAATGCCTTCCTATTGGTAATCCATGTCCTACTAGTAATACTTACTTTCTATAATTCATCGGTAATACAACGTGATGAACTTCTTCCCAATTCCCATCTGCCTGAGTATGTTGAGGTCTCCATTTCCTCATCAAGACATAATTTCTAAGACAGTAACATTTTGGAATACTCACAGTTTCTTCTGTGTATGCTTTTTGATACAATCGCTTCAGTTTTTCATCTTTCTGTTGTAACTCAGTTAATTTCTCTGAACTAGAAAATCTACTTTATCATCCACCTGTTCTTGTTTTGTTTCAACCATTTGAGCAAGCATGGTAAATAAAAACTGAAAGAACTGCGGATGCTGTATATCAGGAACAAAAACAAAGTTGCTGGGAAAGCTCAGCAGGTCTGGCAGCATCTGCGAAGGGAAAAACAGAGTTAACGTTTCGGGTCCGGTGACCCTTCCTCAGAATAAAGATAATGTGATTGAAGTAGAATTATCAGAGACAAACATGGTCTCTGATAACAAAAACAAAGTTGCTGGAAAAGCTCAGAACTGAGGAAAACTCTGTTTTCTCCTTCACAGATGCTGCCAGACCTGCTTAGCTTTTCCAGCAATTTTGTTTTTGTTCCTGATTTACAGCATCTGCAGTTCTTTTGGTTTTTATGGTCTCTGATAATTCTACTTCAACCTCATTATCTTTATTCTTTGATTTATCCTCATGCTTCAACCAGTGGCTTTGTGGCCTTGTCATCACACAGAAAGGAAAAACCCAAGGATATACTTCCTGTAATACCTCAGTTGCCTCATTTTCCACTGGTTTTTCAACCACAGTAGGCTGCACACCTACCTCTGATCCAGCTATATTATTACCAAAGACAAATTGTATTCCTGGAGCCGAGTTTCTCCAGTACTCCTACCACCACCTCTCCACTTTTCACCAGCTACTCCAACCTCACTTTACTTAATGGAGCACCTCTCATCTCACTATATATTCCACATACTTGCATTTTTCCTGGCAATAGTCCTTCTGAATTACATATCTCTTCATCTCTCAACATCAAAGATTGACATGATCCTGTCTCTCTTAAAACTGTAATTTCTTTATCTGCTCCTCCTGGCCTATGCAAGCAAATCTTACCTCTGCATGTATTTGGTTTAAGAAGATCTGGCACTTCCTTCTCAATCAACCTCCAACTAAGTTTTACATTCTGATGCAGTATTTAGCCTCCACCGTGCTTTCCTTCACCACTTTAATAAATCCGGTTTATCCTGTTTTCCTACGTCTGTCTTCCCAGTGGTTTTTCTACACCACCAACACTGTAACTTCACGTGGCCTACCTTATTGCAGTGAAAACACCTGAGCTTCTTAACTTCTCCATCCCCTTCATGGGTTTCCTTTTTACCCTGTGGTAAGCTATCTTCACTGAGATCTACTTTTCCCTTACCACACGAGGATTTCCCTTTTCCCCAATTTCTATCCCTCACGGATTGAAACTGATTTTGGAAGCCAAACTTTGTTTTATGAACCAACTCAGAATCATCATGATAATCTTGTCATTTTAAGTTTCTGCTCTTCCACATGAGTTCTCACTACCTCAGGGAGTGAATTTCTGATGTCCTCCAAAATAATCATCTCTCTCTGAGAGCGCCATATATTTGATCTATTTGTAATGCCTTTATCCACCTATCAAAATTATTTTGTTTGATCCTTTCAATATCAATGTATGTTTGACCAGGTTCCCTCCTTAGGTTCCTGAAATGTTGTCTGTAGGCTTCTGACACAAGCTCATATGCACTTAAGATGGATTTCTTCACCTCGTCTTTTTCCCCCAGATACCTTCTCTGATAGTGATGCAAATACTCACTAGATTTGTCAGCCAACTTTGTTTGGATCAACAAAACCCACATGATTACTGACCTCTTCATTTGTTTAGTCACTTTCTCAAATGAAATGAAAAACGTTTCTAATTCCTTCTCTTCAAATGTAGGAAATGCTCGGATATATTTAAACAGATTCCCCCTTGGCCTTTGGCTACGATGGATTTCCTCATCATCATTATCCTCCTCACTAAGCCTACCTTCTACCTTCAACTCCATCTTTTTAAGTTGACTTTCCTGTCTAATTGCCAACTTCTGAAGTTCAAACTCTCCCTCTTTCTGCTGTTCTTCTCTCTCCTTCTCCCTTTATTCTGCAAGGTCCTTCCTCTCTTCTTTTTGTTCTGGTAGGGCTATCCTTTCTGTTTTTTTCTGTTCTGCCAGACTCATTCTTTCCTTTTCTCTTTCCTTTGCTTTTAATCATAATTCAAACTGTTTCAGCTCCTTTTCATGTTCAAGCCGCTTCATCTGTAATTGAATTCTAGCCAATTCCAAAGATCTCAATGGTATTTTCAGCAAACTTAAATGCCGAGTTATTGTAATTTCCTTTCCTTCTCTCACAAAGGTAATCCCAACTCCAGCTTGTCTGCCAATTCCAACAGCTTTGCCTTGCTCACATTTTATAAAACCCTGAAGTCACTTCTTCCACCCCCAGAAAACTCTTAGTAACTGAAAGAGCCACTTACTACACAAAGCAATGTTTAAACCAACCAAATTCAACACCCAAATCAAAAGACGTTAACACCTACCACTAGCCGCCTTTGAGTCTAACAACCCTAAACCCAAGTTGGAATTATAGAATTATCCTGACAGGAACCCCTAATTTGTTATGGAACAGGTCAGACACCCTCAAAATATTTTAATAAAGTAGCCTTTAAAGGTAGATGTCAAGTGGGTGTTTCTAGTGTGATGCAACTGGTCAAACAACTTGGCTTTAAGCAAAACTTGGGGGCAGCACGATGGCTCAGTGGTTAGCACTGCTGCCTCACAGCGCCAGGGACCCAGGTTCGATTCCACCCTCGGGCGACTGTCTGTGTGGAGTTTGTACATTCTCCCCATGTCTGTGTGGGTTTCCTCTGGGTGCTCCCGTTTCCTCCCACAGGCTAAGTGGACTGGCCATGGAAAATTGCCCATAGTGTCAAGGGATGAGTAGATTAGGTGGGTTATAGGGGGATGGTCCTGGGTGGGATGCTCTGAGAGTCAGTGTGGACTTGTTGGACCGAAGGCCTTGTTTCTACACTGTAGGGGTTCTATGATTCTACAAAAACACAATTTATTTAAACATTATAGTAAAAACACAAACAAAAGAATGAGGAATTTAGAATAACTTAACTACTGGTTAACTTAACTAACTTAACTGACCTGATACAGTAGCTATCACTAATTAACTATTCCAATATAGTCACATCCCATAAATATACCCCTTGGCAAAAAAGTAAATTCAAATACAGATTCTTACAGACAGGATTCCAATCCAGGAGGGGACGACAACAAAAGGAATTTCAGCGAAAATAATTTAGGAATCCTTTGCAGAAGCTTGCAACCCTTCTGGGACTCAAACATCTTGTGACTGTTACAGCTGAAAAAAACTAGCAAGCCTGAACAGGAAGAACTGGCCACTCCCCTCCCATTGTTAGAGACAAGAAAAATTGCAGATGCTGGAATCCAGGTTACACAAACAGGAGGCTGGTAGAACACAGCAAGCCAGGCTGCATCTGGTGGAAAGGAAAAGTCAACATTTTGGGTATTACCTTTCTTCAGGACTGAATTTTCCTTAATTCTCTTTTCCTAGTGTTTGCCCATTCTACAGTCTTCAGTTGTGACTTTCTTCCCTTCTTGTTCTCCATCTCATTAATGCCAATATTTGTGGGTCATTGTTTTAGTGATCATGCTTCTGCTCACGGAAAACATGGGTCCCTGAATTCCTGCGATCTGACCTGCACACCATCTGCTTTCAAGTGACTTCTCAAAACTTCTCCTTGTCCCTCTTCTTACCCCATCCCCAAGTCCCGTTTTCATTCTACTACCTACAACCTTTGAAATTCCAAGCCTTTATCATTTCAACATTACTTCTTAATCTCTCACCTCTTACTCATGATTCTTGCTGGCATCCTACAGCATGGATTTTGTCCCTTTCCTTAATTATCAATTCAGTTTACAATGCATAAATCAAAGGTTTATAATATTTGAAACTTGATGCTTATTGTTTTCGCATTAAATACAGACAAAATCAATTGGGCATTAAGAACCTGAGAATGACTGTTTTCCATAACCCTAATAAATATTTTATAAATACTTTGGTATCAAAGGTTCAAGTGAATAAAATTGAGTCATCTCATACATTTAAGTACGTATAAATCTGTGAGGATGATTACCACACACATTACAATTCTTTACTGCACCTAATGTATTTGGAACACTATCTGAGTCAAAACAAATGCTAGAATACCAGAATAACAATTTTTCTCCAGTTTTCCTGTATGATCATTTGCAAACCACTTCAAAAGTATTTTCATAGTTGGGATAATATATTTCACATTATCGGCTGTGCAAAAATAAATAAGGTATAGCTAGATTCTTAAAGTGAGAGTGGAGTTTTAAGATACCTATAAAAAAGGATATGACTGGACCTTGTAGCCAGGTACTAAATTGGGGGAGGGCAAATTACATTAGTATCAGAGAGGAGCTAGGGAGAGTTATTGGGATTAGCTGTTATCAGGCAAGTCCAAATTTGACATAGGGGAATTGTTTAAACACTTGCTGATGAGAATTCAGAACCAGAATTTTCCAGTTAGGAGGGAGGTCAAGGATGGCAACCCTTGGATAAGAGGATGGTTGCGAATTTAATCAAAAGAGAAAAAGAAGCATATGTAAGGTTTAGGAAGTGAAAATCGGACAGGGCCTGTGAGGCAGACAAAGAAAGAAGGAAAGAACTCAAACAGAGGATTAGGAGAACAAGGAAGGGTCATGAAACGGCATTGGCAATTAGGGATGAAGAGAATCCCAAGGCATTATATACATACATTAAAAACAAGAGGATAACGAGGAGAAGGTCAGACCACTCAAGGATAAAGAAGGGAATTTGTGCTTGGTAGCAGAGGATGAGGGTGAGATCTTAGACAAGTACTTTGCATCAGTATTCACCCAGAAGGAGGATATGGAGGATAGTGAGATTTGTGTGGAGCACGCTAATATGCTAGGGCATTTTGAGATCAAGAAAGAAGTGGTGTTGGGTGTCTTGAAGAGCATTAATGTGGATACATCTCCAGGGCCCAATGGGATCTACCCAAGTTAATTGAGAGAGGCAGGAGAGGAGATTGCTGAGGCCTTGAGCAAGATCTTTGCATCATTGCTAGCCACTGGAGAGATCCCAGAGGGCAAGTTAATGTTGTTCCTCTATTCAAGAAGGAAAACAAGGATAATCCAAGAAACTATAGACTGGTGAATCTCACATCGGTGGTTGAGAAGCTACTAGAGAGAATTCTTAGGGATGGGATTTACACACATTTGGAAAAGCATGGCCTAATTAGGGACAGTCAGCATGGTTTTGTGCAGGGTAGGTCATGTCTTACTAATTTGATTGAATTTTTCAAGGAGGCGACAAAGGTGATTGATGAAGGTACAACAGTGGAAGTTGTCTACATGGATTTTAGTAAGGCTTTCAACAAGTTCCCTCATGACAGCTCAGCCAGAAGATTAGGATGCATGGGATCCACGGTGACTTGGCCACGTGGATTCAGAATTAGCTTGCCCAAAGAAGGCAGAGGGTAATGTTGGAAGGATGTTTTTCTGGTTAGAGATCTGTGACTAGTGGTGTTCTGCAGGGATGTGTACTGGGAACTCTGCTGCTTGAGATATATACAATATAGGCAATGGCCTAGTGGTATTATTGCTGGACTGTTAATCCAGAGACTCAGATAACGCTCTGGGGACCCAGGTTCAAATCCTGCCAAGGCAGATGGTGGAATCTGAATTCAATAAATATCTGGAATTAAGAATCTAATGATGACCATGAATCCATTGGTGATTGTCAGGAAAAACCCATCTGGTTCACTAATGTCCTTTAGGGAAGGAAACTGCTTTACTTACCTGATGACTCCAGACCCACAGTAATGTGGCTGACTTTTAACTGCCCTGTGGGCAATTAGGGATGGGCAATAAATGCTGCCTCACCAGCAACTCATTCCATGGAAAAAAATATAAATGACTTGGATGAAAATATAGCTGGGTGGGTTAGTAAGTTTGCAGACGATACAAAGATCAGTGTCGTTGTGGATAGTGCAGAAGGTTGTCAAAGGATACAGTTGGAAATAGATCAGATGCAGATATGAGCGGAGAAATGTCAGATGAAGTTTAATCCAGGTAAGTGTGAGTTGCTGCACTTTGGGAGGTCCAATGCTAACAAAAAGTATACAATTAATGGCAGGACCCTGAACAGCACTGATGTACAGAGGGATCTTAGGGTTCAAGTACATAATTCCCTGAAAGTGGCCACTCAAGTAAATAGGTGGTAAAGAAGGCATGCTTGCACTTATTGGTCGAGGAATTGGGTACAAGAGTCAGGATGTCATATTGCAGCTTTGTAAGATTTTCGTTAGGCCACACTCAGTTTTGTGTTCAATTCTGGTCACCACATTACAGGAAATAATGTGCAGAGGATGAAAAAGGGGTTTACCAGGATGCTGCCTACATTAGAGGGTATGACCTATAAGGAGAGTGTAGAAAAGGTTGTTGACTTGTTCGCCGAGCTGGCTTGTTTTTATTCAGACGTTCACTCGTAATGTAACCAAAAAACATATAGAATTGGACCTCATATACAAACCAATACAGATCAAAACCGGAAATGACACTACTCACAATAACAAACCAGAGAGTATAAATTTCAAGCTGAGTAGAATAACATTGCTTCAGTGGAGGCTCCACTGATGATGTCACCTAAAACGGTGACAAAATGCCTGAACGGAAACAAGCCAGCTCGGCAAGCAAGTCAACAACCTCACTCACAGCCCCAGCAACAGATCTTTGCCAAAACTTTAGAGTCTAGAAAAACTCAGTTTGTTTTCTCGAGTGGCGGAGGCTGAGGAGATTCTTAATAGAAGGTTATAAAATCATGAGATGTGTAGATACAGTGTACGTGACAACAATAAATCAAATCAATCCAAGGGAAGGATATGGACCGAGGGTAGGCAGAGGGATTAATTTAGGTACAATGTTGTAGGCCAAGGGCCTATCCCTGTGCCATACTGTTCTATGTTCTATGCAGCAGGTGGTGAGAGAACCAACAAGTGGGAAAAGTATATTTAATAATCTGCCAGCTGCAGATGCACCCAGCCATGATAGTACTGGTAAGGTAAGGTAATCACCGCACAGTCCTTGTAATTATCAAGTGATTTGGGTGGTTGGATAGGTCAGTTAGCTGAACGACGACACTGAGTGACACCTACAGAGTGGGTTTAAATCCTGCGCTGGCTGAGAAAAGTAGGGAGACTCCACCTTTTGAACCTCAAACCTCTCCTTAGGCATGATGACCCTTATCATAAAACCACCACTATAACAACACAGCAGCGTCTGGGACTGCGCTTTCATTTCTCACCAAATCTCATGCATAACTTGGTAGTCATAGGTCAGGAGATTTGACAACAATGAAAGGCCACATGGAAGGTCAGAAAGTTGAAATCAAAATCGCTTCTCAAGGATGAACCACTTGACATGGAGAAACATGGCAGCTTGAAACAGCTCATCAGCTAACACTGACTTATGTCAGCCAGCACAAAAAGACTTGGGTTTCAGGGTGACTCAGATTACCTGTCTCTTGGGGGTTCACTCCTTGATCTTGCTGAAGACTGTTTTTGTTCAAAACCCATTTCTTGTCGAGTAAGTTCAGAGACCCTAGACTTGTCAGGGGGCATAACCTCCTGCGTTGCTCCTGTTGTACTTAAAGGTGTCTGGGATCGTGAACGTTCTTGCAGTCTTGCTTTTTTTTCCCTTGGTGCGCCTGAACCAGTCCCTGTAGCTGTGTCACTCAGGGTCCCATCCTGATTGGGGGGCTGTTGTGTTCCACTTCCAAAGAACCATGCTCCAGATTTTGTAAGAATTTCCTGCTGTTTACGGCATAAATTGCATACCCACATTACCTGGTTAAAGACAAGAAAAATAATTAATTTATCTGACCTCAGATTGAGTCATTCAATGTCTGCTTGCTTATCATTCTGCGTAACAGATCTTAACTCTGAATCTGAACACTAGAGTCTATTATAGTTTATATTAACTGTTCTTACTTTAAAGGTAATTTCTAAAAAAGTTACAAAAGTTCTGAAGATAGGTCACTCGCCCTGAAACATTAACTCTGATTTCTCTTCACAGATGCTGTCAGATCTGCTGAGCTTTTCCAGCTATTTCTGCTTTTGTTTCTCATTGACAGCATCTACAGTTCTTACAGATTTTGATTACAAAAAAGCTACTGGCTCAGTGTGAGACATGAATAGGCAGCTGAACACATTCAGCTTCATTTCTGGTCTGCACTGTGTTCATTAGGCTCGAATGCATTTAGGGATCAACAGTTTATCTCAACACCCTGACCTGGGGAGTAGTGAAACAAAGTCTAATTGCTTTCAAACAAGGCTTGCCACAAAGCACATACATTTGAATATCACATGAGAACAGGACCAGATTCACCTATGATACACGATTCATTTGTACAGTTCAGTAACACTGCCTATGCTGAAGCACAATGGACTCGTGCTTGGTGAAATATCAGACACCGACATACGCAGAAAAGGGACTCTCTCAACAAGGGCAGGAAAATGGTAAAACACCACATAAAGCAGAGAACAATAACTTAGTAATTTAGGAACTCATACTCTGTTCTGAGGATTGGGCAGTATGGCCTTTTTGCCAAAAAGAAACACCTCTCTTAAATATATTTTACCGATGATGATATGGCTGTTTACTCAGTCAGATTTCCTAAAAACTGAAAACAATCAAGTACAAGTCAATGTTCAATTGCTTAGAATTCAGTAATTTCCTCCAATGTTAACTTTTTGGTAATGTATTTGGCTGCGTAATTTCACTAAGGTTAGCATTGAGTTGGCCAGTCACTTATCTACTTCACTGTACCAGTTAGTAACAAGTAACACAGCATTGCTTCTGCAACATAAATGAAACATAAATGCAGTTCACAACTAATAACAAACCATCAATGATTTAAATTACTCTCCCAAGTCTTGTGATACCAAATTGGATGTACTCAGTGTAGGAAATCTTACACTTTGTTATGAATGTTGTCTCAAAATGTTTTAAAGCTCAAGTATTATTTTCTGAAATTTAAAGACAGTTGGAATGCAAGAAACACAGCAACCAATTTGTACACAGCAAGTTCCTGTAAACGTGACTATGACTAGATAATCATGTTGTTAATGGAGTCATAAACACCGGCCGGGATACTGGGTGCAACTTCCCTGCTCTTTACCAAGATAGCATCAGGGTTCATTTGAGAAGCCATGTGCCCTCGTTTAATGTCTCATTTGAAACATGGAACTTTTGACAGCACAGCTCTTTCTCAGTACTGCATTAGACTGTCAGCCTTGATATTTGTCCTCAGATTCTGGAGTAGACTTAAATCCATAACTGCGAGACTTTCAGATAACAGTAAAACAAATGGATCATAAATGATAGGAAGAGAAAAAAACAGCAATTAAAATACTTGACTGCAATTGTGCTAGCTTTGTAAGAACCAACAGCATTTCTACTCTCTTAAATTACACACTACAACAATAACTTCCATTTATCTTGTGCCATTGATGTAGTGAAAAATCCCAAGACACTTCATATAAATGTTATCAAACAAAATTTGATACTGAGCTGCATGAGGAAGTATTAAGTTGGACGTCCACTAGCTTTATCAGAGAAGTAGGTTTTAAGGAGCATTTTAGGTGATGAGAGAGAGGTGAAGAGATTTCAGAGACAGGATCAAGCAGCTGAAGACTGTGGGAAAGTGACGAGAATAACGGATGCACAAAGATGCTAAAGCTTTTTTGACTACCTTAACGATCTTTCCATTTTTTACTTTGGATACTGGTGCCGACTTGACCTGGTCACAGATGTTCATGATTCCATACAGTGACAGTATATTTGAGGAAAATCATGATCTGTTTCAAAGGCACCCAGGCATAGTCTGCTGTGCTCTCCAGTCTGCTTTGTTCTGCTCCCCACTCTTAACACTGATCACTATGAACTTTTAATGATTCTGATCTGCTGTCTGCTTGCTGTCTGTTTCACAGTGATCCCGGTATCAAAATATAACACCAAGGTTGCAGATAGTCTGGTTCAAGCTCAAACAGTGGTCAGGAGAAGAGACAGCTAATAGCTATGGAGCAGAGTTAACAGTGGGTGACTGAAGACAATTGATTTACGTTGCAGTTCTCAGCAATTACATCAATACCACATTAAGGTGGTGAAAGTGTTCTCCCCTCGTGAACACTAAATCTGCCACACAGTTGACGCATTTCCCATCCTACAGTCTTTGTATCCTGCAGTACACAACAACTAATAGCTGTGAGATAGTAGGAACTGCCAATGCTGGGAGTCTCAGATAACATGGTGTGGAGCTGGATGAACACTGCATGCCAAGTAGCTTCAGAGAAGCAGGAAAGCTGACGTTTCAGGTCTAGACACTTCTTCAGAAATGGGAGAGGGGAAGGGGGCTCTAAAATAAATAGAGAGGGGGGGCGGTGATGGAAGGTGGATAGTGGAGTGGATAGGTGGGAGAGAAGACGGACCGGTCAAGGAGGCGGGGATGAAGGTAGTAAAGGTAAATAGAGGTACTTGCACACCCATAGCAACTTGAAGTTATACCATCATTTAAATTTCTATCCTCCTGAGTTCAAGGGAATAGCTCAACAGGAACAATGTTGTCTGAACAATGGCAACTCAGAAAACACTCAGCATAATCTGATGTTTGGAGTAAAACAGAAGAATAATTTCAGAAAGCTTTGATGTGCAGCCGAGGGCCTGAGCTTCATTGTTCCAGACTTGGTCCAAGCTAATCCAAGTTTAATGTACTAATGCACAGATGTCAGGCCACCAACAAAACTGCTGTGCTGAAGGATTAAGAGGATCTCACTTGGCTTTAAACCTCTATTTGAAGAATCAGCAAATGCAGCACAATGGATGATGAAACTGTTTTCGAAAGTCATTATCTTGGGAGGATTATTAAATGCCTTTACCCAAGTTGGTCTGATGTAATTTAAAATACACCATGAGAAAACACATGGAT
Source organism: Ginglymostoma cirratum (assembly GCA_024137785.1). Lineage (NCBI taxonomy): Eukaryota > Metazoa > Chordata > Chondrichthyes > Orectolobiformes > Ginglymostomatidae > Ginglymostoma > Ginglymostoma cirratum. Next base: position 27,964,374 of record JAHRHZ010000073.1, read on the forward strand.
AGAAATTTGAAAAGAGGTGAATTGACCATATTTTAACTGAAGAGTATACACGCTTAGAAATGTTGGTAAAATTTTAGTTGTGGAAAGCCTCACCCTTTGGTGAGTTAATTCAAGATGCAGAATGCCTATATAGATCAGAGGGGCCCTGGTAAACATGTGTTGTGCTAAGTCATCCAGCATCAGTTATGGGTGTAATATGAACACTAGAAATTTGGCCTCAGTTGCCTTGGAAGCAAAGAGATGAGGGGGTCTTAATTTTTACCCAATGGCTTCCTCTTTCTGGAGCTCTGAAATCAGACTATGTCCTGGTGTCACCTCTGATGGGTCACTCAGTTAAACGGCCTGTTTCATGCATTTACTCATGAACACTGGCCACAAAAGATCTTTCAAGAGCATATAACACACGAGGAAAAAGAAAATTATTCTTATGATTTTTTTCCAGCTTTCCTCCATTATGATATTTTTAGTTTTGGAACTGATTGTTTAGTCTATTGCTCTTGACAAGCAGCAAGTTTCAGAAAATTCAATGTCCTCTTCACTTGCTTAACCACATTATCTGCACCATCAAAGATTTATGAATATGCACCCCAAGGTGGTAAGCTCTTGCATTCGCCTCAAAGGAGGAGTGTGAAATCATATTTGAACAAGTTGATGAAAAAACAATCTCTAAGAAACATAAGCATGGGTAGGCCATTTGGCTCTTTCATCCTGATCTACTTAGGTTATGACTGATTTTCCACCCCATGTCACTTTCCTGCACCATCCTCACATTTCTGGAATCCCGTTGTATCCAAAAATCTACTACGTCTGTCTTGAATACACTTAACAATCTAGAATCCACAACTCTCAGGGATAGAGAATTCCAAAAAAATCACAAACCCTTTATGCAAAGGTGTTTCTCCTCCCATTCATCAATTATTGAGTCAGAGATAAAAGGTACTGCAGATGCTGGAGAATCCGAGATAACAAGCATGGGGCTGGATGAACACAGCAGGTCAAGCAGCATCATAGGAGCAGGAAAACTCGACGTTTCGGGCCTAAACCCTTCATCAGAAATTTCTGATGAAGGGT